>OY744536.1:74520704-74560704 GCA_963556195.1 Sepiola atlantica | reverse complement strand
AATGACCAGTTGTTTAAGCGAGAACTGCCACGGTCCATTCCGTGACGGGTATACAAAGCGAGAACTGCCACGGCCCATTCCGGGACGGCTATGCAACACCTCTGAATTTCATCTCTTCCCAGCCATAAAGTTATTTTTTAAAGGAAAGCGTTTCCCAGATGATGCAGCCTTGATTTCTGAAGTTACGACGTGGTTGGAGGACCAACCTGGGGTGTTCTACAAAAACGGTGTCCAGAACTGCATCAAACGATGGGAGAAATGCATAACTCTGGGTGGTTCCTATGTAGAGAAGTTATTTAGGCCGGTGAATTCCCTCGGACAACCTTCATCTTTATCTACAGATGAAGATTTTACAAACCTTGGGAACTCACCAGACCTTAGGCATAGCACCCGTTATGTAGGGGGAGGGGGGTTGGGGATAAGTGAGACAAGCTGTTCAATGTTTTTTATTTCAAAAAATTTTTACAAACAAGAAAAGAACATTTGCTGACTCTAAACTAGATTCTTGCACCAAAATACCGCATTCACTCTGTGGGTGGATCCCTACTTAAAATATCCCAAAAAAAACGCTGTAAAACATGAATTATCGTGGGAGTGGGATAAAATATTAAAAACACCCAAAAATAAAAAAAAATAAAGAACAAAATAAAATGATAAAAAAGGGGGGTTAGTATGGCCCGGCTTTCCCTCATGGCTAAGTGTTAGACCGCCCACTGTTTTCCGGCACGAGACCGAAAACAAGCTAGTCGGTCACTAAGTGGGAGTGGGAACTTAAGAGAGGAGTGTTCAAAAAATAAATTCATCGGAAATGGGATCAAGGGGTGGATGGCGTCTTCCAAGATAGTAATGCCAAGGGTTTCAAAAGACCGGGGACAAAATAAAACAGTGGAAGTGGGAATCTTTGGAAGCTCTCTAGTGCCGGCAAAAATAAAATAGGGACAGGATATCTCTCATTCCTACTAGTTTAAGAGTTTACCAGTTTTTTTTAAATAAATCAAAAAACTCTACAGGGGTGGGTTTCGTAGAACCCAGTACCGCGTGTGCCATAACTATGGAGGGAACACAAACTCAAACTTGGCGCCTCGTCGGATGCACAAACTAGTGTCATGCACCCATCTCCTATTGAAATCCATGCGATGTAATCGTTTCCAATCGCATCTGATCTTCACTTTAAGTTGGTGTTTAAAGTAAACTACCAGATCCCGATCCGAAACAGATCCAATCCCATGAACCTCATCAAGACGTGTAACCCATGTCACTAGTCTTGCTACGGCTAGGATGGCTAGAAACACCATTCGTTTCTCCCCAGACCACCTCGGTGCTGCATTGTTGATGACAGATGCTACATCCAGGATCATCGGCTTTTCGACATCGATGTGAGCCGTCACCGCTTCGACATATTCCCAGAGACGTCGAAGTTTGCTGCAAGTGAAGAAGGTGTGCTCGGCCGTTTCTTCTTCGTCGTCTTCACAGCGCGGGCATAAGGGGACGTCCCTTAAACCATCTCTGCATAATCTGCGTAATCTGCCATAGAGAGGCAGTGCGTTCCGAACCAGTCGCCAGGTCAGAGAATACTCAGAATTGTTGAGATAACTCTGGCCTGGCGCCCAACTCCACTGGGAGCGGGCCTCCTCCCTCGACAATCCAAGCACCTCCTCAAGTGGGTCCTAAGTGGTACCCTCCACTAGATCCCGATATAGTCTCTTTCTAGACCGGGCAAGGTTACTGGACCCCGGCAACGCTCTAAGCGCAGCCCAGCATTCGGTGAAGAACAAGGGCTCCCCTCTCGGTCTACGTCGACCTTTGACCGAGAGGTCGGGTATGAGGTTGGGAAAGGTGCTCCCGACCGCAGGGACCCATGGAGTGTCTTCCATCAAAGTCCGACTCAGGAAAGCCAGTCTCTCGGCATGTCGATGACTTGCCAAGTCAGGCATCCCCAAGCCTCCCACACTCGGAACTTGAGTACAGACCTGTCTGCGGACGTACGCTTTCTGCCCTTTCCAAAGAAGCGAGAAGAGCAAGCACGTAAAAGCATGAAGGCGGGCCACAGGCAGTGGTAGTACAGACAGCCGGTAAAGGATGAGAGGAAAGACGAATCCAAGCCCGGACCGACGATTCGACCTTTGTCTGTACTTCCGACCAGTTCCTATGTAGAGAAAGACTAATAACTGTGCCAAGTTTCATTAATCTACTGCTATGGGAAATGGGTCAGGGGCATTACTTATTGAACGCCCCTCGTATATATATATTAATAAATAAACATTTTGGCCTTTTGGCTAAAATCAAAGTGTAGTATCTGTTCCGATGGATACTGCGCCCCATACTGGTGTTGTCTTGGCCTTCGGTTCTTGATTTACGCCGGTCAATGGGTCTGTCCTGTGCAGTTCTGGGAGGTCCACCTTCCCAGGCTTTGCTTCCCTCTCTTGGGTAGGAGTAAGTTTATTGCTTACTGCCGGAGGCGCCCCTACCGGAGAATGCCGACGGTGCTGCCCAGGCAATTTTTAAACCACACTTTCCCGACCCGACTTTGGGTCACATCTTACTTGTGGGAGTAAGACAAAAACTGGCTTTGTGCCTAACTCCTGGAGAGGAGTAAATCAACACAGACGCTTGCGTTTAAAACTTATTGCTCTCATCAGTGCAGGAAGGTAACAATTTCAGACGGTCGGGAGGTGCGAACCCGGTTCACATAGTCAGCCTAGAATCTGCAAGCAGTCGCCATATTCACTCGGTCAATGGAAACTGTCACGTGATTAACGGAAATTAAGATCTATATGTACCTAGAAGCGGGCACAGATAGAATACTAGTCGAGGGAGTGTTCGATGAACGTATTCGGAACTTTGCATTAGAACTTTTTGACAGTCTGATTTTAACATCCCCGAAAGTGCCCGATTTTAATTTCTTAAAGGGGCTTATTATGATATTTATGAGTAAATATTGAATTATTTATAGCTACAGAAGCTAGCGTATTAAGATTATAGCTCTCATCAGTGCAGGAAAGTAACAATTTCAGACGGTCGGGAGGCGCGAACCTGGTTCACAGAGTCAGCCTAGAATCTGCAACCAGTCGCCATATTAGTACGCACACACACACACACACACACACACACACACACACACACATATATATATATATATATATATATATATATGTGTGTGTGTGTGTGTGTGTGTGTGTGTGTGTATGTGTATGTTTGTGTGTGCTTAGTTTAGGAGATTACTCTGTGCATATATATATATATATATATATATATATATATATATATATATATATATATATATATATATATGTATATATATATAAACTTATATATGTGTGTGTGTGATTAGTTTAGGAGATTACCCTGTACATATGTATATATATATATATATATATATGTGTGTGTGTGTGTGTGTGTGTGTGTGTGTGTGTGTGTCTAACTTTATATATTTATGTATATATATATATATATATATATATATATATATATATATATATACAGAGAGAGAGAGGGACAGAGACAGAGACAAAGACAGAGAAAGAGAGACACAGAGAGAAAGAGAGAGAGAGAGGGGATGAGAAGGGAAGTAGTGGAAGCGAGAGTGATACACACGATATAAAATAAGAATATGGGGGATCAAAGAACATACAGTGAAAAGGTGATAGATAGAATCTTAGTAAGATATGAATCACTTGTTGCGTCAATTACAAACTATGGCTTGTTGAAACAGCTAAAATCCCCAAACTAAGGAATATTTTTGCATCTATTTTTGTAACTAAATTATATAGATAGAAGTTTAAAGGCAATAAACGTTGATTAACTCAGCTTTAGTATAATAATCGATTGTTTAAATATATGAAAACATGCAGACATTGAAACAATGACGAATAATGGGTTACCTTTAATTGAACATTAAAAAAAACAACATACATTCCCAATTCATCTCCAAAATCGAACTTTTATTTACCTTGCTTAAAGTGTTTGCTTATTTTGTTTTTCGGCATATCAACCCTTTTCAGGTGATTTAATGCCAAATCCATTCATTTTGATAAAAGTTTTTACGCTTCTAGTTGTTAATATCTTTGAATGTATTCACTGTGTTTGCTTTAATCGCTTATGCATAGTGGAAATGTAGCTGCACACCACTGGCTGCAGTTTCATGACATATCCAGGACAAATTCTATTTAATCAGTAGAGAAGATTTGATGAAAGCCTTACTGTCTAATTTTCAGAAACGACTTGATGAAGAGAGATCTAGGAGAAAACTACGCGAAAATACGTCAAAGAGTTCGACTCGTGCAGTTTCGACTTCAAAAGACGGTAAGCTTAATTATTTATTTATTTATTTATTTATTTATGGGAATCGCTCCAGACTAGGCATGAATCCACTTGATGTAATGGGCTAACAATGACGGAAGACGATTATTGCAAAGACAGGAGATGCCTATTGGCCTTAGTCTTGAAAAGACCAAGGCTATAGGTAGAAAGAAAACAGTCAGCAGGAAGAGAGTTCCACATGTTGCATCCTTGTGCTTGTTTTACTAATACTTCAATGGATTGTGCTCCGATGAACTAACTGCTCTAGTGCCCCCTCGACGCAAATACACTAGAACAACCCAACAATCAGCTAGGTCCCATCCATTCACTGTGGAGGTCCCCAGATGCCAAAGAGCCTTCTACTTGAGCAGCTTCTTTCCTCGTGCTGCCGGTCTCTGGAACTCCTTCCCTGCTCCCTGTTTCCCCGACTGTTCCGACATGCAGAGGTTTAAAACTAATGTAAACATACATCTCGCTGCACAGCTCCCAACTTAGGATGATATCCAAAACCTACATCCTAATTCTCAGTAGCCTTTTACGTCTACAGTGGCGACCTGCCTTGTTTGGGGTGAAATATCATTAAAAAAAAGTTCTTGGAAAAAAGGTACTGGAATAGGAAACTGTATTACAGTGAGGTATCAAAACAGAGAATTGATGGAGACCACTAGACCAACGAGTCAAGCGAGCTCGAACTCAGGAAGCAAAGAATAGCTCAGACAATTCTGAAGAACACATACCATAATAGCAACAGCACGTCTGTGAGATAAAGAGTGCAGATAAGAATTAAGGGTGGGGCCAACGTGGAATCAATAATTTACTCATTTTTTTGCAATCGATTTCATACAGGTTAGCCCAAATGTCACGATGCCATCTTTTCCAAACTGACTCATAATTTACTCTCCGCTGGTAGTATATTGATTTCTACGAGGGGCGTTCAATAATGCCCCTGACCCATTTCCCATAGCAGTAGATTAATGAAACTTGGCACAGTTATTAGTCTTTCTCTACATAGGAACCACCCAGAGTTATGCATTTCTCCCATCGTTTGATGCAGCTCTGGACACAGTTTTTGTAGAACACCGCACGTTGGTCCTCCAACCACGTCGTAACTTCAGAAATCAAGGCTGCATCATCTGGGAAACGCTTTCCTTTCAAAAACAACTTCATCGCTGAGAAGAAATGAAATTCAGAGGGTGCAAGGTCAGGAGAGTAAATGGGATGGTGGAGGATTTAGTAGCACCACGCCCGTGCTTCTGATCTGGCGACGTGTGAGTTGTGGACCGGAGTGTTGTCCTGCAGGAGGAGGATACCTTTGCTGATCTTGCCCCGACTCTTGATTTTGATAGCTTCTCTTAATTTAATCAAAAGTGAAGCGTAATAGGCTCCTGTAATTGTGGTATCCTTTGCCAGGAAACCTGTCATCACTACTCCATTCTGGTCCCAGAAGACTGTGAACATGACCTTGCCAGCGGAGGGCTGCACTCTAGCCTTCTTTGGAGATGGCGAGTCCAAGTGTTTCCACTGCATTGACTGCGCTTTGATCCGTGGATCATAGTGATGGACCCAAGTTTCATCCTGTGTAATCAGTCTTTTGAAAAACTTTCTGGAAAGGTGTGAGCAACCTGGAATCCATCTGGCAGATACCTTATGCATATGCAAATGATCATGAATGATAGTTTCCACAGACTCTGTACTAATCTTGACCTCTTGGGCTATTTTGCGAATAGTAATGCATCGATCTTCCAAAATGGCAGCCTCAACTTGACGGGCAGATGCCTCATCAATGGCAGAAGAGGGACGACCAGGTCTGGGAGCTGTTTTCACAGACTTCCGGCCATGTTTGAGGTCATATGATGGTACATCATCACCATAAGTTTCTTTCATTTCATTAAAAGTCTCCTTTGGTGTGCGTCCATTCAAATACAAAAACCGGATCACTGCGCGACACTCAACTGGCTCCATTTCACACCTGACTCAGTTCAAACACCTGTAAATCAGAAACAACAATTAGTTCAGAGCTGTTTTTGCAACATAATCCATACAGATATAAATCATTACACATGCAAAATTTCATCTAGATCAGACAACTGGAAGTGGGTCAGGAGCATTACTTATTGAACGCCCCTAGTATTTCTTGGGCTAATCATACTTTGCCTAGAGATGGTTATTTTAAGGTCATTCCAATGGAGCTACGTGTGTGATCCGATGCTCGTTGACCCGCATGCGTTCCGACTGGTCGCTCTGTAAATTGTTTTCAGTTGTGTTTAAAAGATCCGCAAAATTGTAGGGTAGACGCAACTTTATAGGGTACGTCGTCGGTGGTCAATTCTGTTGGCAACCCTGAAACAGGAAAATATTTATTGGAACGCGGCTGTGTAAAAATAATTAAAAGAAAAAGTTATCTTGCACTTTTATTTACTAATGGGTCGCCACTTATCAAGGCCCAAGGGCAACCCGAGGGCAACTCGAGGGCAACCCGAGGATAAGGGTTATATAGATCGTCAGTTGGATGATGATCTCCTCCACGAGAGGACCGGAAACAATGGGGGGGATGGGTATAAAATTACTTAAGACGAATTGATTATGCAAGAATACTGCTGAACAAATGTTTGTTCACATTAGACATGAAGACGACCATGTTGTAGTCGGTTGGGAAGCAGACTCGTGCTATCTTGTTCCACAGATGGGATATTCTAGGAAAGAAACTGTTTTGATTGAAATTTCGTTTGTCTTTGTGTAAAGAGAGTGGAAAGTTCTTTGATGTGATTGTAGCTAGACGAGTTGTTGCTGCGAATGTTTTACAGGAAGACAAGGGATTGGAGCTCTATCAAGCATCCACCATGAATATAACGATGCAGTAGATAGAGGCTAGCTACATCTCTTCTGTGTGAAAAAGGATAAGAAGAGATCATCCCCCACTAGATTACGAAGTCTATTTTGTACTCACTCAAGACAAGAATGAGTGCTCCAAGCGCTCCTCCCAGATATGACAGCAGTATTCCATCTTAGGACGAATCTGGCTCTTATATAGGTAGGTGATTCGTCATGGGTAAGGTACTTTCTGGAGCAGTAGAATGATCCAACCATTTTTCCAGCAACCTTAATAACATATTTGATGTAAGTTTTCAATTTCAGGTCTAAAGTGAAAGTCAGCCCTTAAAGCTTATCAAAGAAGGGGCTTCCTCAAGAAGAGAATCGTTCATTTCAACTGAGAAGCGTGGACTTGTTGTGGGATAAAAAAACAAATTGATGGATATATAGATATAGTTAGTGCATTCAGCAACCTTTCAAATTATAAACACAATTTGATCCGAAAATGATTTCTTGACACTTCGCTTAAGTCTAAAGAAATAATTTTCTCCAGTTATCAAGTCAACCAGAGAAATATAGCACAATTATAAACACAATTTGATCCGAAAATGATTTCTTGATACTTCGCTTAAGTCTAAACAAATAATTTTCTCCAGTTATCAAGTCAACCAGAGAAATATAGCACAATTATAAACACAATTTGATCCGAAAATGATTTCTTGATACTTCGCTTAAGTGTAAACAAATAATTTTCTCCAGTTATCAAGTCAACCAGAGAAATATAGCACAATTATAAACACAATTTGATCTGAAAATGATTTCTTGATACTTCGCTTAAGTGTAAACAAATAATTTTCTCCAGTTATCAAGTCAACCAGAGAAATATAGCACAATTATAAACACAATTTGATCTGAAAATGATTTCTTGATACTTCGCTTAAGTCTAAACAAATAATTTTCTCCAGTTATCAAGTCAACCAGAGAAATATAGCACAATTATAAACACAATTTGATCTGAAAATGATTTCTTGATACTTCGCTTAAGTGTAAACAAATAATTTCCTCCAGTTATCAAGTCAACCAGAGAAATATAGCACAATTATAAACATAATTTGATCTGAAAATGATTTCTAGATACTTCGTTTAAGTGTAAACAAATAATTTACTCCAGTTATCAAGTAAACCAGAGAAATATAGCACAATTATAAACACAATTTGATCCGAAAATGATTTCTTGATACTTCGCTTAAGTCTAAACAAATAATTTTCTCCAGTTATCAAGTCAACCAGAGAAATATAGCACAATTATAAACACAATTTGATCTGAAAATGATTTCTTGATACTTCGCTTAAGTCTAAACAAATAATTTTCTCCAGTTATCAAGTAAACCAGAGAAATATAGCACAATTATAAACACAATTTGATCCGAAAATGATTTCTTGATACTTCGCTTAAGTCTAAACAAATAATTTTCTCCAGTTATCAAGTCAACCAGAGAAATATAGCACAATTATAAACACAATTTGATCTGAAAATGATTTCTTGATACTTTGCTTAAGTGTAAACAAATAATTTTCTCCAGTTATCAAGTCAACCAGAGAAATATAGCACAATTATAAACACAATTTGATCTGAAAATGATTTCTTGATACTTCGCTTAAGTCTAAACAAATAATTTTCTCCAGTTATCAAGTCAACCAGAGAAATATAGCACAATTATAAACACAATTTGATCTGAAAATGATTTCTAGATACTTCGTTTAAGTGTAAACAAATAATTTACTCCAGTTATCAAGTCAACCAGAGAAATATAGCACAATTATAAACACAATTTGATCCGAAAAGGATTTCTTGATACTTCGCTTAAGTCTAAACAAATAATTTTCTCCAGTTATCAAGTCAACCAGAGAAATATAGCACAATTATAAACACAATTTGATCCGAAAATGATTTCTTGATACTTCGCTTAAGTGTAAACAAATAATTTTCTCCAGTTATCAAGTCAACCAGAGAAATATAGCACAATTATAAACACAATTTGATCTGAAAATGATTTCTTGATACTTCGCTTAAGTGTAAACAAATAATTTTCTCCAGTTATCAAGTCAACCAGAGAAATATAGCACAATTATAAACACAATTTGATCTGAAAATGATTTCTTGATACTTCGCTTAAGTCTAAACAAATAATTTTCTCCAGTTATCAAGTCAACCAGAGAAATATAGCACAATTATAAACACAATTTGATCTGAAAATGATTTCTTGATACTTCGCTTAAGTGTAAACAAATAATTTCCTCCAGTTATCAAGTCAACCAGAGAAATATAGCACAATTATAAACATAATTTGATCTGAAAATGATTTCTAGATACTTCGTTTAAGTGTAAACAAATAATTTACTCCAGTTATCAAGTAAACCAGAGAAATATAGCACAATTATAAACACAATTTGATCCGAAAATGATTTCTTGATACTTCGCTTAAGTCTAAACAAATAATTTTCTCCAGTTATCAAGTCAACCAGAGAAATATAGCACAATTATAAACACAATTTGATCTGAAAATGATTTCTTGATACTTCGCTTAAGTGTAAACAAATAATTTTCTCCAGTTATCAAGTCAACCAGAGAAATATAGCACAATTATAAACACAATTTGATCCGAAAATGATTTCTTGATACTTCGCTTAAGTCTAAACAAATAATTTTCTCCAGTTATCAAGTCAACCAGAGAAATATAGCACAATTATAAACACAATTTGATCTGAAAATGATTTCTTGATACTTCGCTTAAGTCTAAACAAATAATTTTCTCCAGTTATCAAGTAAACCAGAGAAATATAGCACAATTATAAACACAATTTGATCCGAAAATGATTTCTTGATACTTCGCTTAAGTCTAAACAAATAATTTTCTCCAGTTATCAAGTCAACCAGAGAAATATAGCACAATTATAAACACAATTTGATCTGAAAATGATTTCTTGATACTTCGCTTAAGTGTAAACAAATAATTTTCTCCAGTTATCAAGTCAACCAGAGAAATATAGCACAATTATAAACACAATTTGATCTGAAAATGATTTCTTGATACTTCGCTTAAGTCTAAACAAATAATTTTCTCCAGTTATCAAGTCAACCAGAGAAATATAGCACAATTATAAACACAATTTGATCTGAAAATGATTTCTAGATACTTCGTTTAAGTGTAAACAAATAATTTACTCCAGTTATCAAGTCAACCAGAGAAATATAGCACAATTATAAACACAATTTGATCCGAAAATGATTTCTTGATACTTCGCTTAAGTCTAAACAAATAATTTTCTCCAGTTATCAAGTCAACCAGAGAAATATAGCACAATTATAAACACAATTTGATCTGAAAATGATTTCTTGATACTTCGCTTAAGTGTAAACAAATAATTTTCTCCAGTTATCAAGTCAACCAGAGAAATATAGCACAATTATAAACACAATTTGATCTGAAAATGATTTCTTGATACTTCGCTTAAGTGTAAACAAATAATTTCCTCCAGTTATCAAGTCAACCAGAGAAATATAGCACAATTATAAACATAATTTGATCTGAAAATGATTTCTAGATACTTCGTTTAAGTGTAAACAAATAATTTACTCCAGTTATCAAGTAAACCAGAGAAATATAGCACAATTATAAACACAATTTGATTTGAAAATGATTTCTTGATACTTCGATTAAGTGTAAACAAATAATTTTCTCCAGTTATCAAGTCAACCAGAGAAATATAGCACAATTATAAACACAATTTGATCTGAAAATGATTTCTTGATACTTTGCTTAAGTGTAAACAAATAATTTTCTCCAGTTATCAAGTAAACCAGAGAAATATAGAACAATTATAAACACAATTTGATCTGAAAATGGTTTCTTGATACTTCGCTTAAGTGTAAACAAATAATTTTCTCCAGTTATCAAGTCAACCAGAGAAATATAGCACAATTATAAACACAATTTGATCTGAAAATGATTTCTTGTTACTTAGCTTAAGTGTAAACAAATAATTTTCTCCAGTTATCAAGTCAACCAGAGAAATATAGCACAATTATAAACATAATTTGATCTGAAAATGATTTCTAGATACTTCGTTTAAGTGTAAACAAATAATTTACTCCAGTTATCAAGTAAACCAGAGAAATATAGCACAATTATAAACACAATTTGATCTGAAAATGATTTCTTGCTATTTAGCTTAAGTGTAAACAAATAATTTTCTCCAGTTATCAAGTCAACCAGAGAAATATAGCACAATTATAAACATAATTTGATCTGAAAATGATTTCTAGATACTTCGTTTAAGTGTAAACAAATAATTTACTCCAGTTATCAAGTAAACCAAGGAGATATAGCACAATTATAAACACAATTTGATCCGAAAATGATTTCTTGATACTTCGCTTAAGTCTAAACAAATAATTTTCTCCAGTTATCAAGTAAACAAGAGAAATATAGCACAATTATAAACACAATTTGACCCGAAAATGATTTCTTGATACTTCGCTTAAGTCTAAACAAATAATTTTCTCCAGTTATCAAGTAAACCAGAGAAATATAGCACAATTATAAACACAATTTGATCTGAAAATAATTTCTTGATACTTCGCTTAAGTCTAAACAAAAAATTTTCTCCAGTTATCAAGTCAACCAGAGAAATATAGCACAATTATAAACACAATTTGACCAGAAAATGATTTCTTGATACTTCGATTAAGTGTAAACAAATAATTTTCTCCAGTTATCAAGTCAACCAGAGAAATATAGCACAATTATAAACACAATTTGATCTGAAAATGATTTCTTGATACTTTGCTTAAGTGTAAACAAATAATTTTCTCCAGTTATCAAGTAAACCAGAGAAATATAGAACAATTATAAACACAATTTGATCTGAAAATGGTTTCTTGATACTTCGCTTAAGTGTAAACAAATAATTTTCTCCAGTTATCAAGTCAACCAGAGAAATATAGCACAATTATAAACACAATTTGATCTGAAAATGATTTCTTGTTACTTAGCTTAAGTGTAAACAAATAATTTTCTCCAGTTATCAAGTCAACCAGAGAAATATAGCACAATTATAAACATAATTGCATCTGAAAATGATTTCTAGATACTTCGTTTAAGTGTAAACAAATAATTTACTCCAGTTATCAAGTAAACCAGAGAAATATAGCACAATTATAAACACAATTTGATTTGAAAATGATTTCTTGATACTTCGATTAAGTGTAAACAAATAATTTTCTCCAGTTATCAAGTCAACCAGAGAAATATAGCACAATTATAAACACAATTTGATCTGAAAATGATTTCTTGATACTTCGCTTAAGTGTAAACAAATAATTTCCTCCAGTTATCAAGTCAACCAGAGAAATATAGCACAATTATAAACACAATTTGATCTGAAAATGGTTTCTTGATACTTCGCTTAAGTGTAAACAAATAATTTTCTCCAGTTATCAAGTCAACCAGAGAAATATAGCACAATTATAAACACAATTTGATCTGAAAATGATTTCTTGTTACTTAGCTTAAGTGTAAACAAATAATTTTCTCCAGTTATCAAGTCAACCAGAGAAATATAGCACAATTATAAACATAATTTGATCTGAAAATGATTTCTAGATACTTCGTTTAAGTGTAAACAAATAATTTACTCCAGTTATCAAGTAAACCAAGGAAATATAGCACAATTATAAACACAATTTGATCCGAAAATGATTTCTTGATACTTCGCTTAAGTCTAAACAAATAATTTTCTCCAGTTATCAAGTAAACAAGAGAAATATAGAACAATTATAAACACAATTTGACCCGAAAATGATTTCTTGATACTTCGCTTAAGTCTAAACAAATAATTTTCTCCAGTTATCAAGTAAACCAGAGAAATATAGCACAATTATAAACACAATTTGATCTGAAAATAATTTCTTGATACTTCGCTTAAGTCTAAACAAATAATTTTCTCCAATTATCAAGTCAACCAGAGAAATATAGCACAATTATAAACACAATTTGATCTGAAAATGATTTCTTGATACTTCGCTTAAGTCTAAATAAATAATTTTCTCCAATTATCAAGTCAACCAGAGAAATATAGCACAATTATAAACACAATTTGATCTGAAAATGATTTCTTGATACTTCGCTTAAGTGTAAACAAATAATTTTCTCCAGTTATCAAGTAAACCAGAGAAATATAGCACAATTATAAACACAATTTGACCAGAAAATGATTTCTTGATACTTCGTTTAAGTCTAAACAAATAATTTTCTCCAGTTATCAAGTCAACCAGAGAAATATAGCACAATTATAAACACAATTTGATCCGAAAATGGTTTCTAGATACTTTGCTTAAGTCTAAACAAATAATTTTCTCCAGTTATCAAGTCAACCAGAGAAATATAGCACAATTATAAACACAATTTGATTTGAAAATGATTTCTTGATACTTTGCTTAAGTCTAAACAAATAATTTTCTCCAATTATCAAGTCAACCAGAGAAATATAGCACAATTATAAACACAATTTGATCTGAAAATGATTTCTTGATACTTCGCTTAAGTGTAAACAAATAATTTTCTCCAGTTATCAAGTAAACCAGAGAAATATAGCACAATTATAAACACAATTTGATCTGAAAATGATTTCTTGATACTTTGCTTAAGTGTAAACAAATAATTTTCTCCAGTTATCAAGTCAACCAGAGAAATATAGAACAATTATAAACACAATTTGATCTGAAAATGGTTTCTTGATACTTCGCTTAAGTGTAAACAAATAATTTTCTCCAATTATCAAGTCAACCAGAGAAATATAGCACAATTATAAACATAATTTGATCTGAAAATGATTTCTTGATACTTCGTTTAAGTGTAAACAAATAATTTTCTCCAGTTATCAAGTCAACCAGAGAAATATAGCACAATTATAAACACAATTTGATCTGAAAATGATTTCTTGTTACTTAGCTTAAGTGTAAACAAATAATTTTCTCCAGTTATCAAGTCAACCAGAGAAATATAGCACAATTATAAACATAATTTGATCTGAAAATGATTTCTAGATACTTCGTTTAAGTGTAAACAAATAATTTACTCCAGTTATCAAGTCAACCAGAGAAATATAGCACAATTATAAACACAATTTGATTTGAAAATGATTTCTTGATACTTCGATTAAGTGTAAACAAATAATTTTCTCCAGTTATCAAGTCAACCAGAGAAATATAGCACAATTATAAACACAATTTGATCTGAAAATGATTTCTTGATACTTCGCTTAAGTGTAAACAAATAATTTCCTCCAGTTATCAAGTCAACCAGAGAAATATAGCACAATTATAAACACAATTTGATCTGAAAATGGTTTCTTGATACTTCGCTTAAGTGTAAAAAAATAACTTTCTCCAGTTATCAAGTCAACCAGAGAAATATAGCACAATTATAAACACAATTTGATCTGAAAATGATTTCTTGTTACTTAGCTTAAGTGTAAACAAATAATTTTCTCCAGTTATCAAGTCAACCAGAGAAATATAGCACAATTATAAACATAATTTGATCTGAAAATGATTTCTAGATACTTCGTTTAAGTGTAAACAAATAATTTACTCCAGTTATCAAGTAAACCAGAGAAATATAGCACAATTATAAACACAATTTGATTTGAAAATGATTTCTTGATACTTCGATTAAGTGTAAACAAATAATTTTCTCCAGTTATCAAGTCAACCAGAGAAATATAGCACAATTATAAACACAATTTGATCTGAAAATGATTTCTTGTTACTTAGCTTAAGTGTAAACAAATAATTTTCTCCAGTTATCAAGTCAACCAGAGAAATATAGCACAATTATAAACATAATTTGATCTGAAAATGATTTCTAGATACTTCGTTTAAGTGTAAACAAATAATTTACTCCAGTTATCAAGTAAACCAAGGAAATATAGCACAATTATAAACACAATTTGATCCGAAAATGATTTCTTGATACTTCGCTTAAGTCTAAACAAATAATTTTCTCCAGTTATCAAGTAAACAAGAGAAATATAGAACAATTATAAACACAATTTGACCCGAAAATGATTTCTTGATACTTCGCTTAAGTCTAAACAAATAATTTTCTCCAGTTATCAAGTCAACCAGAGAAATATAGCACAATTATAAACACAATTTGATCTGAAAATAATTTCTTGATACTTCGCTTAAGTCTAAACAAATAATTTTCTCCAATTATCAAGTCAACCAGAGAAATATAGCACAATTATAAACACAATTTGATCTGAAAATGATTTCTTGATACTTCGCTTAAGTCTAAACAAATAATTTTCTCCAATTATCAAGTCAACCAGAGAAATATAGCACAATTATAAACACAATTTGATCTGAAAATGATTTCTTGATACTTCGCTTAAGTGTAAACAAATAATTTTCTCCAGTTATCAAGTAAACCAGAGAAATATAGCACAATTATAAACACAATTTGACCAGAAAATGATTTCTTGATACTTCGTTTAAGTCTAAACAAATAATTTTCTCCAGTTATCAAGTCAACCAGAGAAATATAGCACAATTATAAACACAATTTGATTTGAAAATGATTTCTTGATACTTCGATTAAGTGTAAACAAATAATTTTCTCCAGTTATCAAGTCAACCAGAGAAATATAGCACAATTATAAACACAATTTGATCTGAAAATGATTTCTTGATACTTCGCTTAAGTGTAAACAAATAATTTCCTCCAGTTATCAAGTCAACCAGAGAAATATAGCACAATTATAAACACAATTTGATCTGAAAATGGTTTCTTGATACTTCGCTTAAGTGTAAACAAATAATTTTCTCCAGTTATCAAGTCAACCAGAGAAATATAGCACAATTATAAACACAATTTGATCTGAAAATGATTTCTTGATACTTCGCTTAAGTGTAAACAAATAATTTCCTCCAGTTATCAAGTCAACCAGAGAAATATAGCACAATTATAAACACAATTTGATCTGAAAATGGTTTCTTGATACTTCGCTTAAGTGTAAACAAATAATTTTCTCCAGTTATCAAGTCAACCAGAGAAATATAGCACAATTATAAACATAATTTGATCTGAAAATGATTTCTAGATACTTCGTTTAAGTGTAAACAAATAATTTACTCCAGTTATCAAGTAAACCAAGGAAATATAGCACAATTATAAACACAATTTGATCCGAAAATGATTTCTTGATACTTCGCTTAAGTCTAAACAAATAATTTTCTCCAGTTATCAAGTAAACAAGAGAAATATAGAACAATTATAAACACAATTTGACCCGAAAATGATTTCTTGATACTTCGCTTAAGTCTAAACAAATAATTTTCTCCAGTTATCAAGTAAACCAGAGAAATATAGCACAATTATAAACACAATTTGATCTGAAAATAATTTCTTGATACTTCGCTTAAGTCTAAACAAATAATTTTCTCCAATTATCAAGTCAACCAGAGAAATATAGCACAATTATAAACACAATTTGATCTGAAAATGATTTCTTGATACTTCGCTTAAGTCTAAACAAATAATTTTCTCCAATTATCAAGTCAACCAGAGAAATATAGCACAATTATAAACACAATTTGATCTGAAAATGATTTCTTGATAGTTCGCTTAAGTGTAAACAAATAATTTTCTCCAGTTATCAAGTCAACCAGAGAAATATAGCACAATTATAAACACAATTTGACCAGAAAATGATTTCTTAATACTTCGTTTAAGTCTAAACAAATAATTTTCTCCAGTTATCAAGTCAACCAGAGAAATATAGCACAATTATAAACACAATTTGATCCGAAAATGGTTTCTTGATACTTTGCTTAAGTCTAAACAAATAATTTTCTCCAGTTATCAAGTCAACCAGAGAAATATAGCACAATTATAAACACAATTTGATCCGAAAATGATTTCTTGATACTTTGCTTAAGTCTAAACAAATAATTTTCTCCAATTATCAAGTCAACCAGAGAAATATAGCACAATTATAAACACAATTTGATCTGAAAATGATTTCTTGATACTTCGCTTAAGTGTAAACAAATAATTTTCTCCAGTTATCAAGTAAACCAGAGAAATATAGCACAATTATAAACACAATTTGATCTGTAAATGATTTCTTGATACTTTGCTTAAGTGTAAACAAATAATTTTCTCCAGTTATCAAGTAAACCAGAGAAATATAGAACAATTATAAACACAATTTGATCTGAAAATGGTTTCTTGATACTTCGCTTAAGTGTAAACAAATAATTTTCTCCAGTTATCAAGTCAACCAGAGAAATATAGCACAATTATAAACATAATTTGATCTGAAAATGATTTCTAGATACTTCGTTTAAGTGTAAACAAATAATTTTCTCCAGTTATCAAGTAAACCAGAGAAATATAGCACAATTATAAACACAATTTGATTTGAAAATGATTTCTTGATACTTCGATTAAGTGTAAACAAATAATTTTCTCCAGTTATCAAGTCAACCAGAGAAATATAGCACAATTATAAACACAATTTGATCTGAAAATGATTTCTTGATACTTCGCTTAAGTGTAAACAAATAATTTCCTCCAGTTATCAAGTCAACCAGAGAAATATAGCACAATTATAAACACAATTTGATCTGAAAATGGTTTCTTGATACTTCGCTTAAGTGTAAACAAATAATTTTCTCCAGTTATCAAGTCAACCAGAGAAATATAGCACAATTATAAACACAATTTGATCTGAAAATGATTTCTTGTTACTTAGCTTAAGTGTAAACAAATAATTTTCTCCAGTTATCAAGTCAACCAGAGAAATATAGCACAATTATAAACATAATTTGATCTGAAAATGATTTCTAGATACTTCGTTTAAGTGTAAACAAATAATTTACTCCAGTTATCAAGTAAACCAAGGAAATATAGCACAATTATAAACACAATTTGATCCGAAAATGATTTCTTGATACTTCGCTTAAGTCTAAACAAATAATTTTCTCCAGTTATCAAGTAAACAAGAGAAATATAGCACAATTATAAACACAATTTGACCCGAAAATGATTTCTTGATACTTCGCTTAAGTCTAAACAAATAATTTTCTCCAGTTATCAAGTAAACCAGAGAAATATAGCACAATTATAAACACAATTTGATCTGAAAATAATTTCTTGATACTTCGCTTAAGTCTAAACAAATAATTTTCTCCAATTATCAAGTCAACCATAGAAATATAGCACAATTATAAACACAATTTGACCAGAAAATGATTTCTTGATACTTCGATTAAGTGTAAACAAATAATTTTCTCCAGTTATCAAGTCAACCAGAGAAATATAGCACAATTATAAACACAATTTGATCTGAAAATGATTTCTTGATACTTTGCTTAAGTGTAAACAAATAATTTTCTCCAGTTATCAAGTAAACCAGAGAAATATAGAACAATTATAAACACAATTTATCTGAAAATGGTTTCTTGATACTTCGCTTAAGTGTAAACAAATAATTTTCTCCAGTTATCAAGTCAACCAGAGAAATATAGCACAATTATAAACACAATTTGATCTGAAAATGATTTCTTGTTACTTAGCTTAAGTGTAAACAAATAATTTTCTCCAGTTATCAAGTCAACCAGAGAAATATAGCACAATTATTAACATAATTTGATCTGAAAATGATTTCTAGATACTTCGTTTAAGTGTAAACAAATAATTTACTCCAGTTATCAAGTAAACCAGAGAAATATAGCACAATTATAAACACAATATGATTTGAAAATGATTTCTTGATACTTCGATTAAGTGTAAACAAATAATTTTCTCCAGTTATCAAGTCAACCAGAGAAATATAGCACAATTATAAACACAATTTGATCTGAAAATGATTTCTTGATACTTCGCTTAAGTGTAAACAAATAATTTCCTCCAGTTATCAAGTCAACCAGAGAAATATAGCACAATTATAAACACAATTTGATCTGAAAATGGTTTCTTGATACTTCGCTTAAGTGTAAACAAATAATTTTCTCCAGTTATCAAGTCAACCAGAGAAATATAGCACAATTATAAACACAATTTGATCTGAAAATGATTTCTTGTTACTTAGCTTAAGTGTAAACAAATAATTTTCTCCAGTTATCAAGTCAACCAGAGAAATATAGCACAATTATAAACATAATTTGATCTGAAAATGATTTCTAGATACTTCGTTTAAGTGTAAACAAATAATTTACTCCAGTTATCAAGTAAACCAGAGAAATATAGCACAATTATAAACACAATTTGATTTGAAAATGATTTCTTGATACTTCGATTAAGTGTAAACAAATAATTTTCTCCAGTTATCAAGTCAACCAGAGAAATATAGCACAATTATAAACACAATTTGATCTGAAAATGATTTCTTGATACTTCGCTTAAGTGTAAACAAATAATTTCCTCCAGTTATCAAGTCAACCAGAGAAATATAGCACAATTATAAACACAATTTGATCTGAAAATGGTTTCTTGATACTTCGCTTAAGTGTAAACAAATAATTTTCTCCAGTTATCAAGTCAACCAGAGAAATATAGCACAATTATAAACACAATTTGATCTGAAAATGATTTCTTGTTACTTAGCTTAAGTGTAAACAAATAATTTTCTCCAGTTATCAAGTCAACCAGAGAAATATAGCACAATTATAAACATAATTTGATCTGAAAATGATTTCTAGATACTTCGTTTAAGTGTAAACAAATAATTTACTCCAGTTATCAAGTAAACCAAGGAAATATAGCACAATTATAAACACAATTTGATCCGAAAATGATTTCTTGATACTTCGCTTAAGTCTAAACAAATAATTTTCTCCAGTTATCAAGTAAACAAGAGAAATATAGCACAATTATAAACACAATTTGACCAGAAAATGATTTCTTGATACTTCGTTTAAGTCTAAACAAATAATTTTCTCCAGTTATCAAGTAAACCAGAGAAATATAGCACAATTATAAACACAATTTGATCCGAAAATGGTTTCTTGATACTTTGCTTAAGTCTAAACAAATAATTTTCTCCAGTTATCAAGTCAACCAGAGAAATATAGCACAATTATAAACACAATTTGATCCGAAAATGATTTCTTGATACTTTGCTTAAGTCTAAACAAATAATTTTCTCCAATTATCAAGTCAACCAGAGAAATATAGCACAATTATAAACACAATTTGATCTGAAAATGATTTCTTGATACTTCGCTTAAGTGTAAACAAATAATTTTCTCCAGTTATCAAGTAAACCAGAGAAATATAGCACAATTATAAACACAATTTGATCTGAAAATGATTTCTTGATACTTCGTTTAAGTGTAAACAAATAATTTACTCCAGTTATCAAGTCAACAGAGAAATATAGCACAATTATAAACATAATCTGATCTGAAAATGATTTCTTGATACTTTGTTTAAGTGTAAACAAATAATTTTCTCCAGTTATCAAGTCAACCAGAGAAATATAGCACAATTATAAACATAATTTGATCTGAAAATGATTTCTAGATACTTCGTTTAAGTGTAAACAAATAATTTACTCCAGTTATCAAGTAAACCAAGGAAATATAGCACAATTATAAACAAAATTTGATCCGAAAATGATTTCTTAATACTTCGCTTAAGTCTAAACAAATAATTTTCTCCAGTTATCAAGTAAACAAGAGAAATATAGCACAATTATAAACACAATTTGACCCGAAAATGATTTCTTGATACTTCGCTTAAGTCTAAACAAATAATTTCCTCAAGTTATCAAGTAAACCAGAGAAATATAGCACAATTATAAACACAATTTGATCTGAAAATAATTTCTTGATACTTCGCTTAAGTCTAAACAAATAATTTTCTCCAATTATCAAGTCAACCAGAGAAATATAGCACAATTATAAACACAATTTGACCAGAAAATGATTTCTTGATACTTCGATTAAGTGTAAACAAATAATTTTCTCCAGTTATCAAGTCAACCAGAGAAATATAGCACAATTATAAACACAATTTGATCTGAAAATGATTTCTTGATACTTTGCTTAGGTGTAAACAAATAATTTTCTCCAGTTATCAAGTCAACCAGAGAAATATAGAACAATTATAAACACAATTTGATCTGAAAATGGTTTCTTGATACTTCGCTTAAGTGTAAACAAATAATTTTCTCCAGTTATCAAGTCAACCAGAGAAATATAGCACAATTATAAACACAATTTGATCTGAAAATGATTTCTTGTTACTTAGCTTAAGTGTAAACAAATAATTTTCTCCAGTTATCAAGTCAACCAGAGAAATATAGCACAATTATAAACATAATTTGATCTGAAAATGATTTCTAGATACTTCGTTTAAGTGTAAACAAATAATTTACTCCAGTTATCAAGTAAACCAGAGAAATATAGCACAATTATAAACACAATTTGATTTGAAAATGATTTCTTGATACTTCGATTAAGTGTAAACAAATAATTTTCTCCAGTTATCAAGTCAACCAGAGAAATATAGCACAATTATAAACACAATTTGATCTGAAAATGATTTCTTGATACTTCGCTTAAGTGTAAACAAATAATTTCCTCCAGTTATCAAGTCAACCAGAGAAATATAGCACAATTATAAACACAATTTGATCTGAAAATGGTTTCTTGATACTTCGCTTAAGTGTAAACAAATAATTTTCTCCAGTTATCAAGTCAACCAGAGAAATATAGCACAATTATAAACACAATTTGATCTGAAAATGATTTCTTGTTACTTAGCTTAAGTGTAAACAAATAATTTTCTCCAGTTATCAAGTCAACCAGAGAAATATAGCACAATTATAAACATAATTTGATCTGAAAATGATTTCTAGATACTTCGTTTAAGTTTAAACAAATAATTTACTCCAGTTATCAAGTAAACCAGAGAAATATAGCACAATTATAAACACAATTTGATTTGAAAATGATTTCTTGATACTTCGATTAAGTGTAAACAAATAATTTTCTCCAGTTATCAAGTCAACCAGAGAAATATAGCACAATTATAAACACAATTTGATCTGAAAATGATTTCTTGATACTTCGCTTAAGTGTAAACAAATAATTTCCTCCAGTTATCAAGTCAACCAGAGAAATATAGCACAATTATAAACACAATTTGATCTGAAAATGGTTTCTTGATACTTCGCTTAAGTGTAAACAAATAATTTTCTCCAGTTATCAAGTCAACCAGAGAAATATAGCACAATTATAAACACAATTTGATCTGAAAATAATTTCTTGATACTTCGCTTAAGTCTAAACAAATAATTTTCTCCAATTATCAAGTCAACCAGAGAAATATAGCACAATTATAAACACAATTTGATCTGAAACTGATTTCTTGATACTTCGCTTAAGTCTAAACAAATAATTTTCTCCAATTATCAAGTCAACCAGAGAAATATAGCACAATTATAAACACAATTTGATCTGAAAATGATTTCTTGATACTTCGCTTAAGTGTAAACAAATAATTTTCTCCAGTTATCAAGTAAACCAGAGAAATATAGCACAATTATAAACACAATTTGACCAGAAAATGATTTCTTGATACTTCGTTTAAGTCTAAACAAATAATTTTCTCCAGTTATCAAGTCAACCAGAGAAATATAGCACAATTATAAACACAATTTGATCCGAAAATGGTTTCTTGATACTTTGCTTAAGTCTAAACAAATAATTTTCTCCAGTTATCAAGTCAACCAGAGAAATATAGCACAATTATAAACACAATTTGATCCGAAAATGATTTCTTGATACTTTGCTTAAGTCTAAACAAATAATTTTCTCCAATTATCAAGTCAACCAGAGAAATATAGCACAATTATAAACACAATTTGATCTGAAAATGATTTCTTGATACTTCGCTTAAGTGTAAACAAATAATTTTCTCCAGTTATCAAGTAAACCAGAGAAATATAGCACAATTATAAACACAATTTGATCTGAAAATGATTTCTTGATACTTCGTTTAAGTGTAAACAAATAATTTACTCCAGTTATCAAGTCAACCAGAGAAATATAGCACAATTATAAACATAATCTGATCTGAAAATGATTTCTTGATACTTTGTTTAAGTCTAAACAAATAATTTTCTCCAGTTATCAAGTCAATCAGAGAAATATAGCACAATTATAAACACAATTTGATCCGAAAATGATTTCTTGATACTTCGCTTAAGTCTAAACAAATAATTTTCTCCAGTTATCAAGTAAACCAGAGAAATATAGCACAATTATAAACACAATTTGATCTGAAAATGATTTCTTGATACTTCGCTTAAGTCTAAACAAATAATTTTCTCCAGTTATCAAGTAAACCAGAGAAATATAGCACAATTATAAACACAATTTGATCCGAAAATGGTTTCTTTATACTTCGCTTAAGTCTAAACAAATAATTTTCTCCGGTTATCAAGTCAACCAGAGAAATATAGCACAATTATAAACACTATTTGAAAGATGACAACATTTATATTGAATAACATTGTCTCAACTCGCATCTAAGACATGAAGGATACAATCTCTGAAAATTACGATTTAATCATGACTTTTTTAACTTACGTTATTTATATTCAAAACCGATTAAGTTAGGCACTTAGAGATTTGGGACTACTTCCATTTTCTTCCCCCAAAAATGTTATACATATAATTTAAATTTCTTAAAAATAGGATCTACTTTAATTTTTAAGGGGATCATTTCCTCATAGTCTCCTTAGGGGCGCACTTAGAGGTTCGGGCACACTTCCATTGTCTTCTGCGACAAACTTCACATAAAAATACGCTTTTAAATTTCATGTAGTTTATTTAATATTTCTTTCTATAGGTAACAGATATACATCAAACACACACACACATATTTGTTTTATATATAGAGAGATTAAATAATACGAAAGTTGACATTATTTTCTTACAAATCTTATAGATAAAGTCAAGACGATGTAACCGGGTAATAATTTAATAACATACATTTTCCCCATATTCAGTGATGAAAAAGAGAAAAGGAAGTCTTGAGTTGTCATTTTCGGTTTCTTTATCCCTTTCGTTGTTTTTGATTGACCGACGTTCAACTTTAAAGCCTGGTGTATGTATTTAATAGTGTCACCATTTCGTATTTACCCCAGTGGGTCGATCGGTTAGTGCGCTATACTTAGAGACAAAGGTTGTGAGTTCGAACCTCACCCGAGGCAAAATTCTTTCTACTCTAATTCTGTCCCAAAATATACTTAGACATCTCAAATTACAATATTAAGCGGATTGTTTATCTTTATATTTATTTGTTTCTGTAATTTACGCAATTTACGGAAATTAGGATCTCGGGCGACGCTGGGTAGGCATCTACTTTTTTATATAAATAATGAAGAATTTAGGAGATGTTCGATCTGTTGGTTTATATGTGTGTACATTCATACATGAATCTATTATCGATTTTATGTGATTTTAGACCGAAACAGAAGCAGATCAAGCGCTACAAAAATCGACGATGAAGACCGGATCAAATCTGCGAATTCCCTGCATTTATTGGAGCCTGACCTATGGACATGCAGCCCCTACCGATACACGACGCCTTACGGCTGCATATACGAACTGCGGTAGGTTGTCACTTCTGAAGTCATGGTATTTTATTAACTAAACATCCGTTTAATAATGATTAAGTAAATGCGTAAATTTAATTAATTTAACAGCTTGTTATTATTAATTCAAATAATTTAGTAATCAATGTACTAAATTAGAATCAATCGATTTTGTGTTGTTTTTTTGTCATCGGTAGCTTTTTACTAGTCAGTTTATTTGGTGGATTGTTGCAGCATGTTCTTAAAAAGAAAAAAGTAATGCTCTTTATTTCCTTTTATGAAATAATTTCTCTAAGTTAGAATATTGTTCGATTAGAGAATGAAAAAAAAATGGCCGACCTGAAATAAAATAACACGACTTTTAGAGGGAGGGAGGGGAGCGAAGAAGAGAGAGAGATTTGACACTTTAGACCCTATGTGTTTCGACGTCTTGATACTTTCGGAGAATAACATTTATTTATTATGTAAAACTGTTTCTCTCTCAGTGTCGTGGTGTTCTTAAAGAAATTACTTATTTTAATTCTTAAAAATACCAATAATTTTTTTTTTAAATGTTTAAACCATTTTTAAATACATTCTTCACTCAGATATCCTTTGTTACATTTTTTTATGAAACGAAAAATATCTATTTAAAAAAATAAATTTCGTTCATTTACGTTCTAATAAGTTTAACACCGCCGCGTTGGTGATGTTCTTAAAAATACTTGGTTTCTTAACGTGTCTGATTCCCTTTTGCTTTAATTATTTTAGATCTTAAAAATGCCAATAAAATAATAATAAAAATCAATATCTTCATTTCTTTAAAGTTTATAAAAAATGTCTTGTGTACGTTTTTACATCTTTTCAACATATGTAATTCTATACGATTATTCGATTTGCAGTTTTGAAATTACATTGGAATTTAAGATGTCGCCTTTTAGGAGCAAAGTGTAGTATCTGTTCTGATGCTGCCGTAAAGTTGTTGATGTAATTTGGGAGATGATTGTCGGAGATTGCTGTTCTGTATTTATCTGAGCTGGCCTGAAATGAAGAAGAAGAAAATAGGATCACCAGAATTTAATATAAAAATACCGACATCTTTACAATTAAATCAACTTTATTTAACCGTTGCATTAACACAGAAGCACAAGTATGTAAGGTAAGTTGGTTCGATAGGCAGGCAGGCTTTAGCTTATAAAAAGAGAATTTATTTCCCGAGTTCCTTCTCGTCCTGCCACGTCATGGCAATGGACGAGAAGACCTTTTTAGCGTCAGGCCTCAACGTCTCTATTCTTGAACTATTTATACTTTAGCGCCAAATTGTAAAATGGGTTTGGTCCAACTTAGAATCGGACATATACGAAAAAATTGATTCTTATTTTTTTATTCAAATTCTACTTGATAATTTTCCGTAAATTCTGGTGTCGACATCTACGTTCGTCTGATATCAAATAGTTTTCATGTTATTTTATTTTAAACTGTCATATTTCACTTGTGCATTAATGGAAACAAACGCCTGTGATTGCTATACCATAATAGCCAAGAAAATATATATCCCATAATAGTCAGAGAAAGTATCTATCCCATAATGTGTTTCGGAATTTTTAGTGAGCATTGATAATTTGTATTATTTGCATTATTCGGACCACTGTTCTCATCCTGAGTGTTATTCTGATGAAAACTTCTACTCAGTCATGGCTGACGTATCGAGAGCAAACTACCCCGTGGATTAAACAAAGTGTTCTGTTCGAAATTCCGTACAGATTCCCGACAAGATTTGACAAGACACATATGAATAAGGTCGGAAGTTACATCGGTCGAAATGTTGTGAGGATAACATCGAAGATGAGAACAGTAGTTTGAATAATCCAAATAATACAAAATATCCCATAATAGTAAAAAAAAAAAAAAAGGATCTATCCCATAATAGCCAAGAGAAGATATCTATCCCATAATCGTCAAGAAAAGATTGCTATCCTATAATAATCAAGAAAACATCGGTATCCCATAATAGTCAAGAAAACATCGTTATCCCATAATAGTCAAGAAAACATCGGTATCCCATAATAGTCAAGAAAACATCGGTATCCCATAATAGTCAAGAAAACATCGTTATCCCATAATAGTCAAGAAACAAACCGTGTCTAATTTTTGTTGTTGCGTATTGATGTTATGTGTTGCTAAATAAATGACTGTTCTTAATTATGCAAGTTGATCCGGTTATCAAAGGAAAATACGCATTTCTGATTCGTCATCAAAAAGCTTATAAAATAAGGAAAGAGGAGATAAATTAGTTTTAATCCAAAAAGCTGAGATATTCAAATTTAGTGAATTTATTGCTGACAATGTATTAATCATAATTTATTTCAAAAGAGTCGATGCCGCTTTTATGTATATTTAATCTGAGTTAATCAACATTTGTTTCCCTAAGGCGTTTCCCTATATATTCTAATCACAAAAAATACATGCTATAATATATTCCTCAGTTCTGGGATTGAGTTATGTTTGAAAAATCTTCAATTTTAATTTGTCTAATTATTTTAATTTGCAAATAACTCAGCAAGTGACCCATATCTTATTAATTTTCTATCTATCACTCAGCGTATGTTTTTTGACCTCCCCACTCTTATTTTATGCGTCGTCTATCACTCTCTCTTCAGTTACACACGCACACACTCTCTCTTACTTTCTATCTCCCTCGCTGTCTCCCCTCTCTGTTTCCCCCTCCCTCTCCCCTCCTCTCTCTCTCTCTCTCTGTTTATTAACAATCGAAGGTAGCAAAGGAAGAAAAAATAAAAAGATTGAAATAATCCATTATAAATAAAAAGGAAATATCACCACAATTAATAATACATGTTAACCAGTAGCTGGAGAGGAAAGGAGAGAAAGAGGAAGTCATACACGTTTTTTTTTAATAGCTTTTAAGCTATTTCCAAAACAAAAAGTCCAGAACAAATTAGTTTACAATTGTTTCGAAATTATCTTAATTCGAACCCAGCATTTAAATAATACAAGATCTATAAAAATATCGCTTTTTTTCATTTAATTGCGACAATTGACAAAAACACAACAGTTTATAAATCAAGATGACTTCTCTTCAGAAAAAACATTCAAGAAATATACACACACACTTATATGGAGAGAAAAATTAATTAATTGTCACACTATAGTTTCAAAGAATGTCCTTGCGAAATCCAGTTTATTCTTAAAATATTCAAGAAACATTTTTAAACAAAAGAAATGCAGTTACTTTCCAAGATGGATGCTTTACAATAACAAACAGCACCGATGGAGAGTAGCTCAGAAAGTAATAAATTCAAAGAACTTCTCAGATCTTCGAATGCCATATTGCGATCAAAAGGGAGGTAAGTATTTACCAGAATTATAAAAAGATTGTCAGTGATTAGAACAACACAAGTCTATATTCTTTCCTTCTTCATTGTTTAAATTGAAAACTTATTATCATACTAGAAAAAACGTGGCATCCTGAGTTCGGGTTAAAATGTTTGAATCAGGAAACAGTGAGTTTGCATACCCAGGTAAATATAAAAAATAAAAAGAGAAAATTAGTCTATCTCTGCTCGCAATACACACACACACACACACACTCTCTCTCTCTCTCTCTCTCTCTCTCTCTCTCTCTCTCTCTCTCTCTCTCTCTCTCTCTCTCTGAAGCTACGAGTTAAATAATATACTACTACTGGTGATATTCCCGATCTTATAATTGACTATTCCAATCTTTTTGTTATAAAACATGGCTAAACAGAACTTACAAAAATAGGTCAAGAACGTGTGCACACACTACGCATGACTGGTGGGGATTTATTTATTTTTTTTTTTTTTGAAAACTCGTTTTTCGATAAGTGGCGGGGTAATTCGAACAAGAAAGCAGGCAATAGGTATCTTATAGGTTAAAACAGGTTAGAAACGTGCGTTTTTTTTAAACTTCGTATGAAATTTCTTTAAAGAATGAATTAGAGCGGTTGGGTTAGTAGATGTAGAACGATTGAAGTAACAGGGTCAGTTTACAGGGGAATGCCAAGGAAATCATGGGAATAAGTGATAAGGATGGGCTTGAGAGAAAGAGGGATAGATAAAGACCTGACAGAGATAAATTAGTTTGGAAGTCATATTTCTAAAAGCTGTCCAACACATGCCAGCATGTAAAACGGACGTTAAACCAATGATGATGATGATGATGATGATCGTTTGTCTCTTACAGTGCCTACAGCCAACAAATAATGTGAGACGAAGATGATAAAAAAGGCGTTTCTGACCTGTTACATGTTATAAGACACCTATTGTAGAATAGCCCCGCCACCAACGAATAATTAAATAATTGGAGAGGAAATGAGAGAAAGAGAAATCGAACAGAACGAGGCTAATGTTGGACTTTGTTTCTTTGTTTTTTTTATATTTAACTGGCTTTGCAAACTACCCTTTGCCTCAAAGAATTTAACCTGAGCTCAATGGGTTACCCAACGGGTCACATATTTGCAATATAAAGTAATTATTTAATATATGAAAAATAGATTTTTTTAGATAATTTACATGACTTCCTTAGCTTTCATTTCAAAGATAAAATGCGTCTTATGATACGTTATAGGCGAAACTTCGTGGCTACCTTTATAAAGAGATAACACTATGAATGGTTGGAATGCAACACTATTTCAAGACACCTCCCGGTAGAACATGATCCTTAAAAATCAGAAATTTAAATCTAAAAGAAAAAATGAAATGTCTTCAAAGCTTCAAGTACAAGTTGCTTTATTTATATTTTAAATAAAAACAACATCCCAAAGGTGAACTTAGGGATGTTGTTTTTATTTATTTGTTGTTGTAAAGGTGGTTACTGAATTTCGACTATGGGTATAAGACTATTTTGTCCTTGAAATGAAGCGGGGGGGGGGGAGAGAAATTTAAATGACCTAAAAAGCTATATACTTTTTTAAATGAAATAAATAATTTACATCAACAGTAGTTAATTAAAATACTGAAAATTTCATTAACATCGGAAAATTCTTTGATTTTTTGGGGGATGACTTTTATTTACAATCGGGGTTACTATTTATGTTTGTGTTAAAAGCAAAAAAATTACTTTCACTTTCATTGCCCGTCCCAAGTTTAATTAGTTTCGTTTACCAGTTATTGTTGCTGTTTTGCACGGAAGACAGCGTTCGTTTTGCGAAACAGGTGTGAAGGCGACAAAGAGCGATAAAAATGAAAGATGCAGGGGGAGGGGGTTATAAGAACGAACGAAATGAACGGCAACGACATTCAGACGCCGACCGTTCGTGTCTCTTTCCTTTCTTTGCGTGTTGGTCAGTGTGTCCAGCCTTTCATTCAGATGCACCAGTGTGCATCCAATTGTGTACGTGCACATTTGTACGTATGCAATTGCGTTTATTTGTCACTAGAAAAAAATATGATCCGTTGGATTATTTATTCAGCTCGGGTTAGATTGTTTGAATCAGAGAAAAAGTGAGTTTGCAAAGCCAGTTTAATTTTAAAATAAAAATACAAAATTAGCCTTTCTCTTCCCTATCTCCCCGCTCTTTCTCTCTCTCTCTCCCTCCCTCTCTTTCTCTCTCTCTCTCTCTTTCTCTCTCTCTATCTCCCGTTCTCTCTCTCTCACCCTCTCTCTCTATCTCTCGTTCTCTTTCTCTTCTTATCTTCCAAGCCAAGGTAAAATAGTATTGATATTGTGGTGATATTTCCTATTGTTTACAATAGACTATTCCAATCTTCTGTTTTATAGTTCGTTTTATTACCTTTCATTGTTAATAAACAAAGAGAGAGAGAGGGGTGAGAGAGAGGGAAGGGAGCACAAAAAGAAACGGAAGCGAGAGTGATAGAAACTGTATAAAATAAGAGCGGGGGCGTCAAACCACAGACACCGAGAGAGGATGATGTACCCACTCCTCAGCAGAATCGGTGACGACACCAATTTGACCGTTCCTGAGTTCGGTTGGGCACCTGGCACTGCTTGGGAATAGTTGCTGCTTTGATGAAGGCCACAGATGTCGAAAATCCTGGCCCAACAATTACCGCACTCCCACGTTGTGATTGATAGATCAGTGGGTAACTATCCCGATTAGGTCCACAACTTAATACCACTGCGAAGTGAAGGGTCATTTCAAGCAGAACAATTAAAAGAAAAAGAACATCTTCAATAGCTCGGTCTGTCCGTTTTTTTAGAAGAATAATTATTTAGTAACAAAAATACAAATTACAAAGCAAAGCAGTTCTATATACTTTTGGGTGATGTTTAGGTTTTTGGCGAGATTAAGCCCAAGTCCGGGGGGGGAGGTCTCAGAGCGACGTGGATTCGGTGGGCGAGAAAAATGGAGTCCCCGAAGCCTCCTACGCTTCACCTTATATTGCGAACCAGATGGGCATGGCCCCGCCCCTCTCCCAATGGAATTTAGTCAAGAAAACAAAAGAAAAGAATGATTCCTTATTATCATTCGCTCTGTCATATTTGGGATTCTCAATCCACATTTCCAATTAGGGAATGGGTAATCGTATTTCCATCACGCCCCCTCCTTTCCTGCTCCTCATCCGCTTCCATCCCTCACCATTCCCTCGACTCACAGAAACAGAAAAAATGTAATTTCATCTTATGCGCATGTCCTCTTAACTTACGTCCACCGAGACCAACTTGTCGGCGAAATATATAGTTTGTTGTTATCGGTTAAGACCACACCTGTCTCGTGTACAGGCCATGACTGGTGTGGACAAGTGACATTTTCCTAACCAAGTCAGACATTGTGACGCCCATCCCCACAACTCTTCTGTTCGTTATCAAAAAGAACAACTTATTGGTTTTCCTTCAGTCAATTCTTATTTTTCGGCCAACACCTGTTGTATGCGTCGGCCGTTATTTTGATACAACAGTGACAAAGGATGCGGTCCAACCCAGATCGCCCACGCCGTCATTCGCCGAATCACAGAAAAAAAACAGGCAGGCTGTCTCCTCTTATCGACTTTTCGTTTAATGAAAATATCCATGTCTCTCCCTGTTAATTCATACTAGCACGGTACCATGGTCGTCGACATTCGTAGGCTCACTTTTAATTCATACTAGCGGTATACTTTAGTTTTCATCTTCTGTAGGTCCGTTCAATATTGTCACAAATAGTCAGATACTTAGTAAAAGGGGTGATTTGGTTAGTAAATTGAAGATTGCGGTCAATTAGAACAATTAAAATTAATTTATAAAAACATAAATAAATCCCCAAAACGAAGGAATATTTTAACGTGTATTTTGTGTGATTAAAATATATATAAAAGCCTTAAGGAAACAATTAACAGATTAACCCAGCTTTAGTAAAATAATAGATAAATGTGAAGATATATGCGGAAATATTTAGGTATTAGGTTGGTAGGTTGCGAGTCCAAGGTTGCCATAGCTGAGCGGTGGCAATGATAACAAGCTTCTGTTGTCTAAATATGCTCGTATAATAATTAAATATTTATTATTAAATAAGTCTTTATAGCCCCCTTTCGAATCGGCTCTGTAAGAGAAAATAATAAAAAACACTGTCTAATCCAAGCTTAAATGCGAAGTTTCTGTCTACGTGACTCGTTGAACAATGTTAAGACTACTGACAATATTGTCCGCTTCATGGCATAAATAGTATTTATTTCTCGGCTTGTTTCATAGCTGTTGAATAGACAGTTTGGTTAGAGCGCCTGAAAATGAGTCAAAGATGATTCATGTCCGGAGATCAAATCGTGCGACCGGCTCAACAGTTACCTTCCATACTAGTGATTCCATTAGAATGAAACGTATACGTATGCGGATAAAAATTAAATATCTATATATATATATATATATATATATATATATATATATATATATATATATATATATATATATAGTAAGCTATCTGCTTTTTCCATGAACTTTCTGCATGATATAACATCTTTAAAAATGATTTTTATTGTGGTTTCTGAAGAGCAGCGTGTAATTGCGTTTAATATATTTATGGTAATTAAGCTACACAGCCTGAAGATCCCCCTCCCAGAGGATGAAACTCGGGAGCCTCTGTGTAGCTTAATTGCCATAAACATATTTTCATAGCTTACTATTTACGTATCGAGCACTGTTGAAGTAAATACTGAAAATTGATACATAACAAATTATATCTCCTTATAAAATTTTATGTGGATACATGAAATAGTAATATATATATATATATATATATATATATATATATATATATATATATATATACGTTTAGATTTATATAGACTATATTTTTCTATATATATTCCTTAATAAGAGACCACAAATTATTCAAATTACAAGCTCGATGAAAATTAGCTTACAAATTTCAGATAATGATTATTTAAATTCAGATGATCAAAATTCAGTCTTTACTCATATAATTTATTTTTTGCAATGGCAAAATTGACGATGGTTTTACAATTGTGTAGCAACTTGCAATGTGCTACAATTAAACGCAATTACACGCTGCTCTTCAGAAACCACAATAAAAAATCATTTTCAAGATGTTATATCATGCAGAAAGTTCATGGAAAAAGCAGAAAGCAGACAACTCACATGAGAACCCCGGTAGTAGGATGGTAAAGTTCAAATCAAGCCGTCATTATGAATCTATCGTACGGAGCTATGCCTTAAATTAGTCATGAGAAAACAACTACAAAGATACAGGAACAATAAGATTACATTTTAATTGTTGAAACCCTCATTTTATTAAAAGTTGAAATAAGATTATTTTTTGAAATAAACACTGTCCCAAAAAAGAGACTAAATAAATACGTAATTCATGCTATTTCTTTTCAGGAAAAATGTTGACAGCTGTCCAGGTCAGAAAGTCCCGTCTGTTTGGCTTTGGGAAGATGATTATTTGAAGTGGTTAGAGAAGAAAGGCGTCAAAGATACTCGTTTACTTCGTGCGAGAGATTCAAGGTAAGCCTTCGTCATACACCGGGTAAAATTAATTCCCCGAACAGGACAGGTTTGCACTCCTTACCAAAATGAAAATAAAGATATAATGCTACTAGACCTTATGTCTAGAATCCTTATTCCAATTTCGATGAAATCTATTACATTATTTTGATTCTAAAAAATATCTAAAATTTAAGACTTAAACTTAAGGAATCTTGATTAATTGGTGTCTAATGGATGAATTTTAATGCAAATCTGAAATATTTGACTTTGCAAATGGGAGGTTGTGCCTATATTATTCCCCCCCCCCCCCACAAAACCCAAAATGCCAAAGGGATTTAAATTTGGGGAATGTGTATTAATTGATGTTTTCTATCTATTGTTTAAATTTCACAAAAATCGAAGGTATTGAATTTTCAAAAAGGGCTTTTACTTTTTATCCTTGTGTATAAAACTAAATTAAACTAAATATAGCCCAGATTTGAACCCTTTTACGCCTAGCAGCTGTGTTTCAAAATTCGTAATGATCGATTAACTAGTTTAGGAGTTAATCCTGTACATACAAATATATAAACATACCTAACCTTATAAGGATAGAGAGAACTAACTGTTCTGTTCGGGGAGTTAATTTCACCCGCCCTGGGACGGGTGTTCTTCTAGTATCTTTGGTTAAAATGCTTGACTATTTAAGAGTTTTTTTTTCTTTCTCCTCGTGAACTCCCCGGATATCCTAGCACTAAATGAAACAAACCTACAATCCTAAATATCCTTACACCATTTTGACATGACTGAATACCTCTCTTTCTAACGTAAAAACTCTGACAAACAGATGCACGGGATCGGAGTTTATGTTTGGAACACCCTCCCTTTGACTGGAGAACATAGGCTTAAATCAGATGATCAAGCCTACATTTTCTTTAGATTAACCCTACAGCATAGCATTAGTTACTTATATTTTTATACTGTTCTCCTTCGATCAAGGACTGTACCCTGCTTAACTTTGTCTCTGAAAGCATAGATATAGCACTCTCATTTGACTTGAGTGCCTTAATACATGTATTTATAGATGTTAATGCACATCACTGTGACTGACTTGGATTCTCCAGTTATACAGATGCAGCTGGTAACTCCACGAATAGTTTCTCCATAGCACACTCCCGAGAAGGAGTGCGCAGACTGTCACTTTGCCGACTCGCCTCCCTGATTGTGTCGACCAGTAAGCCTCACTTCTCCACCTGCTCTTGACCTCACTGCCCGATGCTTGTGTGACGAATGTCTACACCCGATCGGGAACGCTGATCACATTGTGGTAATGATTGATATCACCAAATCTCGTTCCAAAGCTGATTAGTCGTTGCTTAAAACGGCGAGATACTACAAGCAGGTTGATTTTGATTACATTAGAGATCACATCAGAGACGACCCATGAAGTGAAACCTTTCTCTCCTTGCTGATCAGTGTACAAATCAGGTAACCGAATGGGTCAAAGCAGGCATTGAAGCACATGTCCCCAATGCGAAAATTCTACAGCAAACCCCACTCTCCACAATGATTCATTTCGAACTGTGCAGCTGCTATTGCTCAGAAGCAGCAAGCATTCCGACAATTCGGCCGCCATAAGTAAACTACGAATAGACAGAAATTTATAGAGTCAAGAAAAAATTGTAAGACTGTGATAGGTGAAGCAAAGAGAAGGTATACAGAGATTACCAGAAAACGTATTCAGTCGCAGAAACTAGGTACTCGTGATTTTTGGAAAATCTTCGATAGTGTGGCGAACAATGGGCAATCAGCAATTCCCCGCTATCAAATCACAATGATCTCGTTTGCACGGCAACTGACAAGGCGGAACTACTTGCCCAGCGTTTCGCTTTAAACTCCACTTTGGACTCCGCAAAACACTCCCTCCCAAATTTCCCACTGCGGACTGAAGCTACACCTGATGACCTGGTCATCAATCCATCTAATATCCGGGACATCATAAAAAACATTCACACCTCCATAGCACGTATGCCTGATCTTATACCACTAATAGTAATAAAGAAACACTCTGCTTAACTGGTCCTTGTCCTCTCCAAACTCTACAACAAATGCATTGATGAATCTTGTATCCCTGATAGCTAAAAAATTGCCTCTGTAGTACCAGTCTTCAAAAATTCGTGAGATAGAATTGGCTCTCAAAATTATCACCCCATCAGTCTACTCCCGCTCTTTATTAAAATCTTTGAATCCTTAATCAATCTAGCGATGGTCCCCTACCTGGTTTATGCTAAACTACTTTCTGACCTATCCGTATTGGTTTAGGAAAGCAAGGTTTATTGCGAATATCCTAAAGGTAATCTCCGAACGCATATACCCTACACTGGACAAGGCAGCTAAAGCTAAGGCAGCAGCGTTTGATATATCCAAAACCTTTGACAAAATCTGGCATAAAGGTTTTCTCATAAAAATAAATTCATATGGTATTACTGGACGAATATTTAATATAATTAGATCCTTCCTAACCTTAAAGAAAGATCCAGGTTGTCCTCGATGGCCATTCATCAAAACAACATGACATGTGCTTGTGGATGTGGTGAGCATAGTCATAAATATGTGTATATTTCTGTGTATACACATACATACATAGTTTTCATATATATATATATATATATATATATATATATATATATATATATATATATATATATATATATATATAGGCAGAATTATCTTTGTAATACAAATGCTGTTGAATATGACAGACAACTTATGTCTGGATATCCTTGTGTTGATCCTTTCCATTTGCCGAATCAGGGTCTTTGTTTCGGTGGAGAATTGACCGATGAATCTGCCATAACTGTAGATGTCCCAAATACTTTCAGGCCCATCCGGGTCCATCTTCAGGGGAATCAGGTAAAGGCCAGATATCAATATGTCGTTTTGGCGAGAATTTTATTACTAATACGGAACTAAAGTTAGAACTATAAACATTTTAGGATGATATCACCAGTGTTAAAGTTAATTTTGTAAATGGGTGTTTTTTTTGTTTTAATGTATATAGAGTTTTTGTTTATTATTGGCATGTTCTAATATTGTTGTGTTTCTACTAAGAATTTTCGAAAACCGATAAGCTGAAATTAATAGTAAAAAAAAATCACAACATAAACTCAAACTAAAAAAAAAACTTAACAACTTTTACAAAGGTTCCATGTTACTTCCAAACCAAGAATATAAATTAATTAACCTCTCCGATGTTGAAATAACTCAAGCGCAAAAAAATTGTCTTACCCTCGGGACGAAGGATACCAAAACCTACACACAAAAACTGAAATCGAAATACTTCATCAAAATATACTTAAACTCTATGAGAATAATAAACTATTAATAAAACCCGAACTTCCTGACTTACTAAAAGCTGAAGCTAGTAAAAATATGCATACCATAAAACCAAACACATCTCTTTTAAGAAAACACCTCAACCACGCCTCGCACCAATTGCGAAATCATCCAGACATTATCATAAAAAAGTTAATAAAACCAATACTTACGTTATACTTAATAAACCAGATTACTATTCTAAATTAGAAAGCATTCTTCAAAAAATAAACCACAATCCGACGCACTTCATCAAAACAAAAGTTAATAAATGTATTACTGCCAACAATGCTGACGTTGATAATGAAAACATACCCAAAATTATAGGCGGCTTTTAACCCGGATACATCTACGGAACGGTTAAAACATATAGGGCCAACTTTCCGCTTCGCCCTATTATCTCTCAACCCCCTACACCCACTCACCAACTGTCAAAAACAATCCATGATTTGATATCCCCATATTTTCCCAATCTTTATAGTATTAAATCTACAAATGGACAAATTCAAACTCTAAGAAGTAAAAAACGGAACATGGTGTAATTAGATGTTGAAAACCTTTTTACTAACGTACCCGTTAAGGAAACTACTAACATACTCATTAATAATATAATTAACCCTAACACCTTACGTAAAATTCTGTTGGCCTGCACTAGTGAAGTTCCCTTCTTTGATCATCGTGGCAATATCTATATTCAAAAAGATGGTGTCGCGATGGGCTCTTTGTTGGCCCAACATATAGTTATTTTTACATGTCTCACTTAGAAAATAAAGTATTCAATCCAATCATAACACCACTGATATATCTACGATACGTAGCCGGTATCTTAATACTTACTAATAACAAAAATAAAATTAATAAATTACAAACTACCTTATAAAATAACTCCGTACTTAATTTCACGTATGAATTAAACATTAACAACAAAATCACTTTTTTAGATGTTCATATAGACACTAACCACAATCAATTCTCTACATCCACGTATACTAAACCTACTAATAAAAATCCATGCACCCTTAACTTTCTTAGCGAATTCCCCTTCAGATATAAAATAAGATTTATTAAAAACTTATTAACTCGTGCCAAATTAATTCCCTCCTCACCAAATGTCTTCCAGCATCAACTCAACAATATCAAACAAGCTCTAATAAATAATGGCTTCCATAACTATATTATTGGCCAACAAATAAGACAGTTTAGAAACAATCCCAACGACATTATCAATAAATCCAATCCTCAACCTAATACATTTATAAAATTATTTTTCGTAACAAGTTTCATCATAATTATAAAATTGATTGACAGGTATTAAAAAATATTATTAATAAAAACGTACTTCCTACCGAACCAAATAAAAAATAACACTTATCATGTAGTACAGTAAATTAAAAACCGCTAACCTTATTATTAAAAATAATTCTTCCCCCTCGACTAGAGTTTTAGATAGAACGAACCTCGCATGTGAGTTCAAATGCCCATTGGGAGATTGTGTTTCAGACAGCGGAAAAAAACAATGTATGTTGGCTTAACTACTGCAACTTTGTCGAGGAGGTTAACAATGCATTTATCCCCTACTAGCGCCATAACTCAGCACCTTACTAATCAGCATTCCTTCCCCCGTTCCCAATTTCGAAAACTCTTAGTAGAAAACTCAACAATATTAGAACATACCAATAATAAACAAAAACTCTATATATTAGAAGCGTTATACATCAAACCCAAAATCACAGCCATTAACAGAATTCATTTTAACACTAGTGATAACATTCAAAAATATTTATAGTTCTAACTTTAGTTCCGTATTAGTAATATAATTCTCGCCAAAACAACATATTGATATAAACATTAACAGTCTGGCCTTTACCTGATTCCCCTGAAGATGGACCCGGATGGGCCTGAAAGTATTTGGGACATCTACAGTTATGGCAGATTCATCGGCCAATTCTCCATCGAAACAAAGACCCTGATTCGGCAAATGGAAAGGATCCACACAACGATATCCAGACATAAGTTGCTTGTCATATTCAACAATATATATATATATATATATATATATATATATATATATATATATATATATATATATATATATATATATATATATATATATATATATATGATTATTTTAATTTACACAGACATGTACAAAATCTGCGACACTCGCATGTCGATGTTATCGATCAACAGTTATTATAAACTGAGATCTCATCAGGCAGAGTTAAAATCCGATCTTAACCTCTGATCATATTTGGAGAGAATGAAGTGGAGAGAACAAGAAGAAGAAAAGAAATTTAGAATTTCAAAATTTAGGGAGTCACGTGATTTAGGGGCGTTAAAATTGAAAAAGTTAAAAACTAAAATCTAAAATCTAAAACAAACAAAACAAATACAAATAGATAAATAAATGAGATAAAATAAAATAAAATAAAATAAAGTGGAAAGAGAGACATATAATGAAGAGAGTAGATAGGTAGATAGACAGATAGAGAAGTGAAAACGTCTGTTGATTCAGACCCAGAGAGGAATGAGAGGTGTGTGTGGGTGGAGAGACATGCCGGGTAATATGTCAAACAATCGACAGTTATTATAAATTCAGGGTGCATAGGCGAATTTTCAAGTCAGCTGTAATATAAGTGTGTATGCGTGCGTGTGTACCCCTAGATCAACCGTGATGGGGGAGAGAGGGGTAAGGGTGTTGTTACTCAAATGTGTTACTAATTCTGAATTTATAGATGTTAATTTTTATTGTCTAGAGTTTACCAACTTATCATTAATAAATTAATAAGTTGAACAAATATTTTAGTAAATTAGTTAAGTTTAACAGAATTATTAGTAATAATAATAGACACCAATAATAATTGAAATGATATAAAATGATAATAATAGTGGTAATGTTAATGAAAGATAATAACAGTGATAATTTAATTTAATTTGAAAGTACTAAAATGCCGTCAT
>OY744536.1:74490704-74518204 GCA_963556195.1 Sepiola atlantica | reverse complement strand
GGAAGAAGCTCAAATGTTGGAAAGCTTACTGTCTTATGCATATAGTTTAAATTTCATGAAAAATAAATATACATATTCGAAGTTTTAAGGGGGTCTGCCCCATAACTCACTTTATATATATATATATATATATATATATATATATATATATATATATATATATATATATATATATATATATATATATTGTGTTATAATGAAATAATTCCAGGAGGAAATCCGGGTATGAGAGCTCAATGTAATAAACAGAGCAAGAATAAAATAAAATAAAATGTAGTAACACAAAATTACATAATCATCGATGCATTAATTTATTTCAACCTTGTGGTATTGTCAAGCATCCAATGTAGATGATTACATTTTTGAAACTGAAAAAAAGGGAAAATTCACACTCGACAATTCAAATATAATTAGAGAGAGAGGGAGTGACAACCTCTCTCTAATTATATTTGAATTGTCGAGTGTGAATTTCCCCTTTTTTTCAGTTTCAAAAATGTAATCATCTAAATTGGCACTTGACAATACCACAAGGTTGAAATAAATTATTGCATCGATGATTATGTAATTTCGTGTTACTACATTTTATTTTATATATATATACATACATATATATATATACATATATATATATATATAATTATTTTTAATAGACAAGGTTAAAGCTCAGTTGATGTTATTTTTTTCTTTTAACACCAGAGCATATATAAATACACAATAGAGTCCTTATACTTGACGGACCGTTTCGTCTACACATGAATAACCAAATATAGTTTAATATATCTTAGGTTTTTCATACGTACGAATCTTTAGAAGTCCAAAAATCGGGGCCAGAAACATTTTAAAAATCCAAGGAACAACAACACTCAGACTGTTATAGGATTTATGAATGCAGTTTCAGAAAAGAACATAAAGTTCAATTTACTATATATATATATATATATATATATATATATATATATATATATATATATATATATATATATATATATATATATATATATATATAAACACTCATTAAACTACAGAAGACCGCATCCCTCTGGTCTTCACTCATAGCAACCATATGCATAAACTTACCCATGCTCTAACGAGAGATTTTACAATTCTCTGATTAAACGTACAGAAAATTCCATCGTTAAGAAAGCATCCATTAATGCTTAGAGACAACCATCAAATTTCGTAACGATGTTTTCCAAAATAAAACACTTAAACAATATTGCACAAAACCATGGTGTTTAGTTTGGCAATATTTAGAGACATATTCCCTTTCACAGTTCGAAATACACGCCTCACATTACCTGTTGTATATCCAATATCATATATTACATTTTTTGTGCAAAATACTTAAATAGTGAATGCATAAACGAGACAAAATTACCTTGTAGATTTAGTGGTGTTACAATTAGACAGAACACACCATACTCCCCTATAGTCAAACATTTCAACCAAACAGAACATAAATTACATAACACCAAATGTATTTTGATAGACACCCAATTGCCGTCCACATATTCACGTAAATGAAAAGAAACGAAATGAATTTTCAATTATTTCAACCAAACAGAACATAAATTACATAACATCAAATATATTTTGATAGACACCAAATATTCGTCCATATATTCACGCAAATAAAAAGAAATGAAATGTATTTTAAAACTAAACGCACACAAATCAGGTCTGAACTCCGATATTAAAAATAACCTCCTAATTTAAAACGTCGTAACATAGTAAACACATATTCATAAATACGCTTTCTTTTTCAACAGCAAAACATTAGTTAAAACCAATAGTAACACATGGCTTGTTCGGGCCTTATCTTTTCCTTTTAATGTTAGCTTCATTTCCGGTTCTGTTTCGTGATTAATTACTGTCAGGGGGAAATAACTCCTTCATGACTGAAGAAACAAACTCAATTTTAAATTGATTTTAAAGCTAAACACGCACAATCAGGTGTGAACTCCGATGGGAGAGTCTTTGACATATTCTTTTCCAGACTGAGAAGGATTTCATTTTTAAATGAAACTGTGTTGACTGAAGAAATTATTTGTTCTTTACGATAATAGACGACTAGATGAACGCGTGTACGTTGGCTTCGAAAAAAAAAATTTTTTTTTTTTTGCAATTCGGTGGATAAAGTTCGTATGGACCGACCTGTATATTAAGACAAAGAATGAATCTTGCACGAAGTTAAAAATGACCAGTTTTTTATATATCTCTGTTTATATATTTATATGTACAGGATTCACTCATAAACTAATTAAAATGTATAGATTTTTTAACACAGCTGCTTAACGTAAGAGGTTGTAATGTGTGCTATATTTCAATGAAAGAACCAGTAATACCTGATGTGGTATGTAGCCCTGGTAGCTATGCCGGCTTCCTCCGAAGGAAGAAGTTTACAGGGAATATCAAATTCACAAGCGATCACCAGCCTCATGTATATCCCAGTCATGGGAAGATGACATACAGTGCATAGCATTTCCAAATGGTCACCCATTTAATACTGACCAGACTCCACGGTCGCTTAACTTCGGTGATCTAACGAAAACCGGTGTGTCACCGCGATTATGCTGTATAATATATATTATATATTATAATAATATATAATAATATATATAATAATATAATATATAATATAATAATATATATAATAATATAATATATAATATAATAATATAATATATAATATAATAATATATATAATAATATAATATATAATATAATAATATATATAATAATATAATATATAATATAATAATATATATAATAATATAATATATAATATAATAATATATATAATAATATGATAATATATATAATAATATAATAATATATATAATAATATAATAGGAATACACGTGGTGAAAGAAAATTGAAAGAAATAGAACAAAATGGTTGACTAAAAATAAAAAATAAATGGATATCGAACAATGTGATGAGAAAAAAACATATATAAGAGGGCAAAGGAGGAGGAGTGGGAACAGTGGTGCATTGGTAAGTAGGTATTTGAGAGGATGTGAAGGAGGAGGCTTAGGGGAGTAGTGAGTAAGACGATGGAGGGTCAAAAGCGTGGTTGGTAACAGAATAAGAATACGTGATACTAAGTTGGAAATAACAAAAGAATGGTAGACAGAATTAAAAGGAAAACACGTGGTAGAAGGAAAATGGATGAATAGGTAAATTGTGAACTAAAATGAAGATAGAAATGAAATAAGCGAATAAATAAATAAAAATTAAACCATGTGGTGGGAAAATAAAATACAAAAATTAATAAAATGAAAACAGAAAAAGAAAAGTGAAAATAGGAAATAAAAGAGAAGAAAGGAAGAAGAAGGAGACAGGAAAGAACTGGAACCGTAGAGATGGAACGATTTTTTAGGGGATAAAGATCATCCATTGTCGTATTTTTTTAGATTACATTCATTGATAATGATTTAGGCTATTGTTTTAGAAAGGTTGTAAAAAACAGGTCTTTGTTGAATTATATTATTGCATCGAAGAATTATACTGGATTCAATCAAACGTCGTAATTTTTATGTTGTGGATATATTTTATTGTTTTTGCAATGTGTGTCAACATGATGATATTAGAAATCATATGTGTGGCTAACGCGTTCAAAGTATCTCTTTCTTTGATTGCCCTATTATGTTCATATATCCTTTTTGGCCAATATATATATATATATATATATATATATATATATAATTTCATTTTACTCGAGTCGAAGTTATCAGAAATCAAAGAGCCCCTTCTTTTGGGCTAACACTTGATCAAGAATTCCTCTAGTCTGGTGCAATATCCAGCTTAGTACTGTTACTATAGCTATCGTTACATGGAGAAGGTGCATAATTCCTCGTATAGGCGAGTGTGTGGTATCTATACCGAGGGAATCTTACTTGGGCTTCGAATAATATATTATTTTGTATATTTAGTCAGGTTTTACTAGTAGGTGGAAGTATCCTTATCTCAGGTTGACAAACCCCTGTACAGAAAAACTTTAGACACTAGAAGACAGTGTCTAGTAAGCATTCAAGTTCTCTCTCATATATATATATATATATATATATATATATATATATATATATATATATATATATATATATATATATATATATATATATATAATTAACTTGTTACAAATATCCAGGGGGTATGAATCCGAAGGAAGTTGAAACCGGGTTTATGAGAGTGCTCAATGAAAATTCAGAGCAAAATATATATATATATTTTTTTTTTTTTGATTGGAATAATGGAATAAAATCAAAATATATATATATATATATATATATATATATATATATATATATGTGTGTGTGTGTGTGTGTGTGTGTGTGTGTGTGTGTGTGTGTGGTTTCCTTAGATAGTCTTCCTACACTTAGAAAAAATAGTTTAACAAGGAGGCAAAAAAAAATAACTGAGAGGGGATATTCGCGGTTCCAGATAGTTCTATACGTTGGATAGGCAGACAAAAATATTTATTTACGTATAACATGGAATAAAATAATTGACCTAATTGTTCGGGATAGGCTAAGCGGATCACATGTATTATACCAATATTAAGGAGATTCTCATTTAGTTAAGGTAGGTCTATTTCCGATGGTATCGTTTGAACTCTGATCAAAGGGAGGCAATACGCTTATTTCTCCGAGAGGCTGGATTTGTTGTAACGTACACACGTCTTTTAAGTCCGGAAGAAAAGTAGCTGAAACAAGAGAAAGATAACTGTATGTGTGAGCTTTTATGTACGCTTGAAATTTCGGCAGTGAATATCCTCGCACTTGTGGTTGGCTGAAAGATTGCAGATTTTGTCCAATCGAGAGTCGATACGTAAAATCAACATTCGTTGCTGCTGCTGCTATAGATGCATCTGAAAGAAGACAGGAGCTCGTATCGGCCGTAACGTTGTGAAAAATGACCATGATGTGAATAGTAGTCCGAGTAATCCAAACAATAAGAAAAATAATTAACAGTAAATAATACAGATAGATGAAGAAATCCACCATGGAATTTCAACACGGCACCGCTAGTTTTTGTATAAACTATCCAGAGATTGCCGGGTAGTCTTGCTTAAGAGATAATACGTGTTTATATACAAAATGGGCGTTAAGTTATAGACGAATAACCACTTTACAAATGGTGTTGTTCAGCTGAATCAATATTTGTTCGCCATTTGCAATTCGCGCGATTTTTATATGACGAGTTTTATCATGAAAATTATCTTAGAACGTTCGTGCAGCGCGGCTTCATCGGTGCCTTGCGCTCACAGTACAGACGCCATTAGCATCTCGCTTTAAGCTGTTGCCGCTCTTTCCCTACGACAGACTTATCTCATCATCTTCTCCATTTGTTCCTCGTTAAACCAACGAACATACAATTTTATTATCTTATTGCGACCACACGACGACGGGTTTGCACGCAGCTTTCGCTTATCCGGCTTGCCTATGAACACAGAGAGAGAGAGAGAGAGAGAGGAGAGAGAGAGAGAGAGAGAGAGACGGGAGAGAGAGTGTGTGTGTGTGTGCGTGTGTGTGTGTGTGTGTGTGTGTGTGTGTGTGTGTGTGTGTGTGTGTGTGTGTGTAATCCCTCAAAGTCATCGCGGATTTTAAAAGTACTTTGTCGTATTTTGTATGTGTTCATGGTTGAAGATTACTCTTAGGACTCATTAATAACAATACGTGGTAACACTGTGCCATGGTGGAGATGAATCACCTTTATTTCCCACAATGCAATAGGCGGTTTCATATCCGTCGGCGTACATTATATAAAAGTCTACGATAAATGTTATGAGACGATTCACTTTTTTGCAATGTTTGACCGAGGATGATTATTAAAAGAATAACTTAACAGAAACTTACAAATATATAAAGGTGTATTAACAAGAACATGAGAATATTATTATTATTATTATTATTATTATTATTATTATTATTATTATTATTATTATTATTTTTTATTTATTTATTTATTTTTTACTCACTAGGAGTTCTCACACAGGTCATCAGTAATTGCTCACCGACAACCGGTGGTATTCCCTGGAGTCTAAGTGACAACAAGTCTCCCCAGATTTCCAGTATTCTCCACCTCTTTTCGATAGCCTACGCAAATAAATTTGCAGTATCACAACAGCCGTTTGCCATTGATTTCTCGCTGGTAAGGACCATTGGTGTTCTCTGGGGTTTGGGTGGCAATAAGCCTCCCCGAGGTCCCAGCAGTCTCTGCACTTCCAGTGGAGGGCTGGGTTGTGCTGTCCCTCCTCGGTCTTCTCATCCTCCTTGGCCCTATGCAAATATTTTGTGTGGTGTCAGCCTAGACTGGTACCATTTGTTTTTTTATATTATTTTTTTTTATTTTTTATTTATTTATTTATTTTTTTTTTTTTTAATATTTTTTTTTGGGGGGGGGGGAGCTGATTATTTTTTATTTATTTTTTTAGGGGAGCTGATTATTTTTTATGTATTTATTTATTTTGTGGGTGGGGTGGGGGTGAGTTTATGGTGTTTCTTGCATTTTCTGTTTCTTTGTTTGTGGTGTGTTCTTTCGTTAGTTGTGTTTACTTGCTGTATTAGATCCATATCTTCGTAGCTTATGCGGGTTAGTTTCCGCATTCAATAATTTTTCTTAAGATTGTAGCTGTTTTGATCATTGCTGTCCTTTGTATAGTTCCAATGATTCCTTTTATCCCAATTTCTCCCAGTCTTTTTCCCAGGTTTTGGGGTATTGTTCCTAGTGCTCCTACGATTATTGGTATTATACGGACTTTCTTCATGCTCTATATTCCTTTCAGTTCTCTGGCTAGTTCTGTGTATTTGCTTCGTTTTTCTGTTTCTTTGCTTTTTACTCTGTGGTCTGCTGGAACGGCGAAGTCTACGATTTTGCAAGATTTTTCCTTCTTGTTGATTATTATAACATCCGGTCTCCTTGCTTGTATGAGTTTGTCTGTTTGTATATCCATATCCCAGATGATTTTGTGTTTTTCGTTTTCCAGTACTGTTTCTGGCTTATGTTTGTACCATTTGTCTGCGTATTCGAAATTCAATTGTTTGCACAGTTCCCGATGTACTGCTTTCCCCACACAGTCATGTCTGTTCTTATACTCGTTTTGGGCTAGTTTGCTACATTCACTTATTATATGATTTATTGTTTCGTCTCTTTGTCCACAGAGTCTGCATTTACTGTTTTCCTGAGTTTTATCTATTTTAGCTTTAATGTAGTTTGTCCTAATTGCATTGTTCTGTGCAGCCATCAGTAGAGATTCCGTTTCTCTGTTCAAGTGTCCTTTTCTTAGCCATGTCCAGCTATTTTCGTTGGTTTCTTCTCTTGTCAGTCTTCTGAAGTGTCCGTGTAGTTTTTTTTCTTCCCACTTTTCTTTTCTTGCCGTTTTCTTTCTGGTTTCGGTGCTTCCCGAGTTATTCGTTTGAATGGTGTCTCTTGCTGCAGTGATAAGGATTTCCCTGTGTTGAGTTATGTATTTCTCCAGCTCTTTTTTTTTAGTCTTCCACACAATCTTCTATATTTACCAGTCCTCTTCCCCCTTCGTTTCTTTTCATGTAGAGTCTGTCCGTATCGTCTTTTGGGTGTAGTGCATTGTGCATGGTCATTAATTTTCTGGTCCTCTGGTCCAGGTGCCTGAGTTCCTCTTTGGTCCAGCCTATGAATGGTCCAGAGTATCTTATTAGTGCTACTGCCCAGCTGTTCATTCCTTTTACTAGATTCCTGCTATATAATTTCGTTTCTAGGAGTTTTCTTGTTCTTCGTAAATATTCTTTTCCAATCTTCTCTTTCATTTCCGTAGATTTGATGCCGTCTGCCTCCAGAACTCCAATATATTTGTAACTATCCTGTTCGCCTAGCGCTCTCATTTCCTCTTGGGTGGGGAGTTCTATGTTCTCTGTTGTCTCCAGTTTTCCTTTTTTTTATTTCTAGTAGTGCACACTTTTCCATTCCGAATTCCATTTGGATGTCCTGGCTGAAGATTCTGGTCATATTTATCAGCTTTTCCAGTTCCTTTTTGCAAATAGTTTTAGGTCATCCATGTACATCAGGGGGTTTACTCTTAGTTCTGTGTCTGTAAACTTGTATCCGGCATCACATTTTCTGAGTATGCAGTTAAGTGGCATCATAGCTATTATGAACAGTAGTGGTGATAGGGAGTCTCCTTGGAATATGCCTCTCTGTATCTTTATCTCAGTCAGCTGTTGTCCTCCGGCTGTCAGTTCCAGTCTCCATGTTTCCATTGCTTACTTAATAAGATTAATCATCCTTTTAGGTATTTTGTATATTTTCAAACATTCAATTATCCATGCTTAAGGGATTCTGTCGTACGCTTTCTTGTAGTCAATCCATGCCATGGATATGTTCTTTTTCCTGTTTTTTACCTCCTTCAGGATCTTTTGATCGATGTATAGGAGGTCATGGGTCCCTCTTTTCCCTTTACGGCATCCTTTTTGTTCTTCGGGGAGTAGTCCATGTTTGTTTAGGGACTGGTAGATTTGTTCTCTCAGTTGTGCCGTCAGGATTTTCCACATTGTTGGTAAACAGGTAATTGGTCTGTAGTTGCTTGGGGTTGTTCCTTTTTTGGCATCTCTTTGTATAAGCGTTGTCCTTCCTTTGGTCATCCACACTGGTATGTCTGTTTTGTGGATACATCCTCTCAGTTTCTGCGCCAGTCTTTCATGTAGGGTCGTGAATTTTTAAAACCAATATGCATGTATTCCATCATGACCTGGTGCTTTCCAGTTTGCCATTTGCTTAGGGTGTCCTTAATGGTTTCTTTAGTAATCTCTGTTTCTGTTCCTTCTTCTATTTCCTGTAGTTCATTTTTCATGTTTTTTAAGCACTTGGCATTTTTGTTGTGTGTTGTTGTTGTTGTTGTTGTTGTTATTATTATTATTATTATTATTATTATTATTATTATTATTATTATTATTATTATTATTATTATTATTATTATAATAAGCCCACAAAAGAATGCAATAAGAGATACGACAGTGTGGGGAAGATAGTATGCTGGGAACGATGCAAACGACAGCATTTTGAACATACAAAAAAATGGTACAGACACAAACCGGAGACAGTACTGGAAAAGGAAAAATGCAAAATCCTCTGGGACATGGAGGTACACACAGATAAACTCATCCAAGCAAGGGGGTCGGATGTCATGATAGTCAAGAATAAGGATAAATCCTGCCAACTCGTAGATTTTGCCACCCCAGCAGACAACAGGGTAAAGATTATGAAGACAGAAAAAACGAAACAAATACACGGAACTTGCCAGAGAATTGAAATGGATATGAAACATGAAGAAAGTCAATAAAATACCAATAATTGAAGGAGTAATAAGAACATATCCGAACAACCTGGACAAAAGGCGGAGAGAAATTCGAATCAAGAGAAAGATTGAGATCAAACAACGGACGACAATGATGAAATCAGCTGATATCTTAAGGAAAATCTTCGAATGCGGAAACCAACTCACATAAACTGCGAAATCTAAAAAGTCACATGGAAGTTGTAACAGAAAGAAACGAAAAACATAAAAACACCAACACGACCACATGAACCCGAAGGAACTGAAAATGTAAGAAATTTCATATACTCACCCGAAAGTGATTGCACCGCCTTGGCTGATACCACAAAAAATAGTTTTGAAGGGTCAAGGAGGATAGAAATACCGACAAATGGGAGCACTAACCAGACCTCCACTGGAAGAGTGCGGGGATTACTGAGACACTGTGGAGGCTTATTACACTCTAATCCCAGAGAAGACGTTGCTAGCGAGAAATAAATGGTAAATGGCTTTTGCGATAACGCAAAATCATTTCCAATGGTTGTTGAAAGAGGTGAAGAGTACTAAAAATCTGGGGAAACTTGTTGTTACTTAGACTCCAGGAAACCCGACCGGTTATTATCAGTGATCAATCACTGTTGATGACCCGTGTGAGAACGCCTAGTGAGTTGATGATGATGATGATAATAATAATAATAATAATAATAATAATAATAATAATAATAATAATAATAATAATAATAATAATAATAATAATAATAATAATAATAATAATAATAATAATAATAATAATAATAATAACGGTTGAACCAACGGTATAAATAGTAATAATAATTATAAAAATAAGGATAATAGCAATATTGAAAAGAATGCCTTCACGTATATTCGCTCAAATGTAATACAAATTTAATATAGGATTTCGACACATAAAATACGTTTTCTAATGATAAAAATTCTAATGCTACCTCTTCATCTAAACACATTTGAGACCTTCCGTGCAAACACTTCCATAACGCATAGAATCATCAATCTTTAATCTACGTATGGGTGAAGATATAGCCATTATGAAAACAGATTTCAATCTTTAATCTATGTATGGGTGAAGATATAGCCATTATGAAAACAGATTTCAATCTTTAATCTATGTATGGGTGAAGATATAGCCATTTTGAAAACAGATTTCAATCTTCTAGACAAGAAATCTAGAGTAAAATACACTTGCTTACACAAAAATAAAATACAAATACGACCCGTATAAAGTAGTTCAATTAAACAAAACCTGCATAATTAATTCAACCATTATTTTGGCTTATCTCAGCAATAATACAATATAAATACCATAACTAGTAGAATGGAAACTATTTTGAAGTTCTACTTCAATAACCCTTAAATATAAAAATTATATTAAAACGTATAATATATATAACTTTACCCTGATATTAATTATTACGTTAACCCTAACCCTAACCCTAACCCATATGCCTTTGAAGTCAAAATAATATAACTGCTACCTTCTGCATCTTATGATGATTGGCTATATTTTTAAAAGATTAAAAATTTAAAAATTAAAATTGAAAATACCCTCCTTTAATTTATGCAAAAGATAACCTCAAATATAAGTATCTCAAGATACTAAACGCCTTATTAAAAATTAAAAACCAAAACATTTTAATTTCTTAGAAATGGAATCAGACTTATTTGCTTATGAAAGAGGTATAACTTTTACTATATACACATATAATTACATTTCGTATATGTTGACTAACAATCATCATTGTAGCTATGTATACCTGACACGCCATTCAAACGATTTGAACCACAGACTTCAGTAACTCCAATCCAACAGCCTTAGCCATTCGGCCACAGTTACAACCACATTTACTGTGAAAGAAATAAACCTTATATTTATTAACGAACATAGTAATTTTCAGAATGTGGATATATATATATATATATATATATATATATATATATATATATATATATTTATTTATTTATTTATTTATTTATTTATACACACAAATTTCTACCTATCCTCAAATATATATATATATATATATATGTGTGTGTGTGTGTGTATATATATATATATATATATATATATATATATATATACGACTACGTCTTCACCACATTTTATCTGTACCCGTTCATCTGTGGAAAATTCCCACCTTACCACGCAAATCCACAAACCAGTCGCCATTTTGTCCCATCGCCTAAAACAGCCGCCAATCAAATTTGCAGCTGCCAGTTCTTTCATTAAAGTCAAAGCATCCAAATCGCAATTTGCCCAATCGGGAATCCTTTCATTAGTCATTCTCTGCTCCATGCGATTCTTGTCAACAACGAATAATATTACGCAATTTCATCGGAATCAGAAAAAAAAACTGTCATATGAGGGAGAACGCTTGATTGGTACCATTTCAACCTTTTAAATGACATTCCAGGTGTGGGTTACCAATATACGGACACGAATTCTCCATTATCGTAAGGAGTTTATTTTTATTTGTCTATTTCATAGATTAACAGCATCTTCACTTTATTATTATACTAAAGCTGAGTTAATCAACGTTTGTTTCCCTAAATCGTGTTTTATATACGTGTATGAAAAATAATATCTGGGTTCTCCGAATATCTATATCCTTATCTTAAAACGTAGAATAAAAACTAATGCCATTGATGTTTTGTATAATGTTACGTTGCTGGGTTTTTTATGTTTTGTATAGTGTTACGTTGTTGTTTTTTTATGTTTTCCACTTTAAATACATGTGTAAATTTTATTTGGTTTTAGTTTCCTCTGTTGTTCGTTCTTATAACATTTATGTTTGGGATGTATGATTTATACAAAGACTCTAACAACCTTCACGCGAATCGCAATAAATCAGCAGAAATGTACAATTTATGTTTGGGATGTATGATTTATACAAAGACTCTAACAACCTTCACGCGAATCGCAATCAATCAGCAGATATGTACCATTTATGTTTGGGATGTATGATTTATACAAAGACTCTAACAACCTTCACGCGAATCGCAATAAATCAGCAGAAATGTACCATTTATGTTTGGGATGTATGATTTATACAAAGACTCTAACAACCTTCACGCGAATCGCAATAAATCAGCAGAAATGTACCATTTATGTTTTGGATGTATGATTTATACAAAGACTCTAACAACCTTCACGCGAATCGCAATAAATCAGCAGAAATGTGCCATTTATGTTTGGGATGTATGATTTATACAAAGACTCTAACAACTTTCACGCGAATCGCAATCAATCAGCAGAAATTCACCATTTACGACGATGAAAATATTTGGTGAAAGCTTTTCATCTTGTCAGATTATTATCAGATCCTATATCTATTATTATACTTAAACTGAGTTAATCAACGTTTGTTTCACCTATGCGTTTGTTCTATATATTTTAATCACACAAAATGCATGCTAAAATATATTTTACGGTTGAAATAGTCCATTATAAACGAAAGGGAATATCGCTACAGAGTAATACTATTTAACCCGTACTTAGAGAGCTAGACAGAAGCGAGAGTAATAGACAGCGTAAAAATAAGTCATGATGGATTAAATAACATACAGTGATAAGGGGATGCAAGTGATAGGGAAAGAAAGGGGGAGATACTGTAGCTCATATCTGTTTATTTTCTTTCTTTCTTTAATGACTATTCGTATGATTTTGGAGACCCTCATACGATTACATCTTCTGAAACTACACCACCCTAAGTACTTGGATGAGTATATTTCATTTTGATCAAAGATAATACAGCATTGTCCTTGGCGTGTGACAACCATGAAAACGAAATAGAACGTTTTATTTCATTTGTACTCAGTACTCTATAAACCCTTTAAGTAGAAATATGGTTGGTGCTTTCTCTCCCTGTCTTTCCATCCACCTTCACCCTTTACAACCATTTTGATGAGGTTAGTGTCACCACATGTGTGTGTGTGTTTTTTTTTTGGGGGGGGGGGATATCATCGGATTTCTGACAGTTTGGACAGTTTCAGTTCCCTTTGAGTCGTAATGTTTTTCTACATTTTTTTCTATTTCACCTGTGGTTGGTCGGCGTTCGCTGGTTATGTGAGTTGGTTTCCGCAATCGCGGATTTTCCTTAATATATCGGCTATTTTCATCAGTTCCGTGTATTGTATGGTGTCAATTCTCCCTTTATAGTCTTTTTTCCAGTTTTTTTCGCAACTCTTCCTAGTACTCCTACTATTATTGGTATCACAGTAACTTTTTCATGTTCCACATTCTTTTAAGCGTTCTGGTAAGTTCCATGTATTTACTTAGTATTTTTGTTTCCTTTAAATTAACTCAGATTTGCTAGGATCCCGAAATCTATGATTGGCAGGGGTGTTTCTTCTTGTTAATTGTTATCTTGAAAATTGTAGAAAATGTATAAAAATAAGAATAGAGAAAAAGAGGTTCAGGGTTTGAAGCAGAAATACACAAGAAGCTTTATTCATTTCCGGGATAACGCCGGGTGTGCCTCGAAGGAGTTAAAGACGATAAATTTACCGAACTTTATCTGAATTAATGTTTCTGTACTTCCTCCCACCCAATCAATGCTGAATACATCTTGGGCCCCACTCCAAAAAATAAATATAATAAAATGTTTCAAAAATTATAGAAATAAAAATAAGAATAAATAGTGTTTCTGCATGATTAAAATATTTCTGTTCAAACAAAAGTTTTCACAGAAAAGGTGAAAAGGTGAAAAAGCTTTGCACCAAGATCAAACTTTTTTCCAAGTAAAATGTTACGAGGAATCAAATTAATTTTTCATTAGGTCGTTTTATATTTATATAATAAAGTAATAATGGACGGCGGCACCGGGGGGGGGGGGGGCAGGAGGGGGCTACAACCCCCCACTTTTTTACGTGCCCCCCCCCCCACACTTTACGGTCATCAATAATGAAGTTATATATGCATGTGTTTAACCGGGCCCTCCACTTTTTAGGAGAGCCCCCCCCCCCCACTTTTATAAGTGTGTCGCCGGTCCTGGAATGGAGTGGTTTCTGGATTCTTTGTCATCAATAGCCTCCAAAAATCCTACAAAATCAATGTTTATTCATGGTCAGTCAGCAGCAGAAGAAGTTCTAGCAAATTTAAAATGCTTAGAGTAAAAAAAACATGGCTAGTTCAAATAGCTCAATTGTGAGTGTATCAAACTGAATATATAAAGGTTTCGGTTTCAATCTCAGCATCCGCCTTTTTTTTAAAACTAGCTTTAAAATTCTTGACAGATCCTCATGTGATTATAGTTTTAAAACCATTTGATTCAATTAATAAATTAGACTTCTTTAGTTATGGAAAATCCAAATAACCTTAAATTTTGTATTTCTCTAGCTCTCTTAAAGGCTAACCCAGTCTAATAATACTAATCCAGCAGTAACAATGGCATTTACGTATACAGTCAATGTGCTATCCTATCAACATTCAATCTATACACGCATTCATTTATGAAATACATGTTAAAGTTTGTACTAAGAACGTTATTATTCAATTAAAAAGTCGATAATTTCAACAAAAAAATGTTCCTATTTATTCTAGTTACAGAATGTGTAATTCACATAATAAAGTCGAGCGAGTCGTTATTGTATTTCGATTCCTTTTCTTTCATAAACTATTTTCTCCGTCTAGGAAGAAATTTCAGATGGACACAATCTTAACTAGATTGCATTTATTCTAGTTACATAATAAAGTCGAGCGAGTCGTTTCTTGAATTTTTGTTATTAATAGCTTTATTCGTACAAAATCATTTTTTATTTCTAGTCATTCGGTTTCTTTTGTGGAACTTTTGCAAATATTTTCAATAACAAAATAATGTATTTCGATTCCTTTGCTTTCATAAACTATTTTGTCCGTCTAGGAAGAAATTTCAGATGGACACCATCTTAACTAGATTGCAGCATAAGGATGAAGCTTAGGGAATTTAAAATTCTAAGAATTAGAAGTGCTCATATGGCCAGCCCGAATAGCTCAGTTGTTAGTGCATCAGACTGAAAATCTATAGGACCGTGTTTCCCTTCTCGACATCCGCTTTCTCCTTTTTTGAACTAGCTTTAAAATTCTTAGAATATCTTCATGTAATTATAGTTTTAAGACAATTTAATAACCAAGCGATACAGTAATAATTATATTTGACTTTCAAAATAATACTTTTTAAAATAAATAGGCTATGTTTAAATTTAAAAAAAGAATCAAAATGCAAAATAAAATAATCGTGGACAACGCCAGGTAGGCACACACATATATATATATATATATATATATATATATATATATATATATATATATATATATATATATATATATATATATATAGATATATATATATATACTAGCAGGGCTACCCGGCGATGCCCGGGTGCAGAATCAAAAAGCAATGTTTGTATATTCAATTGGTTGGCAGATTTAAGTTATCACTTTGATCACTGTTCTTGATCACATCACTTGCTTTTATACTCTTAAAAACTCTTATCGCCTAATATCTGCAATAGTGAAGGTAGTGCATACATGAAAAAATAGATTGCAATCTCATAGCTCAATAATACGATTAGTATAGCTTGTTTTATGTACAAGTAGGGGAGTTGTTTATACAGACAATATATATATATATATATATATATATATATATATATATATATATATATATATATATATATATATATATACATGACAATGGCGGACAGTGGCAGGCACTGGCGGGCAGTGTCCACTAAAATGTAAAATCTAAAAAATGCTGACTCATTTCCTGTTTTGAATTATGAGTTCGCTAAGTAAAGCCTAGGTTAGTCGCCCTCTTTCTAACATTATCGTATTAGAATTTGGAATGTCCCCTCCTCCATACAGCATTCTCCCTATGATGTCATTTCCGGTTGAATTTGAGGAAATGACTTGCAGTATTTTTCACAAATGACTTGCAATTAGTTTTTTAAAAGACTACATGATATAATTGTTGTCTATTTAAATTAATACATAATTAAATTGAAATTAAGCTAAAAATAGCTGAAATAATCGACCCCAGACGAAATCTGTCCCGTTAGGAGTGAACTTAGAGATTCGGGAATACGCCCATTAACTTTCTCGGTCCATTTTACATTAGAATACAATTTTAGATTTTCTAACTTTTTTCTATATGGCACACACACACTAACACACATACATACAGACATTGAGTTATATATATATATATATATATAAGAGAGAGAGAGAGATAGAGAGAGAGAGGGGGGAAGAGAGATAGGTGACTTGTTCAGTTAATTACAAATTACGGATATTTAGAACAAGTAAGATGTTTTTAAAAATATATATGCGTATTCAACAATTTGATAAAATAAACTGATACTCTAATTAAATTTAAAAACAAAAAATAAGATTTGGGAAAAATCATATAAAATGAAAACAAAATTAAAGTAAAAACGAAATTAGGTTAAAAGTGCACAGGTAACATTGACACAAGTGGATAAATAGACAAAAATGGCACAGGTAACATTGACACAAGTTGATAAATAGACAAAAATGGCACAGGTAACATTGACACAAGTTGATAAATAGACAAAAATGGCACATCAGAAAATAATGCTGGAAATCTCACAATGAGTTTATCAAATTATAGGATGCAATACATGAAGTGAAAATATTAAAAAGTTTGTCAAAATTATATTTAGATTCAAAAGAAAAAAATTAAACCCTAACCCTAACCCTAACCCTAACCCTGGGTGTATTTATTATACATATCCCTTACTTATACAGCCAACACATATACTACTAAAACTACTGGGGTCGCGGTCATGTCTTGGGGTCGCCTGAAAAAGGTTGGAACCGTTGCTCTATGTTCCTGATTTGTGTTATTTTTCCTATATATTTACTCATGCCAGTTTTACCCGTGTCAATTTTACCTGCGCAATTTTACCTGTGCAATTTTTACCACGCCATTATTACTGCGTACCAATAAAATCAAAAGTAGGTAGGTAGAGGGGGGGGAGAAACTTTTAATATATTTTGAATTATTTTTTAGGTTAAAGACAGCTAGTATAATAATACAGTATTGTCTGCGTTCGCGTTGGAATCCATAAACAGCAAAGATGACAGTTTATTTTATTTTATTTTAAACTTGAAACTTATAGAAAATCGAATATGAGAATAAAACTTGTAACATGAATTTTCAAGGCTTTCGGCAGGAATGCATAGTTGCCCTCATTACTTTCCCGGCATCGCTTGCAGGTTAAAAACGAAGGCGATATTGAATTTCCGTGTTCACACACCGCTATTCCGAATTCATGGCCGTTGACCGGCATCAGTGAACAGTTTCTCTTGTAGCAAACGGTCCTAAACAACGTTTTACGTTTAATTTAAACGGTTTCAAACGATATAAATGATTACACACTAAAAACATTTTTTTTTAAATGAGTTTTTTTTTCATTCGAATTATTTTATGGTTTTCTGTTATCAAATAAAAATTCCATTTCTTCTTGATATTAAATTTCCATTTAAAATATGATTCCAGCAAATTTTAATGAATTTTATTTAAAGATTTTCCGCGAAAAAGATTTTATGTTACTTTCTTGTCTTTTTATTTTAATTATAATTTTGTGTGCAATAGAAGCAGTATATTAATGGCAGCTCACGGCCACGAATTCGGAATAGGGGCATGTAAGCGAGAAATTTCAATATCGCCAAAACGAGTAACACAACAAAAAAAACATTGCTAAGACTTGACTTCTTGATCAAAATTAAATATTAGCATGTGCGTTGTAAACTATGATACCATTGTATATATATATATATATATATATATATATATATATATATATATATATATATAATTTATGATATATATATATAATTTATTATATATATATATAAATATATATAATTTATGATATACATATATATAATTTATGATATATATATATATATATATATATATATATATAATTTATGATATACATATATATAATTTATGATATATATATATATATATAATTTATGATATATATATATATATATATAATTTATGATATATATAATCAGTACCATTGGAGAGCCATGAATATTATAACTGTCCTGTTTTTAAATCTCCGAAACAGTTACATGGTAAACAGCTGATGATCCCCGTGTTAATATTAGACGCTTAAGGTCTCCTGTTTTTGTTTCACTCTTAGATAATTAACCCCCCCTCCTTTTTTTTTTACTTATATTTTTTCATTTATTAATTTTCCAACGAATGTTAAGTCTGCAATATCTTGGATTTAGTTAGTTTGTCTGGGAATTTAAACTGCATTTTACATTTTTTTAATGACTCAAAGCTTCTTTAGACTATATATATACATATATATATATATATATATATATATATATATATATATATATATATATATATATATATATATATATATATATATATATAAGTTTGTAGATAAGAATAGGAGCATAGGAGAAAAATTCAAAAAGAGTTCAAATAAGTACCAGTTTATTGTTAGGATAGACATGTATGTAGAGATAAGATTTCCACTTAACGCTCACTTAAAATAGATTATGGCGAATATTAACAGTGTTTCATCCTTTTCTCTATCTCAACCTTCCTGTGGATATGTGTGTTTAACCAACCTAGTCACGTGGATATTGTGCGCTTTGACAGTGAAACTCTTATATAATGGTATGTGTTCGAACTGTGTCGGAAGTGACAAAGCGAGTTGGTGATTTTGAACTTTGTTATTTACTACTTAAGTTATGTTCCAAATTGCAAGCTCAATGAAGTTGTACTACAAGTTTCAGGGTGTTACATAATGGCCCTATGGGAATGGACGTATCTGTTGGAAATCGTTGGTTTAGCTTGAGCGATTTAGCGCAGGGGGATCCGGCAGTCGAGTGCAGAATATGGCCTGTTCTCACAGTCGGAGTTAACAGACGTGACACGGTCACCGCGTGACGAGACCTCAGATCAAGGGTCAATGTGCACTTGTGAGAGGCTCTGTGACGTCACTGGCTTTTGCGTGGGAAACAGAGGGATCTGTGACGTTACTCGTTCTTCGTGAGAAGCGAGTTTTGTCAGTCTAGGTTTTGGAGGCGAACCGATGAGACGTGATTTTTAGCATGTAGTCTACAACCGATTAAGGGAAATATTTCCCTAAGAAAATACAGATGAAAGATCTCTTCCTCAACGTCAACGAATTGTTAAGACTTATTTGATAATAAGTAGTAATTTGCTTTCTCTCTCTCTCGACGTTAGTGAATATCTCCCAGCTGATCAAATAACTAACGCTTGTAATAAAAAGAATTAAATTTAAAAAGATTGTTTGTCTTCTGACCCGATCATGGCAGAAGGAGGAAGGAGTTCAACCACTTGAAGACATCGAGACGGCGACCCTCTACGCGGCGAGGGAGAAATTTGCAGGTATGCAAACTATATGATTTATGTTTTAAAAAATGACGAGTATTAAATGTGAACTGCCATGGCCTTTTCTGGGACGAGTGTACGAAACGCGTACTGCCGCGGTTCAAACAGGAGTGGGCCTATGCAACAAGAGCATATATATATATATATATATATATATATATATATATATATATATATATATATATATAGGTGTATTCCTATGATAAAATGATCAATCCATAATCATACTTTTCATCTGTTCTTTCAATTTCTTAATCTTCATATATCGTCGAACGACCACAACCAAACTTTTCTTCTGTTCTTTCAAACCCTTTAATTTCATATATCAGCGAATACCTGTAATTCCTCTTTGTCTCACAGACAAAACAATTTTTTATATGTTTATATTGAATTTTTTAAATTTATTTATGTTCATTTTTTCAAAATTCAATGCTTTTTCTACATCTTACGCGCGTTACCCAGTAGAATCAAGAAAAATACATAGCCTTCATTTAAACTCATCTCAACTTTGTTGCTCATCAGATAATTTTTTCATTCAGTAGCAATAGGAAAAAAAACTCGATTCAAAACCATGAGAAAAGAGGATAGAATATGTTCAAAATGTGATCCTGATAAAGGTAGCAAGTCAAAATACATGAAAAAACTCACTTGAGAAATGATGACAAAATCCAGACACCTTCCCCCCCCCCTCCGAAAAAAAAACATATGTTTCTCTGTCGTGAATTCCGGTGGATTCCAAGAAAAAAAAATCACCTAGTCTGGTGGAGTATCCAGCTTAGTGCTGTTAAAAGCTGCAACATAACGTATAAGCCAGTGTATAGCTGTGTCGGGGGGATCTTATTTGGGATTCAAATACTATGTTATTTGTAATATTTGGTCAGGGTTTACTTGTAGGGTGAAGTATCCTCATGTCACATTGTTCTGACAAACCCTTGTAGAGAAAGACCGAAAAAATTCGAGGATAGTGTCTAGTAGGTAATTCAAACTTTCCAGTAAGTAATTCACACTCTCCAGTAGGTAATTCAATGAATCCTTCTATCTAAAAAAAAAAAGCGCCAACCACGCATCATAATATCGGATTTTAACTTTCCCCAAATCGTCAATAAGATCGGACGTTAACTTTGTGATATCCACGAGTGGGCAACCCCTTGGGAATCATACCAGCAAAATGACAAAAAAGTAATTTTTGAGAAAGGTGTGTCACACCGAAAGTCCTAGGTATGTATTTAAATGAATGATTTTATTCATTTAATAAATATATAAATAAAAATTAAAACATTATTTGGTAGTCTAAACTCTTCAAATAACCTTACGAATGTTTTCTAAGATGTGTTAACCCTTTTATATATATATATATATATATATATATATATATATATATATATATATATATATATATATATATATATATATATATATATAGTTTGAAGTTACACTTCCTAAATATCATCTCTGATATTATAATATCCGATGACTTGTGGTATAAATTGATATAATAATAAATCTTGAAAAGAATAAAATCTCTATTTAATGCTACGTATTGAACATGTCTTTTGTAATTGAAATTCGATCCATTCTTGAATCTTTCTGATCTATATGACTTTAATTTATATTGTCATCATCTCTGAAATATATAATTATAACTCCGTAGTATATAAAATTCATTACAAAAGCAATATTATGTAATCATACTCCAATAATTCAACGTCAACAAATATTTATGTGTACATATGTATCAGAAATGTCACGTGCTAAAATAATGTCAACTGTTAATTCGACACATTCACAAAAGGGAAGCGCTGCACCCACACAAAACAAAAGAAAAAGATTTCAAGTAAAGGTAATTCAGGTCTTCGTTTTAGAGAAGCTCAACCATTGGCTAATGAATTCATTGACTCCTCGGATAGAAATAACAACGAATCTGATTGGTTAGTTAGCTAGACTAAATACAGTTGCAAAATATATGTGCACTTAGCCTGACGATTCCCTGCGAGGATGACACGCGGGCGCCTCTATGTATGTTAATTCCTATAAATATATTTTCATATTTTACTATATATATATGTCGTTTTACAAAGATTAAAATCAAGATATAATTCTACTAAACCTGGTGTCTAGAATCCCTATTCCAAGTTTGATCAAAATCCATTATATGTTTTTGATGTAGAAAATGTCTAACATTTAAAGCTCTTAGGGGTCTTAATAAGAAATGGAAATTAAGGGAATCTTGATTAATTGGTGTGACTATTGATGAAATTTACTGCAAATCTAAAATATGTGGGAGTTTGTGCTCATATTATGTCTCCTAAAATCCCTTTAAAATTCTCCAAACTGAAATTTGGGGAAATATTGGGAGGAGAAGATGGGGGGGGGGGTTGGGTGTACGTATTTCGACGTTTATAAGGTTTTTTTATTTATTTAATATTATTCTTTGTTTCTCTGTTATTTAGGAACCTGAAAATGCCTCGGACAAGCAAATTATCCAACCAGAAACTCCCAGGGAAACAACGGCCGCACGCAGACGTCTACGCGTGAGTAGTTTCACACGAAATGTGTGTATAAATAAACAAATATATATATATATATATATATATATATATATATATATATATATATATATATATATCCTTTCCTGGATGTACTAGTGCATAAATCTGATTCATTGTTACTTACATCTGTTTACGGCAAACCTACATGTACTGGTTTATATTGTCACTGGGACTCTTTTTGTCCCAAACAAAAAAACAAAAAATCTGATTTAATGTTTGGTTTATCGCGCCTTAAAGATTTGCTCTGAATCCCCGATTGATTTGGAGATTAATTTATCAAAGAAGTGCTCGTCGAAAATGGTTAGCCTCTCGATATTGTTAATTTTAATACCGTTACCAAGATCGCCCACTTTCATAAGCCTAAATTTTTTGACCCTCCAAAATGTCCGACGTACCTCAGATTAACTTGGTTAGGTAATATTAGCATAACATTTACTAGCCAAATTTATGTTGCTGTGCGTCGGTGTTATCACACATCTAACCCTAGAATTGTTTTTTCTACCTGACCTTTGTTAAAATCCGTTCACAAGGATGTTCTCACCCTTCAACATATCAGTAATATTATTTATCAATTTAAATGTCGGTGCGATGCCGTATACGTGGGAAAAACCGTGCAACGGTTTGAATCCAGAATAAAACAACACATCCTCCTGCAATACGCCAGGGCCGACTAAATAATTTAAATAATTTAGTCAACACATCCGAGTCAGCTATTGCTGAACATCTTATAAATAGCGCCGAATGTGCGTCGACTTACACTAGTGACAGGTTTTCTGTCATAAGTATATCACATTCGTTATTCCATCTAAAAGTCATGGAAGCAATATATATTAAGTCATTAAAACTGTCCCTTTGTAAACAAAAGGAGTGGTTTCTAGGACTAAATGTAATCTACTTGTGACCCTCCCTCTCCCAATTGTTTTTCCTAAACTTGTCACTTGTCTTCATTCGACTATTTTAAGTTTTTAGTGGTAGTGCATGAATTATTTCCACGTATTTGCTCTGATGAGTGTGGACGAAAGCCGGCTTAATATATTCATGTATTGTTTTGGGTTTTTTTACACTTAATTTTTACACTTTTCAATTTCATTCCACCAAGAAAAATGTCACAAACGTCTATATTCCTTTCCTTAATAAAATTTTGTACCACTAGAAATTTATTTAAAGATATATATATATATATATATATATATATATATATATATTATCATTATTATTTACTCACTAGGAGTTCTCACACAGGTCATCAGTGATTGCTCACCGATAACCGGTGGTATTCCCTGTTTATTATTATTATTATTATTATTATTATTATTATTATTATTATTATTATTATTATTATTATTATTCACATTAAATGTTATAAGGGAATATAATTTTTTATGCATCAATTTTCATTATTTACTTCAACAGTGCTCGATACGTGAGTAGAGCTAAGTAGTAAGTTATGAAATATATTTATGGCAATTAAGCTACACAGAGCATTCCGCGTTTCAGCCCCGGAGGAAATTGTCAGGCTAAAATGCATGGAATTAGTTTTGTCGGGTGTTTTTATAGGCACATCTAGCTAGTTAACCAATCAGATTATTTCTTGTTCTCTAAGCCAATTGTTCGGTTTCTCACGAACAAAGGTTCGGTTGATTTTACTTCATATTTCCTATTTTATTGTTCTGTTTTCTATAGAATGACTCATCCATGTTTCTTTGTTGTGTCCATAAAATGGGTGACCTTATTTTAACACGTGCTTGCTTGTATTTCTATTTTAGGTTTTAGTTTTTAAGTTTTTAAGTTTTAGTTTAGTTTGGTTTTTATATTTATTCATTTATTTATTTATTATGTATTGTTAACCTAAGGTATTTTTTTATTCTATGCAAGCAGTTGTTTGCTATTTCGCTTCTACAGTTTAATAGGTTTTGGGGGTCTTTAAAGTTTAGGATTTCGAATTTGTCATTCAGACATAATCTACACGGGTCGTTTAAATTTCCACATGTACTGTATTATTTTCCATTCAATTATCGGTGAGCGTCCGTTTTCTTTGAGCTCCCAATAATGGTTTGCTAGGGCTGCTTTAATTCGGGGTTCCTTGTTTTTAAATGTGCTGTTGTGGTCGTAATATCTGGTTTTAAATCCAGGGAGTTTATACCCACGAAGTACTTCTTGTTATTCGATCTTTCTTTGGCAAATATTGTGGCTTGCACAGAATAAAATATAGTGGCTTGCACCGAATAAAATTTACTTTAGGTTAACAATACATAATAAATAATAAGTAAATAAACATAAAAACCAAACTAAACTAAAGCCTAAAAACTTAAAAACTAAAACCTAAAACAGAAATACAAGCAAGCACGTGTTAAAATAAGGTCACCCATTATATTGGCGCAACAAAGACACATGGATGATTCATTCTATTGCAAACAGAACAAAAGAATAGGAAATAGGAAGTAAAATCTACCGAACCTTTGTTTGTGAAGCCCAGCGATTAGCTAAGAGAACTACAAACGAACGGAGATGAGTTATCCTAGAGAAAACAGAACAATAGAATAGGAAATAGGAAGTAAAATCAACCGAACCTTTGTTCGTGAGAAGTTCAACTATTGACTAAGAGAACAACAAAATATATATTTACACACACACACACACACACATATATATATATATATATATATATATATATATATATATATATATATATATATATAAGCTGAGTCAATGAAAAATAGTTAGACCTGTAAATGGAAACAGATCAATATCTTCGGTTGTTCAGAACAAGGGGCATTTAGTAAATAAAAATATTTAGTCTTCTTCTCTTTCAATTGCATTCCTTAAGCATCAGAGGAAGTAGTGATTGATAAGTTGACAAATAAGAACAGTCAATATTCAAAATTTGGAAAAAGGTTTTTTTATAAAAGTTCTTTTTAAAAAGTTTTTAAAAGTTCAAACGGGTGTGAAAGTCACCAAACACGGAGATCCAAGTTGTATAGGGTTCAAATGTAATTGGTAAATCCAGAAGAATCTGTAAGAAAATCCAACGGCGAAGATTCCACCCAAGTCCTTAGTCCTTAGAAGGCTTTCCTCATCTCACAATAGTCCTTATTGAGCTTTCCTCATCACACAATAGGTCTAATTCTCTAAAAGTTATCTTTTAGTTATAAACCTTCATATATATATATATATATATATATATATATATATATATATATATATATATATATATATATATATATATATATATATATATATATATTAGTCCATTTCTCACACACGTAATTACCAGTGATCACTCACTGGTAACAACATGTGGTGTTTCTTGTAGTTTGAGTGACAACAAGTCTCTCCAAATTTCCAGTACTCTCCGCTTCTTTCAAAAAACATTTCAGATTACTGCATTCTCGCAACAGCCGCCCTTAATTAATTTTACACCTTTAGCGGCGGTTGGTTTTCTCTGAAACCTGAGTGGCAATAAGCTTCCCCGGTATTCCCATACTCTTCGTGCCCTTCCAGTGGAATTCTGAGTTGTCCTTGCTCTGTCGCTCTGTCGCTAACTCGCTCCCCCTCTCTCTCTCTCTCTCTCTCTCTCTCTCTCTCTCTCTCTCTCTCTCTCTCTCTCTCTCTCTCTTACCCCGGTTTCCATCCGCCTGTATCCTTTACCACCATTTTCGTTGTACTGTTTCCACCATATTGGGGTCAGTTTGTGTAAAAAAGAATTAAATCAGATTGTTTATTCAACTATCTCATTGGACTCATCTGTATTAATCGTGTAGCCTCGTTTCTGTAAACAAATGTCATTTTCCCCTTTATTTTATAGAAAATTCTTCGAGAAAAACATCACCAAGCAGAAACGGAAGCAAATAACATTGGCCGTTCAAAAGATAGCACGTGGTTGGCTCACACGGGTCATCTTGAAACGTCTCAGCAGAAAGGTAACCTTTATTTATGTGTGTCTCTATATCAAAGTAGCAACAATAAAAAAAAAACACCATGCGAAACAAAAGTTCATTTCCAACATTAAACAACATTTTATTATATCCAACTGCTAAGACGTCAGATGAGCGATTGAGAGTGTAACGTTCTCCGTCAGTCAAATCAGCGTGATGTCAAGTGATAATTTCGGCTATGTAATGCAAAGGGGTTACTTCACACTCTACAAAGACCCTAAATTTGGGCCCTCACCACTGGAAAAAATATTGGGTTGGAATCATCATCATCATCATCATCATCATCATCATCATCATCATCACTGTAACAATCACTGAAAATAATTTTCCTTTTTTCCTTTTTGTACATAAAACTAAACGGAACTATCATGAACAAAGTTTCTTTCCAAGAACTTCCCATTTACGGAATGCAATACCGCGGGGATACTTCTCAACTGAGTACAACATGATCGTTTTTACATCCAATGTAACTTTTTGTTGAGCTGCCCACTTAAATAAGCAAATTCTGACAATTTAACTCTTCGTTTCCAAGTTTCTCAATGGTGTTGTTTATCGCCAACTGACAATCTCATTAACACCATATCCTCGAGTGGTCTCGGGCCTTAATAAACGTTTACACATTTCTATTAAAAAAAACTTCTAGCGTAATATCTGATATAGCCGCCATTAATTGTGGCTATGGACATCGTTCGCTTCTCTTTTTTATGGGTCAGCATGACATTGTTCTCCTGTTTCTTCTCTTGAATACTATCGAATATTAGTGAGTCTCTCAGCTAGTAGATATATTAGTTAAAAATATAGTTTGTAGGCGTGAGCCATAAACAGGATGTATTGTGGACAAGGGGGTCAGCAAAAATTAAGCAAATGATCCTTCGGGAAATTTGTCCTATTGTGGGAATTGATTTACTGACAAGTCTAGCGGAAGTTACGTCATACGAGTGGTTGAAAGCGTAGCGGAAGTTACGTCATACGTGTGGTTGAAAGCGTAGCGGAAGTTACGTCATACGAGTGGTTGAAGGCGTAGCGGAAGTTACGTCATACGAGTGGTTGAAGGCGTAGCGGAAGTTACGTCAGTCGGCAGCGAAGCTTTTGAAACCGACAAGACAGTCGGTAAAATGCGCTAAGCATAAATGGAAAAATTAGAGCCGTTAGCTAATACATAAATAAGTATCTCTTTCTGTCTTCCTCTCCGTGCCCCCCCCCTCTCTTTGACTTTGCAAATTACGGCTAATCGAATAAATAATTTCCTCTTTGAAAAGATCTTGTATCGTATCAATTCATTAATGAGAGCAGTATAGGA
>OY744536.1:74438204-74485704 GCA_963556195.1 Sepiola atlantica | reverse complement strand
CCTAGACAAAGTTCAAAATCGACTCCGAAATCTAGTGGAGTATGATCTCTTCCAGTCCCTAGAACCCCTTTCCTACAGAATAGTCATTACTAATCTATCTCCCTCACCCCCTCCCCCCTCTCTCTCTCTCTCTCTCTCTCTTTCTCTCCATAGCTACGAGTTAAATAGTATCACTGTCGTGCTTGTGTCTCTCTTTGTCAATATAGAAAGAGAGAGGATGAGAACGAGAATAAAGGGGGGTTTAAAGAAAGCGGTGACGAGGGATAGCGATTACATTCAGACGGTTAATAAACAGAGAGAGTGTAACTAACTGTAAGAGAAAGGTTAACATGGGATTCCAGACTTTAAACAGAATCCCTGTTCCTCAAACGATGAAATGACACTTAATACATTTCTAACACCAACACTTTCTCTCTCCTTTCTAAAAGCCAACTGCCTCCGTTCAATTCGTCTTTTTGTTCATGTCATTTGGTCTTCACACATACAAATTAGTTATTCACATATACAAATCAGTCCCATCTTACAAAAAGATCTTCAATTGTGAATAGAAGTCCTTATCCTCTGGTAGATAGGCATGCACGACATGCAAAGCATCTGATTCGCTTTTCAGCTGGTAAGTTTTCGTTTTCGTCTCTATCGCCACAGAGATAGATAGATAGATAGATAGGGAGAAAGAGAAAGAGGGGGAGTGGATAGACAGTGTATAAAATAAGAGCAGAAGGTGAACGCGATAGAAATAAATGTAGCAAGAGATGTGTCACTTGGTGAGTTAATAACAAATTACGATTAATAAAAACAATCGAAATGGAAGTTTATTTTTTCAAACAAAACTCAATCCGTGAATTGAAACATATATTAGCATGTCTGTTGTGTAACTAAAATAGATAGGCAAAAACGCCTTAGGGAAACAAACGTTGATTAACTTAGCTTTAGTATAATAATAGATAAAAATAAAATATATAATCTCGATATAAAGTTAGGTATGTTTATATATGCGTATGCACAGGATTCACTCCTAAACTAATTAACGGATTATTCTGAATTTTGGAACACAGCTGTTAGGCGTAATGGGTGGTCGAAATGTGGGCTATATTTAGTTTAATTTAGTTTTTTATGCAAAATGGGTTAAAAAAGGGTGTAGAAGCCATTGGTGAAATTTAGATTAGTCCGATTTTTTTAAATTTTAACAATGGTATTAGACATCAATAAATAAATATTCCCAAAATTCAAACGTTTATGTGGGGTATGATATGGGTACAACGTTATATTTGAAAATTTACATATATCAGATTTACGTTGAATTTAGTCCATAGTCATTATACACCAAATAAACAAGATTCCCTGAATTTCAATTTCTTCTTAAGAGCCCATAAGCTTAAACCTTAAATTTTATATACATTTTTAGAATCAAAATCATGTAATGGAATTTGATCAAAATTAGAATAAGGATTCTAGACATAAGGTTTAGTATCTTTATATTTGTAAGATGACGTAAAAGTGGTGCAAAACTGTTCTGTTCGGAGAATTCATTTTACCCGTTCTAGGACGGGTATTCTTCTAGTAACTATATAAAAATAAATAGCATGAAAAACTATTTTATTTAATTAAGCATGACGATTCCATTGCTCCTGTGAATTATTATTATTATTATTATTATTATTATTATTATTATTATTATTATTATTATTATTATTATTATCAACTCACTAGGAGTTCTCACAAATGTCATCGTTAGTGATTACTCACTGACAATAACCGTTTGTGTTCCCTGGAGTCTGAGTGACAACAAGTCTCCCCAGATTTCCAGTAATCTCCACCTCTTTCGATCATCACTGTAAATGACTTTGCGTTATCGCAACAGCCACTTACCATTGATTACTCGCTGGACAAGGACTATTGGTCTTCTATGGAGTTTGGGTGGCAATAAGCCTCTTCAAGGTCCCAGTACTCCCCGCACCTTTCCAGTGGAGGTATGATTAGTACTCTCCCTTCTCGCTCTTTCCATCCTCCTTGACCCTTCACGACCACTGTGGCATCAGCCGAGACTAGTACAATCACATTGTTTTTTGTTTGTTTTATTGGGGGATATGTAATTTCTTGCAGTGTCAGTTCCTTCGGGTTCACGTGTTGTTCCTTCCATGTGTTTGTGTTATTTCTGTTGCAACTTCTATGTGGCGAGTTAGCGTTCGTAGTTTATGTTGATTGGTTTCTGCATTCGAGGATTTAAGTTGTGTTCATCATCGCCGTCTGTTGTATAGTCTCAGTCTACCATTTGATTCTAATTTCTCGCAGTCTTTTTTCCCCATGTTTATCGAGACTGTTCCTAGTGCTTCTACAATTATTGGTATTATATGATATTATATTGACTTTCTTCATGTTCCATATTCCTTTCAATAATCTGGCTTACTACTACTACTACTACTACTACTACTACTACTACTACTACCACCAGTTTCCATATCGTCAAAATGTACAATATTTTTCATTGTTTTTCGTACATCTATCCTTGCAGTTTTATTTCTATTCGATTCGTGTAGGGTAGACCGGGGAAAAATAAGACACATTTTAGCTGATAATTTCTCTTGCAGGAACGGGGAAAATGTGCTCAGGGTAGCAAATGAGTTCTCGGCATTCAATCAAATAAAGATAATGCATGCTAATGTTTCCTATAGAATTAAAATGTGCCAAGTTTTATGAGGTACGCAACTTATCTTGAAAAAAAATACTGGAGAACGTTTATTAAAAAAATACTGAAAAAAAATACTGTGGGACACGTTTATTAAAAAAAATACTGAAAAAAATACTGTGGGACACGTTTATTAAAAAAATACTGAAAAAAATACTGTGGGACACGTTTATTAAAAAAAATACTGAAAAAAATACTGTGGGACACGTTTATTAAAAAAATACTGAAAAAATACTGTGAGACACGTTTATTAAAAATATACTGAAAAAATACTGTGGGACACGTTTATTAAAAAATACTGAAAAAATACTGGGGACACGTTTATTAAAAAAATACTGAAAAAATACTGTGGGACACGTTTATTAAATAATACTGAAAAAAATACCGTGGAACACGTTTATTAAAAAAAATACTGAAAAAAATACTGTGGGACACGTTTATTAAAAAAAAATACTGAAAAAAATACTGTGGGACACGTTTATTTTTAAAAATACTGAAAAAATACTGTGAGACACGTTTATTAAGAAAATACTGAAAAAAATACTGTGGGACACGTTTATTAAAAAAAAATACTGAAAAATTACTGTGGGACACGTTTATTAAAAAAAATACTGAAAAAAAAAATGTGGGACACGTTTATTAAAAAAAATACTGAAATAAATACTGTGGGACACGTTTATTAAAACAAATACTGAAAAAAATACTGTGGGACACGTTTATTTTTAAAAAAATACTGAGAAATACTGTGGGACACGTTTATTAAAAAAAATACTGAAACAAATACTGTGGGACACGTTTATTTTTTAAAAAATACTGAAAAAATACTGTGGGACACGTTTATTTAAAAAAAAATACTGAAAAGAATACTGTGGGACACGTTTATAAAAAGAAATACTGTGAGACACGTTTATTACAAAAAATACTAAAAAAATACTGTGGGACACGTTTATTAAAACAAATACTGAAAAAATACTGTGGGACACGTTTATTAAAAAAAAATACTGAAAAAAAATACTGGGGACACGTTTATTTAAAAAAAATACTGAAATAAATACTGTGGGACACGTTAATTTTTAAAAAAATACTGAAGAAAAAATTCTGGGGACACGTTTATTAAAAAAAATACTGGAAAAAATACTGTGGCACACGTTTATTTTTTTAAAAAATACTGAAAAAAATACTGTGGGACCCGTTTATTTTAAAAAAATACTGAAAAAAAAACTGGGGACACGTTTATTAAAAAAAATACTGAAAAAAATACTGTGGGACACGTTTATTTTTTTAAATTCTAAAAAAATACTGTGGGACACGTCTATTAAAAAAAATACTGAAAAAAATACTGTGGGACACGTTAATTTTTAAAAAATACTGAAAAAAATACTGTGGGACACGTTTATTTAAAAAAAATACTGAAAAAATACTGTGGGACCCGTTTATTAAAAAAATAGTGAAAAAAATACTGTGGGACACGCTTATTAAAAGAAAATACTGAAAAAAATACTGTGAGACACGTTTATTAAAAAAATACTGAAAAAATACTGTGGGACACGTTTATTAAAAAAAATTCTGAAAAATACTGTGGGACACGTTTATTAAAAAAATACTGAAAACAATACTGTGGGACACGTTTATGAAAAGAAAATACTGAAAAAATACTGTGGGACACGTTTATTAAGAAATACTGAAAAAATACTGTGGAACACGTTTATTAAAAAAAATACTGAAAAAATACTGTGGGACACGTTTATTAAAAAAAATACTGAAAAAAATACTGTGGGACATGTTTATTTTTAAAAATACTGAAAAAATACTATGAGACACGTTTATTCAATAAATATACTGAAAAAAATACTGTGGGAGACGTTTATTAAACAAAATACTGAAAAAATACTGTGAGACACGTTTATTAAAAAATACTAGAAAAAAATACTGTGGGACACGTTTATTAAACAAAATACTGAAAAAATACTGTGGGACACGTTTATTCAAAAAAATACTGTTCAAAAATTTCGTGGGACACGTTTATTTAAAAAAATACTGAAAAAAATACTGTAGGACACGTTTATTAAAAAAAATACTGAAAAAAATACTGTGGGACACGTTTATTAAAAGAATATACTGAAATAAATACTGTGGGACACGTTTATTAAAAAAATACTGAAAAAAATACTGTGAGACACGTTTATTTAAAGAAAATACTGAAAAAATACTGTGGGACACGTTTATTTTTTTTAAAATACTGAAAAACTACTGTGGGACACGTTTATTAAGAAAAATACTGAAAACAATACCGTGGGACACGTTTATAAAAAGAAATACTGAAAAAAATACTGTGAGACACGTTTATTAAAAAAATACTAAAAAAATATTGTGGGACACGTTTATTAAAATAAATACGGAAAAAATACTGTGGGACACGTTTATTTTAAAAGAAATACTGAAAAAAAAATACTGGGGACACGTTTATGAAAAAAATACTGAAAAAAATACTGTGGGACACGTTTATTTAAAGAAAATACTGAAAAAAATACTGTGGGACACGTTTATTAAAAAAATACTGAAAAAATACTGTTGGACACGTTTATTAAAAAAATACTGAAAAAAATACTGTGGGACACGTTAATTAAAAGAAAATACTGAAAGAAATACTGTGGCACACGTTTATTAAAAAATACTGAAAAAAATACTGTGGCACACGTTTATTAAACAAAATACTGAAAAAATACTGTGAGACACGTTTATTAAAAAAAATACTGAAAAAAATACTGTTGGACACGTTTATTAAAAAAAATACTGAAATAAATACTGTGGGACACGTTTATTAAAAAAAATACTGAAAAAATACTGTGGGACACGTTTATTAAAAAAAATACTGAAAAAATACTGTGGGACACATTTAATAAACAAAATGCTGAAAAAATACCGTGGGACACGTTTATTAAAAAAATACTGAAAGAATTACTGTGGGACACGTTTATTAAAAAAGAAATACTGAAATAAATATTGTGGGACGCGTTTATTAAAAAAAATACTGAAAAAAATACTGTGGGACACGTTTATTTTTTTTTTAAATACTGAAAAAAATACTGTGGGACACGTTTATTAAAAAAAAATATTGAAAACAATACTGTGGGACACGTTTATTAAAAAAAATACTGTTCAAAAATTTCGTGGGACACGTTTATTAAAGAAAATACTAAAAAAAATACTGTGGGACACGTTTATTAAAACAAATACTAAAAAAATACTGTGGGACACGTTTATTTAAAAAAAATACTGAAAAAATACTGGAGACACGTTTATTACAAAAAATACTGAAAAAAATACTGTGGGACACGTTAATTTATGAAAAAAAATACTGAAGAAAAAATTCTGGGGACACGTTTCTTAAAAAAAATACTGACAAAAATACTGTGGGACACGTTTATTTTTTTAAAAAATACTGAAAAAAATACTGTGGGACACGTTTATTTAAAAAAATACTGAACAAAATACTGTGGGACACGTTTATTTTTAAAAAATACTGAAAAAAAAACTGGGGACACGTTTATTAAAAAAAATACTGAAAAAAATACTGTGGGACACGTTAATTTTTAAAAATACTAAAAAAATACTGTGAGACACGTTTATTAAAAAAAATACTGAAAAAAATACTGTGGGACAAGTTAATTTTTATAAATACTGAAAATAATACTGTGGTACACGTTTATTAAAAAAATACTGAAAAAAAAATACTGTGGGACACGTTTATTAAAAAAAAAATACTGAAAAAAATACTGGGGACACGTTCATTTAAAAAATACTGAAAAAAATACTGAAAAAAATACTGTGGGACACGTTTATTAAAAAAATACTGAAAAAAATACTGTGGAACACGTTTATTAAAAAAAATACTGAAAAAAATACTGGGGACACGTTTATTAAAAAAAATACTGAAAAAAATACTGTGGGACACGTTTACTAAAAAAATACTGAAAAAAATACTGTGGGACACGTTTATTAAGAGTTAAAAAATCACAGGAAAGAAGAACATTAAAAATGTTTTCATCAACACGTCACGTAGATTAGATGAAGTTACTTTACTTTTGCATTCATTGTTTTACAATAAAAGTCCTGTTAAAGATCAGTATCACTTGATACAAACACAGGGCGCACATACTCGTCGCTGATGTCACATATCAACCAACTCGCATCATAAGGTCACAAATGTAAAACAAACATAAAATGAACTAATACAATGTTTCGACATAATCACATCTGCAATATTCCAAAGCAACAATCAAAACTCTGAATTGTTGGAGTTTTGGTTGGCAATGATTATGCAGTTTTTAAGTTGTATAATTACTCTCCTGCTGGATTCGATAAATATGTAAGAATGTAGGGTGGCCCATTTCCCCTTGGTCACTTAATTTTAAGAAAAAGCGTGCTTCTCATGAAAGATTTGTAAAAGGGATTTGCAATTATACTTCCATGACCTTCTCACTTCAAGAATATAATACACTAGAATCCTCAAGTGATATAAATAGAAATCAGAAAAAGTTTCATTAGTGAAAAAGTGCATAACTTGGCATTCACACTTCCTTTTTTATGAGAGCAGAAAGAATGATACAGATGATACGGATGATACAGATGATACAAATGATACAAATGATAAAGATGATACAGATGATACAAATGATACAGATGATGCAGATGATACAGATGATACAAATGATACAGATGATACAGATGATACAAATGATACAGATGATACAGATGATACAGATGATACAGATGATACAAATGATACAAATGATAAAGATGATACAGATGATACAAACGATACAGATGATGCAGATGATACAGATGATACAAATGATACAGATGATACAGATGATACAGATGATACAAATGATACAGATGATACAGATGATACAGATGATACAAATGATACAGATGATACAGATGATACAAATGATACAAATGATACAGATGATACAGATGATACAAATGATACAAATGATACAGATGATACAGATGATACAGATGATACAAATGATACAAATGATACAGATGATACAGATGATACAGATGATACAAATGATACAGATGATACAGATGATACAAATGATACAAATGATACAAATGATACAGATGATACAAATGATACAGATGATACAGATGATACAAATGATACAGATGATACAGATGATACAGATGATACAGATGATACAGATGATACAAATGATACAGATGATACAGATGATACAAATGATACAGATGATACAGATGATACAAATGATACAGATGATACAGATGATGCAGTTTCAAGATTGTTGGATTTTTCGTACAGCAGTGTCAGTTCCGTTGGTTTCGTGTAATGTTGCTTCTATATTTTTTGCCGTGTTTACGCGGCGTTATTCTATCCCACCTTACCTGTGGTTGGTCGTATCAGCCGGTCATGTGGTTATTGGTTTCCGCATTCGAGGATTTTCTTTAATATTTCAGCTGTCATCATCAGTGTCGTGTGTCGTATTGTGTCACTCTCCCCTTTGATTCAAATTTCTGCTAGTCTTTTTAAAAGTTTATTTTGGAACTATTGCACAATTATTGGTATTACTGCAGTTTTATTGATGTTCCATATTTCTTTCGGCTCTCTGGTAAACTCCATTTCTTTGCTTTCTTATTCTGCCTCCTCGATCTTCAAACTATGAACTGTTGGGACGGTGAAATCTACTATTTTGCAGGTTTTTCGTTCATGTTGACTATTATCACGTGTAGTCTTCTTTGCTTAGGTGAGTTTTCTCGTGTGTATCTCCATGTTCCAGAGGATTATATGCGATCATTTTTCTATATTGACTCCTGCTTTTGCCTGTGCCATTTGGTTCTGATTTCAGACTGCAGTCTTTTGCACAGTTTCCAGTGGACTACTTTCTTGGCCTATTCATATTGTTTTCATATTCCTTTGGGACTAGTTTGCAGAATTTACTTATGATATGGTTTAGTGTTTCGTCTCTTTGGCTAGAGAGTTTACACTGTTTTCCTGGGTCTTGTCTATCTTGGTTTTTATATAGTTTGTTCTAGTCGCATTAGTTTGTGCGGCTGTCAGTAGCGATTACGTTTCTCTGTTCAAGTGTCCTTTTCGTGGTCATATCCATGTGTTTTCGTATAGTATTTCTTTGGTATTTCTTTGGTTAGTCTTATAAATCGTTCATGAAGCTGCTTTTTCCCCATTTTGCTTTTCTCTTCTTTTTTGTTTCCCGTTTCGCCACGCTGCTCTCTGTATTATTCACCTTGGTGGTGTTTTTTATTGGGGTGGGCTGTAACCAGCTTCTCTATAGATGTTTGCTATATATTTTTCTAGTCCTTTTATCACATCGTTCACACAGTCTTCAATACTTACAAGTCGGTTTCCCCCTTCTTTTGTTTTTACATAGAGTCGGCCACTATCATCATTCGGGTGCATGTTCATTAGTTTCCTGGTTCTTTAATTGATGTGCCTGAGTTCTTCTTTTGTCTATATTATGAATTGTCTGTACATATTGCAAGTATAAATATTCCCGGGCAACGCCGGATCGGTACTGCTAGTTTTCAATAATTACACATCCGTTTCATTTCAGCCTACAATATTGCGTTCAGTAAAGTAGAGGACGACGATAAGAAAATATCGCTACAAAATATGAAAAGTTTCTTCTGGGATTGTCGTCTTTATCCAACCAACAAGGAAATTCAAATGGCCATCAAAAAAGTCAGCCAAAGTAAGTATTCATTTCCGTTTGCATTTAAGGATCTCATTAGATAAATTCATTTCATAGAAAGTGCATCTGCAGCAATATGTAGATGCGGGTGTGTGAAAATATGATTTAAATCAAAAATTTCCACGTACGGTTAAAATTAAGTAGAGCGTGGTATTTTCTATTGAAAGTCAAGTTAGAATTGGAGCTACGTGTATAGGAAGTTACGTCATGGACGGGAAGTCGTTTGTGAGACGTGGCGAATAAAGTGATCAGGTCTTCTTTCAGTTGTGCAAGAGAGTGGTCAATGTTTTGAACGTATGTTCCCATTCCTCTTTGGGTGATGGATGGGGGTATTATCAATGTATACATGTATACGTGAAAAATAAAAATTAAAAAACATTGTTAAACCCTATGATTTTGTACTGTTCCTTCTTAATAACGTTTACGACGACCGTTGGTATTAAAAAAATTAATATCGTGAATTTACTTGGCTTTACGGGCGCTTCTCCATCACTATTATTCGTGGAAGCGCCTTGAGCCTGCTCTCGGCCTGCCAAGCCAGAAGGACATTTGATGAAACTTCCTGATATTTGCATATTGGTTTCAAAAAAGTACATTTTATTATTTAACTATGATTTGTTGTTACATTCTATAAATATTATTGACGTTGGACATTTCTCCTTTTATATATTTTTTTCGTTTGTAATATATTTCAATTTTTGTTTGATAATTTTCCCCTAAAAAAACAACTTTTCCGTAAAAAAATTAATAAAATATAAACTGTTACTCCCCCAAAATGTATTTTTAATGTTAGTACCGTCCGTATTGAAGAGACATTTTTTGAAAGGGGGCAAATATCATTCTCATACATGAAAGGGTTCACGGGCTAAAAATAGTTGAGAACCACTGGTGTACAGTATAGAAGTTTTTTTATAAAAATGTCAGCAATAAATCGATCTTTTTTTTTTTATTGATTTCAGGTGCGAAGAATCGTCACGATTTGATGGTCCTTCTAGAGAATTCTAATCGTCTATCGGAAAAGACATTAAGGGAAACCCGGGAACTTTTGGAAATGTTAGTGTCGTCGTTGGATCTGAAGCGTTTCCGAACTCGGATTGGAATTGCTACGTACACGGGCAGCCTCGATGTGATTAGCGGACTCGACCAGACGAGAGATAACGAAAAGATACTTGAAGAAATCGGTAAGACAACATACTTATTATGTATTACTAGCAGGGGTCGTGTCCCTACGTTGCCCTGGGAAAATGAGGAAACCAAGAATCAAAATCCCAGAAGTGAATTTACCGAAAAAAAACGGAAATACTCGTTTCACCAAAATGTATATTCACGATATTAAAAAAAAATATTTGTAAAAAGTTATTTCGTGTAGATGTCCCTAGATGCAAAAGATGTTCTACTCTGATAGTGTCTTTCCTCGGATCGCTTACTTTTAGAATTCCCTCCTTGCTCCCTGTTCATCCAACAGTTCTAAAATGCAGAAATGTAAATGTAATGTGAACAAACATCTTGCTGCCCAACTCCCCACCTAGGCTGGCCCTCTATAAATCTGGTACCTACCACAGCAGACTCTTACGCTTCAGTAACAATATGCCTAGTTTGATGTTAATAAAAGTTTTAAAAAATTAAAAACTGTGGGGAGATACTTACAGACTTGTTTGCTAGGCCGCGATCAGTGAATTTTCGCGGGAGGGGGGGGGTATGGTTTATAATTTACAATGTAGAATTTCATTGCAACCCCAGAAGTAAATTAACCTGAAAAGACTGAAAAGATTCTTTTAACCCAAAAGTTTCTATCAACGATAAAAAAATATGCGTAGATAGAATTATATGGTATTATAAAATGAAAATAATCATTGAAATAAAAATAAGAACGAATAGTGAATTAATAACATATCCTTTTGCAAAGAAATATGCAAATTAGTTAACCTATCGCATATATATTATTAGAAAGCTATTGTTATTATATTTTGAATATAAATTCGGAGTTTTAATCTCACTGCTAGTGCGATAAATGATCCAATTTGATAAATAGAGAAGAAGATTAATTAAGCACCCAGTTTTGTTTAAATTAATTAAAATGACATTTAAATTCGACTAGACTAATCTTATCTTTGTTTTTTTATATAGATCTGTATATTGTAGTAATTAATATATTTTGATTGTAATAATATAATCACCTTTAATGTTAAGGAGTTAAACAATAACTAAAAAAATTGTTTTCTACTTTCGTTGATTTTAAACAAATGAAAATTCAAAACAAAAATTGTCGTCTTAAAAACTAATTATAATTAATAATTAGTGTACATGAAGAAAGAAAAGGTAGACGGTGGATTTGAAACCATTTTTCGATTGTGTACGTTTTCAACGTCCCAAATTAACTTTTGAAAAGATCAGCAATTGGTACCGTGCTATTACGACAGCTCCCTTTAAATAAATAATACGAATATGTCTTTTCTTCATTTATTTATTTAAACTTCTAGCAATGTAATCATTTATAAAATAATATTCTCTGTCTTCTCATCGTAAAAATAATTATCAGATAAATTTTCCTTAAATCAATAAAACGAACGCCACTTTTTGAAATGTATGTCTTTAAAAGTGTACTGTTTTAGTCGACGGAACAACATAATTTGATTTTAAAATGGGTAAGGTCTGAATTGCTGATCGAACGATATCCTTTTTTAATGTAGGTGAAAGGTGATAACGTACGTACGAACATGAAATGCGTTAAGAAATTCTTATATTTATTGTAAAATCTTTATTACAAAATAATGAAAAATGCTGTAACATATTCAACTCAATCTTACAAACGCCATTCGATAAGCGGAATATTTTGCGACTGAACTTTAAAGGAAAATCCCTATTTACTTGCCTCCGACGAGGGTAGAGTTAGGCACTAGGTCGACTTTTAATGTGGGAAAAATCCAGCTCCCTAAAAAGGAGTGCTCTGGGTTGGGACTTCAGTCTAAAAGGATTTCTCATTCACTGATCGAGGACAGAAAAGATAAAGTTTAGTATCAGAACAGGTACTACACTTTGTTTTCTAGCCAAAAATACCAAGGAAGAGTCTATATTTAGTTGCCTCTCCATGAGGGTAAAGTTAGACACGGATCGTTTGGGGGATCTAGCTTCCTCAAAAAAAAGGCGCTCTGGATTCGAACAAAAATTAAAATCGCCTCAATCTAGAAGAATGTCTCTTTCACTGCCAGGGGACAGAATAGATAAAGTGTAGTATTAGAACAGATACTACACTTTGCTTCTAGCCGAGAAGTCTTTCCCATTCAGTTTATGGAAATACAGACGGCTATGGAAAAGGATCGACTACGTATATGGTATTTACTTCTTTCTAATCTAATGGTATTTACTTCTTTCTAACCGCAAGATATGGCACAAGGCTAGGAAAGGGGGTATAAAAAGCAGGTAGGAGTGCCCTAAACGATTAGCAATAAACCAACCCCTTCTTTAGGAGGATGCTCCTCTTCGGACTGAACAGGACCATACTTCACCCTGACTCAGCGGTTGTAAACCTTATGAGTGAAAAACAGCACAATATCTTTTGGGGATTTTATTTTATTTTGTTGTATACATATATACATATATATATATATATACATGTATACACCAATAATACCACCAACTCCCATAGGGTAATGGGAGCACTGTGACAAAAGCGGCCGTTTTCTCACGCTGACAAAATAAAAACGAGGAAAGATTTGATCAGCATGTTCCCAACGGATCACTTTGGACTTCCTTCCGTGACGCAACCTCCTGTACACGTTTCCCCCAACGAAATTTCTATTCCCTGCCTAATTCTAAACTTAGGTTGAAAATTTGCGATTCTAACATTATTTTTACAAACCTGTATCTAAATATGACTGCAAACGGAAAATAATTAAATAGTCGTAAACTTTCTACGATATTAAAGACTGAAATAACTTCATTTCTTTCAGCGCAAATGAAAGCCAAAAGTGGCCATCCATACATGAACCAAGCATTTCGACTGATTGAAAGAACAATGCAGGTAAGATTCCTCCTAATCTTCCTCTTCCTCCTCCTCCTCCTCCTCCTCTTCTTTAGCATCACTATCATCATTTTCTACTGCGTTTATCCAGCGCAGAGAGGACCGCATCGGGTTTCTCCCGCTACCATACACGGTCAAAGGCTTAGTCAGGATAAAGTCTTCTCTCACGTTGCTGTCTTCTTCTTCTTCTTCTTCTTCTTCTTCTTAATGACGGACGGTCGTAAACGTTATTAATAAAGAACAGCACACAATTATTTGTGGTGTATCAACCATTTTGAGGTGGGGACTATTATACTTTTTACAGTCAACATAATAGCACCAACCCATCCTCCATAGGGGAATGGGGGCGCTGTTACGTAACCGACCACTCAGTCATCATCATTTTCTTCTACATTTATCCTGTGCAGCAAGGTCCGCACCGGGTGTCTCCTGGCACCATACACGGTCAAAGGCTTGGTTAGGATGAAGTCCAGCTGTCTTTAGATCTTGGTTTAGACTATCCAACCACCTTTGTTTACGCCCAACGAGAAAGATATGGTTAACATACGATTTTGGTCTTGTACGTTGCGTCCGTTCCTGTGTTGAGAAGAGTTATCTGTCGGCCCGGCTCAGATTATTATTATTATTCAATTACAGTTTTACTAAAGGTAAAAAGTATATCAGTCGGTACATTAATTCAGTTGAAAGTTCTTTTCTGCTAATGTTGACGACTATCTGCGAGTTGAGCAAGTAGTGTTAATTGGAGAGGTCTTACAATAGTTATTGTTTGCTGTGGCGTTCCCATCTACATCTGCGGACCTGTTCCTGTTTTTATTTCTACTTTCTGGATCCATCTTGCTGAATTCAACACAGTCGGACTTTTCTTTTGTATCCATTTTTGACAAGGAGGGGGTGTTTCCCGAAACATCAAATGATTTCCAATCATCCGGACATTACAAAAAGCTAACACCATACTTGCTGTTTATTATGTAAGATTCAAAAGAAAAATAAATAGATAGTTGTAAGACCTCTCCTTCGATTGTTTATTTTTGTTCTTTCCAGCTTCTCATCAATCCGGCTTTCTGCATTGCTTTCAGCCTTCTTAATACTTTTATTACAATTCCCAGCAATGCTTCAAGCAAACTACCATTCTCTCTCATATGTATATATATATATATATATATATATATATATATATATATATATATATATATATATATATATATATATATATATATATATATATATTATTGTACTTATTTTCTTATTTGTCATGCAAAGGAAACAATCTGTTGCAAAGGGTATTTCTATTTTATTTTATCGATAGTTTCAACTCTCGCCGACATCGGTTTAAAAGTCTATCCGAACAAATCGGAAATGATCCATCTGAACTGTTTTACTGAAGAGTTTCAGCATGGAATAAACGGCATCCGATAACTTTAGGAGTCGTCTCCATAACAGAACTGGACGACACCATTATTCTAGGTTCGCTTATCAGTTCAAATAAAGTAGTTGCAGCAATACGTGGAGTCCATGGCAGAGCGCCTCCACATGAATGACAATCACCCAGCCTTGTTCTGTCAACAGCCGTAGTCAAACGAGTTCTTAATTCTGGCGGTTTCGCATCAATTCTCAAACCAGTCGACCCAGGCAGAGACGATGCTTTTCGAGCCGGAAAGCAACTTATAGGAGACTTCACTTGCCTCGACCCTCTTACACGGTCAAGAATTTCGTAAATCTGTTGTCAATGTCGGCTCAGTTCGCCGAAACAAGAAAAAGAAAACCCGACCAATACAGCTTCCTAACCGAATATATAATATTTCAGCATATCTCAGTTGATACTTCACGGTTCATATGAGACATTGAACAGATGATAGCCACTTGTAGGAACGAGCCCCGAGAGACCGCTTAGATGTTCCCCGCTACTATCTTTCCTCTTTTACTTAATATTTTGATGGCTTCTTCTTTTGCTGTTTTTCACAAACACATTAAATTAATAATAAAAGAAAAATAAATAAAAGTTATTTTTTTACATCTGCATATAAAACCATCCTAATAAATGATCTTTTGTCGACAGGAATTCCCGCGCCCGTGGTGTCAACAGGTGTGTCTCATTGTCTCCGGGGGGCGCGGACTTAATCGAGAAGACGTCCGAGAGGAAGCGATGAAAATCAGACAAAATGGCACCAACATTATAATCGTAGGTACGTTCTCAACATTCCTTTCAATAAATCGATTCGTACAGTTGTAAAAGAAACAATTTGATTGTCCCTCACTCTTTCTTCTTCTCTGCATACGTGATGAAGCTAGTCTCAGTCTTTTCTATCAATACTATTACGGCATATGTTCTTCGGAATTGTCTGATCTATTCCCTGCTTCTTTGTTCCAGCTCGTTTGACTCGTTGGTCTAGTGGTCTCCATCAATTTGCTTTTTTCATACCTCATTGTAATACAGCCACCTATTCCAGTAGCTTTTTACCAAGAACTGCAGGCTTGTGTAAATCTCTTCCCGCTGACTGTTTTCCTCCTAAATATAGCCTTGGTCTTTTCAATACTAAGGCCAATAGGAATCTCCTGTTTTTGCGATAATCATATTTCGTTCTTTTTAGTTTCTAACAACAAGTGGCTTCATGCGTTGTCTGGAGCGATTTCTATAAAAGAAATCATGAAGACTAATGATGGTGCATCGTTAAAGCCATAAAAAGTTACACGAGGGCAGCATTTTGCTTAGTAATCCATATATAAATAAACATATGTTGGTATGTTTGTTTGCCTTTCTGTTAACTACTTTTAGACAATTATATCTAGGAACTTGAAATGTATGAGTTAACTTGACTTACTCGTGTCCCGTTGGGTCACAACCATAATCATCATTTGTCTCACTTTGAGTTCATTTGAAAATTCATAAACTGTGATATATCTGCTAAGACATTCTTTTTGCATAACTAAAAATAATGGCTGTTTATGAATAATAAAAAAGTAAAGAGACTTATTATTTTACCATCTACTCTACATACGTGTTCTTGGTATGTACAGACAATATAAAAATTAGATGGTAACACTGAAATAAGAGAGTCACTCTTTCTCTAAATGCTTACAGAGACAATAAAAATGTTAGAGAGTGGATGAATGAACATAAAGTGAAATGGAAATAAATATATAGATAATTAAGGGAGAGGTCGGTAACTTGTACAGTTAATTACAAAATACGATTAATTAGAAGAATTAAAATTGAAAATTGTCAAACATAACTCAATCCTATAGTTAAGGTAGCATGTATTTTATGTGATCAAAGTATAAAAAAAGAAAACAGCTTTATGGAAACAAATTTTGATTAACTCAGCTTTAGTATAATAATAGATAATGCCCGCAGATAATCACGTGTCATAGCTATTAGTTTTTTTTTAATAATCATGAGAAATCATGGAAAATCAATTTGAAGTTTTATCTCTCGTTTCATTAAATTTTAATTATAGTAAAATCACATAAAATTAAACAGATCCTCCAAAGAAATAGACATATCCGATGTGATCTCTACTCCACAAATTAAGTATTTTCTCAGCCCATAACTTTAGTCATATCAGCTTTATTTTTACACAGCTTTCGATATAACGCACTATATTTTTAACATAGACACTTCTTTTAGGAGATTGTAAAATCATGGAATGTCCACACCATAACTAGAACCGCCGGAAGAGATTAGCTAGAAAATGAATGACAATACAAAGACATTAAAAGACATAAAACGATGGGTGCAGACCAGAAATGCCATTACAATTAGTCGTTGACAGCCTTGGTGGTCAAGATAGAGAATTTGGAAAAATGTTGAAAAAACGGAAATCTTTCAGTTCCGGTAAAGGGGAATAGAGATAAGAGACAAAGTGAAGACAAAGAAAAGAAAAAAAACAAAAAAGGAAGTAGAAGAGTGGGGTAGGGGGGGATTGGGAACCCCAAATAAAGAAAGAAGTCAGTTGGATTGAGGCGGGAGAGATGACAGAGTTCAACTGAGAAGAGTCATGGATGACAGGGTTAGTTTTAGCTTAGATTTGGAAAGTGAGAGATGAAAGATGTAGCTCGGACGTCTAGACACTAGGGGCAAATCCCTAACGACACACACACACACATTCACGTGTCCTATGTAGTTGTGTTGTTGTCTTTATTATGTATATAAACATTTTCTGTGGATTACGGCTTTGCACTTTTGCGACCGACTCCACTGAAACCTCGACACAGCCCATAAGAAGATAAAAAAGAACCACTGCATATACGTGTGTGGTAATGCGGTCAGTCACGGCCGTAAAGTCGTCTGGAATGCAGCGGGTGAATTTTCACCACGTAAGCAAATGTCCGACGCACCTGGAGATGCCGTCTTTATTGTGTGACGTTTTGTGTTGATTGTAATACCAGCGAGTCTGTCCCTTTCCTTACTACAGCGTGCTATTCATGTGCGTATCTCTGCGCAGTCGTCAGCAATGTGTAATAGCAACAACACGTTTTCATTTTGTTTTTGTATTTTTACATTTTCCTTTAAATTCTGCTTAGGGAGTTACACATTATGAGTCTTTCCCCAACGTCATCCGTATGCGGATGGAAGGAGTTCTTCAAAAACACACCTGCCTCGTCTCGTAAACAGACGCAAAGAATGCGAGTCTAGTCTTTTTTTTTCGCCACGTCTCATTATACTATGTCAATTCTGTTCGCGACTTTCTGTTCGCGACGTCATTAAGTGTTTCTCAGCCACTAGATTCGCATTCGCTAACCTATAGTTTGCGTACCCTACATATTTCACGTTAATTACTGTTACACATTTTCGAGTGATTTGAAGTATTTTTAGACCTGATGTATTGCGCTTTTTTAAGCCCTCCCCCTCTTGTAAGACGGTGACTCCTTCCTTTTTATGTTTACCTCCTAATTTTATGATGTCTAAACCTAAGATCGTAAATTCGCATGGTACGCCTTTTGAGCAGCTCGATTCTGTTGTTAGAAATTGATTTTCCCAGTTCTTTCGAGAATCAGGTCCTCACATAAATGACCAGGAGAAGGTTACCAACATTTATAGTGAACAAGATTACAAGTTGACACACCCAGATCGTCAGTACACGTCGCTATCCACTTCATCACAGCCACCTCTCATATAAAATTTAAGTAAATTACACACAATCTTATAGATTACAAAATTTGGAGTCAATTTCGATCATTGTAACCTCCCCTCCCTAATGGAAACTGAACTCCAAAATTAAAACTTTTCTAAGAATATAACTTCACTTGTGTAATCACTATTTTTGCACAGTTTTCACCGTAGCAGTTTTAGATTGCTTTGAAGTATTTTTGCGTTGTATCACTTGCATCCCAATAAGTTGTCACACATGTCCAATTATAACGTGTTGTATAAAAGCGATTATCGGCCACCAATGCCGACTGTTGGGATTCTGTTTACTACTACAATTTAGGGAAGGCGAGCTACCCCACCTCCCCAAGGCTCCATAAACGACCAAGGCGTATGAAATGACGTCAGAGCCGGAATAGCAGTGAGGTAGCTTCCACTTTCTGTCTCGCTCTCCTTCTTTTCTCTTGGATCTCAGCTGGGTGGACGTATTCTCCCCTTCTAGGCTGCCAGAGAGCACACGCTCTTCCTGGGGTATTTTGAACAACCACGACCCACTGCTTTTATTTCCGGAAATATAATAAACATGTGAACCATGCCAAAAAGTGTCGACGTCTATTGAAAGTTCTATTTAAGGTCAACAAGCATGCAGTTCTAAACTCCAAGATGGTGAACTGGAAGAACCAACGATCGGAGATCATCATTATATTCATGATCAGACGAGAGCCGAGTGATGGCATGAGGGCCAACTTGAACTTAGTGCTACTTCACTTATGCTAAACATGAACCCGCTGTGAGACAGATAGCTCTTCTAGTAAGAGAGAAATGAAGGCTGGTGTTTAATTCGTGACTTGTTGATTTTGTTCTTGTAGGTGCCGGTGATAACGTGAAGACCGAGGAGAGTCAGCAACTGGCGGGTTGCCGCGAGCATGACTTCCGGTTTACGAATTACGAGAGCGTTCAAGATTTAATGAATGAATTATGGCCACGCCTTTTCCCCGTAAAAATCGGACCTGATATCGGTAAGTTGTTAATATTATTTCCAATCATCCAATCAGAGTTATATAGCCATTTAATATGAGACTATGGAGTTTGCCCACTTCTCGTTTTCAGAGTTGAATCTGCTGTTTGGACACTTTTATCTCTGGTCGTTTTTTGTTGTAGATCCCAAGAACACGGCTAAAATAATAAACACACCAAACGGCTATCGTTCGTTGTAATCAAGATGTTAATACTCTCTGATAATACCACTCTCTGATAATACCACTCTTTTCATTGTGTTTATTCTCGCTCATCTCCCTCGGATCAGTTGGAATATGTAGCTGATCTAGAAGTTGACTTGGGTTCGGTTGTGGATTAGAGTACGAAATGACTTGTTTCGTTTATTCCTGTTAAGACACAGCTCGTGTATTTAAATTATAGGCCTGCCCCTTTTCTTCCTGGGATTTTTTATAGATGGCTCTATCATTGAGAAGCAATGGACTCTGAAACTTCTCGGTCTTACTTTCTCATCAAATCTTTCTTGGAGTTCATACATTAGATCCATTGCTCTTTCTGCTTCTCGTAAAGTCGGTTCTCTCTATCGCCCCAAACACTTTCTTACACCATATTTGGACTGGTGAATCTCTGTTCCATTTGAGGGTTCTTGATAAAGTTCAGAAACGTATCTGTAATTTGGTTGGTCCCATCTTCTTTTTCTCTGCAACCTCTCCTCACTCACATACGTGATGTGACTAGTCTCAGTCTTTTCTATAAATACTATTATGACATGAGTTCTTCAGAATTGTTTGATCTATTCTTTGCTTCCTTTGTTTCAGCTCGTTTGATTGTTGACCTAGTAATATTGACAAATTTGCTGTTTTGATACCTCGATATAATACATCTTCCCACTCTTGTAGCTTATTTCCAACAACTGCAGGATTGTGGAACTCTCTTCCTGTTGACTGTTTTCTTCCTACCTATAGCCTTGATCTTTTCAAGTTATGGTAAATAGGCACTCCTGTTTTTTTCAATAATCATTTTCGTTCTATTTAGCTCATTATATTAAGTGGCTTCATGCCTTGTCTGCGGCGACTTCCATGAAAAAAAACATTGGCTTCTGTTTATTTAACATCTGATACTTGCAACAATTTCTCTTTAATCGACAATTTGTTCTAGGGAAAATTGCATACATATGTGAGTCAACTAAACGATACCGTTTGGCCAAGTTCCCGGCCTAATGCACATACTTTTCTCTTTCTCTGTCTCTTTCTCTTTCTCTTTCTCTTTCTTTTTCTCTCTTTCTCTCTCTCTCCTTCTCTCCCTCTCCCTCCCTCTGTTTGTTTGTTATTATGTTCGTGTTTATAAAATAAACTTATACGCCACCCACACGTCATTGTTATTTTGGTACTACTCCAGGATTTGCGCCTAATTTCCGTGACTGCTCGGCAGCAGCGAGCCGACAGCTCGCGGAAGCGTCCGAGACCTGCCGAGTCGAAAACGAGGCTGTCGAGACGAAAACGAGGCTGTATAAACAAAACCGCAAAAATGCGTGAAAAAAAATGGAAGGTTGACAGACGACAACAATATAAGACGATGAGTATACGGAAAGAAAAAGAAATGCATATATTTTTATTAAAAAAATGAAAGAAATGAACAAACCCATAGCTGAAATAAATAAACTGTTGTTTTTTTGTTATTTTTTAACCGTTTTTTTTTTACTTTTTTTGTTTTGCAATTAGGCAATTTTTTTTTATTTTCGGTGTGGTTCACCGTCAGGTGTCGATACCCCTCCTCTCCTAACCTGTTATAGGCCCTCCAGCAATCGGAGACTACCGTGGTCCCAGTGACGACGTACTGCCTAATTATTGGAAGGAGAGTTTCGGAATTTCTGTTTGGCACTGTCACCAGGAAACCCTCTTTCTCTGCGGGGTCGTATCTCCCGAAGACCCAGAGTGGCTGGAGAATGCGGCCGACGTTATGTTTACGACGGTTGAAGAGAGTCTCATCGATCTCCACCGTATGTCCTGGGCCTCCGAGTTGTCTAGGGTTGCGCGCCAGATGTTCGGTGCATACCTCCCGCAGAAAATTCTTCCAATCCACTTGTGTGGTTGGAGACAGTACGCCGCATTCTTTTTGTAGATTTTTCCCTGTCGCCATATCCTGGGACCACAGGTAGATCATCTTAAGGATGGTAGCTATCTCCAACTTTGATCGCGAAAAAAATGTCCCCGATCGCAAAGAAATCCAAGCCCGGCATTCCTGGGTGGGGCATCTCCAGGCATATCTGTCAGATATTTTTCGTCTTGCCGTCAACCGGCAAAGTCGGCCGCATCGCGTACACCGCATTCTGGTAGGCAGTAGAGCTTTCTGCTGGCAGAAATTCATTACCCCCTTCGGAGATTCTACGCTTCGACACAATTGCTCAAAATTCATTTTTTTTTTTTTTCAATTAGTGTTAGCGTCTCTTTCCAATTTTAATCGGCTGCTTGATATAAACTGATTTGCAGCATCCTGATTGGTCAGTTTTTTTTCCCCAGTTTTGTTTATAGCCTCGTTTTCGACTCGGCAGATCTCGGACGCTTCCGCGAGCTGTCGAATCGCTGCTGCCGAGCAGTCACGGAAATTAGGCGCAAATCCTGGAGTAGTACCGTTATTTTATTTCCAATTTCGATACGATATTTTTAATTTTATATACATCACTCACTTTCAGAATTATTTGATTAATTCGTTTTATCATTGGACATTATCCGATGATTGACGTCATACAAAAACAAATCCCCACGTAAACAATTGCGTTTTACAACTTCTTTAACCCACTTCGTTTTGAATAATCTTTCGACCTTTTATTATTTTTCTTTTACGTGGTTTCGAGTCGAGACACCTTCGTCCATATTCTTATCTTAAGCTTTTCACTCTCTTGACTCATCTTATTACAGCTTGACTTACTCTAAAACAACCGATATTCAGATCAGCCTAGTAGGAAACAACTGACAATTTAAAATAATTAGTTCCGATTATATTCTTAAATGAAACAATATTTTTTACAAAATTTTTAATTTGAAAATAGCTTTAAAATCATTAAATAAGATGCATTTAAATTATACCTCTAAAATATCATTCATTATATCTTCATTGAATTATATTTTTGCAACTATTTAGCGACACAAAACAAATAGGGTAATGGCAAATAAAAAGTCAAACACATGAGTTAAATGTGTAAATATAAATAATCGGTTTTATTGAATCGTAAAGGTACAGGTAATCAAAAAGAGGGTTGCTTCAACTGCTGGCTTCACCGCAAGATTTGACGAGAAGTGTCTAGGCTGGCTAATTCTCCAATGTTGGTGGTTGAACGTGGACGTCACTGAGGTTAGAAAAACAGCTTGGTAAGTCTGGTCAATCGAGGTTATTTCTCCGACGTTGCTGGTCAAACGTATAAATGACGCACCGCTGTTGAATGACTGCTGGGCACGTTGAGAGGCAAGTTCCCCTAGTAAGGACGGAATGCAACTGCATTGGTTGAGTCGTCCTAAGAAGGGTAGGCTTTTTCACAAAAAATTGTAGTAAGGGAGTTGTTTTGAAAAGGGCAGGGTGATTCGCATAAAAGTGTACTTTGTGAAACAATGTATGGTGAGTTTCCCTGAAAATAGCAGGTTTTTCCTGTAATTGACGGGTAGAAATGACAGTGTATGAAACAAGAGCACGCTGATCGATGCTGGGTGGTTGAGCCGACGACTGTACAGGCAGGAAGTCAACAGTCGGCGCAGGCAGATCGTATCACCAGTAACAGATAATTTTCCTCAGCTCTGATCTCTGATCATCTGAAGTTATACAGGTTAGTAAAGAGCGGCCAACCAGAGATAAAACATGGTAGCAATTCATTCTTAGTCCACATAACGTAACCCAAACTATTTATATTATATGTCGGCTAGGCTCATCTCTTTCTTCAGTGTCTTGGTTTGATGTCAAAATGATCTGCTTAAATAGAAATTTAAAGTAGAAATTAAATTTCCGTTCAACGAAGTGAAAGTCACCCGTCTGTTCAACACAATCCGGTTTTGTTACTAAAAGAGTGTCGATTTGTGAGACAGACTACGGCACTAATAACTAATAATCTTGTACGTGTCTTCCTTCTCTCGTGAACACTAACCCAGTCCAATAATACTGAAACAGCCATGGCAATAGCAAATATGTATTGTAGTATTTTCCATTTGTTTGTTTTTTTACTGTTTCTCGTCGTTCCTTTTGCTATTGACTTTTTGAAAGTTACTGCATTGACGGATATTTATTACTTATTTACATCAATATTTTATAGTCTACGCCTATATCTTTATTGTCACTTCCGCTTTAGCATTATTAGACTATGATTGTTTTGGGGATGGATGGCCTTTCTTTTCTGTTCGACATTCTTGTTGATGAGGATCATCTTCGTCGTCGGATGTTTGTCATCTCCGATCATTTAAATATGAACACAAAATTGTATCGTCTTTATTTACTCTATATATAAAAGTAAGTATGTGTATATGCTTATATTAGTGTTGGGACGATTAATCGGAATCGGAATCGGAAAACTTGGAACCTTTTGAGGTATCGGAATCGGAAAAATAGAGCACATATTACACTGGTTTTACGGTAATCCAAAAATTGAAATAAAACAAAAAAACAAGAACAAATTTTAAAATAATCGGAATCGGAATCGGTGATTGTATCGGAATCGGGAATTTAGAACAGAATCAGTAATTGTATCGGAATCGGAAAAAATATTGGAATCGTCCCATCATTAGTTTATATATTTGTATGTACAGAATTTACTCCTAAACAAATTAACCTATCATTATGAATTTTCGAACACCGCTGTTAGACGTAGGGTGGGTAATGTGGGTTATATTTAGTTTAATTTAGTGTTATGCAAAAATAGCAAGGAGGTGGTGGAAATGCTCTGTAAAAATTCAGTACCTCTGATATTTGTGGAGTATTAACAATAGGTATTAGACACCAATTGATAAATATTCCCCAAATTTCAGTCAGGGATTTTAGAAGACATAAAGTGAGCACAACCTCCTCTTTGAAAATTAAATATTTCAGAGTTGCATAAAATTAGGCACCAATTCAGAGTTGCATTTAAATTAGACACTAATTAAGCAAGATTCATTGAATTCCAATTTTTTCTTAAGACCTCCTTAAGCTTAAGCCTTAAATCTTATATATTTTATAGAATAAAAACCGTGTGATAGATGTTGATCAAAATTGGAATGATGATTATAGACATAAAGTTTAGTAGTATTGTATCTTGATTTTAATCTTCATAATAGGACATAAAAGTGGTGCAAAACTGTTTTGTTCGGAGAATTAATTAGTCTTTTAGTCTTTTATATAAAGTAGAGTGAGATTTTCGTCTGTGTCGTTGACCGGAATAGGTTGCTAACCAAAATCTACATAAAAAATCTATTTTTTCAGTAAGATGCGGTAAATATTGGTTTGTGTTCGTATAGATTTTTAGCTTTTTATATTTAATCCGTCAGCTGTTGTTGTCTTCATTACTAATGCTAGAGAGAGAGCGGGTCGGAGGAGATAACACTCTCACATTTCCAAGTCATCTTCCTGCTACTGTGTATTAATTTCATACCAGATATTTATTTCCATATTCACCGGTTAATAAAATTAATACGAGTGCATATTCCGTAATAATCTTTCGCTTTTTTTACATTAACAGTATGAGTTTAGAATTAGTTTTTAAATAATTGCTTAATTTAAAGCAAATTTAGAATATTTGATAGTCTTAATACTTAAATTATCTTCTTTAATTCATGTTACATACGATCAACACATAAGAATATTAATACTATTATTGCACCTGCGTGCCTCTATACATTTTTCAGTGTTCAATCTGCTTAAACAAATAAAACGATACATGCAGCTCACTGGGTAACAGTTTTTTTTTTTTAAACTTCAACAATTGATACGCGAACCACTTCGTAGTTAATGTATTTAAACGTTAAAAATAGTTATTTTGTTTCGACAAATACAAATAAACTAACTCGAAAGAAAGAAATAATAAAAGAAAACATTGCGTGGTTTTTACAGGATGCGGCAGAAATACGTCCCACATTTCAAACTATCACCTATCATGTGTTGCTTATGAACTTATGCAAGTGACAATGATGTTTTCGTTTGACTAATGACTTAGCATTTTTTGGCAGATAGCCTCATCAAACAATACAGTTTGGACTGGTGGGCATCGTTCTTTTGCTGTAGAAACCTTTTTGAAGAATGGTGAATCTGTAATTGCAACACGAAGAGCTTTTCGAGCTGATTACATTTCAGGTCGGCATGATCCTGTGCCGGATAGAAAATCAATACTGGTATGTGTTGCAAATTTCAGAGCCACAGATTCAGCACTAACAAGAAAGAAACGTGGACGATCTTGAAGTGTTTGAACTCCAGACAGTGTGAAACTTTCTGTTACTCAGTCTCTTACAAGTTCAGCTTGCAAACTTGGGATTGTCTGATCGAACAGTCAGACGGATTCTACATACTCATCTGAATTTTCATCCACACAAATTAATGATTTCTCAAAAACAAAACGAACGCAACTGGGAAGATGGCATGTCATGTTGTGATGCTGTTCTTCAAAATGTTTCTGTCATGACTCTTCGAATGATGGAAAAATTCAGAAACCGTCTCCAATAGCGAATATAGGTCACCATTTAGAGAATGCAATTTTTAAAACCAAATGCACAAAAACTGTAGACAACGCTAACATTAATTTTTTATCAATCTTGTTTCCTCTTCAGTTTGTCCACCTTTCAAATGTGGGAGATATTTCTGCATAAGCTTTTAAGATTTAACGCAACTTTTGATATTAAAAAAATGAAGTTTTCTTTTCTTCCACTCTTCTATTATTATAATAAAGCAGAGTTAATCAACGTTTGTTTCCCTAAGGCTTTTTTCCTAAAATATTCCTCAGTTTTGGGATTGAGTTATGATTGAAACAACGTCTTTGTTGTTCTAATTAGCCCAAATTTCTGCCTCACCCTCTATATTATAACCAATTGAAAACTTGTAACTTGCCGCATTGAGATAATGCCGCACTTATATATATATATATATATATATATATATATATATATATATAGAGAGAGAGAGAGAGAGAGAGAGAGAGAGAGAGCGAGAGCGAGAGAGAGGGGGATGGGAGAGAGGGGGGAGAGAGATAGGAGAGAGAGATGGGGGAGAGGGGGGGAGAGGAGGATGTGGGAGAAAGAGAGATGGGGAGAGAGATGGGGAAAGGAAGAGAGAGGGTGAGGTGGAGAGAGAGAGGCGGAGAGGGAGAGAGAGAGGGGGCTCTAAGTTCGAACCACGGCCAGACCGTATTTACTATTTACCATGATTTTGCCCGAATTTGGACTGAGTTTTTCAAATTACAATATTAAGCGGATTGTTTACTTTTTTATGTAATATACCTAATTTACGGACATTGGGATCCTGGACGACACCGGATACCCTGCTAGTATTTGATATTTCATTAGTTCTGTGTCGGTTAAAGAGATAAATCGCTATATTGCTTTAACTACGAGCGACACTTGTGTTCGCCTTCTTACAGCCTAACAGCAACCCCTAAATGATTACACGTCCAAGTCCTAAATTTGTCTATGAAAGCTAACCTCTTATATAAAAATTTAAATCTGTCTATTGAAAAAAAATATTTTTTAATAAATTGCGTAAGACGTTTTCATCTATACGCTTTTTTCTTTGTAAACAATAACAAAAATAAATGAGGAAAAAAGAGACAAAGTTTGTTTGTATATTGATAAATCGAAAATTTATTAAAAAATAAAGAGAAAAAGGGAAAAGAAAAGAGTTGACATGTGATGTGACCGTGACATGTGACATGTTGGTGTAACTTTCAATATTTGAATATGAGTTAATAAACAAAAATATGAGAAAGAAGTTGACTGAGGAAACTTAGTATGCTGAAGAAATAATTATTTAGTTACTTTTTACAATTGGAAGAAGAAGATTTACTAATTAATTGGCATTTATAGTGGGAGTTCACACGATAACGTAATCACAGGATGTCTGTCTCTTGCTAGAAGCTAAGGGGACGTCACTCTCCAAATCGAACACAAGGGAAGCAACTCTGACAAGTTTATCTCCCTTTAATATGACCATTCTGAATGTCTCATTTTCTAGCTAGAAATGCTTCTAGCTAACACCTCCCCTCTTGAGATTTGTGCTTTTTGGCGTGGTCTGACTTGCATTGGATTTAAACGATTTTGTATGCCAACAGACCTCTTTGGTAATCTCTTCAGTTGAGTTCGTGCTAATCTCTTCAGTTGAGTTCTAGGTTGTTCCTTTTGGATTACTGGGGTGTGTTGTTGAAGCAAATCGAATGAATCGAATATATCCACAAAACGTTCGACCTGACCGTTGGATTGAGGGTGAAAAGGTTGAGTACGGATGTGTTTGATACTGTTCTGTTTGCAGAAATCTGTGAATTTTTCTGAGGTGAATGCAGTACCATTGTCTCTGTTACTCCAAATCTGCTAAAAATATGCTGCAATTTTAAGATTGTTGTCTCAGAGCTAATGCGGTTCATTGAAAAAATCTCAGGACATTTACTGTAAGCATCAACTTGTAGTAGAAAACATTTTCCATCAATGGATCCTGCAAAGTCAATATGAAGACGTGACCAGAGTGAATCTGGAACTTTTGCAACTAACTGACATTTTGAAGAGTTTTATCTCAGTTCCTCTAATTGTTTGTCCATGTTTGGCCAATAGACATAGCTAAGTGCTAAGGCTTTCATTCGCCTAACACCTTGGTGTCCAAAGTGAAATTGTTTTAAGACACAATTTTGCAATTTTAAAGAAACAGTAACACGTTCTCCAAACAGAATACAATCATCAACCTCAGACAATGATGATTCACACTGAAAAAAGATTTGAAGGTTTTTGTCTGTACATGCATCAGGCCATTTTGTACGATGGAAGTGCAACACTGATTTCAGTAAAGGGTCGGAAGCTGTAGCCTCGCGAATCATTTGTGAAGTAATTGGCAATGTTCTCACAGTTGATGAGAATCATTTGTGACGTAATTGGCAGTGTTCTCACAGTTGATGAGAATCATTTGTGAAGTAATTGGCAATTCTCTGACAGTTGATGAGAATCATTTGTGAAGTAATTGGCAGTGTTCTCACAGTTGATGAAAATCATTTGTGAAGTAATTGGCAGTGTTCTCACAGTTGATGAAAATCATTTGTGAAGTAATTGGCAGTGTTCACACAGTTGATGAGAATCATTTGTAAAGTAATTGGCAGTGTTCTCACAGTTGATGAGAATCATTTGTGAAGTAATTGGCAGTGTTCCCACAGTTGATGAGAATCATTTGTGAAGTAATTGGCAGTGTTCTCACAGTTGATGAGAATCATTTGTGAAGTAATTGGCAGTGTTCTCACAGTTGATGAGAATCATTTGTGAAGTAATTGGCAATTCTCTGACAGTTGATGAGAATCATTTGTGAAGTAATTGGCAGTGTTCTCACAGTTGATGAGAATCATTTGTGAAGTAATTGGCAGTGTTCTCACAGTTGATGAGAATCATTTGTGAAGTAATTGACAATTCTCTCACAGTTGATGAGAATCATTTGTGAAGTAATTGGCAGTGTTCTCACAGTTGATGAGAATCATTTGTGAAGTAATTGGCAGTGTTCTCACAGTTAATGAAAATCATTTGTGAAGTAATTGGCAGTGTTCTCACAGTTGATGAAAATCATTTGTGAAGTAATTGGCAGTGTTCTCACAGTTAATGAAAATCATTTGTGAAGTAATTGGGAGTGTTCTCACAGTTGATGAGAATCATTTGTGAAGTAATTGGCAGTGTTCTCACAGTTGATGAGAATCATTTGTAGAGTAATTGGCAGTGTTCTCACAGTTGATGAAAATCATTTGTGAAGTAATTGGCAGTGTTCTCACAGTTGATGAAAATCATTTGTGAAGTAATTGGCAGTGTTCTCACAGTTGATGAAAATCATTTGTGAAGTAATTGGCAGTTTTCTCACAGTTGATGAGAATCATTTGTGAAGTAATTGGCAGTGTTCCCACAGTTGATGAGAATCATTTGTGAAGTAATTGGCAATTCTCTGACAGTTGATGAGAATCATTTGTGAAGTAATTGGCAGTGTTCTCACAGTTGATGAGAATCATTTGTAGAGTAATTGGCAGTGTTCTCACAGTTGATGAAAATCATTTGTGAAGTAATTGGCAGTGTTCTCACAGTTGATGAGAATCATTTGTGAAGTAATTGGTAGTGTTCTCACAGTTGATGAGAATCATTTGTGAAGTAATTGGCAGTGTTCTCACAGTTGATGTGAATCATTTGTGAAGTAATTGGCAATTCTCTGACAGTTTATGAGAATCATTTGTGAAGTAATTGGCAGTGTTCTCACAGTTGATGAGAATCATTTGTGAAGTAATTGGCAGTGTTCTCACAGTTGATGAAAATCATTTGTGAAGTAATTGGCAATGTTCTCACAGTTGATGAAAATCATTTGTGAAGTAATTGGCAGTGTTCTCACAGTTGATGAAAATCATTTGTGAAGTAATTGGCAGTGTTCTCACAGTTGATGAAAATCATTTGTGAAGTAATTGGCAGTGTTCTCACAGTTGATGAGAATCATTTGTGAAGTAATTGGCAGTGTTCTCACAGTTGATGAGAATCATTTGTGAAGTAATTGGCAATTCTCTCACAGTTGATGAGAATACTGAAATAATGTCTGGTTCCACAGATAATGTTGAAATGACTGAATGCTCTTTGACTTTCGTTTGCTTATCCATGAGTCTGAATAAAGCATCTGCATGTCCGATTGCATCAGTTGAATAGTATCTGATGGAGAAATCATGATCCAACAGCATAGTGGCCCATCTTTGCAGACGATTAGCTGCGTAGACAGGAATACCATTTCTTGGGTCCGAAAATGCTAACAAGGGGTCTATGATGAGTGATCAAGGTAAAGTGACGTTCATATATCATTTTGTGAATTTTTTTTGCAGCAAAAATTAGCGCCAATGCTTTTTTTCTCTATCTGACTATAGTTTTGCTTGGCAGGTGTCAGTGACATGGATGCATGAGCTATTGCTTTTTGGCTGCCATCGGGGAAGCTATGTGAAATGACAGCTCCAACACCATAATCAGAGGCATCAGAAACAACAATAATATCTATGGATGGGTTGTAGTGTGAGAGCAACATATCTGAAGAAAGTCAAGATTTAATCTTAGTAAAGACAAATTGACACTCAGTGGACCTTTTCCATGTTACATCCTTTTTTTAAAGATTTTTTAGAGGTGTACGAACTCAATGAAGTTCTGGAAAAAATACACTGTAGTGGCCAACCATGCCAAGGAAAGAGCGTAATGTTTTAATATTTGCCGGTTTAGGCGTATTTAATCATGGCTAAAATATTTACTGGGTTTGGTCGTCGACCATTTTTGTAAAAAATAAATCCCAGATATTTCATTTGTGTTCCGCTTTACATGGAATCCATATTTCTGCTGAATTCTTTCAAATGTACAAATCAAACGTTGTAGAAGTTCTTGTTGTGTAGAACTTGTAACGATGATATCGTTGATGAATGCTGCAACTCCTGTCAATCTGGTTAACATTGCATCCATTGTTTGCTAAAATATGGCTGGAGCTGGTTTGGCTCTGAAAAGAAGGCGGTTGAATCTAAACAGTCCCTTGTGTGTGTTGATTGTCAGAAGCTCTTTTGACTCCTCATCAACGTCCGACTGCAGTAAAGCATCTGAATAATCAATTTTCGTAAAAGAATCCCACCATTTAACTTATTTAATATCTTCTGACAAGGGTAAACGATACTGGTGTGCATTTAAACAATTGTTGAATCCTGTGGAATAATCGGCACATATTCGTATTCTTTTAATCACCACAAATGGAGCTGCCCATGCGGAATAATTAGTTCGTTGTAATACTCCTGCTTGTTGCAAACGTTCCAACTCCTTGTTCACTATGTCTAGTGCAGCATATGGTACCAAACGTTTGGGTCTGAAAATAGGTTTTGCATCAGACTTTAATTTGAGATTTGCTTTTGATTTGGTGCAAAATCCTAAACTATTCTGAAAAAACATATCCAAATTTAGACTGGAGTAGTTCTGTAAATTGTTTATCAATGTCAAAAACTGATGAATTATTTAGAGTGTTGAAAACACGCTTGAGTGAATATTGAAAAGTCCTAAATTCTCTATCCAGTCCGAACCCAACAAATTCAAACCATAATTATCAGAGAGATAGCATGTTCCAGTAAATGTTTTTTTTATCAAAAGACACATTGCAACTCAACTCACCTGTCAACTGAATTGTGTCGCCTGACGCACTTCGAGCTGCGTTTCTGTTAACTCCGGTTTCCCAATGTTTTCCCACGTTGATCGCGAGATAAGGATAATGTCCGAAGCCGTATCAAATTGGAATATAACTGAGTTTCTATTTACAGCAACAGTGATGAATTTTCTGCGAGATTGAAAATCGATTTTGAATGTTGCACAAAACAGAGTTTGAATTTGATTTGTTCTACTTTTTTTTCTTTTAATTTCTTGTGTGTACAAATTTGAGTGACTTGTGTGTGTGTGTTTGCCTTTTTGAGGATTACAAAATCCTTCTTTGTGTCCGAATTTGAAGCATTCCTGACATTTATGTTTTTTGAATGAGCAAACACGTGAAAAATGCATTTCACCGCAATTCCAACAAGCACTTGGAGGGATTTTACTTGCTGGAGGTTCATTAGCCTTCGTTTGAACACTGTTTGTTGAGGATGGATTATTTGATTGTTGAACCATCATTGTGTCGCGTTTTAGGCTTAATAAACGTTGGCATTCCATAGTGTGACATCTTTATCTTGGTCGAGTCTTGAGAGTAAACGTATTCGAATATCTGAATGCTGTGGAGATTGAAGTCCAGAAATAAAAAAGTAAGACATTTAAATTGATCCTCTGTGAGGGATTTCATTTGGAATCCTTGGCATTCAAGATTTACTTGACCGGCAAAAATAATGTTATCAGCAGCATCGTGCTTGTGATTTTTAAACAATTATTGCGTACGTTGAATAACGATTGGTGAATGTTGAAAATGTCTGTAAGTTGATCAATTGTTTCAGAGAAGGACGAATCTTTCGCTTGTTTAGGACGAATAAAATTTATGTTACGATTATATTCGTTTGCCCCTAATTTTCTTAATAATAAACGTATTTGTGTGGCATCGTCTATATGGGAAAATTTGGTTGAGAAAATGTATTTCCAACGCGAATAGCATGAATCAAAAGTTAATCCTCGATGTTCACCATAGACAGGTCTTTAGTGTTTTCAAAATCATTGGTTATTTTGCTGTTATCGGTTGGCCGTAAAAAGGTTTGATTCAGAGTTTGTAAAATCCTGATTTGTGATTCCTCAAATAACTTTTGTTAATTTGTTAAAAAAATTCCCAATAGATCTGGTGAAATCGCCATACCTTATGTAATGATTTCCCTTTAAATAATTTCGTTTTTATTTTTTTCAATTTTTGTAAAGTTGAAAAAAAATTATTTTCGTTTTCTTTGTATATCTCATCCTCGTAGCCATTTTAACGTGACCGTGTCGTGGTTATTGAATGATGCTTAAGTGGATGTAACTTGTAATATACGAATGTAGGTTAATAAACAAAAATATGAGAAAGAATTTGACTGAGGAAACTTAGTATGCTAAAGAAATAATTATTCATTTACTTTTTACAATTGGAAGAAGAAGATTTACTAATTAATTGGCATTTATAGTGGGAGTTCACACGATAACGTAATCACAGGATGGCTGTCTCATGTTGGGAGCTCATGTGACGTCACTCTCCAAATCGAACACAAGGGAAGCAACTCTGATAAGTTTATCTCCCTTTAATATGTCCATTCTGAATGTCACATTTTTCTAGCCAGAAATGCTTCTAGCTAACAACATGCTTATTTGTTCATATGTCATACAAAGAAGAAAAATATTAATAAATTAAAGTGCTCACGGTTTAACACACTTTTACATATATATTCTTTTTATAGATGTGAACATTTTCTTGTGTATTTTCTTTAGTTCACTCATAAGTTGGCGATCAAATTTCACTTGAAACTTTTTTTTTTTTCATTTTTCCAACAGGAAAAAAATTCTAGGCAGACGACACATTTTCACTGAAAAGAAAGTTCTGAGCAAATATCTGGAAACCGGCCTTCTTATTCTTTTTTGTTGTATTATCAAATATTACTTGTGTCTCTGAAAATTAAATAATTATTATTTTCTAACTTAATTAATTCTGATATTATTTTTTTAAATAATTATTGCTCCTTTTTATATTAAAATGTGAATGGGCTGCAAACCTCAAATTAAATTTAAAATACGATGACTTCAATTCTTTTATATTTATTTATCCTTCGGATAAACAAATATTATATTCAATAAATCTTTTAAATAATTTAGTCGTTTTGACTAAATAGAAAATATTCTGAATCCTTGTGTCCGATATTTTAAGCAAACCCTGTAAAACAATCAGTCGCTTTGACTAAAAAGAAAATATTCTCGATCAAACTCCGGCTAATATATGGATTCTGTTTTCCAAATATAACCTTTTAAATACTGACATTTTGTCATAAATTTCTTTTCACCAACTTTTAAATAATGACGTATGGACATAAGTTTCCTTCATAAACAATAATTAATATGTGAAATTTTCAAATAAAACTTTTTAATTGTCATCAATCAACAAAATAAAAGTCTGCAGTCCAAAATGGACGCTTACGATCAATAAATTAAATTCATATCGTAACTAAGAGATAAATATCTCAAATCTATGACGTTATTTTTTAAGCTATCTTGTAAATAATTGTTTAAATTAATGTTCGGCATCATAATGTCGATTTTATATGAAAAGGAGTAAATGGATTTAACGTTGGCACAGAGCATATCCACAGAGATAGAAAATCAAATGTTGACAATTCAACAGAAAATCTTCATCTTAGTTTAGATCGAAAAAAAGTCCATTAAAGAAAGTAAATTGTGTTCACGAAGATAAAAAAAACAAGGTGTTGACGATTTTACACCCAGATTTCATCTGACGAAATAATCTCAGAAAGATTCTATCGTCAAAGTTGTCGTCTGCGTTTGTTTACTTTTTAAAAACTGTCGCGTCACTCAAATTGACCAATCAGATAATGACCCAGAGTCTATCCTTTAAATGGATGACAATTTTGTCGTCTTCCCAAAACATTTTAGGCGCGGTTCAAACAAACCTGAAACCGCCAAAACAAAACGAATCTTGCAAACATTTATTTTTACTGAGCGTTTTTAATTAAAATGAGATAAGGCCATTTTCAAAATAAATTCCGAAACTATTGATACTGTGAAAGCTAACCTCTTATATAAAAATCGAAATATGTCTATTGATACTGTGAAAGCTAACCTCTTATATAAAAATCGAAATATGTCTATTGATACTGTGAAAGCTAACCTCTTATATAAAAATCGAAATATGTCTATTGATACTGTGAAAGCTAACCTCTTATATAAAATCGAAATATGTCTATTGATACTGTGAAAGCTAACCTCTTATATAAAAATCGAAATATGTCTATTGATACTGTGAAAGCTAACCTCTTATATAAAAATCGAAATATGTCTATTGATACTGTGAAAGCTAACCTCTTATATAAAAATCGAAATATGTCTATTGATACTGTGAAAGCTAACCTCTTATATAAAAATCGAAATATGTCTATTGATACTGTGAAAGCTAACCTCTTATATAAAAATCGAAATATGTCTATTGATACTGTGAAAGCTAACCTCTTATATAAAAATCGAAATATGTCTATTGATACTGTGAAAGCTAACCTCTTATATAAAAATCGAAATTCACGTATATTTGAATCATATTCGCCTGTCCCTTTTTTATAATCTGAGTCTCGCCGACAATTATTTACAGCAATGGACGTCAAATCTCTTGACTCGGTCTAAGTTTGACACAGGATTAGGCTATAATGTAAAACTTGGATGGCTAGTTGTGATAAAGTTCCAACAACTTGCACCTTTGTGAAATGTTTTTCTTGTAAAACAAGTTATGTATATACTATTTTCTTATGTAGAATGCTGTCAGAGTGAACGCTTCAGTAGATGTGATGTGCTGGAAGTGTTGTGGACGATCTACCCACCCAAGGGTGTCGGCTTGACTGGGGTGAAGAAATCTCGTTGGATTCGACCGGTTATTGATGGAGAAGAAGCCTGGTCATTGTTGGGTAAGCGAAAGAATTGTGCGCATTACCTGGGAAAATATTTCTATTTTTTATATTTTTATTATGTTTGTTCTAAGATTTCGAGATTATCTGAGGTGGGGGAGGGTGTAGAATTATTTGCTAAGTTGTTTTTCAAGTAAATGATTTGTATATGTATATTAAAAATATATAACAGAATGGAAGGAAGGAAGAAGAGATCTTTTATGACGTCATGTGTTGGGATTTTTCCCGCTGAAAATGGAGGGCGAAGCCTCAAGTCCGCTGGAAGAGAACTTGGCGGCAATGTACGTGACCGGACAAGAAGAGAGAAGACAAACAACGTATATATATTGAGAAGGATATTTATATAAAAAGAGGGGGAAAAAGAAGAGAAGAAAGAGTTGTTTGCAAAAGAAGTGTCTTTTGCGGACTCACTGAAATGCCAGTCATCTTTTAACAGGATTCCTTCAGGTCACACTGGATTGTCCTTGTAAGTGACTTCTTTAGGCAGAAAAAGGGAACTGTGCACACGCAAGGTGTGAAAGAATGGAGGCTCCCGGAACGGTGGATTAGCCTAAAATGTTCGAAAGGGCCTTATCATTTAGGCCATATGTGCATAAACGTACGCTAAAAAAAGGGGGAGCCCGACGCAGCTAAAGGCAAACCAGTGTTCCCTGCTGGGCTGCTGGAATCAAAGAGGCCGAGGTTTTCAAATCGGCGCTCTCCAGTGTTTTCTGCTGTGAATGAAACAGTGGTCTGCGATTGGCTGACTTTCATCCAATCACAGGGCACTTATAATTCACTCCGGTTAATAATTCCAATACATGAGATAATTAAAGAGCGATTGATAAGAAGTGTGATAGGGGGAAAGTTAGAGGAGAATAAAAAGAGAGAGGAGAGTGAGAAATGATAAAGAGAGACGGAGGGGGAGAGAGAAGAACGCATAAAAACGAATGGTTATACTCAAGAAATATATATAATTACTTAAAAGTGGATTATGTCATAGAGGATGAAAGGTAGGCTTTGGCTACCTTATGTAGATAGACTAGACGACCGAGAGATGGGAAGAGAGAGAGAAGGATGGAAAGAAAGAATAGACTTTACAACAAGTCATCTTTCTTGCTTGGTGGGCGATGTCATAAACGGCGTCATACACACTGGACGACGCCACAAAAGGTAAATAAAGGGCAATTGATAGAATAATAATTAAGCGAGGGAGAAAGAGAAAGAGAACAGAGAGGAGAGACGAATGAGAAAGTCGGATATATATAGAGAGAAAACGCGGAAAAGAGAGAGAAAGACGGGTGAGAGAGAAGAAAAGATTAGTGGGAGAGTGAGAAAAAAAAGAGAGAAAGACGGGTGGGAGAGAACGAAAGAAAAGAGAGAGAAGGGGATATAAATACTGATCGAACGGGTCATCGATCGTCTAACACTGCCTTAAAAAACAGCGGGTACATAAATGCTGATATATATATATATATATATATATATATATATATATATATATATATATATATATATATATATATATATATCAGCATTTATGTACCCGCTGTTTTTTCAACTGAAAGACTTGGGACTATAAGGTTTTTTGTTTTTTTAATATAGTTTTAATGGTTGAGAAACTTCCGAGACTATATATATATATATATATATATATATATATATATATATATATATAGAGAGAGAGAGAGAGAGAGAGAGATAGATAGATAGATAGATAGATAGATAGATAGATAGATAGATAGATAGATAGATAGATAGATAGGTGAGAATTCCGAGGCAGGAGCAATGCAATGTTGAGAACCCGAGGGTGGAATATGACAGAGACAGTAAATCTTAGATCAATTTATTTATATTTCAAAAATTTAAATATGAAGACAGTAAATTTTTTTTTTAACGTAGTTTACCCCAAACAAGACAGGCCGCCATTGTAGACGTAATGGGCTACTGAGAAGAAAGAAAAGGGGAGAAGGTTGGGGGAGGTCAACCTAAACTGAGATCTGCGCAGATTTTAAATTAATTTTAAATTTCTGCATGTCAGTACTGTCGGGGAAACAGGGGGCAGGGAGGGAGTTCCAGAGGACAGCAGCACGAGGAAATAAGCTATTTGAGTAGAAAGCTCTCCGGCATCTGGGGATCTCCACAGTGAATGGATGGGATTTAGTTGATTGTTGGGTTGGTTTAGTGAATTTACGTCGAGGGGGCACCAGAGTAGCCAATTCATCGGAGCATAATCCATTGAAGTATTTGTAAAACAAGCACAAGGATGCTACATTGCGGCGATGGGACAGGGACTGGAGCTTGGTTTACAGTGAGGGACCTATTAGGTTGGCGACTCTTTTTTGACCTTGTAAAGGAGGGAGAGAGTGTTAGATGATGCACCAGCCCAGATGTGGCAACAATACTCCATGCATGGGCGGATGGTGGCTTTGTAGAGATAGAGGATAATGTCAGGTGTTAGGAGTTTACTAGCACGATAGAGGGAGCCAATCTTATTTGCGGCAGCCTTGGCAATGTCTTCAATGTATTTGTTCCAATTCATGTTACCTGTGAAGGTTAGGCCGAGGAGTTTGAATTATGTACTCTCAGGTAGGGTGTTATTTGCCATGACGATCGGTGGTTGGAGAGGTTTCTTGTAATTATTGAAGGAAAGGAGCTTTGTCTTTGCTGCATTAAAAGTTATGACCCCAATCGGTGGGCTTACTACTAAATATTTAAAGGTACTTAAATGGTAGAAACTTTAATCATTTCGAGAGTAACAACCTCTCTTTTTCAAAAAGAAAACAAAAATTGGACCAGCTGTCTCAGTTGAGGAAAGCCGCCACACTACTGACTTATGAAACGATGAAACAGCTCTCTGAGAAATACTTTATTGCATACATTATATATATATATATATATATATATATATATATATATATATATATATATATATATATATATATATATATATATATAAGTGTTTTATACTTATATACGACGTCGTTTCGGGTTTTCTACCTTCATTAGTGCAGGAGTGGGGGTTGCAAGCGGTTGCATGGGTCTGAACGCAGTTCGTAGATTCAGACTAGAATCACGAGCCTAACGCCCAATGCCCACACGGCCGCGAGAAATCACAACAGACAGTAATTGAAATTAATGTACACTTACCTACAGACAACGTCGTTTCGGGTTTTCTACCCTACGTCGGAATGTGAGTGTGAAACCTGGCTGGTGTTCCGGTGCGCGAGTCTGGCGACCGGTATCTCTACACTGACAATTCCCGAAAGGATGAAACGTATACATATGTAGATAAAAACAAATATTTATAATTATTTATCGCTCCATAAAATCTAGTATGTGCTCTGTAATGATTAGTACAGCCGTTACTGTGACTTTAATGCATGTTCCTTGCAGTAGCCGAACACTTTGACGACGGCTGCCTTTAAATAAGTTTAATTTCTCGCTGATTTACCGGGTTGTTGATAACGAGCGTGTAGGCTAAGACGTCCGAATTTGAATTTGAAACATGACTGGTGTTCCGGGGTTCGAGTCCGGCGACCGGTATGAATAATCATCTCTACACTGACGATTCCCAGAAGGATGAAACATATACGTATGTAGATAACAAATATTCATAATTACATGTATATATATATATGAAGTTAGTTGAGATCAATAAACTTTTAAAATTGTCCCAAGAATTAATTCAAAACCAATTATTATTATTAGGCGTACGATCGTTTCGAAGACGTTTTGGAAATATTTTATTTTTCATTATTTTTTTATGATTCCAAAACGTCCTTTCGTCAGGCCTTTTATAACATCACATACAGAAGTCTCTTGAGAAAAAACATCAGATTTCAGTACTAAAAGACAACACCAGTTGATATATATATATATATATATATATATATATATATATATATATATATATATATATATATATATATATATATATATTAGTATTTCATGTATCCACACACAATTTTATAAGGAGATATAAATTTTTATGTATCAATTTTCTGTATTTACTTCAACAGTGCTCGATACGTAAGTAGAGCTAGATAGTAAGCATTTTAGCCTGAAGATTCCCCCGGGGATTAAACGCGGAAGCCTCTGTTTAGCTTAATTGCCATAAATATATTTTCATAGCTTACTATATATATATATATATATATATATATATATATATATATGTGTGTGTGTGTATAAGCATGAACACATGTGTCTGTAGGTAAAAATAATAAATATTTATATTATAATATTGTTATAAAAAGGATTGGGCTTCGAGGAGAAGTTATAATAAGCTGTCAATCTAAACGTAATGCGATGTTCCGGCCTCTGCTGTTGAACACTTTATGACTAAGCTTACTGTATATACCCGCCGATTCGACATTATATAGAATTTAAATTCTCTTTTATCCTTGGAAAACGTTTTTTAATTTTATTATAGAATTTTGAAACAAATCAAGAAATTTTTTTTTTTAATATATTTATTAAATGAATAAATCCTTTTTCTTTTCATAAATATATGTCTAGGACTTTCGCTGAAATATAGCATTTTCAGAAAGTTAATTCTTTCTTTTCTATGTTACTTTTTTGTCTTCATCTTGCTGGTGTTAAAATCGCAAGTAAAACTCCTCGTGGGTCCCAAAAGATTATTCTCGTCTGTTCTTGTTCACGGATTTGAAGGAAGTGGAATTGTGGATGTGTTATGCGCGGCCACGCAGATTTTGATTTAAAAAGGGGGTTCACACATCCTTTTAAAAACGTGTTTGAATTGTATTATAGATTTTGAAATAAAAACAAGAAACGTTATTTTTGTAAAGAAACGAAAAAAAGAAAGAAAAGAAAATTATACTTTGACAAGGCTGTTTTATCAGCGAAAGTCTTAGACATATATTTATGAAAGAAAATGACTTCATTCATTTAATATATTTAAAAAAAAACGTTTTTTGTTTTTCAAAATTCTATAATACAATTCAAAAACATTTTCCAAGGGATGTGTAATGTAACCCTTTTTCGCTTCAAATCTGCGTAAATATATAAAAAAAATAACGTTTCTTGTTCTTTTCAAAATTCTATAATATACTTGTATATATTTAACAGTAATAAATATTCGAAAGGAACTAATCACAACATTCACTGCAGCTTCACATTTTTGGTGATTGATTTTGAATTCACCAAAATTTAGTTGAAATCTTTGCTGTGTTGGTTTTTCAATTAAAAAAAAATAAACTCCAGTAATTGAAGCGTAACTCACCAATATTATCTTCAAACTTTTCTCTGCTGTTTTGGTTTTTCGATTAAAAAAAATCGACTCCAGTAATTGAAGCGTAACTCACCAATATTATCTGCAAAATTTTCTTTGGTGTTTTGGTTTTTCTTTTTAAAAAAGTACCTCTCCAACTCATTGGGATTGATCCATTCCATTTCAATTACAATTGGGCGCAACTTTGTCTTTTCTCTCAACGTGTTACTCATCGAAAGTATTCCCCTGTTTTTCATCTTTTGGGGAGGGGGGGTTCAATTCGTTTGTTTGTTGAAGCGAATTCCGGATGAAAGTTTCAGTCCAAGAATACTACAACTTATTGTAAAAAATACTTGAAAAACATTCTCTGTGAGAAATAAATATACGTATATAAGTATGCAAAATCAACCGTCCCTTTTATTATGATCGTTTCTTCATTATTGTCACCTTCCCGTTTAATTCCGACCCTAGTGTGTTCCCAAGAAAACATATACTCAATATGGCTACCGCTTGCTTGAAGAAGATACACGTGGTCGTCACACGTGGTCGCCACACAAACTTATAAATCGCAATAACTAATATTTCTAATTGTATACAAGCAATGATAGCATTTGATCCCAAAAAACGGGTCAACACATTTCGATTTGATAACAAAAGTAAGAAACTAGAGTTAAATTGTTCGTAAAGGAAATGAACTTTCACCGTGTTGACCTTAGGTCGTTTCAGTTTGTGATTATCTAAAAGTAACTTTCGGTCATGCTATTTCTTATCTGCTAATCTTGTCTCTTTAATCTTTTGTTTTTCAAATCAGACGATGAAATCTTGAAGAAGACCGATTTAAAGTGCTGTCTTCGCCTCGTCGTAAAAGCAACTCTGGAACGAGAAGGGTTCATACTGATCCCGTCCGATGACCTTGCTGGGGTGACAAAGGTCACTGACCTGGAGACGGCCTTGAAGCAAATGGAAGGTTACATTGAAGACAAGAAAAAAGAAAGTCGACAAAAGACTCGGGTTTTATCAGCTGATCGTGACTGAGAAAGGAAAGAAACGGGAAATGGACGGATTAGGGCATCGTAATCCGCAGACAAGAGATAAAGAAGATTCCAGAATAGGGGATTATTAACTGTTTTATTAAAATGAATTCTAGAAAAATTGATATAATAATACGAAATAGTTTTCATCTCTCTGTTAAATAATAAATAATAACCATAAACGAGTGTGTGTATATATATATATATATATATATATATATATATATATATATATATATATATATATATATGGAGTCTGAAATGTTACCGGTGAGCTACGACGCCTTGACTGAAATATGTATGAGTTGTTTAGCGTTTAAATATTAAGTTATGTGTCACGCTTCTGTGCTTTTCTCGGCCTTGGCATCTGTTCCGGTGGATACTACACCCTACAGACCGGTATTGTCTTGGCCTTCGGAGCTTGATTTACGCCGGTCTGTGGGTTTGTCCTGTGCAGTTCTAGGAGGTCCACCCTCCCAGGTTTTGCCTCCCGTCTTTGGGGAGGAATAAGTTTATTTCTTACTGCCTGAGGCGCCCCTACCGGGGAATGCCGACGGAACTGCCCAGGCATTTTTTGTAGGGCGTATTTCTTATTTATTTATATATTTAATTTTTACGGACATAAAAGTTATCCATGGGCAAGTGTTTCTTAGTATCCACTAGTCATCAGCATGTCTCGCTTTGGTAAGAATCGACGCACAACTACATTGTTGGTAGTCTGAAATGTTACAGATGGGCTACGAAGCTTTTCCCGGTGATTTTTTATCGATTAAATAACAAGTTATATTTTTGCTGTTGTTTTATTGGCGATAACTTAATATTTAAGCGATAAAAATCATACATATGTACATATGTACGATTAAATATGTACATTAAATATATAAATAAATAAATATATATATAAATAAATAAATAAATAAATAAATAATACGTCCGGTTATTGAGCGTCGTGATGCAGACATTTTCATGTAAGGGAGGTGAGCCAATTACAAGGCAGCCTTCACCCGCTGTCACTATCGCCAATAAAAACAACAAAAACATAACTAATATATATATATATATATATATATATATATATATATATATATATATATATATATATATATATATAAATTTTGATTCTGACCAGACCAAAAACGATGTTAAGTAAACCATGGTTGTTTTTATGAGAGACGATTCAATATTGATTTGTGTCCTTTCAATTTTTTATATGCAAATCCTTTTTTCTCTGAAGATTCCTGTTTAATTGTAAAATTCAAACTTTGTTTGATTGTATAATCATTCGAGATGAAACAGCTGTAAAACTAAATGGTTGACTTGACACTATTATTGATTCGGTCGGAATCGAAATTAATTTATTTTTTGCTCTAGAAAAATTAATTGGATAATACAATATGCTTTATTAATATTCTTGGAACTGAAACATGAAAAGTCCATTGAGCTAAGCGTATGAAAGTTTGCCTTAGTTGAATTTTGATTACACACCAAAATTGTATATATATATATATATATATATATATATATATATATATATATATATATATATATATATATATATATATATATATAATCCGAGTATGCTATAGATCTACAGGGTATAAATCCAGGGGAGTTGAACCGGGTTTATGAGAGTGCTTAATAAAAATATAGAGCAGAAATATAAATGATTTAATTTTATTTCGAGGCCTGATGATCGGGAGTCCCTCAAACTGCTCTCGTGAAACGAAATCAATTTTGTAGTCAAAATGAAATAAATTATCATTTATATATATATATATATATATATATATATATATATATATATATATATATATATATATATATATATATATGGGGGGTGAGCATGTTAATTTGAACACTTTGCGAGAAATTAAACTGACGATTTAAATTATTTAGCCACATTGAGAAGTTCTCTCCCTTTAGGAGATTAGAAAACTGTCTAGATCTGATTGATTACTTGTGTTTACAAATAAATACAAGACGTATTTCTCTCGCATTTGAACACGTGATCGACACGACCGCATAGCGGAATGAAGTCAGAGTTCATAATACTTGGATCCGGGGTTCGAATCATCCGACTGGTGATACGGTTATGTTATCCATACTGATGAGTGTAAGGTATCATGAAACATATGTATATGTCTATAGATATTTAAAAAATATTTATTTATCAAAAGATAATTAGATAGATAGATATCGGTTGATTATATTATAACTATTTCTTAGATCGATAATCTCTCAAAAATGTAGTTTTTCACATATTTCTCAAAAAATGTTTACTTGTTAGTTCGACCTTATTGTGAGAGCCAGGCTTGACGTGTGTAGCAAATAATGAAAATACAAACAGTCCCTAGAGCAAAATATTTATGAAAACAAAGACCGTAATATGTATCACATGATAATTATTTTTATGAATGTTTCATCTAAAGAAAGGTGTATAACAAAGAATTGTCTATTACACATTAACCAAAAATAAGAATTATCAGAATAATACGTGTGATAGAAGTTTCCAAAAAAGCTCAATCAAAGAAATACATTACTGCAGTTGCGAATCGTCCTGGCCCGATGTTACGTTCCGCTATTATTGTTTATATCTATACAGGGTGGTGCAAAAGTAGGTATAAAGTGATAAAAAAGGAAAACATGTACATATAATTCACTGCATTTATCATACAAACAAACAAATGTTGCAAAACATGTAATAAGAAGAGTGTGTAATACGAAACATATGTAATAGGAAGTCCTCATTGCCCAGGTACTCGAATTTCTTGGTGTAAATTGCCGATCTAACTGAAAGAATAAAAGAAAATGATTAAAATTATGAATTGAAAAGAAATGACTAGAAGTACATACATTTTAATAAAAGAAAATGATTAAAATTATAAAATGAACGGAAATGACTAGAAGTACATACATTTTAATAAAAGAAGATGAGTAAAATTATGACTTGAAAAGAAATGACTAGAAGTACATACATTTTAATAAAAGAAAATGATTAAAATTATAAAATGAACGGAAATGACTAGAGATACATGAATATTTATTCTAAGATATGTCGCTTTCACATCAATATAATATGCCACTAATTTCACTGGTCTGGCACTAATTCACCTCCTCCCCATATATGAGACCTTACTCGGGAAACAATATGGATTTATGAATAAGTAAAAACTAAATAAATACTAATTTTGAAAGAATAAAAAGCGAAACGTATGCGATATGAGTCAATAAATAAATTCAACAATTTGAAGATTTCGTTTTAATTTCAATATTTATAAACAATTGATTTTATTATATTTTTTATTATTATTCTTTTATATAACAAATTCAGTTGACAAATAAGAAAATAACCTAATAGAAAAAATAAAAGCATTAAATTATAAGTGCTATTATAATTAATTTTAATACTTCGAATGGTCCTCCGCCCTTCATCAAAAATGTACCTTTTCACAAAAACTGAATGAATATGAAACTTTTTTGAAAAACTGAACATTTTTATCTCTGTATAAATATTCTTAAATAACGTCCCTCGTCTTAACGTACATGTCGTTCCGCGTGACATCTCATGAATGACAAAAATAACCTTTACCTTTTAGTAATATTAACGTATGTTAATATTACTAAAAGGTAAAGGTTATTTTTGTCAACATCGCGGTCATCTTGTTGTTAGTATCGTTAAGCATTCAATTTGTATCAAAAAATACATTTTTACAAACGATGGAGGACCGTTCGGAATATTCAAATTAAAAATTATAATAACAGCTTTTATGTTTCCCATAAGACTTTTATTTTCTTTAAAAAAGTGTGACGTAAAGAAAACTTTTTAATGCTGACATACGTTATTCTTCGTTATTGTTGTATTTTATAAGCTTCATATGTATCCAAATTGTATATATTTATTGACCGTCGGCGTGAACCACAAGCAACGCCTTAAAACACTCTAAAAAGCAATTACATTTTTCGTTCAAAACCCTGCTCACAGCGAGATATTGACAAAAAAGTGAAAATACCGTTCATGTGATGTGCTTATGATTACGTCCGCACGTACGATAATGAATTTAATGTATTTAGACTCCTTAAAAATCATTAAAGTTAGTTGGTTTATGTTTGGAATGAACCATTTGTATAAATAATTAAAAAATAAGTTTGTTTTAATTTTAATAAATCGATTACTTTTAAGTAATCGATTTTAATCAATGAAGTTAGATTGTCTACAGTAATTTAAATCCATTGTCAGTTTTAGGCTTCCGCTAATTTGGAACAACCGCAGCGATTGGTCAAAACTGTAACAAACTATGTCGATAATCCAATCTAAACGAATATGAGACAGAAAAAACGAAACAAGAAATAATGGATACAAAAAATAAGTCTCTTCATAAATAAAACCAGGCTGTTAATGATTAACAGTGGGATGACTTATGACTATGAGACAACATCTTTTTCTCCTTTATTTGAAATATCCCTTTGCAAAATGAAACTATCAATAGGATTAAATATGTTATCAATTAACTCGATTAAAAATAGTATTTTTAAGAACATGCTCCAACATTTGCCATAAATAACTGTCCAAACGCCACTTAGTGTGTACAAGATATGGCAATAGCTTTTATAGATGTCCACTTTGGCTGGATCCACTTTATATAGAAGACAAAAGCCCTTCTATCATTACTTCATATACTAAATATTTCATTGCAATCAGGTTATTAGTTCATTTGCTCTGATTTTTTTAATGTCTTACAAACTCCATTTTAGCGCGAGGATAACATTAAGCATAGCTAATTTTTGTCAACTGGTAAATATAATAATTCAGGGGAGGTAACTTGAATATGGTTCAAAGAAAATAACTCTTGGCTATTGTAAGCTAACATTTAGTTGTTGTCGACTCGTGAAAGTGAGCGGTGATTTACTATTTTCCTGTTAGGACAAATTTCAGTCATCGTGTATAGGTCTACATATTATAGACATTCTGGCTGTCTTGAAGAAGAAGAAGAAGAAGAAGAAGAAGAAGAAGAAGAAGAAGAAGAAGAAGAAGAAGAAGAAGAAGAAGAAGAAGAAGAAGAAAGTAAATTAATTAGTAGTGGAAAATAACTAAAATGGGGAAAACTTGTGTTTGGAAAATAAGAGATTTTGGCTAGCACCGATCATAATTACACATCTTATATAAAGTAATGTCTCCCGGAGACTCCGATACTCACGTTGGCAGCCACCCATCATTTCGAAGTGGCCCGACCACGTGTGGATAAAATTAACAGATTAAAACAAACAAAGGGAAGAAAGAAAATATTATTATTATTATCTGAAATTATATTAGAAAGAAAGTGAAGGAATAATAAAGCTTACACACAAGAATGGTATTTTGTAAAATCAATAATTAGAATAAAACATTTATATTAAAACAAAACAATTTATTTGGCTACGATATTTTGAATGTCTATCAGTTACA
>OY744536.1:74373204-74433204 GCA_963556195.1 Sepiola atlantica | reverse complement strand
ATAGCCTGGATGCGCACGAGTGTCGTTGCCGACATCGCACACTGCCCATGGCGGCAGTGATTTGTTAAGAATCACCGTGTCTAGGGCACAGCATATGGAAGGCGGAGCCCATCCCTCTCCTTCCGCTGCCTTGAACCTTCCCTGAGTTTTAGTCAGGTACCCATACTGCTGGGTGGACAGAGGGAGTTTTCAGACCCGAAAATTCGCATGAGTGGGATCGAACCCGGGTCGTCCAGCCCACAGGCCCTCCTGCATTTAATTTAAGTTAATTAAATTAAACTAAATAAAGCCAATATCACGACCCCTTACGCCTAGCAAGTGTGTTCCAAAATGCATAATGGTTGGGTTATTAGTATAGGAGTGAATCATATACGTACAAATATATAAACATATAAACATACTACCTAACGTTATATAGACATATCTAGCTCGCTATCAATAAATGCGTTCGTTCGTCTGGCCATCTAACATGTTTATCTAAATTACATCACGTTCTTTTTTTCCTGAAAACTAAGTCAGTGTTTTTTTTTTGTTGTTGTTAACTATGATTCAAACAAATCGATCCACTTTGCCCATAACTTTTGTTTCGTGCCATTCCTTCATTTGCAGTGGGAGAACAATCAGAAATCAATTACCAATGACGATCGATTTCTTTTTCATGGTTAATATCTTTGTAGACACTCAATAAAATAAAGCGGTCTGGTTTGATAACAAGTTTAGTCCACTGGACTTAGAATCAAAAAGTGTAACACTTTACGCACTGTCTACCAAGTTTAAGCCTCTGTCCCATCGCCGCAGTGTTGCATCCCTGTGCTTGTTTTACAAGTACTTCCACGGAATGTGTTCTGAAAAAACTACTCAGCGGAAATACCTCGGCAATCCCAACTAGCAGCAAAATCTTTCTACTCTAATAGCTTATTTCCTGGACCCACTTGCCTTTGGATTTCCCTCCCTGCTCCCTCTTTCCCCGACCGTACCAACATGCAGAAATTTAAATGCAATGACAAACATTTTTCTACACAACCCCCCCCCCCCACTTAAGATGCGTCTACAAATCTGGCCCCTAATCACGGTAGCCCCTTGCGTCTCATTAGTAATGTGCCTTGTTTGGGGTGAATAAAAGTAAAAAACAAAAGAATTAAGAAAGGACATGTCGATTTGTGATATTCACAGAGAAATATCATTCCGATCAAATCAGACCGAAACAATTGATATACTACTATTATCAAAATCTACTGAATTATGGCGAACAACCGTCTCCACTTAACAAATAGGCACCACCCTTTCTTTTTGTAGATACTGTATCATTGTCGTTATTTTAAATAAAAATGTCTTTTTCTAACTGGCGAGGTTTAAATATCCTCATCATGAGATCGTATTTAAACGAATGGCTTCTAATGGCTGGATTCTTGTCGAAGTAATGTCTCTTTCGTTGAGGAAGCCCTTTACTTTGATAAGCTCTAGGACTGACTTTCACTCCAGGTCTAAAATGAGAGACTTATATCCAACATGTTGCTATGGTCTCTAGAAAAATGATTGGACTATTTTAACGCTCCGGAAAGTATCTGACTCCTGGTGTAACCCCTTACCTATATAAGATGAAGTACCGTTGCCACATCTGGGGAGGCACCGCTCAGGGAATTCTGTATTGCCTAGATAGGGTTAAAAATCGACTCCGAAATCTAGTTGGGAGTGACCTCTTTCGTTCTTTAGAACCCCTTTCCTACAGAAGAGACGATGCTAGTCTCCCCCCTCTCTCTCTCTCTCTCTTTCTCTCTCTCGCTCTCTCTCTCTCTCTCCCTCTCTATCATTATTTTCATGGGAGGTGCTCCAATGAATACTGCTTCCCCCTTGCAAAACATTCCCAGCAAGAACTCGCTCTCCTACAACAACTAACAACAACTTCCATTTCTTTCTCCGTGTGTCTAGTGTCAGGCGACATTTCCGCCAGCAGAGATTCTTCGCAAGGGCGTCTCGTCTGTGGAACACGTTGCCACGGGACTGCTTCATCAAAGACTACAACATAGTTGTTAAGACATTCACAGCAAGAACTCGTCTTACGACGAAGAAGATTTCTACTTTCTCACGTGCAAGAATTGAACTTTCTTTCGGAGATAAAATGTTTGTGTAGAAATTAGTTATTTGCAGTGTCGCCAATTTAGCAGTTTTCCCGCTAGATCTGAATATTTCGTTTGAAATCTAGCTAGTAAAATTTGGATCTAGCGGTTAGCGTTTTTGTTTCCTGTAAAATCTGGCGATTTCATTCGTCACCCACACACTCACAATTTAGCGAAAAAATTAGACGTTTCTGGCGTACATCAGCTACAACAAGTATCTACCAGTAACACATCCCAAACACAAGAAACTGAAAACGATCCTGACGAATACCTGATTTTTTAGCGATAAAGATTGATTTATTAATGTTGTAATTGTATGATGAGCACAAATCGCAACTCTATCTTCATCCTAAGAATGACATCATTCTCCATCAGCTTTGCGCTAATCATTTGTAAAAACAAAAACATTGAAATAAATTGTTCATGATTTACAACCCTTGTTTTTTTGTTTTTTTTTGTTTTGTTGTTTTAATTCGATACAAATAACATTAATGTGTTAAATAACAATTTAAATAACATTAAAATAAAAAATGTGTATAAAAAACACGGAATATTATGTATATTCGTAAGATTATCATATAGGGTACGAAAGGAAAAAGAAGACGCACCACAGGATGTTTTAAGCACGTGCGGAATTATTTGAAAAATAAAAAGAATGATGCAGGGCGTGCGACAAAGACGTTAAAATGTGAAAAGGGGGGGGGAGAGAAAATCAAAAACTGCACCCTCCTCAAAACTAAACCCTCTCTCTCACGCCGCAAATACGTCGAACGTGCTGTAGTCCTTCTCTCCTCACCACTTAACGTAAAATAAGACTCAGATCTTATTCCTTAAGCAAACATCAGGCAGAACCACACTTAGACAATGCAATATACCTCACCACTGCATAAAAACCTCTGATCCCAGTTAAAGTACTACTCTTTTTTCTTGATTGTTCCATTTATTTTTCATTTTCTTCTTTTTTAATTTTCTTGCTTCAACAGAATATAAGAACAGACACAACCAGGTGGGGAAGGCAGTACACTGGGAACTATGCAAACAACTGCATTTCGAACATACAGACAAATGGTCTAAACACAAACCAGTGGCAGTACTCGAAAAAGAATATCACAATATCCTATGGGACATGTAGGTACAAACAGATAAACTCATACAAGCAAGGACGCCGGATGTCATAATAATTAACAAGAAGAAAAAATCCTGCCCAATTGTAGATTTCGCCGTCCCAGCAGACCACAGGAGACGGAAAAGCGAAGCAAATCCACGGAACTAACCAGAGAACTGAAAGAGATATGGAACGTGAAGAAAGTCAAGATAACACCATTAATCGTAGAATAATCCCGAAAAACATCGAAAAAAGAATGGAAGAAATTGAAATCAGAGGAAAGGCTTGGACGATCCAATGAAAACAGCAGAAATATTTTTTTTAAATCTTCGAATGCGGAAACCAACCCACATAAACTGTGAACACTAACCAATCATATGGAAGTTGCAATAGAAATAAAACAAAAACAAAACAAAGAGCACGACCACAGGTAACCAAGAGAACTGAAACCGCAACAATTGTAAGTTAACTGCCTAAAAAATTATGTTGTCTTTGGTTGGCGCCACACAAAATAGTCGTGCAGGGTCAAGGAGGATGGAAATATCGAGAAGGGAGGAACTAACCAGTCCTCCACCGGAAAAGTGCGGAGAACACTGGGACCTTTGGGAGGCTCTTTGCTACCCAAATCCCAGGGAATACCAATGGGCATTGCCAGCGATAAATCAATGGTAAGCGGATGTTGCGATAACGTAAAGTTATTTGCAATGGTTATCGAAAAACCACTGGAAATCAGGGGAGGCTTATTGTCACACGGACTCATGGGGACACCACCGGTTATTGTCAGTGAGCGATCGCTGGTGATGACCTGTAAAAAAAAAAAAAAATAATAATAATAATAATAATAATAATAATGATAATAATAATAATAATAATAATAATAATAACAACAACAACAACAAAAAGACATCATAAATGGCTTAAACAGTGGTACGAGACAATTTCTTTTCCAATTCTGCAAAAGGCTTACCTTTTATGAACAGCGAAAGTGTTTAGGTACAGCTTGAATGTCTAAAGTCAAGGGAATTGACTTGATGTTCAAAACAGAAAACTCTAAGTAAACACATCCAAAAGTTGAGACTACTATGAAATAATAAAAATAATAATCATAATACAAAATAAATAAAGTAGAAAGAAAATAATTTTTTTAAATTGAAAATATCAATTCACTCGGAAATATTTGATTAATATATATCAAAGTTGTAACAGTGATACCTGCTCTAGCTGTTGTAACTACTTTTAATAAATATTAAAAGAAAATGCTAAAATAGACAAACTACAAAATATAAAACCCAAAAATCACATAAAAACATGCTGTAGACTGATATTTCGTTTCTCGTGTCTTCTGTATATATAAAATGAATACGTTTTTTCACCTGTACCTTCGGCAAGAGTAAGAAAATAACCACATGCATCATAGGCTACTAAACTCACCACTTTATTCAGCTTATACACTGGAGCGTGTTTGAAGAAATTCATAGTTATTTTTTCCATTTAACAATAAATACTACTTTCATACCAACACAGACTCTCCCCAAAATATACTCCATAGAGATGGTAGCAAAAATGTTACCCTCTAATATTTTCCTACTAACACTCTCCGGAAAATAATAAACAACGGATACTTAAGGAAAACGTAACTATTATTGTTCTCGATTCATCTTCCATTAATTTAATACATCATACAATAGATTACGCAAAAATATATTCCACTAATTTTCGAGAATATCGGATTACGTTATTTCTAACTATTACGTATAGACTTCATCTCATTCCGGAATTTACGGAATACATTTAACGAACTTAATCACTTATACTGGACATTGATTGAAAATGGCGGCTACAATCTCTTAATCGAATCTACTTTAAACATTTCGCTGAGCAATCTTCGATTTCTTCAGGTATAATTTCGTTTTTTAACTTAAGCAATTAGACAATCAAATACATAACACCCGTAAGGCTTAAAATCTTTTTCAAAATATTTACAGCGTAAAACGAGTTGCTGTGTTCATTTCGACAACATTCAATTGTTGATATTAATTTGATGGAAGCACGTAATATCAGTTTATCTACGAACCTTTCACTAATATTTTACAGGCAACACAAGTTCATTGTTTCACTTTTGATCATCCATACGTATCTAACATTAATCTAATTCGTGTTCTTACCTACTATAACCATCTATTCTTTCTCCCCCTTTTCCACCCCCCCCCCTCTCTCTCTCTCTCTTTCTCTCTCTCTCTCTCTTTCTCTTTCTCTCTCGCTCTCTCTCTCTCTCTATTCATTCGCAAAAATTTATTAAAAAAACGTGTTTACATTTTCGCCGACTTACATATTCGCAGCACGCAACAGTACCTTCGAGGCAATACACATTAAACAAGTACGTGCAAATTTTCTGATCACACTCGATTTAAATTAGCATTCGTCGATTTATTTTAGTATATTTTTATTATCATGATTATACGTCAGTTACGAATAACGTTCCTTTGTTTAATTCACGACAGTTAAAAGGCTTCGAAATCAATTTCGAACACAGACTGACGTAACATTTAAAATCATTATTTTAATCTACATTTTCCTATTCATCGAACAGTATTCGATATTAATTCATACCAAACATCATTCAAATTTATTTCATAACTTTTTTTACATACTTTCTGCGACGCTAAAACTGCTACTGATATTTTTTTAAATATTAATTTCTACTTTTCTAAATATACTTCAACTTAAAGTGTAGTATCCGTTACTTTGTATTTTCTCTTCTCGGTCAGTGAAGGAGAAATTTTTCTCGACTGCGGCAATTTCTTTTCATTAATTTCCTTCTGCTTAACTTTTTGTCAATTTTAGAAGAAATCCTTCTAAACTGCGAAATTTTCCCCCAGGAGATGGATTTTCAACACATTAAACATCAGCATTGTATAACTCTCCCCTCGTGGATATGCAACGAAATAGCAACAACATAGTCAATGGTAAAAGTGCAGACTAGTTAACAGTCGATAAATCAAAAACAACATAACCACAATAAATTCCTTAAATCAATCGCTATATTTTTAAATTACGGCCAGAGTTAGATAAAAGGTCGATTTTCAATGTTGGTAAATTCAATCTCCCACCAAAATGGGCACTACGGATTGAGATTAAAAAATTACCTCAATCTAGAAGTATTTTTCCTTCACTGACCTCGGAAAACTTCACGCATATTCTTGGATCATACTTACTTGAGGGCACTGGTTTTTATTTTTTCGAATAAACCGCTGCTAAAATCGTTTATGGGGAAGTGCAGTCACCCATAGAAACATTGATAAATCCTACTTCAATCACGTAAATTACAAGATTGTTTTCAAATGCTTTTTGACGAATTAATACTCTATACTTATAATTTTTTCATTTAATTTATTTCTATCCCGGGCAACGCCGTGGCACGCGTCCTGCTAGTAGACTAATATCCCGCTTCTTTATTGAGTACAAGCTTTGTACAGCTCCGAATGCTTACCGACAGCGATAAAGGCGAAGCGAAGATTCGCCGTTATGGAAACGCTGGTGTTTAGAATTACGCTGTTCGACCACACTTGCAATGAGAGCATCTGAACGCACTACGGACTCGCGCCGATCGAGGGCAAGATGAGGGAATGGCGGCTCAGGTGGTTTGGGCGTGTGACGAGGGCCGACGATGACACCATGGCAAAACTTGCTTTTAAATTATAAGTCTCTGGAAAGGGGCCGAGAGGAAGGCAGTTGATGAGATGGAGACAAAAATCCACTATTGCAGACCCCGTCGTAGCTCGGGATTAACAACGAAAGTAAAGAAGAAGATTTGAGTAGAAGTTTCATCACTAGTCACTCATAATGAAGCTTCTACTGAAATAAAGAAACGAAATATTAGTGTCTTGCATGTTTTTTACTGCGATTTTGTGTTTTATATTTTGTGTATTGTCCTTTTTAGTATGTTATCTTGTCTACACATATATATATGTGTATATGCATATACATCTCTCTCTCTCTCTCTCTCTCTCTCTCTATATATATATATATATATATATATATATATATATATATATATATATATATATTGATTCATTCCAATGACCATGCAAAAATAAGTCCAGTCATAATTTTCATAAGTTCTTTAAATCTTTTATTTATTTTTTTTTTTTTTCTATTTATTTCAACACCACGGTGGATGTTTATCATTCACATCTTATATTAAAAAAAAAAACAATCCTTTCATCTTTAATTTTTTGCATTCTTGCGTGTGTTTCTTGGCAGATTGGGACAAAAAATTATAATTCAATAGCCCATCTGTTAATCTTCAGAGAATATTAAAATGTATATTGAAATTGTACTAACACCTTATAATGTAAACAAACAGAAGAAAAAAGGAGGAGATTTAAAATGTATGTTTCCGATAAAAGTTTGGTAATTTGGAGTACATGAAAAAAAATTCACGTGATGGAAAAGGCATCAGAAAGAAATGGAACCCCTCCCCCCCACCGAAACAACCTACAGGACTCGAAAGACGTCTCACCTACGATGATTTTAAAACTAAAGCAACGCCGAGTTTTTAATCCAATACTCATGAACTACCCAAAAGATGCTTTAAGTAGTTTAGGAGTGTATCCGAACCCATTTCATTGTAAGTAATTTAACCATGTTTTTTTCAATATTGGGGAGGGGGTTTATCCCTTATATGAAATTATAGAGGAGGGATCGCAGTCCCCCATAAATTAAAAACAATAAATACTTATTTAAAAAGTATTTATTTAAAAATATTTGAGCCTCTATTTAAAACTATAGGGAAGGGCGCCTAGTCCCCTCCTTACTTAGAAAATTTGCTTTTATTTACTTATTTAAAACAAATATATTTATAACAATTTTTTTAATCTTCATATAAAAACCATGGTTAAATCTTATTTAAATCACCTAAATTACTTACAGTGAAATGGGGTCGGCGTCACTTCTAAACTGCTTATATTATGTTTTGGGTAGCTAATGGAATATAAACAACTCGGTAGATTAGAAAACATTCGATGGATCAGATACATTTGATGGATCAGATACATTTGATGGATCAGATACATTTGATGGATCACATACATTTGATGGATCAGATACATTTGATGGATCAGATACATTTGATGGATCAGATACATTTGATGGATCACATATTGGAAGATCACCATTTTTCTCTTCTTCGCTGCGTCCCATTTCGGACTCACTGTCAGTGACGTCATTTTCGTGCCATTCTAAAACTTTAAACTTCTAGTGGAATTTTCCACTTTTTTACTTGATTTTAACCTCACGTAGAAATTTCCGACTTTCAGCTTATTTTTGCAAACTTACATCTAGATATTGTTACATATCTAGCTATCTAAAAATCATACCGCATTCTTTTTTTTTCTGGAAATTAAGTCAGTGTTTTTATCTTGAATATGACTCCAACTGCAATCTTTTGTTTCGAGACATTCCTTCATTTGCAATAAGAGAACAATAAAGAATCGATTACCGATGAGGATCGATTTTTCTTTCTTTCCAATCGCATGATTCATATCCTTGGAGACATTCAACCAACGAAAACGGCCACGAAAATGAAAAAGGTCCCAAACTTTATGAGAAGCAAGAAAGGACATGTCGATTTCTGATATTCATAGAGAAATATCATGCATATCCAATCAGACTCTAAACAATTAATATTCTGCCATTATTAAAAGTTACTGAGTGAACCAAACCAACGTTGGGGGGGAGATTCATTTCAAATTGAAGGGAGAACCATGAACCATAAATCGATTGCTAACACTCGTAAAATCAATAATATAAGTGTGATGTCTGTCTGTCTGTTTGTCTGCTTGTCTGTCTGTTTATCTGTCTGTCTGTGTCATACGATGGAATTTAAAGCAATACCAAGTTTAATAACTATTTTGTCGATTAAAATTATTTATAATTAAAACCGAGACTATTCAGGTGGTCACTCAAATACAAAGAATATGAGCTTTTCAAATAATCGTTGGTGAAAATAAAATTATACGATATTTATCGCTCCAAGGATATGTTGAACTCTATCTTTTTATAATTTATCATCTCATAATTTAACTCAATTAATATTAGTTTTTTTGTCTCATTTAAAATTGCAATGTTTAGACAAAGTATACATATTTTTTGCTAGCTCTGTTTGTTTGAAATATGGTGTTGATAAGAGTAAACATAATCTTATGTTCCGAATTGAACCTACATATAGAAATGCTTTAATAATGTTTTTTTTTATTATTATTTTTGTTTTTATTTTCTGATGTTTTGGGACAGGGTTTTTTACTTTCGTTCTGGCGAGTTCAACTTAAAGAAAAGCATATATATATATATATATATATATATATATATATATATAACACTTTATTTTGGTTGTCTAAGTATTGACAAAACGGTCCGTCATGATCTTGATTTTTTTAAATAAATAAAGACATGATTACAGGAATCTAACTTTTTATTAGTAATATACATATATATATATATATATATATATATATATATATATATATAATTATTTTAAGAATAAATATTTTTAAATATTATATACATATGTATACGTTTAATCCTTGCTGAATCATCAGTGTAGAAATAACCATTCATGCCAGTCGCACGATTCGAACCCTGAAACAAGAGTCAAATTTAACTTCAATTCCGAGCGCGCTAATCAACGAGGCTACCATAAATGGCTCTGAACAAGATGAGAAATAAACACTATATATTTGTGTCAAATGAAGCGGACAGCTATAGTCAGCCGTCATAACAATTTTCAACAAAAAGGAACTTGCATTTTAAGCTTAAATTTGACGACTTTTCTTATTACTAATTAACGGGCCCAGCTAAGACGGGGCTACAAATAATTATTTTAACAATAAATATTTTTCAAATATAATATGGATGCGTAAACGTTTCAGCCTTGCAAATCATCGGTGTATTACAACTTATGTCTGGATATCTTTTGGTAGATCCTTTCAATAGTCTGAATCAGAATCTTAGTTTCGGAGGGGAATTGGCCACCAAAACTAAGATTCTGATTCGGACTATTGAAAGGATCTACCAAAAGATATCCAGACATAAGTTGTCTGTTATATTTAACAATATATATATATATATATATATATATATATATATATATATATATATATATATATATATATATCGTTTTTTTCCCTGTACCTTTGACGAGAGTAAGAAAATAACCACATGCATCACAGACTTCTAAACTCACCACTCGAGCGTGTTATAATAAAATCATGATTATTTTCTACATCTAACACTATATATTATATTTGGCCTACCATCGTAGATTCTCTGAATTACATACTCCATAGAGGTGGTAGCAAAATCTTTTCCCTCTTATATTTTACTACTAACACTCTACCCATCTACACCGGGAACTAATAAACCACGGATACTTTTTAAAAACATAACCCTTATTATTTTCTAAACATCTGGCATTAATTTAATACATAATACAATACATTACGCATACATTCAATAGACGCTCCCTCAAATTCCGCTGATTTTAGAGAATATCGGTTTACGTTATTTCTAACTGTTACGTATAGACTTATTTTCATTTCAGTTTCTACAGAATACATTTAACGAACATAATTACTTATAGTGTTTCGTCATTCAAAATGGCATCTACCATCTCTTCAGCGATTCGACTTCAGACATCTCCCTGATAAGTCTTCGTTTGCTTCAGCCATATTATTTTACTTAAACACTTAGACAACATAACACCTTTACGGCTTTAAAATCTTTTTCCAAATACTTGCCGAGTAATACGAACTGTTATGTTCATTTCGACAACATTCAATTGAATATACCAATTCCATGGAGGCACGTAATATCAGTTTCTTTACGAACCTTACACTACTTTAACTAACAGAAAAGACAAGTTCATTATTTCACTTTTGTTCATATGGATTAATCCAACATTTGTGTTTTCCTTTTTACGTTAGGTGTGCATCTTTTTTATTAGGGTGGGGGTATTTTACGTACTCTCTCTCTCTCTCTCTCTCTCTCTCTCTCTCTCTCTCTCTCTCTCTCTCGCTCTATGTATATATATACATTTCGTTCGCAACAATTTCTAAACAAAACGTCTTTACATTTTCGAAGTCAATAAACATTACAAAGATACGTACATTTCTTTTTGCTCATATAAGATTTAAATTAGCATTTGTCGATGTTTTAAGTATATTTTGTAATGACGAATAACTTTCCTTTACTTAACTTGCGACAGTTAAACGCAACACAGACCAGCGTCGCTAAAAATGCTACTGATAATGTGACCTATTTGCGTTCTCTCAGCATTTTAATAATAGATATTTTACACGTGATTCATACCTAATAATCATAGTTTCGTCTTTTTTGCATTTCCAGCCTCATACGAAATTGGCATTTACGTGACTAAATAGTAATTAATCAACACCTTAATTTGAGCAATTCAGATCAAAACTGATTTTATTTTTTTATTATTACACAATATATATTTATCTTACGTGCCTAAATTAAAATGTACATTCGTTACACATGGTGCACTTTTAGTCACGTTTGACTCCCCACGAAGGAATTGTTATACACAACGTAAGTTCTTACAGTGTCGAAAATCCACCAACGCATTCTACAAGGATTTGCTTTTAATGAAGGAAGAGATAATAGCTAACAGCCCCGCCCGAAACAAGTAACCTTTTCCGTTATCGGCCAGTGAATAAAATATCCTTCTACACTGTGGCAATTTCTATTTTTGTTCAACTCAGAAGAAATCCTTTTCGTGGGTAAATGTTGTCCGATTTGGCCTACTTGCGTTCTTTCGGCATTTTAATAAGATATTTTACACGTGGTTCATACTAAATAATCATAGGTTCGTCTTTTTACACTCATACTTGCATCAAACAGTATTTGTTTTGCATTTCTAGCTCCATACGAAATTGGGATTTACGTGACTAAAATAGTAATTAATGAACACCTTAATTTACGCAATTCAAATCAATATTGATTTCATTTATTTGTTTTTTTCTATTATTACACAATATATATTTTAAACAATAGCCTTCTACACTGTGGCAATTTATATTTTTGTTCAACTCAGAAGTAATCCTTTTCGTGAGTAAATATTGTCAGATGAGACCTATTTGCGTTCACTCAGATGTTGACATTCTTTTATTTTTCTCACGGGCAAAGCCGGGCGCCGGGCCCAGCTAGTGTATATATATATATATATATATATATATATATATATATATATATATATAATAAAATTAGAACATTATTTATATCAGTTCCAAGAATTCAAACACAACGAATATTTTGCGTACGATCGTTTCTAAAAGAATTTGGTAGAATTTTATTTTGTATTAAATTTTAGATGATTTCAAAAAGCTTCAAAGTCGATGTCTATTCTCTGTGCTCGATATCAATAAAACTTCATATCGTCTCAGAAACGATCGTACACCAAACTGTTGTTCAAGTTGAATTCTTGGAACGTAAGTAAATGATTATGTCGTAATCAAGTTTACCTAATATATATTATTATTATTATTATTATTATTATTATTATTATTATTATTATTATTATTATTATTATTATTATTATTGTTATGGTGTCATACCTGTACGACGAACAAATGGACTCGTCCATCCATAATAAAATGTTCTATACTGGCAGTCAAGAATACCACTTCTTGTATATATATATTCTTTTTCTTCAATAATATATCTTTGTTCCTGTAACCCCGTGTTTCCGTGTCTTTATTTCGCCCCCTACATGGTCACAACAAACTGGCGACGAGGCAATTCGAACTGACACGGGTCGCCAACTAACGGTCGACAAAGTACCCACACTTATACGGGAAACCACAACGAAACTATCGACGAGTTACAACAGAAAAAAACAACAACGGATTTTTGCCGGAACCTTCGAAAAAAAAACGATGTTGGATTTTAAAAGGAACAAAACTAGATTAAATTGAATACACATTGTCTAGTTCTGAAAACAAGTTGTATGTGAAGAAAAAAAACACGATAAACCAAATTGATTATTTTCTTAATTGAAAAAAAAGAGTCAGTTTCTCTCTCTCTCTCTCTCTCTCTCTCTCTCTCTCTCTCTCTCTCTCTCTCTCTCTCTCTCTCTCTCTCTCTCTACATTGTTATTCCGACTCTGTTAGAATATGTTACAAATAAGGGAATATATGATTTTATTTCCACCGAAAATAAAAAAATTGTGAAACAGTATTTTTTCTTTCTAAAACTAAAACGAGTAAAGCGTAGTAAAAAAATGTTTCATAATCTTTTTACAACTAAGATGGCGTCTAGCAAGCACTAATCTAAGGGAAAGACCTTCTTACAAGGCCATACTAAAAAAGAAAATATTCATTTCTAAAAAAAAAATTCAAATAAATAAATAAATAAATATGGAAGACCTTAAGTCAATCATCGCGGAATTAACCAGATTTCAAATTTCCCAACATCAACAGGCTGAGGAGAAATTTCAAAAGCTTTTACTCGAGCAAAATGAAAATCAACAGCAAACTGAAGAAAAGTTTCAAAAGCTTCTCCTCGAGCAAAATATAAAAATGTGTCAGCAAAAGAAAAAAAATGGCGACAGATTGGAAACACTTATACAAACAATATCGCGTAGAGACCAAGGGGGTGAAAGTGACAACGCGTTTTCGCAGAACGCCGTGTGGAACGCCATCGATAAATACACATATTCGGAAGAAAATACGTTCGCAGCATATTTTCGAAGATATGAAGATTTATATAGAATTGACTGCGAAAGTTGGGCGCTCAAAAAAGGTTCGCCTGCTACTTAGGAAACTAGGTACCACGGAACATACGAAATTCGTGGATTTCATTTTGCCTCGGAAAACTAGCGATTTAATTTTTATAGAAGTGGTAAAATTATTAACGGAATTGTTCAGTCCCAAGACCACGTTATTTCACAAACGCTGGAAGTGCATAAACCTGGTAAAAAAGACGAGGAAGATTACGCTACTTTTGCATCGATAGTAAACAAACATTGTGACGACTTTAAACTAGCTGAATTGAATGCCGATAATTTCAAGTGTTTAATTTTCGTACAAGGGTTAGTCTCAGGAAATGACACGGAGATAAGGCGTAGAGTCTTAAATAAATTAGAGAATGAACCAAGACTTACACTGCAAAAGTTGGCTGAGGACTGTCAAAGATTTATCAATGTAAAACAGGACTCAAAAGACATTGAATTATCAGGCATTGCGCATATAAAAAATTACATCAAAAAACAAAAGTTCAACCATATAAAAAAATAAGTCAAAACAGAAATAGTGAATTTTATGCAGCAAAGACAAGTCAAGCAGGTAAAAAGACAAATAAATGGCCACCGAGCCCTTGTTAACGCTGTGGTAGCCCACATTGGTACAATGACTGTCCTTTCCGTTTTAAGTCCTGTATGAATTGCAAAAAGGTCGGACATAAAAGTTCGCACTGCAGAACAGGTAGAGGAAATAAAACGCGGGTTAAAGCCACTAGAACAAAGAATGAAAAATGCATGAACATAAGAAACTTTGTACAGGTGAAAATCCTGGATAAAAACATAAAATTACAATTGGATTCGGGTTCAGATGTCTCCATAATAAATTTACATACGTGGAGAATCTTAAATAACCCCACTTAATTAAGAACAAACAGGCTGGCCAGCACAGTGACTGGGGAAATAATTAAATTTGAAGGAGAATTAATCACAAATGTGTCCCTAATGGGAAATACTAAAAAACTAAAAATACTGGTGCTGAAGGATTCAAATAATCTTTTCGGTTCGGACTGGATGCAGGCATTTGATTTATAGAAATTGCCAATAAATACATTTTGTAAAAAAATAAATAGTCGAGCAACGGAATCGGAAAAACTGCAACGAGAATTTAGAAATCTTTTCCCGAGGTTTTTTTCTGGCGGTTTTGGGCGTTGCACTAAGATGGCTGCCAAATTTCAACTTAAAGAAAATGTACAGCCGGTATTTAAAAAAGAAAGAAAAGTACCCTTCGCCTAGATTGAAAAAATAAACGAGGAACTAGACCGACTTGTAGAGACTGGTATTTTATCAAAAGTACAAGACAGCCAGTGGGCAGCACCCACGGTTTATGTAAAGAAAAATATCTAATGAGATTCGCGTATGTGCAGACTTTTCAACGGGTTTGAATACAGCTCTGGAAGACTATCACTACCCACTGCACAGCACCGAGGAAGTGTTCTCAAGTTTAAATGGGGGAGATGTTTTTCTAAAATAGACCTAAGTGAGGCATACCTCCAAATACCGGTGGATGAGGATAATTCGAAGCTGTTATGTATAAACACACATCGTGGTTTAAATAAATTCGAAAGGTTAGCTTTCGGAGTGAAAGTCGCGCCAGCCATTTTCCAACAAGTAATGGATACAATGCTGGGCAGACTGGATTTTGCGATAGCGTATCTTGATGATATTTTGATTAACAGCAAAGATATCGAACAACACCAGAAACATGTAAATCAAGTGTTTGCGAGAATCCAAGATTATGGGTTCAAAGTAAAAGAAGAAAAATGTGATTTTTTCTTGGAGGAAATGAAATACCTGGGTCATGTTATCGACAAGGACGGCAGAAGGCCTGACCCAGAAAGGGCTACCGCGATAAAAAAAATTTTAAAAAAAGAACATGCCGGCGCCAGAAAACGTCACAACATTACAGAGTTTCCTGGAACTAGCAAATTACTACCAGGTCTTTATCCCAGAAATGCATAATTTGCGCGCTCCATTAATTGAGTTATTAAAAAAAGATAAAGCCTGGGTGTGGACACCTGAATGCCAGGATGCGTTTAATAAAATTATAGAAAGACATACGTCAGAGTTATTTCTAACACATTACAACCCAGAATTTGACATAATCGTGGCTAGTGACGTTAGTTCATATGGTTTAGGAGCGCGTATCCTACATATAATGCCGGATGGGACCCATAAACCCATTGCACATGCATCTAGGACCTTGCTACCGGCGGAAAAACAATATTCTCAAATCAAGAAAGAGACCATAGCAATAATATTTGCGGTAACAAAGTTTCACCGATACATACATGGTAGACGATTTACTTTACAGACAAACCATAAGCCGTTAATTACAATTTATGGATCTAAAAAAGGCCTATCGGCTTATAGGCTACAAAGATGGGGAACTATCTTATTAAATTACAACTTCAAAATGCAGCATTTGCTTCAAATAAAATCTATCATGCAGATGGGTTGTCGAGATTAGTGCCAAAACAGAGAGAGACTCTAGAAGACACAGTGATCGCTCCCCTTCAAACAGAAGGAGATTGTAAAGAGATTTCGTGCAACGCAGTGAAAGAGCTTCCGGTGACGCTATACAAGATAAAAAAAAAAAAAGAAGAAGCGCACGAGGATGAATTTATCACCAGCACAAAAATGAAAATGGTAGATAAGGATGTACATGTGGCAAATAGTTTCTTACTCTGTGATGAGGTACTAATGCACAACGAAAGGGTGGTCATCCCAGAAAAACCACGAAAGAAAATTCTAAAAGATTTTCATGTTGGTCATCCAGAGATAAGCAAGATGACGGGTTTAATTAGGAGTTTTGTGTATTGGCCAGGTATGGATGATGATATTGAAAAAGCAGTAAAGCTGTTTAAAGGCTGTGCATTGGCGGCAAAAGCACCGCATATAAAACATAGCCCATGACCAAAGACCGACCGTCCGTGGGAAAGAATTCACGTGGATTTCGCGGGACCACTGGAAGGTGTTTACTACTTAATCGTAGTCGACAGTTTTTCGAAGGGCCCGATGTACTACGTTGCAAGAGTCGCACGTCGGAGGTTACGATAGGATTCCTACATTAACTATTCGCCCGTTTTGGGCTAGTGGATTGTCTGGTGAGTGATAATGGGACGCAGTTCACGTCATCAGATTTTGAGGAATTCTGTGTGACGTTTCAAATCAGACATATCACGACTCTCCCGTATCATCCTAGGTCAAACGGCCAGGCGGAACTTTTGTAGACACGTTAAAAAAGCACTATAAAAGGCCGGTGATACTCCTAAGAAGAAGGCTTTGCAACAATTTCTGCAAGTATATAGAATTACTAAAAACGTAAACGTACCATCTTCATTATCCTCCGCAGCGATGATGTTTGCGCGGAAAGTGAAGTTCGTGTTTGATAAGTTACTACCTAAACAAAATAATTATGATCGAATCTCTACGGTACCGAAGAAAAAATACAGCCCAGGAGATAGAGTATACTTTAAGATGTTCAAAAACAACGCATAGTTCTGTGAACCCGGTACAATTGAGAAGAGGATCGGGTCGATGGTCTATATTCTAAAAGGACCACGGTTCTCGCATAAGAGACATCTGAATCAGATCAGAAAAAGACTGTCAGATGACACTGACAGCTCTCCACAAGTAGAAGACGTGATGGACGTATTATATGACACTTTCATCTTGCCAGCACTCCAGGTAGTCACACAGAAACGGCAGCCAAAAAGAAAACGAATGGCTCCAGACTACATAGAGATACATCCGAAAAGGAAACATTACTAAGACTCCTGAGGAGGTAAGGCTTGGAAGGGGGTGTTATGGTGCCGTACCTGTATGAAGAACAAATGGACTCGTCCATCCATAATAAAATGCGAGAAGCATTTCAACTCACAGTCTTCTTCCACTCCAGTTCTATACTGGCAGTTCAGAATACCACTTCTTGTATATATATTCTTTTTCTTCAATAATATATCTTTGTTCCTGTAACCCCGTGTTTCCGTGTCTTTATTTCGGCCCCTTACAGGGTCACAACAATTATCAAGGCAAACATTGGTAAACAACACGGAGTGTTTTTACTTGATAAGACTTTTTTATTTTTTTATTTTCCGAATAGATTTTTGTTTTTTTATTTCACATAATTAACCCCAAACAAGGCAGGTTGCTACTGTAAATGTAAGGGGCTAGTGAGAGTTAGAGTGTAGGTTTAGTGTGTCATCCTAAGTTGGGAGCTGTGTAGCGAGATGTCTGTTTATATTAGTTTTAAATCTCTGCATGTCGTTGCAGTCGGGAAAACAGGGAGCAGGGAGGGAGTTTCAGGAGCCTGCAGCACGAGGAAAGAAGCTTTTGGAGTAGAAGGCTCTCTGGCATTTGGGGACTTCCACAGTGAATGGATGAGATTTAGCTGACTGTCGAGTTGGTCCAGTGAATTTATGTCGAGGGGGCACCAGAGCAGCGAGTTCATCGAAGCAGAATCCATTGAAGTACTTGTAAAACAAGCACAAGGATGTAACATTGCGGTGATTGGACAGGGGCTGGAGCTTGGTGGATAGTGAGGGACCTATTAAGTTGGCGACTCTTTTTCAGACCTTGTTTAAGAGGGAGACACTAGTGGCAACAATACTCCATGCATGGGCGGATGGTGACTTTGTAGAGATACAGGATAATGTCAGGTGTGAGGAGTTTACAAGCACGGTAGAGGGGGCTCACCTTCTTTGCTGCAGCCTTGGCAATATCTTCAATGTATTTGTTTTAATTCATGTTGCTTATGAAGGTTAGGCTGAGGAGTTTGACTGTTGAATTCTCAGGTAGGGTGTTATTTGTCATGATAATCGGTGGTTGAAGAGGTTTTTTGTAGTTATTGAAGGAAACGAGCTTTGTCTTTGCGGCATTAAAAGTTACCAACCATTTATGACCCCAATCCACTACAGTCTGGACGTCATTGCCTTGGATATGATCTTGTCCGTTTTGCTCACATGACGAGAGTAGAGCGTGGTGTCGTCAGCAAATATACCTATCTCAGACTCAATGTCATCAGGGAGGTCGTTTATGAAAATTAGGAACAATAAAGATCCAAGGATAGATCCCTGAGGTACACCAGCATTTGTGTCATGTTGCTTAGATGAACGGCCATCGAGGACAACCTGGATCTTTCTTTTGGTTAGGAAGGATCTAATTATATTAAATAGTTGCCCAGTAATACCATATGAACTTATTTTTAGGAGAAGCCCTTTATGCCATACCTTGTCAAAGACCTTGGATATATCAGCCGCTACTGCCCTAGCTTCATCTGCCTTGTCCAGTGTATTATATATGCGTTCAGAGATGACCGTTAAGATATCCGCAGTAGATCGTGCTTGTATAAATCCATACTGGCGGTCAGAAAGAAGTTTAGCATTAACTATGTGCCGGACTATCGCTAGATTGATTAAGGATTCAAAGATTTTAGCAAAGATCGGGAGTAGACTGATTGGGCGATAGTTCTGAGGATCAGTTCTATCCCCAGAATTCTTAAAGACTGGTATCACAGAGGCAATTTTCCAGCTATCGGGGAAGCAAGATTCAGCAAGGCATTTATTGTTAGAGTTTGGAGGGGACAGGGGACAGTTTTGCAGAGCATTTCTTTATTACTATTACAGGTATAAGACCAGGCCCACAAACTTTGTAGGTGTCAAGGTTTTTTATGATGTCTCTGACCCGGGACGGGGTGATGACCAGGTGTTCAAGTGTTGTTTCGGTCCGCAATGGGAATTTAGGGAGGGGGTTGTTTACTGAGTCAAAAGTGGAGTTTAAGGCGAAACGCTGGGCAAGTTCTTCAGCCTTATTAGTTGCCGTGAAAACGACACCATTGTGGTTTGTTAACGGGGCAATCGTTGATTGTCCATTGTTCACCACACTATTGTAGATTTTCCATAAATCGTGAGTACCTAGTTTCTGTGACTGAATGCATTTTCTGATTATCTCTTCACCTAACGCTACCTTACAATTATTTCTTGACTCTATAAACTTCTGTCTATTAGGAGCTGACTTTTGGTGGCCGAATCTACGGAATGCTTGCTGCCTCTCAGCAATGACAGCTGCACATTTCGAGGTGAACTATTGAGGAGAGTGGGGCTTGTTGAAGAATTTTCGCATTGGGGCATAGGCTTCAATGCCTGCTTTGACCCATTCGGTTAACTCATTTGCACACTGATCAGTAGAGAGTGAGAAGGTTTCCCTCCATGGGGCGTCGCTGATGTGATCTTTTATGGACGCAAAATCAGCCTGCTCGTAGTATATCGTTGTTTTGAGCAACGGCTCATCAACTTTTGGACGAGTTTTTAGGGTGATATAAATCATTACCACAATGTGATCAGCATTCCCGAGCGGGCCATAGGATTTCGTCACACAAGCCTCGGGTAGTGTGGTCAAGAACAGGTCTAGAAGTGAGGCTTGCTGGTCTACTCAATCGGGGATGCGGGTCGGGAAATCGAAAGTCTGAGAGAGGGTGTGAGCTAAGGATAGATTATACATAGAGTTACCGGCTGCGTCAGTAAAGCTTGAGAATCCCAACCAGTCACGGTGGTGTGCATTAAAATCCCCAAATACATGTATCTGAGCATTCGAGTCAATTGAGAGTGCTCTATCTATGCTTTCAGAGATAGAGTTTAGCAGGGTATAGTCCTGGGTCGAAGGGGAACGGTATAAGAAATATAAGTAACTAACGCTGTGATGTAAATTCAATCTAAAGCACATGTAGTCGTAGTCATCTGATTCTAACCTATGTTCTCTAGTCAGGGGGAGGGTGTTCCGAACATAAAATCCTAGCCTGTGCATATGTTTGTCAGAGTCTTTACAGTAGAGTGGGGGGTAGTCAGTCTTGTCAAAGTGGTGAGAAGAGGTTGGGGATTGAAAGTTCGTTTCACTTATTGCTAGAATATCCGGGGAGTTTGTCAGAAGAAAAGTTTTTACGTCGTTGATGTTGGTTCTAATCCCCGGATATTAGTGAATGCAAGCCTCAAGGGCGGAGGCGAAAATGTGTTTTGTTGGGTGTCTGGTTTAGGTTTGACTTTTTTGCAATGTCCTGTTTGTTTTTATATAGAATGGGGTGGGTAAGGTGGGTGCTTGTTAGGTGCCAATAAGCTCACACAACCAGTCCATTAGTCTAGACCTGGTTCATGGGGCTTGTGGCCTCGGGAAAGCACACCGAGGATAACGGTAGGGTCCCTTTCTATGCACAACATGGCACGTACAGCTACCCACGGTATTCTACAACTGGTGATGAAGCAGCCGTTCTTAACGCTACCTAAGAGTTTGGGCCCCTGTCCTGTCAGTCGGAAACAGCAGCCAGACAAGCTGTCTAACCTGTACTCTCAACCTGTCGGAACAAGAGCGACCCAGACTGGCTATGTAAAGCTTAGTGACAAAAAACTTTCCCCAAGTTGCCAGATAGAGAGAAAGAGAAATGGCGTGCATTGTCCTAGTCAAGAAACAATGCCAGGCATTGAGTGCCTTTGAGGCGTCCCAGTGCTAGTACCTCTGCGCCTGGCTAATAGACAGAGAAGAAGTGCAAAGGCAGGGCGATAGGCAGATCCCATCTACTCCTTAAGCAATGTTAGGTTTGCAAACCGGATATTTTGTTCGAGGACTAAGGAGGCCTCCTTCCACAACGGTTTGCTGTCACGACGTAAGTAGTTAATAGCAAGGTTTTATTATCAAGGATTTCCTTCTTTTAGATGGATAGCCTGACAAGGTCTACGGGTCCAATACACCGAGAGGGGAAATATAGCCTGCGCCCGTGTATTAGTCGGGTATTTCCAAGTCTCCGCAGGTGAAAAAAAAATTCCATATATATATATATATATATATATATATATATATATATATAGAGAGAGAGAGAGAGAGAGAGAGAGAGAGAGAGAGAGAATAAGTTTACTGTACACACCAGAGGGAACAGAAAGTTGAAGATAAGTTTTCCTCTCACAAGTAATTACAAATAAGAGAAAGACAGCCATAACTTCAGGCCAGATGGTGGGTTTAAAAATTACTTGAGTATGAAATCAATAGACAAGCAATAAAACCGTATATATAGATAAATAGATATCAAGAATTAAGTACATTTAAATAATACACATTAGAATTTAGAGAAAAGTAACATGTGAGTAGACAAAAACAGGGTAGGCGCTAACCATTCTATGGGTGGTCGGATCTTTTCCCCCTTTTATTTGTCGTTAACTATTCTTTAGAATATTTCTTTTTTTTATCATTTAACATCGAAACAGACATTTATTAGGCCAGTATGGTAATACTAAGAAACTGATTTCATGAGGAAATAATTTACTATTTATAAATAAATATTTAGTATTTATAAATAAATATTTAGTATTTCGGTCAAATTGGTGGGTGTAAGTTCTTTGGGTTACTTGTTCTATTTTTCCTTTTTTGTCCGCGAGTACTTTCGATTTGATACGTCAAATCATCTTCAGGGGGTGTTAGTTTTAGTGTCTTTACAAACATTTATTTACTTTTGATGTTTTTTAACGGCTAATTAAGCGATATATTGCCATTGCCCAAGATGTTATTACCCAGCACACCTCTGAAATTCACGAACTTTAAAATAAACTGAAGAATGCTACCACTAATTATTAATACACCGTAATCCAGCAACGCCTCACTGAAATAAATAATAACTTTGAATATTTACACAGAATGGCTATCCAAAGAAAACTCTACAAAGGCTCCATCTTACTTCCGAACAAAACACAGAGCTACATTAACTTATCCAACCAAGAACTCACCGAACAACAAAAGGAATTCCTTAACCTCGGCCCTAATCGCCATTTATTTGGTCGATACAACCACCAAAATAATAATGCCAAAATCGAACTACTATCTGAAAGTATTGTCAAACAAGAAAATGAACAAAATTGACTACACATCCCGGAATTAAAGATCTACTCAAAGCCGAGGCCATAAAAACAGGTATGATAAAAAAAAATTTTTAATCCACTACAATGTTTACTCATAGTTTTAAAAAAAGGCCACAAATGAACTTCAAGACCACCCAAACATTATTATTTTAAAAGCTGATAAAGCGAACATATATGTTGTACTTAATAAATCTGACTATTTCACAAAATTATAAAAACAATTTTAGACGATCATTCGAAATTTTTAAAAAGTTAAAAGAAACCCCATTGATCAACTTAAGACACATGTAAACAAGCCAATAATGCCGTAAACGATGACCTTAAACTCGCCAAAATAATTGGGGATCATAAACCTGGTTACCTATACGGTACAGTAATCAATCCATAAACCGAACTCCCCTCTCCATCCCATAATTTCTCAAGTCACAACCCCAATATACCAATCAATCAAAGCAATTAATGAAAGAATAAATCCTTATTTACCAAGTAAATACAGTGTAAAGTCCACCCATAAACTCATACAGATACTCCAAACCAAAAAAAAACGGATAATAAAATTACTGCTTTACTTGACGTTGAAAGCTTATTTACAAATGTTCCTGTACACAAAACAATTGATATCATTATTAATAACCCATCCTTCCCTCCTCTAAAAATTGATCCTAAAATACTTTAAAAGTTATTATTAATTTGCACAACAATAACGGAAACATATATACCCAAATTGACGGTGTTTCTATGGGATCGGTCCTCGGACGTCGGACGTTTTGTTTATTTTTACATGGCTGACCTTGAAATAAAATATTTAATATAATTACTAAACCCTCCATTTATGCCCGCTACGTTGATGATATCCTTATTTTAGGAGACAATAATGACGAGATAAAAAAAAACTACAAAACATTTTTCAAAATAACTCTGTACTTACATTCACTTATGAGTTTAACGTTAATAACAAAATTCCGTTTTTAGATGTTCTCATTGACTCTAACAATGACGCATTCATCATCTCTCCCTATAAAAACTACATGCATTTTAAGTTATAGAAGCGAATTCCCATATCTATATAAAATTGCAATGATTAAAAACATATTAAACCGTGCAAAGCTAATCTCTTCAACCAAAAAATATTCGTTAACGAATTAAAAAACATTGAGCAAGTCGTAATTAATAATCAATTTCCCAATTATATTGTAGACGAACAAATAAAATTAATGATTAGAAACTTAGAATAACTAATAATAATCAGCTAAATAATTCCCACTACATAAATATATTCTACTGTAATCAAATGCATCCGAACTTTAAATTGGATGAAAAAACTCTTAAAATGTAATACATCGCTACATACTCGCCATCAACACTAATAATAAAATAAGATTCATCATTTATTATAAAAAGATGAAACATCAAACCATGTAGTTAAAAATAACACTTCTCAGGCAGAGAATAAATTAGGAAGAACGAATGTAATATATAAGTTCCAATGCCCCATGGGAGAATGTATTTCCGACAATAATAATAAAACTAATTCTTACATCGGTTTAACTACCACAACACTTTCCCGAAGACTCACCTTACATCTCTCCGACACTAGCTCCATTTGCCAACACTTAAAAAAACATGACTACTCCCCCTTCTCAATATAGACTCATACTAGTTAACAATACTAAAATAATACACCATGATACCAATATCAAAAGATTTAAAATTCTCGAAGTCCTCTACATAAAAAGTAAACATCCCACAATCAATAATGTGAATTACGAAACTAGTCACAACATTTTAAAGAGTCTAGCATAGTAACTAACGTTACCAAATTCTTAGTCGTTAATCAATCATACTTTAGAATCTTGCAGGCGCTGAGAACATAATCACGCTCGCATCTAACATCTCAATATTATAGACGCTCTTTTTAAAGTTGTAAATTACTAGCCGTTAAAAAATAACTCAACACTAAAGACATATTTATAAAGACACCAAGTCTAACACAACCTGAACATTATTTGACTAATCAAATCGAAAGTACTCCTGAAAAAGGAAAGAAAAATGGAATGTGAAACTTACATATACCAATTTTACTGAAATACTAAATAGACTATATATATATATATATATATATATATATATATATATATATATATATATATATATATATATATAAGGTTCATATTATATCCCAATAACCATGTTTTTATTTTATCATTTTTATTTTTTCACATTTCCAGAAAACATAACATTTCTGTGAGATATATTTTTACGGTCCGTTTCATTTGTCTTGTGCCAAACAACATTTTTATGTCAATATCGTCTCTGCAACATTACAAAATCATCAGAAAAATTCACAAAGAGTAAAAAGTTATTGGATTAAAGTGTCTTGAAAAACCTACACTATACAGTGGTGCGTTTTTGGGTGAAAACAAACAAAGAACAAAGAAAAGAGCAAACTCACACGTGGGGAAACAGGTAAACTTACTTACGTTCTAAGAATTCAACAGAACAGTTTGTGTACGATCGTTTCTGAGACGATATAAACTTTTATTGATATCGAGTCTCTTCATAAGCACCGGGTATAGACACCAATTTGGAAGCCAAAATATAGCATCAAGACTAGAGTTCACTCCCAGTTGTACAGCAAATTATTATGTTTAAGGATACAATTATAATTGTATCCTTCGCAATTCCGGTCGACTTTCAGTTTGTTCCGTGCATAACGTGGAAGTGAACTCTCGGACGATGAAATAAAAACCGATTCAAGCAGTTAACTTGTAAAAGTTATTGGCATTGATTATGAACGCCTTATCGAAAATGTTATAGATTTATGTATTCATGGATTCCTTATCATATATATATATATATATATATATATATATATATATAACAAATATTGTTTAAAATAACAGAAATAACAGAATTCTACTGCTTAATTATACCTTTTTTTCATTTTTAATTATCGTTTTTTGTGTAAAAATCAAAAACAAATAATATATGTTCCATATGTATCACGAACGTTGTCGAGTCTTCGTCGAATCATCATAACATGAAAAAAGCGAATGAACAAAAAACCTGGAGCAAACAAAAGAGAATTTAAAGATAGCGGAGGGACGGGCATGTGAAATCAGTTAGAAGCAAAGAGAACTTTCTCACACTGTTCCAGGAAAGACGTTAACAATTTAAATTTTGCGACGCCGAATTAGCGTCACAGGATAACACTGTATTACGTAAAGCATTTTCAAATGTTGTTTCTGGTTTCATACGTAATGATAGTAATTGTAAGTTGTTAGGTTTTAATGAAGATAGATATTTTAAATGTTTTTAGATGGTTTCGGAATATATTATTTTAGTGTTATTAACTAAAATTTGTCTTAAATCAGAAGGATGTATTTGTTTTCAACTTCAAATTAGAAGAAAAGGCCATAAAAATATTGTTCACAGATTCATATCCTCAATTGACAATAATAAAATTAAACTCATTATTTTAAGACCCAAAATCGTATAGTAAAAAACAACTCCTCTACCACCCTTAAAACATTGGAAAGAACCAATGTTATTTATAAATTTAAATGCCCTTTGGGAGAATGCAAATCCCATCATAATAATAATAATAAAACTAATAGCTATATTGGTTTTACAACCACTACCCTATCCCGCCGCCTCACTATGCATCTTGTAAACTCTAGCTCAGTTTACCCACATCTACTAACACATTACTTCCCCGAACATCGTTAACCCTTTGGCTACCAGGTCAGTTGCGCGATTGAGACGTCTAAATATGGTTTGAACCCAAACTCGTAACGGTAATTACATCAAAAGTGTTCAACAAAGGGAAGTGAACTATAGCGTTACTGCCAGGGCGATATAATTATTTGTCCTAATAAAAGTGCCCTCTTTTTTATTGAGGGGGTTTACAAAAATAATCAAATATTATTTATTTATCTACAAACAAACTTGTTTCGTCTTTTGAAGACTCATAAGTATAGATTTAAACAACTGGCCTACCTACCAACGGGTTCGAACTTACAAAACGTCGTTAACCCCTATAATTCAGAAATCAACAAAAATTATTTTGAGCATATCAGTTCTAGAAAATCAACAAAATTGTTTGTGTACGAACGTTTCTGAGACAATATTTATTGAATAACAAGTCTCTTCATCAGCACAAAATACAAAGTACATCACAGCTAAAAAACAACAAAATTAATCAACACTTCTACATTATTAAATTAATCAACACTTCTACATTATTAAAAATACTTGCTTAGTAGAAATAAAGAGGGTGTCGTTTTTTTAACTATGATGTACATTGTATTTTGTGCTACTGAAGAGACTTGTTATTCAATAAATATTGTCTCAGAAACGTTCGTACACAAACACTTTTGTTGATGTTGGTGTTCTGGAACTGATATACTCTAAAATGAATATGTCATAATTTGTGGGTTTTTTTCCTAAATTATCATATGATAGCTCTGGTTGACCCAAAGTCTTAACCATTGAGCTGATTTTAAGATCTGCAGTATTTCTGAGTATCTGATGGGCTTAGGGTTAGGGTTAGGGTTAGGGTTAGGGTTAAGGGCTGAATTTGGCTTCACCTTTATCCCACGTATCTTTAGGGTGTCGTTTTATCTTGGTCTTTTGGGAATACTATAAAAGTCTAAACATTTGATTTTACTTATATATATATATATATATATATATATATATATATATATATATATATATATATGTGTGTGTGTGTGTATGTATGTATGTATGTATGTATGTATATATATATATATATATATATATGCGTGTGTGCGTGTGTGAGAGCGTAGAATCAATAAAATGCGTATTATATGGTTGTGTATATATTGATTATATATACTGTCCACCTACAAAAGTATTGGAACGGAAATCGCAATCTCTTTGTTTTTGTTGTTCACGGAAGACATTTAGATTCGAGAGCAAAAGATAAAATGAGACAATCGTTGAGAATGTCAGCTTCTGTGTCCTAATGCGCACATTAAGATGTGTTAAACAACTTAGGACATAAAACCTTTTATTTGAAGCCACACAGTTTTCATGCGACAAAACTATTGCAACACGTGACCATCACTTGTTTTTTGTTGCCCGTGTCTTGCCTTAGAGATGATTGCTTATTCAAACAATATAGCACAGAGTTAATCTTGCCTTAGAGATGATTGCTTATTCAAACAATATAGCACAGAGTTAATCTTGCCTTAGAGATGATTGCTTATTCAAACAATATAGCACAGAGTTAATCTTGCCTTAGAGATGATTGGTTATTCAAACAATATAGCCCAGAGTTAATCTTGCCTTAGAGATGATTGGTTATTCAAACAATATAGCACAGAGTTAATCTTGCCTTAGAGATGATTGGTTATTCAAACAATATAGCACAGAGTTAATCTTGCCTTAGAGATGATTGGTTATTCAAACAATATAGCACAGAGTTAATCTTGCCTTAGAGATTGCTTATTCAAACAATATAGCACAGAGTTAATCTTGCCTTAGAGATTGCTTATTCAAACAATATAGCCCAGAGTTAATCTTGCCTTAGAGATTGCTTATTCAAACAATATAGCCCAGAGTTAATCTTGCCTTAGAGATTGCTTATTCAAACAATATAGCACAGAGTTAATCCTGGAAAACATTCTACAGCTGCATCAAACAGTAAATAGAAATATTTCAGGAAGTTTCCGTTTCATAGGCATCTTACTTCTATGCGTAGCAATGAACGTGAAGCATTATAAATTGCAAAGTCAATGTCGAAAGGGTCAGGAATTCATAGGATGTGCCTTCTTTCATTTACCTTTGTAGCAGTTACATGACTGAGATCGCCTTATTTTTGTACTGAATATAACCCCTATTTTGACCCCTTATGCCTATCAACTGTGTTTCAAAATTAGTTTAGGAGTGAATCATGTGCATACAAATATCTAAACATATACACATACCTAATTCTATGTGGATAGATTATTAGATATCAATTAATAATTTTTTTCTCAAATTTCAGTTTCTTTTGAGTATTTTAAAGAGTTCTTGGTGGAGGCATAATAAAGAAAACATGGTAGGTTGTTCGGTCAGATAAGACAGGCATGTCCAAACTCGTGTAGAAATACGTTGATCGATTAGAACACTTTTACGCAGGCGCACCTTTCTAACAATTTCAGCTTCGACCTTCTTTCCCACTTAATATGAACAGTTCCGATCGAATTGCCAACGTAACAAGAGGTCACATTTTCTCACTCGCATCTCATTATGACCGACAAGAGGCAAAACTAATATGCAAGACTAAAGACATGGACTCAATTACATTTCTATTGTTCATACATGCCGGTCGAACCAACGTGTCTTATATTCGTTTTTCTGTGACTAATTATTTCTGGTTCTTATTCTGGGTTGACGAAACTGTTAAATAAAGTTGATTTAATTGTAGAGAAGATATTTATCTTTTTAAATGAAACCTGGTGACCCTACTTTCTTCTTCATCTCAAGCAAAGCGAGTCAGATGAATACAGACACAGTTTCACTACTACAGAATGGCTACTTCTAACAAGCATCTCACCTCATCCAAAACTCTACACCTTAAAACGGCGATTGATTGATTTGGGAATGAAGTAGTTGATCACTTTGGTTTTTTGCTACCAGATTCTCCCTGTTGATTACACAGTGCACCACTAGGTACCTTTTTTCAAGAAACTGGTGAAGCGATGATGACGACTTATGATCGATAGGGCTCCATGTTTATATATTTAAAAATGTCTAACATTATAGGATTGAACTTGAAGTTCCGTCGGAATTTTGATTCGGGCATTTTACTTTTGTAACAGAACTATGCATTCTTTTAAATTCTAATTTCACTTATATCGTTCTCTATATAACTCAATGTGTGTGTGAGGTTTATTTGTTCCTTGTAGAAAGAAAGGTTAGAGAATCTACATAAAATCTAAAGGTATATTCTTATGTAAAATTTACCGGGGAAGACAATAGAAGTGTTGCCGAATCGCTAAGTGCCCTCATAACCTAAGCGAACTATGAGGGCCGAACCTCTTTAAACCTTCAAATAGATCCTATTTTGATGAAAGTTTAATCATATGTATAAAATTCCCCGGGGAAGACAATGGAAGTGACCCTAAATCTCTACGTTACCCTCTATGTGCCGAATATCTATGTGCCCTCACCTCTAAGTGAGCCATGAAGACAGAACATCCTTAAAACTTAAAATATGTAAATCCGATGTTAATGAAATTTAAACTATAAATATAAGACACTAATTTAGATAGTTTCCAACATTTCAGTTTCTTCCGACTATATTAGGGGACGTAATGAGAGGAGGGGACAATAAAAACAAAGAAAGTAATATGAGCATAGAGAAAAAGTACATAGTGGTGATCATCATTTAATCCCGGGCAACGTCGGGTCCCCATGATAGTTATCTATAAATTGCAGGCAAGTTCTTTTTTGTTTTACTAAAGAGTCACGACTTATCAAGGGTTAATGAGTGTCAGGTGAACGATGAGACACCACGATGATAATTGGAAGTTTGGAAGAATTTGATTATTTAAGAGGGGCGGCTTAACAGGAATTTGTTTGCATTGGACTTGAAAACAGCAATGTTGTAGTCATCTGGGAAGCAGCCCCGCGGCATTGAGTTCAACAGACGGGTAGTTCTAGGAAAGAAACTCTGCTCATGGAAGTTTCGTTTAGTTTTAGGCATCGAGAAGGAGAAAGGGAAATTATTGACAGTGGTTGTAGGTAGACGAGTTTTTGTTGTAAATATTTTACAGGGGGGGGGGGGCAATAATTGAAGCTCAGCCGAGCACCTGTCATAGAAATAACGATAGAGTAGAGAAAGACTAGCAACGTCTTCTGTGAGAAAGAGGTAGTAAGGATGAGAAGAGGACATTCCACACTAGATTTGAAGTCGGTTTTGTACTCTGTCAAGGCAGGAAAGAGTGATCTGGGCAGCACCTCACCAGATGTGGCAACAGTACTCCATCTTAGGACTATTTGGATCTTATACAGGTAGACGATTGCTTCATAGGTGAGGTACTTTCTTGAATCATCCAACCATTTTCCAGCGACCTTGGCAACGCATTTGATGTGAGTCTTCCAGGTCATGGTATGAGTAGATTGTTTTTGCTGAAGTGATTGACAACTTCTCGATTTATCACAGATTCAAGTGGCCTTTTTCTTTGACATATATTTTGTTATTCAGATTTTGTATTAAAAAAAGACAAAAAACAAGCTATTCATTGTTTAAAAACATTTTATGTAAATCATTTAAAGTTTAAATGCTCTTTGAGATGGTTACTGCATGATCACTCTACTAGTCTACTATTAAGTGGTGGGTATTAGCGTTAAACAAACGGTCGAAATTTGGATTTGGATTTTTTACTACCTAACAGAGCTATGCATTCGTTTTTAATGATCATGTCACTTAGTTATGTGCATATGTTTCTATATTTCTATTTAGAGGATTCACTCTTTTGGAACACAGCTGCTAGACGTAAAGGTGGGTAATTTGGCTATATTTAGTTTAATTTAACGGGGGGGGGGTTAAAATTCAAATACTTCCGATTGTGGAATTGTAACAATAGTTCTTAAACATCTATTAATAAATATTCACGTTCCTTTAGAGTATTTTAAAGAGTTTTAGGCAGCTTAATATGGACATAACCTCCGATCTGAAAATCCAATTTCTTTCAGGTTTGCCTCGAATTTTATCAATAGTCATTAGACACCGATTACACAAGTTTCCCTGAATTTCAATTTCTTATTAATACCCTTCAGCTTAAGCCTTAAATTTTAGACATTTTCTAGAATAAAAATCATGTAATGGATTTTGATGAAAATTGGAATACGTATTCTTGTCATAAGTTTTAGTATCATTATATATTGGTTTTAATCTTCGTAAGAGGATATACGGCATGCTCTCGTTGACACACCGGTTCCCGTTAGATGATCGAAGTTAAGCAACGTTTAGTCTGGCCAGTACAAGATGGGTGACTATTTGGAAATACCACAAGGTGTATGTCATCTCCCTTAATCGGGATATACATACTGATTGGGGACCACATGTGAATTTGTACTCCCCATAAACTTCCGCTTTCAGTGGAAGGCGGAATGCCCAATGCTGGTCGAATACCACAAAAAGTGGTATTACCGGTTATAAGAAAGGGGGCATAAAAATGGTGCAAAACTGTTCTGTTCGAAGAATTTATTTTAACCTTTCCTGGGACAGGTACTTTTCTAGTTATCTATGAATTTCAGGCAAGTTATTCTACAGTTCCATGTATTTGTTTGATCTTCGCCTTGTGGTCTGATGGTCAAATGAAAAAATTTATCTTCTACTTGACTATTATCATGCCTGGTTTCCTTGATTGAATGAGTTTTCCGTTTATATATCCATGTTCTAGAGGATTTTGTGATGTTCATTTCCTAAAACTCTCCGTACTAGTGTTGCGACGATTAACCGGAATCGGAAAAAAATCAGAATTTGGGGGGGGGGGGCAGAATCAGTATCGGAATCGGAAAAATTGGGGCTTAATTTCCGATTCCAAAATCGATTCTTTCAATTTTTTATCTATTTATTCAAAACTTAATTTTCTATTGCTGATAATGATAAATATTTATTGATTTGAATCTACCAATAAAACTGAAATTCATAGATTATAATAATATAATAACGAATTTAGGTAAAAATAGCACCGGAAAAATGGCTCGGTAAAAATGGCACATGTAAAAATGGCACGAGTTGATAAATAGTAAAAAGTGGCAAAAGTGAATCGATGAAAATCTCGCAATGAGTTTATCAAAATCTTGGATACAATCCATAAAGGAAAACATTAAGAAGTTTGTCGAAGTAAAAAGAAAATTATGTCTACATTTAACAGTAGATGAGGACTCTCCGCTAAATTCCCCTCAACACACACAAAATGAAATTCTACGTTTTGAGACGATTTTATAATCGGAATCGGAACCGAAATTGTATTAGAATCGGGAATTTAGAATAGAATCAGTAATTGTATCGGAATCGGGAATTTAGAACAAAATCAGTAATTGTATCGAAATCAGGAAAACTATTAGAATCGTCCCATCACAAGTCTGTACTATCTATTTGTATGTTTAAAGTGCAGGTGTTTGCATAGTTCCCAGCAGACTTGACTTCTCCATGCAGTTGTGTCTGTTTTTGAATCCATTTAGGGATATTTTGTTGCATTCTTTTATAATGTGATTTACCGTTTCGTCATGTTGTACACAGAGTCTACATTTACTGTTTTCCTGGGTCTATCCTGGCTGTCAATTATCATTATTTACTTTCTCGAGTTTTCACACAAGTCATTCTCAGTGATTGCTAACTGACAATAACCGATGGTGTTCCCTGGAGTCTGAGTGACCACAAGTCTCCTCAGACTTCCAACACTCACTGTCTTTTTTGATAACTATTTCGAATCATTTTGCATTATCGCAACAGCCGTTTTCCCTTGATTTCTCGCTGGCAACGACCATTGGTCTTCTCTTGAATTTGAGTGGCAATAAGCATCCCTAATGTTCCAGTACTCTCCGTACCCTTCCAGTGAAGGTCCAATTAGTTGTCTCCCTTCTCAGTCTTTCCATCCTCCTTGACACTTTATGGCCATTTTGTGCCGTATCAATCAGAGCTGGTGTGTGGGTTTATTTTGTTTTTGTATGATTTTTAGCAATTTCGATTCCTTTGGGTTCGTGTGATGTTTTTTCTATGTTTTGTTCTATTTCTATTTCAACTAACCTATGTTCGGTTGGTGTTCGTTGGTTATATGGGTTGGTTTCTGCATTCGAGGATTTTCCTAAAGATTTCGGCTGTTATCATCATCATTATCATCCTCATCATCAGCATCATTATTATTATCATCATCATTATCATTATTTTATCATCATCATGATCAGCATAATTATTATTATTATCATCATTACTATTATAATCATCATCATCATAATCGTTATTATCATCGTTCTCATTATTATTATTATTATTATTATTATTATTATTATTGTTATTGTTATTATCATTATTATTATTATTATTATTATTATTATTATTATTGTTATTATTATTATTATTATTATTATTATCATCATCATCATCACCATCATCATCATCATCATCATTGCTTATGTGTTTATGTCTGTGTTTTATACCGTAAAACGTCCCGTTGGTCTTACATATTCTATGCATAAGATTCGATTTAATATATTGAACAAAAGCTGAGTATCAAATTGTATATGTTGGCTCGTGTTTTATTGTTTGCGGCCGAGACTTTGCCACGATCTTAGCACTCATAGAAAAAGAAAACGATTTTTAGTCGCGATGGGTGAGCGCCTTTTCAAATATTTGTATATCAACAGAATGCGATCGAAGGTGAAGATTTGTTTTGAAACCGATTACCCATCGAGTATATCGCAGAAGCAGACTGATAGATCAATAGCCCTTGTCGGTCGATCGGCATCAGAATCGACGCACAAAATAAAACTACAAAAAAGCAACCCATGGAATTTATAATTTAAAGGGCAGTTGTATGTATGTATGTATGTATGTATGTATGTATGTATGTATGTATGTATGTATGTACGGTATTACTCTGTGTGCAATATTAAGGAATATTTATTTACGTTCGACTTTTCAATGTGTGCATAGCCCTGTTTTTATTTTTTTTAAAACAAAAGTGGGAGACTACTCCTCACATCATGTTGCTGTTCCCAACATTTTGAACCGAGAGAGGGATCTAGCTGTTGTACAAAGCTAGATCTCTTTATTTACAATCCTCGTACAGATACTCCTTCAGACAATAACACTTTTTTTCTGAATGAAGGAATGGCACTTGTCTGACAAGACGTTGCAGTCATCATGTATGTATGTATGTATGTATGTATGTATGTATGTATGTATGTATGTATGTATGTATGTATGTATGTATTACTTTTTTGCTGTTTTTGAAATTAAAAAAACAAACTAAATTAATTCGTCTTGCAGACGAATCCATTTCAACGGCTTTTATATGTGTACCTTATTAACTGTAATTCATTTCGTTTAATTTTTCGATTGGATGCGGAAAGATTTTTTTTATTATTTAAAAAACAAAAAAGAAAACAAAACAAAAAAAAATTAATTAATTTGTCTTGCCGACGCATCCATTTCGACGGCTTTTATATGTTTGCATTATACACTGTAAATCATTTCGTTGGATTTTTCGATTCGGTGTGGAAAAATGTTATTTTAATTTTTAAAAAGTGAAGACCACTCCTCACATCATGTTGGTCTGCAGTTTCAACTTGTTACTGGCTATTTTGCTTTCGCTTGTTGCTAGACTCAACATTTTGAACCAAGAGGGGGGAGATCTAGCAGTTGTACAAAGCTGGATCTTTATTTACAATCTTTGTACATTAGACAATGAAACTTTTCTAAATGAAAGGGGTGGCACTTGTCTGACAAGACGTTGCAGTCATCATGTTTGTCCAACTAAAAGTCAGAAACGACAAAACAAATAGCCACAAAGTTGATACTTTCTTTATCGACGGTGCCCCGGATGAATAATAAATGTTAGAAAATGGTATCCGTTCTTTGACCATAAACTGGCGCAAATCTCGTCATGGGGGGGGTCTTTTTTCAGCCATTTCATGTACTAACTAAAGGCAAGTAACTCTGATTTTTTAATCAAGAACTTACTTCCCTTATGCGTACTCATTCCTCGATGAATTTATAAAAACGAGTTGTATGTGTGTATGTGTGTGGTGCTGGGCGGAGAAGAAAGAGAGTGTGGGGAGATGGATGGGGAAAGAGAGAGATAGAAGTTTTAATATAAATATGTTACACTTTTGCTCCAGGCAACGTAGTAGCCCTGCTAGTCGTTAATAAAATTCACAACCATATTTGGTACAAATAAATTTCAGTCCATCAAGTTTCATGTCCATCAAGTTTCAGCCAGGAATGTCAAACTTTTTTATTATCACCATTCAATGATATGGGGTCACTTTGGTAATCGTTTCATCAGCAGGTGTGATCCTGAATGGGCTTCACACTTACTGGACCTTAATCTCCTCCTCCTCCTCCTCCCCCCCCCCAAATTTTCTATATGTTCGGTTATTTAAAACCAATACTCGTACTATTTCTAAACTGAAAAGGGTCATCAGATCAGTCCCAAGAGAGAAATGTGTCACAGTTATTACCAATTTCGCACGTGTTGACAATTTCCCGGTGTTGAATAATAACCAAACCTAGATATGACGTGCAAAATTGTCAATAACTCTGACGTCACACCTCTTTCTTGGCATTGATCTGATTTGGTCTCGGATGGCCCTCTTCCGTTTAGCAATAGTCTTAGGACCGTTTTAATAACCCTTATCTTAGATATGTACCCACAGATAAAACTTAAAGATTAAGATCCGGTGAATGTAAAGCCCATTCAGGATAATACATCTTACTGATTAAATGATTACCAAAGTGTCCCCCGCAACTATTCCAACGAATCATTTGAAGTGTCGAGTGTTGTCCAATCCTTCGTTAAAGAGTATCGTGACCACAGGATACAGAACTTCACGTATTAGGAAAGTTTGCTTTGACACCCGGAGAAAAAGAAATAAAACTTTCGTACGTGTAAAAACGAATATGAAAATTAGTTTCCTTTCATACAAATCTTAAACCAAGGTTTCGTTTTATAAAAATTATTTATACGTTTGTTTAATGACACACGTGATTAAGTCCTCTCTCCAACATGAGCGCATGGATACCAAGTGGTTGGAATATAAAGGGGAAAGACAAACGGTAATAATAAAAAGAAGGTTGAATTTGCATACCGATACATACATTTATTTCTCACGGTTTGTTAAAAACAAATGTAAGAGGGAGATAATGAAACATGATACATAAAGGGGGGTGAAAATAACAGACATAGTTACTGACGAAAGAGTCCATGTTAAAGTACATAATCGAACTAAGCATTAATTGCCAGGGTAAACAACTTATAGAGAATGCATTGGATATGTAAAATAAATACTATTACCTTGATATCATCTGGGAATTATTCTGATAGCAAATACTGCGACCAATACAAAAGGTTCATGCTAGGATGATGAGCTAACTGGAAGTTCTGTCTAAACTGAAACCAGAAGCGAGATCTAACGACACTACATAAGCGGTGTTGGAATCATGTAAAACGTAGAGCTAACCTTGACACGACCGGCCAGTATCAAATCCAACAGTAGAAAGAGAGCAAGCCTTGATTTTGTATCTCGCAGATGCATAGTGCAAGTCTTTTTTTGTATTTTAAAATTCTCTTGTGGCCAGTATAATCTAAGGGAGATAACTTGAATATAGTTCAAGCGACGGAACTCCTGAATATACTGAGCAAACAGTATGAAACTACAATTTCTGGGTAAAATACTAACTTTGGTTAAATTTATTGTATACTGAATCACTTTAATAGGTTTTGCGTTTCAGCATTAAATCACCCAAAAGGGTTGATGTGCCGTAAAACAGGCAAACCAAACCGATCAATTAACCGTTTACAACAGGTATTAATTTGAGCGTGCTTTTTGTAATTGAAACTTTCCTTTCGGGAATTATTTTAATCGATATAAATTTAATTTTAGATTGATATAATCTCCTATATATATATACAAATTTATTTCTCACAGTTTATTTGTCAAAAACAATGTAAGAATGACATAATAAAACATGATACATAAAAGGGGATGGAAATCATAAATGTAATTACTGACAAAAAAGCCCATGTTTAAAGTCCTAAACACAATCGAAATAGACATGAATTGTCAGGGTAAACAAATTATAGAGAATGCATTGGATATATAAAGTAAATACTATTACTTTGATACTACTTGGGAATTACTGGCCTGCGTAATTATATTAAAAGTTCCTAAATATAATCGAAATATACATGAATTGCCAGGGTAAATAAATTATAGAGAATGCGTTTAATATGTAAATACTATTACTTTCTTACCATCTGGAAACTATTCTGATAGCGAATATTGCGATCAGTAGAAAAGGGTCATGCTTATATGACGGGCTGTCTGGCAGACCCGTCTAAACTGCAACCAAAAGTGAGATCTTACAACACAACGTCAGCGGTGTGAAAACTATGTAGAAACCCTTTCATTTCTATTTTCTTTTTGTTTCTTTTTTTAACTTTTATCTAAAAAATATCGATGATCCTATCTTTTCAATCGTTTGTAATTAAATACAATGTTGTTTTTTTAAATATATTTTATATTTTTATTCATTATGCGTCTTATGTCTCTCTTACGTTGGTCTTTGACAAACTCTGTCTCTGTCAGAATATATATATATATATATATATATATATATGTGTGTGTGTGTGTGTGTGTGTGTGTGTGTGTGTGTGTGTGTAAGAAACCTAATAAATAAAAGGAGGTAATCATTACTGACGTAGTTACTAACGGAAATGCTATGTTAATTGTCTCAAACACAATCGAAAACACACGTATTGCCAGGGTAAACAAATACAGAGAGAGATACGTTGTTCGATGTATAAATAAATAATTATAAATTTGATGATACCTTGGAATGTACAGCTGCGACGAGTAAAGTGAGTCTCAAAATGACTGCGGAAATAATATGAAATGCGTCTGATAGAAAACGGCATCAGAGTTGTAAAACTATGCTAAGATGATGCCCAAGCCCGCAAAAAGAAAAATATCTGGTTCTAAATTCACACCTGATATTTTTGGTTTCCGGAAAGAGAGTGCATTCTTAAATTAGCTAGTATGTAAAAATAGCTTATTTGAACGTTTTGAGTATGCACCAGGTCAGAATATAAAGGGGGAAAATAATGATGAAGAAATGGTTGAATTTACACACACACACACGCACACACGCGCGCGCGCGCACACACACATACACACACACACACATATATATATATATATATATATATATATATATATATATATATATATAGACAGTTTGTCAAATACAAATGTAAGAGGGACATAAGCAACCTAATACATAAAAGCGAGTGAACATTACTGACGTAGTTACTAACTTAAAAGTTCTACGCTAATTGTACCAAACCCAATCGAAACTGCATGTAGTGCCAGGGTAAACAAATGAGAGATATGCATGGGCGATGTATAAATAAATATAAATGGCCACAAATATATCGCACAATGGATGAGTTAGGTGAAACTAGGGCGGAAGCGTTAGATATTTCCAACGCCTTGGATAAGGTTTTACATGAAACTCTCAGAAATAGCAACTTGTATGCTATTACTAGACGAATATTTAATATAATCAGATCTTTATAAAAGAAAGATCCAGTTTGTTCTTGATGGGTATATATAAAAATTAAAAAAACACACACACATCAATGTGAGTGTATCCGAAAGGTTGATACTTGGACCTATATTATTCCTGGTCTACATAAATTACCTTCCTGCAATAACGTCTGTCGGAGATAACTGTATTTGCTGACGACACCATGCTCTATTCTAAGCACAAGGGGAAATCGAACGGCCGCACAAGCGAGGCAATGGCTTCTAGCCTATAGTAGAATGGGGCCAAAAATGGAGGGTCACATTTAATGCTAATTAGACAAAGCTCCTTTTCAAAAATGGAGGGTCACATTTAATGCTAGCTAGACAAAGCTCCTTTTCAAAAATGGAGGGTCACATTTAATGCTACCTAGACAAAGCTCTTTTTCAAGAATGGAGGGTCACATTTAATGCTACCTAGACAAAGCTCCTTTTCAAAAATAGAGGGGCACATTTAATGCTACCTAGACAAAGCTCCTTTTCAAAAATAGAGGGGCACATTTAATGCTACCTAGACAAAGCTCCTTTTAAAAATTGGAGGGTCACAGTTAATGCTACCTAGACAAAGCTCCTTTTAAAAATTGGAGGGTCACATTTAATGCTACCTAGATAAAGCTCCTTTTAAAACATGGAGGGTCACATTTAATGCTACCTAGATAAAGCTCCTTTTAAAACATGGAGGGTCACATTTAATGCTACCAAGACAAAGCTCCTTTTCAAAAATGGAGGGCCACATTTAATGCTACCAAGACAAAGCTCCTTTTCAAAAATGGAGGGTCACATTTAATGCTACCAACACAAAGACTCCTTTCCTTTAACAACTATAAGAAACATTTCCAATTACCGAATGTCATGCCGATAGCACCCTTCCCGAAAGTCCAATGTTAAAACTCTTCGGCCTGACATTCTCAGGCAACATGGGGTGCAATAAGCACATAGGAGATGTTGTCAAGTATACCGCAGCGAAGATAGGCTCCCTCTACCGGGCTAGAAAACTTTTTATCCTTGTCACTATCCTATATCTCTATGAAGCTACCATTCGCCAGTGCATCGGGTAATGTTACAAAATTCGGGCTGGTGCACCAACCACTAGCCTCTCTCTCTCTATCTCTCTCTTCCTCTCTCTCTCTCTCTCTCTCTCTCTGACGAAGTGCAAAAAATACTTTCTAACCTAAAAGACCCGCACTGGCTACCAAGCTCCAACATCTGGCACATCGCCGCAGTGTTGCATCCCTGTGCTTGTTTTACAAGTACTTCCACGGAATGTGATCCGATGAACTTTCTACACTTGTACCCCCCAACGTAAATACTCCGACCTACCCGACTAACAGCAAAATCCCACCCCTTCACTGTAGATGTCCTTAGATACCAGAAGATGTTCTACTCTAATAGCTCCTTGGACCGCGACCTTTTTAGGCTTCCATCTTGCTCCTTGTTTTCCCGAATGTACCAACATAAAGAAATTTAAATGTAATGTTAATAAACATCTTGTTGCCCAACTCCCCACCCAGGTTGATCCCCTATAAATTTGGCGGCTACTACACGCTATCATTATCTCTCAGGGGCAATGTGCCTTGTTTTGGGGTGAACAAAAGTATTAAAAAAATTAGTTTGTATGACGGTAAAGTGAGTCCAGAAATATTTCAGTTGTAATATTTTCAGCCCGTGTTAAGCTCATGCTAATGTGTGTGTATGAGCAGATAAGTATGTGTGTGTTTTCTCCCACGAGTCGTTTTAGGTAGTGCTTATTTTATATGGAGGGTGTGTACGTTGTTCAAACTACTATACATCCTATTTTGTTGCAATGACAATTTGTTACTACAGGAGTGAACTGCTGCTAATTTGTGTCCTTTCTTTATATAGTGTGGAGATCTTTCTTTATATAGTGTGGCGATCCTACTTTATATAGTGTGGCGATCTTTCTTTATATAGTGTGGCGATCTTTCTTTATATAGTGTGGAGATATTTCTTTATATAGTGTGGAGATCTTTCTTTATATAGTGTGGCGATCTTTCTTTATATAGTGTGGAGATATTTCTTTATATAGTGTGGCGATCTTTCTTTATATAGTGTGGAGATCTTTCTTTATATAGTGTGGCGATCTTTCTTTATATAGTGTGGAGATATTTCTTTATATAGTGTGGCGATCTTTCTTTATATAGTGTGGAGATATTTCTTTATATAGTGTGGAGATCTTTCTTTATATAGTGTGGCGATCTTTCTTTATATAGTGTGGAGATATTTCTTTATATAGTGTGGAGATCTTTCTTTATATAGTGTGGAGATCTTTCTTTATATAGTGTGGAGATCTTTCTTTATATAGTGTGGCGATCTTTCTTTATATAGTGTGGAGATATTTCTTTATATAGTGTGGAGATCTTTCTTTATATAGTGTGGAGATCTTTCTTTATATAGTGTGGAGATCTTTCTTTATATAGTGTGGAGATATTTCTTTATATAGTGTGGAGATCTTTCTTTATATAGTGTGGAGATATTTCTTTATATAGTGTGGAGATATTTTTTTATATAGTGTAGAGATATTTCTTTATATAGTGTAGAGATATTTCTTTATATAGTGTGGAGATATTTCTTTATATAGTGTGGAGATCTTTCTTTATATAGTGTGGAGATCTTTCTTTATATAGTGTGGCGATCTTTCTTTATATAGTGTGGAGATATTTCTTTATATAGTGTGGAGATCTTTCTTTATATAGTGTGGAGATCTTTCTTTATATAGTGTGGAGATCTTTCTTTATATAGTGTGGCGATCTTTCTTTATATAGTGTGGAGATATTTCTTTATATAGTGTGGAGATCTTTCTTTATATAGTGTGGAGATATTTCTTTATATAGTGTGGAGATATTTTTTTATATAGTGTAGAGATATTTCTTTATATAGTGTAGAGATATTTCTTTATATAGTGTGGAGATATTTCTTTATATAGTGTGGAAATCTTTCTTTATATAGTGTGGAGATATTTCTTTATATAGTGTGGAGATCTTTCTTAATATAGTGTGGAGATATTTTTTTATATAGTGTAGAGATATTTCTTTATATAGTGTAGAGATATTTCTTTATATAGTGTGGCGATCTTTCTTTATATAGTGTAGAGATATTTCTTTATATAGTGTGGCGATCTTTCTTTATATAGTGTGGAGATATTTCTTTATATAGTGTGGAGATCTTTCTTTATATAGTGTGGAGATCTTTCTTTATATAGTGTGGCGATCTTTCTTTATATAGTGTGGAGATATTTCTTTATATAGTGTGGAGATCTTTCTTTATATAGTGTGGAGATCTTTCTTTATATAGTGTGGAGATCTTTCTTTATATAGTGTGGCGATCTTTCTTTATATAGTGTGGAGATATTTCTTTATATAGTGTGGAGATCTTTCTTTATATAGTGTGGAGATATTTCTTTATATAGTGTGGAGATATTTTTTTATATAGTGTAGAGATATTTCTTTATATAGTGTAGAGATATTTCTTTATATAGTGTGGAGATATTTCTTTATATAGTGTGGAGATCTTTCTTTATATAGTGTGGAGATATTTCTTTATATAGTGTGGAGATCTTTCTTAATATAGTGTGGAGATATTTTTTTATATAGTGTAGAGATATTTCTTTATATAGTGTAGAGATATTTCTTTATATAGTGTGGCGATCTTTCTTTATATAGTGTAGAGATATTTCTTTATATAGTGTGGCGATCTTTCTTTATATAGTGTGGAGATATTTCTTTATATAGTGTAGAGATATTTCTTTATATAGTGTGACGATCTTTCATTATATAGTGTGGAAATCTTTCTTTATATAGTGTGGAGATATTTCTTTATATAGTGTGACGATCTTTCATTATATAGTGTGGAAATCTTTCTTTATATAGTGTAGAGATATTTCTTTATATAGTGTGGAGATCGGCTGCTGGCGGGTTAGCGCCAAATCTTTAACGGATTCTGTTATTGTTTTTGGTGAAAAAATATATTTTTCACTCTTCTCATTGGTTAAAAAAAAATGTATATTTTCTTCTATTTATTTTATTTGAATTTGGAGCCGAATTTATTCCTTGTAAGACATTCACAGCAAGAACTCCTTACTTCCTTTATGTGCCTAGCGTCAGGCGGAAATTCCATGGATAGAGCATATTTGCAAGGGCTTCCCGTCTGTGGAACACGTTGCCGCTGAACTACTTTCCTGCAGATTACAACACGGTCATCTTCAAATCCAATGTCAACAAATACTTGATATCAACCGTCCCCATCGCTTCATAGAGATATAGGATAGTGGTAGGTTTGAGAAGTTTACTAGCCCGGTAAAGGGAGCCTACCTTCTTTGCAGCAGACTTGGCAGCATCTCCTATTTGCTTATTCCGTTTCATGTTGTCTGAGAATGTCAGGCCGAGGAGTGAAACTCAGTTCATTCCATTCACTATTTTTAATACTCCTATAATATTCTTCGTCCTTCAACTAACATTTATTCCATTTTATTAACCCTTATCCTCGAATTGCTTTTGGCCTTGCTATGTTGTGACCCATTACCAAAAATGACAAAATCTTTCTTTTATTAATAGTTTTCTAATGTTCAGCTTTGTCTAGTTAATATGTAGCAGTCATAAACGTTTACGTTTCGTTCTTCTGATGGAGAGCAGCCCCTGTGAGGCGGTTTGGTCACACAATGACCAATCAGACTCAAGAGTATTAATCTCTACCAAACATTTAAAGAACTACTTCGAACCTCTTTGGGATTTAGACAGCAGCCCAGATAGATTCCCGGCACCAACGAAGAAAGACGTCCTCTCTCCTGCCCTTGTTTACTGAACAGCCGACTAAGGCCATTCTCCACTGGAAGGAATACAGCTCAAATAAAAGCGGCAGCCGAACTTTCTTACTTTCTTGCTTTAATTTCGTTTTTTTTTTTTTTCACTGTCTAAACTTTCAGCAACCTACACCCAACAGTGTAAGTCACTTAATTAAACACGTTGTTGTTTATAAAAAGGATTCGTTTTCCTTTCGTTTGACGACCGTTTTGTTACAAAATATTATAAAAGTTGGTCTTACAATCCATACGAAGACCAACCTTTTTATATAGAAGGCAACATACGCCTAACAAAATCACGTTTGTCTAGTTAAGCGTAGATGGCAACGTAACCACTTCCATATTATTCCAGTGTTCGCACACATTCCTTTACATATAACGATGGAATTCAAACGAGTAATGAATGATATATCGTATATAAAGAAGTGCTTTCACCTTAAAAAATGCACAATGTTTGTGTCATCATGTTGATCCGTACGAACCATCATAAGATCTTGTCTCAGCCTTTCTCTTATGAACAACTGGAAAGAGTTTCTTATGATTGGGGTAATAAGGATTGAATCGGTTTTATTCAATGTGATTGACATCGATCCGCTGTAATTAATGACTACTGTAAACTTATTATTCTTATTGATGACGACGACGACGACGACGACGACGACGACGACGACGACGACGACGACGACGACGACGACGACGACGACGACGACGACGACGACGACGACGACGACGACGACGACGACGACGACGACGACGACGACGACGACGACGACGACGACGACGACGACGACGACGACGACAATGAAGACGTCCGGGTGAGCAAAGATGCAGAGGCTGCCAACCGATATGTTGTCGGTATATAAATTAAACATAAAGCGATAAACTCGACGACCTGGTGGTGTGGTGGGAGGTTGATGGGTGTGATGGCGTTCCTCCCAGGTTGTTGGTGGACGGAGTGGTCACGTGTTGCCAATGTTACGGGCACTTGTCATGAGTGCAGCACCAGCGACTGCCTTCTCATCCGATGACCAATCGGACATTGAATTCACAGTCCAGAACTACACGCCTACCAAATCGGAACAAAATCAGCGTTGGTCACGGGAAAATAATAGAAACGAAAAAGAAAGAAAAAGTTCGCAAAAAGAAAAAGAAAATACCTCAAAGGTGAAAAACGTTTTTCCCGATTGCTGGTCTCAAAAAAAAAAAACTTTCGAAAAAACAAAAGAAACAAACAAGAAGAACGGACGACTCATTTATTAAGACGCGGATTGACGATACACCAACCCGTTTAGACCGAAAGTTAAGTCAACTCTTATCTATTATTAGACTAAAGCTGGGATAATCAACGTTTGTTGCCCTAAGGCTTTTTTCTTTGTTTAATTGCGCAAAATACATGCTAAAATATTCCGCAATTCTAGGACGTAGTTATGTTTGAAAGTAACTTGAATTTTAATTGTCCTAATTGGCTGTAGTTTGCAATTAACTCACGAAGTGACCCATGTCTTACCAAGTTTCTATCTATCACTCTCATCCTCTCTTACTTTATGTTGTTTTTATACGGCATCTGTCATTCTCGCTTCCGTCTCTCTCTCTCTCTCTCTCTCTCTCTCTCTCTCTCTCTCTCTCTCTCTCTCTCTCTCTCTCTCTAATCAGTCAAAGGTTATAAAGAAAAATTGGAATAGTCTATTGTAAAAACCAGGAAATATCACAAGTAGTCATGTCTATTTAACCTATAACTGGAGAATGAAATTGGAGAAAGAGAAAGGGATACATAGCGAGCAGAAAGCGACTAGTTTTAGATTTTAGTCCTTCTTTTTCGGAATGAAATATTTTGTTACATTTAACTGGCTTTGCAAACTCACTTTTTCACGATTCAAACGATCTAACCCTAGCTCCATGAGTGATCCAACGGGTTACATTTGTTTCTTGTATATTATGAATAAAACTCTTTCATTGTATATCCGCCGAGACATTTCTCTACAGATGAAACCTTTCTTACTGAAAAGCGCACTTTTTATACTAATGAATGAATCAGCGCTTATCAATGCCCGAAGGCCACTCGAGGATGAGATTTCAAGGATTGTCAGTTGGCGATGAACAACACCTTTGAGAAGATTGGAAACGATGGGTTAAATGGTCAGAATTTGAATTTTTAAGTGGGCGGTTCGACAAGAATTTCTTAAAACAACCATGTTGTATTCAGCTGGGAAGCAGCCCTGCGATATTGCATTCCACAAATAGGGAAGTTCTTGGAAATAAACTTTGTTCATGGAAGTGTCGTTTAGTTTTAGGTACACAGAGGAAGAAAAGAAAATTATTTACAGTGGTAGACGAGTTTTTGTTATGAATGTTTTACAGGGAGTCACCAGAGATTGGAGCTCAGTCGAGCACCTACCATGGAAATAACGATAGTGTAGAGAAAGGCTAGCAACGTCTCTTCTATGAGAAAAGGACCCGCAGGGAAGAGAAATGATCAACCGCCACTAGAATTCGAAGTTGATTCTGTACTCTGTCAAGACAGGAGAGTGGCACCTCCCAAGATGTGGCAGCAATACTCCATCTTAGGACGTAGCTGGCACTTGCACAAGAAGAGTCAGGAGTGAAGTACTTTCTGGAGCAGTAGAAAGATCCGACCATTTTCACTGCGATCGATAATTTACTTATATTACTTCGTACTTACAATCATCATCATCATCATCATCATCATCATCATCATCATCATCATCATCATCATCATCATCATCAAACTAATCTCTCTCTGATAATGGTCTTTATTTATCCCTCTTTCCCTCAGGTCCATTTGTATCACTTCCTCCCATGGTTTTTCTTGATCTCATCCTGTGAACAAAACCTGCTGCCTCAACTGTTGTACATCTACTAACCCAAGAACTTTCATCTATTCTTTCGACGTGGCCATACCATCGAAGTCTACTCTTTTGAACACATCTCCCTATACTGTCCAGATTTATTCTTCCTCTGGGGTCATCAGAATTAATCATAATTTAGATGAAACACGATTGCGGTACTTTTTTATAACATCGTATGTTTATTATTAACGTAGCTGAAGTTTGAATCAGATGTTAACCTCTCAAATTATTATCATCATCTATATAATAATATGAGAAGGCATTTCCTGTTCATACGTACGTTATCACCTTTCACACACATTGAAAAATAAAGGGGATCGTCCGATGTTACCTATTTTTAAAATGAATTGTTCCGAAATCAAATTATGCCGTTCCGACGACTAAAACAATGCAATTTAAATAAATACATTTCAAAAATGACATTCGTTTTATTGATTTGAAGAATGTTTAGCTGACAATTATTTTTACGCTAAGAAGACAGAATATTTGTCTTAAAAATAATTAAATTACTACAATATAAAATAAATAAATATATAAGAGACATATTGGAATATTAAGCTGACAATAAGAATTATTTTTATAGAAGAAAAATGGTAATTTCTTTCTTAATGGCATTGACACTGAGAGACATTTAATAAATGTCTCTCAGTGTCAATGCCATTAAGAAAGACATTTAAAAGGAAGATTATTACTGACAGTAAATGATGAAAATTGATGTAGAAAGCACCGTGGAATTTTCACGAGGTCCTGTTAGTAATTATAATTATATTAATAACTGTTAGTAATTATAATTATATTAATAACTGTTAGTAATTATAATTATATTAATAACTGTTAGTAATTATAATTATATTAATAACTGTTAGTAATCATAATTATATTAATAACTGTTAGTAATTATAATTATATTAATAACTGTTAGTAATTATAATTATATTAATAACTGTTAGTAATTATAATTATATTAATAACTGTTAGTAATCATAATTATATTAATAACTGTTAGTAATTATAATTATATTAATAACTGTTAGTAATTATAATTATATTAATAACTGTTAGTAATTATAATTATATTAATAACTGTTAGTAATTATAATTATATTAATAACTGTTAGTAATTATAATTATATTAATAACTGTTAGTAATCATAATTATATTAATAACTGTTAGTAATTATAATTATATTAATAACTGTTAGTAATTATAATTATATTAATAACTGTTAGTAATTATAATTATATTAATAACTGTTAGTAATCATAATTATATTAATAACTGTTAGTAATTATAATTATATTAATAACTGTTAGTAATTATAATTATATTAATAACTGTTAGTAATTATAATTATATTAATAACTGTTAGTAATTATAATTATATTAATAACTGTTAGTAATCATAATTATATTAATAACTGTTAGTAATTATAATTATATTAATAACTGTTAGTAATCATAATTATATTAATAACTGTTAGTAATTATAATTATATTAATAACTGTTAGTAATTATAATTATATTAATAACTGTTAGTAATTATAATTATATTAATAACTGTTAGTAATTATAATTATATTAATAACTGTTAGTAATCATAATTATATTAATAACTGTTAGTAATTATAATTATATTAATAACTGTTAGTAATTATAATTATATTAATAACTGTTAGTAATTATAATTATATTAATAACTGTTAGTAATCATAATTATATTAATAACTGTTAGTAATTATAATTATATTAATAACTGTTAGTAATCATAATTATATTAATAACTGTTAGTAATTATAATTATATTAATAACTGTTAGTAATTATAATTATATTAATAACTGTTAGTAATTATAATTATATTAATAATTGTTAGTAATTATAATTATATTAATAACTGTTAGTAATTATAATTATATTAATAACTGTTAGTAATTATAATTATATTAATAACTGTTAGTAATTATAATTATATTAATAACTGTTAGTAATTATAATTATATTAATAACTGTTAGTAATTATAATTATATTAATAACTGTTAGTAATTATAATTATATTAATAATTGTTAGTAATTATAATTATATTAATAACTGTTAGTAATTATAATTATATTAATAACTGTTAGTAATCATAATTATATTAATAACTGTTAGTAATTATAATTATATTAATAACTGTTAGTAATCATAATTATATTAATAACTGTTAGTAATTATAATTATATTAATAACTGTTAGTAATTATAATTATATTAATAACTGTTAGTAATCATAATTATATTAATAACTGTTAGTAATCATAATTATATTAATAACTGTTAGTAATTATAATTATATTAATAACTAACTGTATATACCCGGTGAGATTGTTTTGACTTACATTTTATTTTGTTTTGTTTTTTTAAACTATGCCGTTTTATATATTATTTTCTTTTTTTGTTTTTAATGTAATTTTGAAAGTTAAATTTAATTATTACAGTATTGTTTGATCATTAAAATATTAATTGAACTAAATCGGCATGAATTAGACTTGAGGCACCCCAGAATCAGAAACGAAAATTTTACTTCCGTTAAATTATAAACAACGCACTTGCCTTCGCAGATCTTTTACAGAAAGTTTTGTAAGCTAAAATATTTTTTAAAATAATTTTTAATTGAACAAAACGTTTTGTAAAAATATCCGTGAAGGCAACCGCACGTGTGTGTTATTTGGATTCAACCGGAAGTAAAAGAATCCGGTGTCGAGCCAAAATGTGTCCTTTTGGTCGTTTCTGATTCTGGGGTGCCTCAAGTATTATTGATCCCTAAATTGTTATAAAACGATAATTATTTTAGTAAGGGAATGTTGTTTAAATCTGTATTTATAAAATTACTTTCAAAGCTTTCGATTTTTTAATATGAGGATCTTTCATTTTAAAACAAGTTAAAATTATTTTTATTCAACAGTTTTAATGTTTCTAAATTGCTGTAAATTTTCAACTAATAACATAACATTAAAATGGCTGATTTCTTCACAAAGAAACGGAAATGCATTGGTTTTAGTATTTTACGCTATTGCATTTTTATATAAATTAATAATGTATTAATAATATATAATAGATTTCCAACAACAATTAAAAAAAAACTGATGATTGAAACAAAGACGCTCGTCCAACTGGGCTATTTCGGCTGGCTATATCTCTTGTAATGCAAGTATTAATAGTTGTACTCGCTGCTGCTGCTGCTGCTGTTGTTGCTATCTATGTCATTATTTAAGATACCGTTCAGTTTAAAGATAGTTTGAGGCGGATAAATTATTCTTTTAAAGGAATTAAATAGAGATACATTTTTTGTTGTTAAGAACTAGGACAAAAAAGAAGTGTCGAACCAGAATCAACCATTGATTCTATAGGAAGAAATCTATTAACAACAAGGATTCAAGAAACAGACTCACTTTACTTTATATATTAGATACTTTTGTTACCTGATCTCCACATATGCAAATCAGACACCACTATAAAAACGTGCACTTATGAAAAGAAGCCCTTCTTTACCCTGCAGACACGACATGCGAAGCACCTCATTTTTTTCCTGACGGTGAGTGTTCCTCTTTATTGTCACAACTTTACTAAATGAAAATGATAAATAGTGTTAGTCTTAGTCTTCCTACAGTTTCTTATACAGAATTCTCAACTTTTTATCACAAATAGCGTAATTTTATAGAACCGATTCTATTCTCTCTCTCTAAGAATTTGACCGAATTTCTGTTATTATGCAACTTATTTTTTACAAATGCAGATTTCGCCATCCAAAAATATTTCGAATGCAAAATGGCCGAAGAAAAAAGGGTCCATCCTGAGATTGCAGCAAAGTTTGTCGGTAAGTTTTTCTTTCTTTTTCAGTTTTCCATTTTATATACTTATTATACGTAATCTTATTTTAATGAATAATCTCATTTCAACTTTAAAAGTTCTTACAGAATATTTGACATGAATAACAGATCAAATACGCTTAAATATTTCATCAGATAGACCCCACAAATGTCATGTTTACCATCACTTCAGAATGAATCAAGTTTATTCAAATGATGTCATTCTTAGGCAAATACTTCGTATCAATATTCATCCATCTCATTCTGAGGTCATTATTAAAGTAAATAAATGAATAGTTTTCATTTAAATACGATATGATTTCCCCCCGCTTCCAGTAGCAGATTCGTTAGCTCAGTTGACAGAGAACCGAGTTCCGATCACTGGAGTCCGAGTCTCGAATCTTATCCTATGGTTATGATTATCAAAGCATAAAACATAGGAATATAAATACGGCAGAAACAAAGTACAGGGTGACCCATCCCCAACCACCACCCAAAATACCACCCAAAATATCACCCATGAAATTGCTAATAAAATTCACATTTTTTCTGCAGTCTAATCATATTTGATACAAATAAACTTCAGTCTATGCCTGACTTGTCAACCAAGTTTCAACTATGAATATCCAACAGTCTTTCTTTTATCGCCGTTCAATGATATGCGGGGACACTTTGATGGCCGTCACATCAGTAGGAGGTGTGATTTTTAATTGGTGTCTCAGTCAGCGGGCCTTAAATTTCCCTCTCGATTGTTATCGGTTCGGTTATCTCGAAGATAATGCCTATCAAAACAATTCCCAGACTATTCTTGAACTGAAGATGGCAGTCATCACAGCCAAAATCAGGACAGTGCCGAGAGCGAGGAGTGTGTGTCAGGTGGTAATGAAAATTTTACACGTCCTATTCAGGTGTGTTTTTATCATTGAACCGGTGATTAAACAAAGACTGTTGGGCATTCTTTACTGAAACTTGGTGGACAAATCAGACATAGACTGAAGTTTATTCGTACAAAATATGGTTCGATTGAAGAGAAAATATTGTGAATGTTATTAACGATTCCATGGTTAGCATTTATAAGTCCGACTGGCAAGGCCATAAAACCACACGTAATTGACTAACCATGTTGATCCAGACCCACTCTAAAATAACGCACAGAATTTATGTCCGAGCAAAAACAAAATAGTTAACTGCTATAAAACCCTAGAATGGTCAGGAAATGGAAGATCATTTTACGTTAAATTTATATGAAAAACTGATCCCCCACTCTAAATTCTAATTATTGTTTTTCTCTTTCTGCAAGGTTTTTCAGGGTATCCACACGTAATCATCTAAAACAGTAAATGTCATGGGGGAGAATGAGCTAGCAACCCAAACTTTTAATAATTTTATTTATACCTTAAAAATAAGATATTTAATTAGTTAGATAATTTTTTTAAACGTGTTTATTCATTTTTTACAGAAAAAGTAAGCGCAACTAAAATCACTGTCAAAGATTTTTTTAAATAAAATATGAGTGCATTTTCAGATTAACACCCTTCGCTACCCCCTCCCCAATGAGATTCTGCTTTTTAGGCGATTACGTTTGAACACCGTGGAAAACGGAAAGAAGAGGGGAAAAATAGAATTTAGAGTAGGGGATCAGTTTCACATATATTTAACGTAAAATGTTCCCCAATTTCCGGCCAATTCTAACTTGGTTAACTGCCCTTTTAAGGGCAGTTAACCAAACAATTTCACCATTAATTATATGTCTGAGTGGCAAGGTCACAAAATCACACGTAATAGCCTAAAAAGTAGACTCGTCCCTCAAAAAAATGCAACGGATTTAGCAAAAAAAGAATTTAGTAACTGCCCTAAAACGCTGGACTGGCTCGGAAACGAGGAATTATTCTACATTGGATTTGTATACGAGAATTTTCCGCTGCTTTAAATTCTAAAATAATCGTTTTTTTCGTTTTTTTTCTCTTTCCGACAAGTTTTTCAGGGTGTTCACACGTAATCGCCTAAAAAGGGTAGAATCTATTTCTTTTTCCGTAGGAGGTGTGGTGATTTAGCGGAGGATGTTAATCTACAATTATACCAAACATTGTGTTTTCGTACTTTGAACAGATCAGTGTTACTAAACTTTTTTTTCATTTGTCAATGAGAATAGTGAAAAGGTTGTTATAAATATTAAACAATCCGTTTGTTGTTAAACTTTACAAATAAGGTATTAACTTAGCTAATTAAAAAGGGTTTATTTATTTTTCACGAAAAATGTAAAAACTGCTAAAAGAGGGCGAGAGAGCTCTTCCAACTTATGCTTCGCTCGTAGCAAGCGCGGGTAGTTTAACGTAAGGTGTTTTAGTCATTTATTCGATTTATTTAGTAAATAACTTTAATTAATTACTGTTAATATCGACTAAACTGTTGCATATATAGACTAAAAATAAGACAATGCAATTCCAAATTAATAACACTGAAAATTAATTTATTATAAGCTGTTTAAAAAGTAGTTATGCAAATTAGGCATTAAAAGTTAATCGTTCATATGTACTATATATATACATAATGTCAAAATATTATATTGTGATATTGATTTAAATAACAGTAACTCGCTTTAATTTAAATATAGGACTGTTAAATGAAAAAAAACTTTAGCATTTATTCATTCATATATATATATATATATATATATATATATATATATATATATATATATATATATATATATATATATATGTGTGTGTGTGTGTGTGTGTGGCTGTACCCACTCCACTACTTTTGGAGCTGCTCCCGCTCCCGCTCCTGCTCCAACTCCCAAAATTGGAGCTCGCTCCGCTCACACTCCTCATTTCCAGAAAGGAACCGCTCCAGCTCACACTCCTATAAAAAGGAGCGGCTCTTTTTCAGCGCTCCATAATGAAAATGTACCTTCTTTCATAAACATTCTATTCTGCCAATGAGTGGTCGAAAGATAGGAGTGGGCGTCAAAGGATCTCGTCAATATGGGTGGGGATGTCACTTTAAGTGTAAGACCGTAAGAAATATTTTACAAAATCTCGCTAATATTTTGAGATGTGCTAAGGTTATGTTAATTTTCGTTTCTTGAGTTAAAAATAGAAATAGAAAAATCCCTGAATTATTTTAAAATAATTTTCATTACATTAACAACCTATTTTATCACGGGGGGGGGGGGGGATTTGACCCAATATTTTTTCTATTTATTTTGGAAGGGAATTTAGATTTGTTTTAAGTAAATAAAGTTTTACTTTTAAATAATCACTAATAATTAGTGATTATTTTCGTTTTAAAGAAAATATTTCTCTGGGAGAGGAGAGACAACCAGGGCAACATTAATCGTCGTGTTGTTGTTTTTTGGGGGGTTTTTACGAACGTAAGTATATTGTATAATGTATATTATTATTTACCACAGAGAAACGCGCAAGTACTTTCAAACAAATCGATTTATCCATTTTTTTTTCAATAGTACAATTTGGGGCGAAAAAAAACAATGACGTTTATTTTTTAAAGATTGAATAAAAAAATTTTTTTCATAAGTTGGCAAAAATATATCAATAAATTGTCAATAAACAATTCAGAGATCCACTTGATTTCTTCAAATTTCATACAAAATATCTGGCCTAGACATTGGGAGTTGAAAAAATATCGGGTCAAATTTTCCTCCCCCGAAAAATTAACTGGAGCAAGTTTTCCTAGGTCGGGCAAAACATTTATTAAAATTAAAAATTTGAATATAAAAGGTGAAAACGTCTATATTTGAAATCTCTAACAAAAACAAACTGTTTACAATTTTAATATTCGATAATAGATTTTGTAAGATAAAGAAAGATATTTTTAAAAAACAACAAATTAGTCAGAAAGCCTAATTATTTGCTTTTTCAAATTAAAATTTCAGACATTTTTTTTAATTTAATTAATTTTAAGTCTAGTTTTAATTGTAGAATAGGGATCGCTGTTTTTTTTCGCTCATTTCGCTTGTTATTCGTTCAAATTTTGGATGAAACTGATTGTTTGTCTTAATTGTATTTTTGGTCCTGAAATAAAATTCTCATTTACTTTTTAAAGTGTTGAGAATTTAACTTTAATTCCAGGTGTTAATCGCTGGCGGCCATGTTGGTTTTTATTGTTTTTGTAAATATAGTTTTTCCTTGGACTAAATATATTTTTTCCTTAGACTAAAGATATTTTTACTGCTTTAACATCTTATTGCGCACAAAAAAAAAACTTTGAATTTTCTATTTACAAAAACAAGTTTTAACGGAATTTAACGAATCTAAAAGCAAACATAAAAAGGTTAAAACATACTAGTCGGGAATTTAAGAATAACAAAATGTCGCCAAAAAGACAAGAAAATATGACATAAAAGTGCAATTAAAATTAAAAGAAAAATTGGCTTATTGATTCCATGAATAAGAAACATCCGTGTCATAAATACAAAAAAGTTTAAATGTTTAAGAAAATAACTTCAAAGACATCTATAGACTCACTGGGGCATTTGAAAACATTTGTTGCCAAATTGTCTCCTACCTTAAGAAAACTGTCCTATCAAAACTGTAAGATGTAACCTGCGTCTATAAAAAAAACTGAGAAGTTCAAATGTTCTTTCTCCCTTTCTCTCCCTTCCTCTCTCCCTTCCTCTCTTTCCTTATCTCATATACATTTAACAGAGATATAATTTTTAAAAATAACTAAAAGAATTTAGCTGAAACTTTCTTTTTATTTTATTGCTGAATAAAAAAAAATAATGTTTTTAAAAAATCAAATAATTTTGGAGCGAGGAGCGCAGAGCGATCAAACCACCGCTCTTTAGTCCCAAATAGAGTTGCTCACGCTCCACTTGCCGCTGAATATAAAATAAGCCCTCTTATCAGTCGCACCAGCAAAACGGAGCGTGCTCCTGGAGCGCGCTCTTTTTGGAAGGCTCAATAAAGCCCTATATATATATATATATATATATATATATATATATATATATATATATATATATATATATATATATATATATATATATATAATACTTTCACATTTAGATATAAATCTAAGAAATCATTTAGAAAGAAAATCCTATGCAAGAAGACGTTTTTCAGTAAATGAAAACAATATTATAAATCAGATATTTCGGCCATATCAGGCATTTTTCAATGATATATAGACATTTTTTCCTCTTAATAGATTCAATATTTCTACATTAGAAAGCATCGGTTGATAAAAATATAATAAATCATTTAGGAACGAAATGTTTTTAAATGTCCTGATTTGTGTAGAGACACGATGGTCAGGTGTTGTATAAATAATAGATTCAATATTTCTACATTAGAAAACATCGGTTGATGAAAATAAAAGAAATCATTTAGGAACGAAATGTTTTTAAATGTCCTGATTTGTGTAGAGACACGATGGTCAGGTGTTGTATAAATAATAGATTCAATATTTCTACATTAGAAAGCATCGGTTGATAAAAATATAATAAATCATTTAGGAACGAAATGTTTTTAAATGTCCTGATTTGTGTAGAGACACGATGGTCAGGTGTTGTACAAATAATAGATTCAATATTTCTACATTAGAAAACATCGGTTGATAAAAATAAAAGAAATCATTTAGGAACGAAATGTTTTTAAATGTCCTGATTTGTGTAGAGACACGATGGTCAGGTGTTGTACAAATAATAGATTCAATATTTCTACATTAGAAAACATCGGTTGATAAAAATAAAAGAAATCATTTAGGAACGAAATGTTTTTAAATGTCCTGATTTGTGTAGAGACACGATGGTCAGGTGTTGTATAAATAATAGATTCAATATTTCTACATTAGAAAACATCGGTTGATAAAAATAAAAGAAATCATTTAGGAACGAAATGTTTTTAAATGTCCTGATTTGTGTAGAGACACGATGGTCAGGTGTTGTATAAATAATAGATTCAATATTTCTACATTAGAAAGCATCGGTTGATGAAAATATAATAAATCATTTAGGAACGAAATGTTTTTAAATGTCCTGATTTGTGTAGAGACGCGATGGTCAGGTGTTGTACAAATAATAGATTCAATATTTCTACATTAGAAAGCATCGGTTGATAAAAATATAAGAAATCATTTAGGAACGAAATGTTTTTAAATGTCCTGATTTGTGTAGAGACGCGATGGTCAGGTGTTGTACAAATAATAGATTCAATATTTCTACATTAGAAAGCATCGGTTGATAAAAATATAAGAAATCATTTAGGAACGAAATGTTTTTAAATGTCCTGATTTGTGTAGAGACGCGATGGTCAGGTGTTGTACAAATAATAGATTCAATATTTCTACATTAGAAAGCATCGGTTGATAAAAATATAAGAAATCATTTAGGAACGAAATGTTTTTAAATGTCCTGATTTGTGTAGAGACACGATGGTCAGGTGTTGTACAAATAATAGATTCAATATTTCTACATTAGAAAGCATCGGTTGATAAAAATATAAGAAATCATTTAGGAACGAAATGTTTTTAAATGTCCTGATTTGTGTAGAGACGCGATGGTCAGGTGTTGTACAAATAATAGATTCAATATTTCTACATTAGAAAGCATCGGTTGATAAAAATATAAGAAATCATTTAGGAACGAAATGTTTTTAAATGTCCTGATTTGTGTAGAGACGCGATGGTCAGGTGTTGTACAAATAATAGATTCAATATTTCTACATTAGAAAGCATCGGTTGATAAAAATATAAGAAATCATTTAGGAACGAAATGTTTTTAAATGTCCTGATTTGTGTAGAGACGCGATGGTCAGGTGTTGTACAAATAATAGATTCAATATTTCTACATTAGAAAGCATCGGTTGATAAAAATATAAGAAATCATTTAGGAACGAAATGTTTTTAAATGTCCTGATTTGTGTAGAGACACGATGGTCAGGTGTTGTACAAATAATAGATTCAATATTTCTACATTAGAAAGCATCGGTTGATGAAAATATAAGAAATCATTTAGGAACGAAATGTTTTTAAATGTCCTGATTTGTGTAGAGACGCGATGGTCAGGTGTTGTACAAATAATAGATTCAATATTTCTACATTAGAAAGCATCGGTTGATAAAAATATAAGAAATCATTTAGGAACGAAATGTTTTTAAATGTCCTGATTTGTGTAGAGACACGATGGTCAGGTGTTGTACAAATAATAGATTCAATATTTCTACATTAGAAAACATCGGTTGATAAAAATATAAGAAATCATTTAGGAACGAAATGTTTTTAAATGTCCTGATTTGTGTAGAGACGCGATGGTCAGGTGTTGTACAAATAATAGATTCAATATTTCTACATTAGAAAGCATCGGTTGATAAAAATATAAGAAATCATTTAGGTACGAAATGTTTTTAAATGTCCTGATTTGTGTAGAGACACGATGGTCAGGTGTTGTACAAATAATAGATTCAATATTTCTACATTAGAAAACATCGGTTGATAAAAATATAAGAAATCATTTAGGAACGAAATGTTTTTAAATGTCCTGATTTGTGTAGAGACGCGATGGTCAGGTGTTGTACAAATAATAGATTCAATATTTCTACATTAGAAAGCATCGGTTGATGAAAATATAAGAAATCATTTAGGAACGAAATGTTTTTAAATGTCCTGATTTGTGTAGAGACACGGTGGTCAGGTGTTGTACAAATAATAGATTCAATATTTCTACATTAGAAAACATCGGTTGATAAAAATATAAGAAATCATTTAGGAACGAAATGTTTTTAAATGTCCTGATTTGTGTAGAGACACGATGGTCAGGTGTTGTACAAATAATAGATTCAATATTTCTACATTAGAAAGCATCGGTTGATGAAAATATAATAAATCATTTAGGAACGAAATGTTTTTAAATGTCCTGATTTGTGTAGAGACACGATGGTCAGGTGTTGTACAAATAATAGATTCAATATTTCTACATTAGAAAGCATCGGTTGATGAAAATATAAGAAATCATTTAGGAACGAAATGTTTTTAAATGTCCTGATTTGTGTAGAGACACGATGGTCAGGTGTTGTACAAATAATAGATTCAATATTTCTACATTAGAAAACATCGGTTGATAAAAATAAAAGAAATCATTTAGGAACGAAATGTTTTTAAATGTCCTGATTTGTGTAGAGACACGATGGTCAGGTGTTGTACAAATAATAGATTCAATATTTCTACATTAGAAAGCATCGGTTGATGAAAATATAAGAAATCATTTAGGAACGAAATGTTTTTAAATGTCCTGATTTGTGTAGAGACACGATGGTCAGGTGTTGTACAAATAATAGATTCAATATTTCTACATTAGAAAACATCGGTTGATAAAAATAAAAGAAATCATTTAGGAACGAAATGTTTTTAAATGTCCTGATTTGTGTAGAGACACGATGGTCAGGTGTTGTACAAATAATAGATTCAATATTTCTACATTAGAAAACATCGGTTGATAAAAATAAAAGAAATCATTTAGGAACGAAATGTTTTTAAATGTCCTGATTTGTGTAGAGACGCGATGGTCAGGTGTTGTACAAATAATAGATTCAATATTTCTACATTAGAAAACATCGGTTGATAAAAATAAAAGAAATCATTTAGGAACGAAATGTTTTTAAATGTCCTGATTTGTGTAGAGACACGATGGTCAGGTGTTGTACAAATAATAGATTCAATATTTCTACATTAGAAAGCATCGGTTGATGAAAATATAAGAAATCATTTAGGAAACAAATATGATGCAAGAAGATTTTCTGATTTTTTCAATAAATGAAAACAATATCATAAATCAGATAGTTCGGCCTTATCAGGCGTTTTTCAATTATATATAGACATGTTATATATATATATATATATATATATATATATATATATATATATATATATATATATATATATATATATATAGGATCAAATATAAACCAAAGTAAAACTTTTAGTAGATGGAACCTATTGTGAAGAGGAATAGCTCAATATACGAGATTGAACTTTGTTATTTTCGAAAGCCAACTTATCCATCTGTATTTCTCCTCTGATCTCGATCTTTGAAAAGCCTTGGCTTAAGGAAAGAATAATAAACACTAGTTTATTACTGAATACACCTTGCATTGAACAATTGAAATTTGAAATAAATTTGGACAATCGTCGCATATTTATCACTCTTTTTTCTTCTATCTCTCTCTCTATATATATATATATAT
>OY744536.1:74163204-74368204 GCA_963556195.1 Sepiola atlantica | reverse complement strand
TGAGGCGTGAAAATCCCGTTTTTTGCTTTGAATAGTTTTTGGATGAAAGTTGAATTTCAATTTTTGACGCAATTTTCGTATGCGTGCAATGCCCGACTGTTCGCTGTCCTTCGAATTCTGCTTAACACTAATAAATCTTTGGCAGTTGTCAGCTAATTTCTGCAGTGTTAAGTTCATTTTCTAATTTATTTAGAACTCTGCGCCTTATTTCAGCGTCTTTTCCTGATACCAATCCTTGAACAAAAATTAAGCATTTAAAATTATCAGCACTAAGTTCGGATAATTTAAAGTCGTCGCAGTGCTTTTTTACTACTGATCCGAACGTTGAATGATCTTCGTCATTTTTTATCAGATGTAAACACTTTCAGCGTTTGTGAAATAACGAAGTCTTTTGACTGAACAGACTCGTTAAAAGTTTTGACAAGCGCAAAAGAGAATTTTTAAAATCCAACATGGCCTTCAACGATTTAGGCATTGCATTAAAGTTCGAATTTCAAGTCTTTCAAAAATAAATTAGAATTTTATTTCGGGATAAAAAATACAATTTTAGACTAATTAATAAGTTTCATCCAAAATCCCCCCGCTCCAAAAAATCAAAACTGTTTTAATTTATTACAACTTTTTACTATATTTTAAATAAACTGTTCGTTTTGTGGTCGTGTTCTTCCTGTGGTTTTGTTTTCTTCATATTGTAACTTCCATGTGAATGGTTACCATTCGTAGCTTATGCAGGTTGGTTTCCGCATTCGATGATTTTCATTAAGATTGCAACTATTTTGATCATTGCCGTTCTTTGTATGTCCTCAGTCTTCCCTTTGATTCCAATTTCTCACAGTCTTTTTTCCAGGGTTTTGGGAACTGTTCCTAGTGTTCCTACGATTACTGGCATTATACTGACTTTCTTCATGCTCCATATTCCTTTCAGTTATCTGGCAAGTTCCATGTATTTGCTTCGTTTTTCCGTTTCCTTGATCTTTACTCTGTGGTCTATTGGAATGGTAAAATCTACGACTTGGCAGGATTTTTCCTTCTTGTTGACTATTATGAAATTCGGTCTCCATACTTGTATGAGTTTATCTGTTTGCATTATTATTATTATTATTATTATTATTATTATTATTATTATTATTATTATTATTATTAATATTAATATTATTATTAATGTAGGTCCCGCTCCTAACAAGTACGTTCTTCCACCAACAATTGGCGTAGACAAAGATAAAACACTTCCCCAAGAACCATCCTACAGCATACGAGCAAACACTTGGAGTAAGTATAGATCCATTGTTTTTCACATAAAGCAATTTGTAAATATCTACTTTCGTACCAAATTTTCGCGGGGATCCATTTTTTTTACAAACTGCATTTAATTACAAAGCATTTATTCAAAAATATCACTTTAAAAAATGCTTTGATCCTCTAGACTGTGTTGGGTAGGCCAATCTCGAGTTCAATTCCGGATGAAGGCATTAGCTGATATTGGATATATCTAAAGGTCACGAAACCCGGAATGAGGACAGTCTACTCCAGTTGATTGAATAAAGGGTTTAAGTGGAAATCCCATAACAGTTAGGGAACATGATAAAAGGTACCTGGAGAAGGCCGAAGTGTACCACGGTCGAAACGCTATGAACAACAACGAAGATGAGGAAAACCGACTGAAACATAAAATTAGAATAGTTGTTATTTTATTTTATCCAGATAAGCAACGCGTGGGTAGAGAAATTGAAATTAATTCTCTGCGAACGTTGGTTTTTGCTAAAATGCACAGTGTGTTACGTTGGCTAAGCACACGTGTAGAAATTTACTTAATCGGTAAAAGCGTGTGGCGGACAAAAAGATTTCCTTTACTAATAATTTGTCTACGACAAGCTATAAAGACAGTAAAACGAGACAAATAATCCCTTGGACAACGTACGAAATACATTGTTCATATACAATGCAAAAATTATTCAGTTAAAAACAAAATGTGAAGATTTGCTTTTTTTCGTGGCGTCGTTTTTTGTTTGGCGAAGTCCCCCGAAGTCGTTGTTAGCTGTAGCCCAACTAGCCAGAAATAAGTGTAGGGGGTGGTCTTAATTCTTGACCACGTGTGGCGCGAGAATTCCCAATTACACTATTGTGTTCACGAGATTTAGATATCTTAATTTTATCAAGGGAGTCTAAGGGGTATCACTCTAGCCTAGAAAACCTTTTTCCTCAAAGGGAGATAACTCTGGTGTGTACACGTGTAAATACTGTAAATAACAACACTACATGATGCTAGAAATATTGCAAATATTTTGGGGGTAGTTTTTTTACTCAGGAGGTGCTGACAATAATCCTGGTTTTGAAAATGTGTATTCCAAAAATCCTTAGTCATTTTTATTTATTAGAAATAACTGACCACAATCCCGGTTCAACCTTTGGCTTTAATAGTCGGATGACGCACTGAGGTCTTTCCATTCTTATTCTCTATTACGATGAAGACGAAAACTTACCAGCTGAAAAACGAATGAGATGTTTCGCATGTTATACATACTCATCTGTCAGAGGGGAAAAAGTGTTATCTTCACAATTGTATAATTGTATGATTTGGACTGATTTGCATATGTGAATAACTAATTTACATATGTGAATAACTGATTTGCATATGTGAATAACTAATTTGCATATGTGAATAACTAATTTGCATGTGTGAATAACTAATTTGCATATGTTGATACAAACTGACTTAAAATGAAAGAACGGATTGAATGGGGGTTAGGGTTAGGGTTAGGGTTCATTTTCAGACTGCAGATAGAAAGCGGTGCTGCTGGAAATCTGTTTGCCTTTGTGGGTGTTTCTTTCTTACGATCAGTTTACATTCTCACAAGAATATTCGGAAAATCCCCAAACAGTGAAACTGAAGATTAATTGCTACAAGAGTGTCTCAGGGTGCATCCGATAACTCGAACCGCGAGTACAAATTCAGGAATGTCATCAGCTGAATTTATGTTCGCAAAAAAGATTCACGCGGTTTTGATAAACAGATTCCTTACAAAAGCAAACATTTCTAAGGTACAATTTTTTTCAAGATTAGCGAAAAAATCTATTCTAAATACATTTATAAAAATCGAAATGTTAGCTTGAAAGAAGGCATTATCGAGGAACGAATTGAGAAACTATCATCAAACATTTTAAATGGATTATAAAACGACACAATAACCAACTTAAAAAGAGAGTTCCGAGCCCAACTTTTGTGTTCACAAGATTTGGGGATGTCATTTTCTATTCAAGGGAATCTATGCCTTCTTGCCAAAGGGCATATTTTTCCAAAGGAAGATAACCCGAAATTCTCATGTATATTAGGGTTTGTTCGTTTGGTTTTTATTCAAGAAGAACTTACCAAAGTCTATTAAATGTGTATCATTGATCATTTTAATTGTAACTTTAAGAATTAATATAATTTATTACATCAATACATTATTCAACGTTGGGGAAATAAATTATTTTTTAAATATTTTTTAAATGTGTAGTTCAAAGAATCTAACAGTCATTGTCCATTTTTTATTGGCTAGAAATAACTGACCACAGTCCCGGTCCAATTTATGGCTTTAACAGTCGCATGACGCGCCGGGGCCTCTCCAGTATTCCTACAACAAGAATTATCGGAAGACACAAGGAATCTTGTAAGTAATCTCATTTGGTTTTATTCATCTTACACATGTACAATATAGTTTAACTAATATATATATATATATATATATATATATATATATATATATATATATATATATATATATATATATATATATATATATATATATATATATATATATATATATATTAGAGGTGAAAGATGAGAATAAAGAATTGAAAAGATACAATATTTATTAAAACATCAAAAGTTCAGAGCAAGGAGCCTCATATCCTTAATCAAACAATTCCAGCACCAAACTAATACTAATACACATACAGGATAAAATGGAAGTTACCAAGTACCATCGGACCACCAGCATCTTACAAAAATATTTGGATTCCTGAACAATTTGAGTATTGTTTTCTTTTTCAAAACATTCATTTCCAAAATAACAGATGCTTTTATTTCATTTTTGTCTTGACGTGTTTTTAGATATCATCCATCCTGACTTCATGCTCTCACCTCAACGTAAGCCTCTTTACCTTTTAGCCCTTATTTTTGTTCTTAGTTTCTATTTCGTTTTACTTTATATAAAATTTTCAAAGTTAAATGTTGCCGATAATATTTACAACTACATTATCGGCTTTTCCCTATCCTCTGACGAGAAGAGTTTATCTTTGAAAATCCATGGATTAAGGATATGAGGCTCCTTGCTCTGAACTTTTGATGTTTTAATAAATATTGTATCTTTACAATTCTTTATTCTCATCTTTCACCTCTAAAATTAATTGCTCTATTCAATATATTGAGCTTTACATTATCACGATAGATTATTATTATTAAACGATAATTAAATTATCGTTGTTTAATTCAACATTTAAATATATATATATATATATATATATATATATATATATATATATATATATATATATATATGTATATATACTAGCTAACATACCCACTAATATCAAAAATATATAGCTCCCTCGAACATCTATTTATTTTATACATGGCTATTCTATTGACGGGATCCCACGTTGCACCTAGCACAGTGCCGCGTCCCGTGTATATATATATATATATATATATATATATATATATATATATATATATATATATATATATATATATATATATATATATATATATATATATATGATGGACTCTCCCGTCGATTTCGACGTATGAGTGCCCCACCAGGGGCTGCCCGCGCGTGAATTTATAATTGCAAGGGTTGCGCAATCCCAACAACCGCTCTCCTGAGTCGGCATTGCTTGATTCCAATGGCAAGTAGTAATACAAGACGACTGGAAACAATGCCGAGATAAGCAGAGAGCACATACAGCACCTGGTATTCCCAAATGGTCACCCATTTAGTAGTGGCCAGGCTCGACGCTTAACTTCTTCTGCAACTTTTTGTTGTCACGACTGCAACTGATCGTCGCTCGTCATCACTGTCGCCGCCGACGCCGCTGTCATCATTCTTTTCGGGCTGTTGTTTCCATTCTGAAATCAACTTCTTAGATTTACGACAAGTCTTTTTCTGTTTTAAGGAGCCGCTTTTATTTAACTACTTTAATTGGACGACCTGAACGAGTTCGCTGCGATCGAGAAAGAGGTTTACGCTAACTAGTTCACTAGTTAATATCCTTAATTACTTGAGAAGGAGGAGTATGGAAGATTTACTAATTGGCTCTTAGATTTTCGTCATTCGGAATCTTTCTCGTAACCGCTGCATATTTGGCGATGTTAACTATCTCGCTTCCAAGTCAAATCTGATTCAATCTCGATTTAATTCTCCCACGCTGAACTCTCGCTACCAAATCTCGCGATCAACACACAGGTGTGATGTCAACTTCTGACCTGTCGTAACCTTAAGGTTACGTCAGTTGTCACCGGGCATCCGTGGGAACACATCGAACCGAACTGTACGGGGTGACTCCGCTACAACCGCGTAAGTCAAACCCGTCTCGAATAGATGTGTCCAAGCCATTTTCTAACATATATATATATATATGTGTGTGTGTGTGTGTGTGTGTGTTCACAATACAACATGAGGTAATGAAAGCAAAGTAACAAGTCGAAGAAAATATAATTCAATAAAACATTTATTTTATGCGGAACAGACTATGAAATAATGCTAATTAAAACGTATTCAAAGTAAGTGTAGGTGGAATGGTGTATGCGCGCGTGTGTGTGTGCGTACGTATGTGTGTGCGTACGTCAAGACAAAGTGTCTATTGGGAATGTCTATAGTAGAGAGTCTGAGTATTGTTTACGTATGCGTGTGAGCGGACAACAATTATTGAATACCGGGATAGTGTCGTTGTGTGTGTGTGAGTACATGGTGAAAACAGCTGTCAGATTAAATAGAGAGAGAGGGAGATACGGTCTGGCTGATGCTATCTTTAGCAGGTCGTAAAAAGGAAAGAGAGAGGGGGTATGTGCATCCCTTTTTATAAGGCAGGTCACGACGTCCCCTGGCGTCACGAAAAGAGGAGATACATCGAGTTTTGCCATGGCCACCGAGAGTTGACAAGGCCAAGCAACTAACTTCTTGCCCACCTCTGACGTCACTGCATTGCGTGTCAAAACAATGGCTGTCGTAATAACAATAAGAAGGCATTTCGACTTCTCCATTCACTAAATAATCCATCAAAATTCAGGAAATCAACCGATTTTTTTGTATAATTTTTAAACAAATTTCAAAGTCTGAATTACTTACGGTTCATTTGGTTAGAAGTTTAAATAATGGTAATTCATAATTCAGTTTTTTGCAGTATTTGATCGTGAATTATTATTTTCTTTAAATTTATATTGAATAAAGATCAGTTTCAGGATAAATCGAACCGTGTTCCTTTCTTTTTTTTTATATGCAATTTTTAAAGTTTTCTAATGCTTTGTTTTAAATATTTACAATATCGTATGGTCAACATGCTTTGATATTTTGGATAACTTTAGTAAAGGTGTTCTTTGTTTACAAGAAATAATACATTTGCACCAAGCTTTATAATAAAGTAATGGATTTATTATATTCCGTGATCATTAATTAATAAATACTGAAAATTTAATTAAAATTGGTTGATTTCCTGAATTTTGATGGATTATTTAGTGAATGGAGAAGTCGAAATGCCTTCTTATTGTTATTACGACGGTCATTGTGTTGACACGCAATGCAGTGACGCCATTTTCTAGCCAACCGGCCTGTAGTAACTCTCGGTGGCCACGGTTTGGCGCCACTTGATGGTATGTGCGTAATTGTATTTAAGAAGGGAGTTAATGCCACACTATCTTGATGTGCAGTATGTATAATCAATTCCTATTGTTCCTAGTTTTCGCTTCACCAGGGTGCTCGTCGTGTCTGGTGTTGGCGTTGTTCGTTCAGGGAAAGAGGACACACTTCTATAAAACGGCAACGAAAACAAAATTGAACAAAAATGCGTTTATTCAAATATATTCATGTTTCGGCGATAAAATTCAGCTAGCAAGGACGACCCTTCCTTCACTTCTTTCTGCATCTTTTTTACTGCGATGTTTTCTCCGTAAGAAGCACCAAAATAAGTAAAGTAGTCGACTATAGTGGTGGGCGATCTGAAATATCCCTTTTTATAAGCTACTATGCTGAGGTGCAGGGGAAGGTGATACTCCTTTCCTAGGGTTACCCCATTTATCCTTGATTCTCGCAGGCAGACAAACAATAAACTCTATAATATCCAGCCAGACATCAAAAAATGGCAAAATGGGTATAGGAAAGTGAAGAAAGAGGAATCAGACTTGGCCACACACATATCATCTACGGATACATATTGAAAGGGGAAGACCCACCTATTTGCTGTGCATGTGATACAAGACTTACAGTAGAACATATACCAGTGAAATTTATGGATTTTGACCTAATCCGTAAAAATCCAACCAAATAGACAATGTGAACAAATCATTTATCAAGATTGACCCAAATAAAATAATAAAATTTCTTAAGGAAATGAAAATATATTCCAAGATATAGGTTGAGAAAAAATTGATTTTGAATAAAATCTGTAACTGAACTTTGTGAAGGCATCTTCAAACCACTGTTCAATCGAATCTTATTGGCATATAATGACCTAACAAGGGTTGAGATGCCGTAAAATCAAACAATCAAATCAAAATCAAATTACCTTATAATGCTTAGCGTTTAGCAAGGGAAGCATCAAGTACCATTTTTTTATCTTTGGTATGACTCTACCGAGAATTGAACCCTGGTTTCCCATAAGCTAACACTTAACATGCTTTGTATTTTAATATAATTTTAGTTGATTACTTATTTATGTTCATCTTTATTATGTATAGAAATCTGATACAGAAGGTTGCGTGTTCAGGTCACGTCCGGGTCGCCAGTCAGTTCATTCATCAGGTTTTGAATAAGTTGAATAACACAAAGCTTTAGGGATTATAATTTTAAAGCTTTATTCAATTTTATAATATTATATCGTATCATCATCATCATCATCATCATCATCATTATTATTATAAGGATCGGTAAGTTGTTAAAAGTTATGTAAAGATGTTGTTATTAAGAGTTCCATAAAGGTGTTGTTAGTTTATGGGCAGATTGTCTTGGTATGAACGACTTGCTGGCACATGTTCCGCCGATCTCCGATTGTGTTGCTATAAGCTGTGTTGACATTAATTCGAGAGCGGTTGATGCAGCAACGATAATCATTATGACCTGGCTGGTATGTAGTTGGTTGTCGATGTAATTTTGGCAATATTAGATGATAGTGATGCTGAGTTCTATCAAAATGACAGAAATTATATGTCAGCCGAGGCCTGTCTGTTTGTAGGTCGATATACGCTGCTGTTAAAGACTTGTTGATCACGTGGCCGGTTCAAAAAGACAACATATTTTCAATTTTCGAATGTGATCATCTTCTGATTGGTGCATGAATTGAAATTCAAATATTTGAATTTCAATTCTCGTCAAACTGCACCCAACCGCTTTAGTACTTTTTCATTGTCTCCTTTTTTTAGTGTTGTTTTTTCTCATAAGTAAAAAGAAAGTGAAGAAAATACAGAAGGAAAGAAATTGAGAAAACTAGAAGAGAAAGGAAAGTAGTAATATTAACCAGCCAGTTGGTATCCACTCTTAACGCGAAAAATAAATTTATATGATAAAAGACTGAATTTGGGTCATTGGAATTTAAATAATCATTATATATATATATATATATATATATATATATATATATATATATATATATATATATATATATATATATATATATATATATATATATATATATATGGGAATTTTTTTAGATGAGGATTGATAATGTGTATCATTTAGATTCTGGAGGTTGAAGGTTCAATCCTCAGTGCGGGCGATACTAAGAATACAATTACGAATTACTTAAAACTTCTACTCGGTCATGGCTGACGGAACGAGAACAAGCTACTTCTCCCACCCCCACCCCAAATAAAGTATTCCGTTCGAATTTCCGTACAGATTCCTGAGTTCGGCAAAAAAATTCTCGAGTTCGACAAGATGCACCTGAAAAATGTCGATGGTTACATCGGCCGAAACGTTGTGAGAATAACATCCAAGATGAGAACAGTAGTCCGAATTATCCGAATAATACATTTATACATTTATTCTCACAAAGACAGATTGTCGAAGACAAACGCAAGAAAAATGTACGTAACATTATACATAAAAGGGGCGAAAATCACAGACCTAGTGACTAAAGGAAAAACTACGTAAATGTATGGGATATTGTTGTCACATCTGGGCTGGTGCAGCATCCACTAGTTTTTCCCTCTTAGACAAGGTCCAAAAAGAGTCGCTAATCTAATATGTCCCTCACTATCTACCAAGCTCCAGCCCCATCGCCACAATGTTGCATCCTTGTGCTTGTTTTACAAGTACTTCAATGGGATGTGTTCCGATGAACTTGCTGCTCTGGTGCCCCCTTGACGTAAATACATTCAACCAACCCGACAATCAGCTAAATCTCTGTGGAGGTCCCCAGATGCCGGAGAGCCTTCTACTCAAATAGCTTCTTTCCTAGGGCTGTCGGTCTTTGGAACTCTCTTCCTGCTCGCTGTATCCTCGACTGTGCCGACATGCAGAAATTTAAAACTAATGTGAACAAGCATCTTGCTATACAGCTCCTAATTTAGGATGACCCCCAAAACTTTCACCCTAATTCTCGGTATCTCCTTACGTCTACAGTGGCAGCTTGCTTTGTTTGGGGTGAACTAAGTAAAAATATATATGTAAGAAAAATGTCCCAACACAATCGAAATACATGTGTTGCCAGGCTAAACAAATAGAGAGAGACGTTTTTACAATGTATAAGTAAATATGATTTTGTTGATGATGTCTGAGAGTCACATATTATTGCGACCAGAGTGGGTCTTCAATGAATGCGATCGTGAAGAACGTTTGAAAGGCATAGGGTCAGAGTTGTGAAAACAATGCAAAGATGGCAGGCAGTCGGACTGCGTACGATACTTTGGACGTCCAACGCCAAAAAGAGAAAGATATAGTGTTTGTAAATTCGCACGTGGATGGAATTTGATATAGTTTTTGGTTTCCGGATATAGGAGAGTGCATTCTCTCGTTGCTCAGTATAATTCAGTAGAGATAATTTGGATATGACGGAAAAGAAAAAACTCTTGAATATTCTGAGCCAACGACAATAATGGATAAAAATGTTTCAAATATAAATATACTGAACGGTTTATAACAACGTTCATATCACAACTGATGACCTATGTACAAGTGAGTGCTCATTAATTTTAAAATAAACGTTAACACTATCATTTCAGCTGCTTCAATACGTAATTAACATGAACGTAGACAAATAATTAACAACAATTGTATTGAATACAGGAACACCATCGCCGTATATAAATGAACAGGTAGTGGTGTAGTGGTTACAGCCGGGGACTCGAGGTACCAATTTTGTGTGCTGATAATTATAAGCAGTAGAAATAGACCCTCTAAAAATTATAGACCTTCTAAATGTAGCATTTCTGCTAGGCATAAAAGAATGACGACGTACTGATATACGAGAATGTAATGATATATATTTCTTTCAGTGGCAGTTGAGAAGTGTGTGTTAGTGAGGAAGGAAGACGCACGCACAGGAATTCAACAGGTTGTTCTTATCGGGTCCAAATCGCCAACCAACTAACGATATCAATTTCGGGTTGTTATTATATAACAATTTGTGATCTTTGCAAACACCCACTGTGGGACTTCACTGTCAATTTAGCCACGCCCCAGTGCATTTTATGCAGTGTCTTAGTCCTTTCTTCTGCCGCTAACTTTTTACAGGTGGTTCCAATCAACAATTATTTCATTTTTGACAATCCACCACATTTGATTTTCCCGGGTGCGTGTCCATGGCAAGTGCACCTATTTCTGTCAAATGACGTTTTCGGTACACCCAGCAATTCCAATGAACAATTATTTTATTTTTGACAATACACCATATTTGTTTCTAATTAAGATAAACTTTCCATCACTATTAACATATATATTAATGTTTCCTTTTTGTTATTTTGTTTATTTATATTCTAGATTTAACGTTTGTAGCAACGCACGTGCTTGGTGATATCTTTTCTGTGCACGAGGTCGCCAGGTACACGTGTGTTGAGTTATCGTGGGTAATTATAATGTTATAATTGTTATATTCTTTTGATGGGTCTACGTCCTTGTTATCCCCCTTTCGGGAGATCCTTTTCCCCAAGAAGAGGGTGATATTTATTCTGCTTATTTATTGAATTTCTATGTATGCCTTGCCATTCCATGTAACACACACTATCTCAGGCAATTTCATATTCGTACGTACGTTTTCTCCTTCCACCCCCTTTTAAGAAGATCGAATCGCCCAATCGCCGAAAATGCAATGGAAAAAAGTTTGTATTTATTTTAATTTCATCTGATGTCGCTATGTGTCGAATGTGAAACTCGAAATAAAATACACTTTCTTGACCTTCAGGCTAGGATCAAAGTGTAGTATTTGTGATGTCCAAAGATGGTACAATAATATCGCTTGGTCTGCATTCGTTCCAGACGTCCATAGAATGGAAATATGTCGCAAACTCCTTCAAAGGTTTTGGAGATAGACCCCCATAACCAGATGTATTCTGAAACTATATTAATTAGAGTACTTCGATAAGTATATTTCAGTGTGAACAAAGGTGGTACAATAATATTGTGTAATCTATGTTCATGCTGGACGTTCATAGAATGCACGGAAGCAATATCCAATAGATGAAGGCAACAACTGTGGAATTTTCACGAGTCCCGCTAGTTATTATTAATTGTTTACAAAATACTAAAATTGTAAAAAATCTAGATCCTCTAAACAATGTATATCCCAATCAATTGACCTACTTGACAGCCAGGATCAAAAATAAAGAAAGAAACCGTTGAATGTAGTTAATGCATTATTAATTGTTGTTTTTTTCTTCAGATTTATGGGAAGGCATCCAAGATAATCCTGGTCCGAATCAATATTGCATGGAAAATTTTCGCATAATCCGGGAACGAACAGCCCCAGCATTCAGTTTAAAACCGCGCCCCAAAGTGGCCAAGAACACGATGCCCTCACCGTGTGCCTATACCCTACCAGAAATTCTCGGCGAACGGCAGGTCAACCTCAACAGCGTCCCGTTCTATTCGATGAACAAACGTATCGAGTACAATAGTTACTCGTACGATTTTGCTAAAACGCCCGGACCGGCCGGCTACAAAGTCTCTCCCATGCACGTCACCTTAAAACAGCCGCCCATCTATTCGCTCAAGGATCGAACGTTGATACCTAAATTTAAAATGGATAACCCTGGACCAGGGGCGTACGATTTGCACAGTGCCAAGTTTATCAAAAGAACTGCTCCGAAATATTCACTGGGTATTAAGCATTCACCCTACAAAATGCCGGTGTGTCAAGACATATTTTATTGACTCTACAATATTATATATTTATGCTTGTATGAATTTTTCTTCATTTTTCTTCATCCTGAGAAAGTCTTACAATAAAGACGAAACGTTGATGAATACATAAATAATATATTTTGGCTTTCCGTTTTCATATATATATATATATATATATATATATATATATATATATATATATATATTTGAATGAAATGGCGAATTTTCTATAGATCTGTAGACAGTTTATAATGCGTTAAGTAAACATCGATTAACATTTCTGTTTTGTCATCAAGACAATGTTCTTACCAAAAATATTTTGAATAAATTTTCATGGATAATATATAAAATTCGGATCGACATGTCATTTTTTCATATTGATACAAAGAGAAAGTAGTAGGTATTATTCCCTTACAGAAAAAAGTACTCCGACTACTACTCTTTCACAACATGACACCTTTTCCAATTAAACGCCATGTTTCTCTCCACGGTAAATAGAAATACTAATATCAATTTAAAAAATAAAAAATAATTCTAAAATGATGAAAAATTAAACCAAATTTAAGAGTTAAAAAAATCGAAAGTATGTATATGATTTAAATGCCCGATCGATTTTATTGCAAAATCGATTTTTAAAATAGAAGATTCCTTTATGGAATTATCTTTCCAAAAATGTTAATATTTTTTTACAGAAAATTAATTAAATGAAAGGACCAAAAGGGGGGGGGGCAATAAATGAAGCAAAAAGGAAAGTTAACGCCGGATAGGGACAGCTGGTATATTATATCATTTCGTATGTGGATAAATCGGACAGTTTCTCTTAATAAAAGAAAAAGAAATATTCGTCTACTGATTGATAAGTTTTAGATTTGAATTGTTTTTCTATATTTTGCGGTGGTTCCACTTTCCATTTTCTATATCTAACTTTATATATATATATATATATATATATATATATATATATATATATATATATATATATATATATATATATATACAGGGTGTCCCAAAATAATGTATACACCCTTTGAATTGTTATAACTCGTTCAAATTACTGATTTTTATTTGCAAGATTGATACACAAACAGAAGAGTAAGAATATACACGTAAAAATACTGACAGTAAAATTAACAAAAACATAGAAACTTAACTTTTAACAAAGATAAAGGCTATTTAGGATAATTTCAGAATGTTCATAAAATGAACCCTCACCCTAACCCCAACCCGTTCTGCTCAATACACTTTCCATATAGTGAAGACGTTAAGAATTGTACCTACAAACGTCCTGCAACATTTACTCCTTGAGCACATTCTACTACAATTGCTACTCCCATTTGTTTGCAATTGCTTCAGGTTTCTTGCTTTAAACATTGTAGCCTTTACGTTTATTAAAAGTTATTTTTCTATGTTTTTGTTAATTTTAGTGTCAGTATTTTTGAATGTGTATTCTTACTCTTCTACTGTTCTATCAACCTTGTTTGCAAGTCAAAATCAGTAAATTGAACGAGTTTAACGATTCAAAGAGTGTATACATTATTTTGGGACACCCTGTATATATATATATATATATATATATATAATACAAGCAGAAATCAGACTCTAAGTATTCTTTTTATATGACATATCTTTAATGTAAATTTGTTGTAATTTTTAAAACTGATAATTTTCATTTGAATTATCTCTTTTGAAAATTAATGAACGTAATATTTTAAGACATGTTTTTGTAATTTATCCTTTTTTTATTAAATTAACTAATTAATGTAAATATCGACGAAACTAGTGCATATATAGAGACAATTAGGACAATAAAATTACAAATGAATAACACCAAACATTAATTTATTATAAACTTATATATATATAGTAAAAATAGGACAATAAAATTACAAATGAATAACACCAAATATGAATTCATTATAACCTTTTTTTTAAATAATTATGCTATACGTGGATACTTCATTATAAAATGTGTTTTGCCCCTTACCTCAATAGAATAAAATCCATGCAAATGAATGCAAGTGTCCTTAATGTAAGCGTTTTAAACTAAAAAATGAATCTCCACCATATGTCGCATTTCATAACTGATTGATATTTCTTCGAAAATTCTCATTTCCAATGGGATAAAAAGAAAAAGAATAATATATTAAAATGTGCTTCTAAAATAATTTTAAGCCGGACAGGGAAGAATAAACAAAGCAGCGGGTTGCAGTTTTCTGTAATTAATTTGATTTTGTCTTTATTTTTCAAATAATGTCTGATGAAAGAAGCATATGTGGTACTTGATTATAAAATGTATTTTGAAGCTTAGCTAGACAGACTAAAATCCACCAGCAAAAGAAAACAGTTGAAACCCGTATTTTTAAAACGAATCCCAGAGTTCTTGACTAACGAGAGCATTTTAAACAAACGAATAATACCTACCTACCAGATTTCGTATTTCGTAACTGATTGATAAAGGGGGAAGGTTCTCCGAAAATCCTCACTCCTCAATGGGAGAGAGAAAAAAAACAATATATTAAAACGTGCTTCTAAAAGGATTAATAAACAAAGCAGTAAGTTCCAGTTATCTATAATTAATTTGTTGTTTTTTTAATTCTCTCAAATATTGTCTGATAAAAGAACAAACCTGAATATTTTATTATAAAATTGATTATTAACCTTAGCTGATTAAAAAGGTTGAGACCCATATATTTTTAACGAATCCCAGTGTATTAAACTAATGTGAGCATTTTAAACTAACAGATATATCTTTACCAGATTTCGCATTTCGTAACTGATTTATAAAGGGAAAGGTCCTCCATAAATCATCACTTCTCAATGAAGAAAAAACAATATGTTAAAACGTGCTTCTAAAAAGTTGTTTTTATTATTCCAGACAAGGATTAATAAACAAAGCAGTGAGTTGCAGTTTTCTGTAATTAATTTGTTTTTGTTTTAATTTTCTCAACTAATGTCTGATAAAAGAAGCATATGTAGATACTTTATTACAAAATGTATTTTGAACAGAATAAAAATCCTCACAAAAGAAACAGGGTAAATCCGTATTTTTTTAAACGAATGTAAGTTTTCTGAACTAATGTGCGCATTTTAAACTAACGAATACATCTCTACCAGATTTCGTATTTTGCAACTGATTAATAAAGGGGGAAGGTCCTCCGAAAATTCTCCCTCCACAGCGGGATAAAAAGAAAGAAAAAAAAACAATGTATTAAACCATGCTTCTAAAAAGTTTGTAAAAATGCCGAACCGGGATTAATAAACAAAGCAGTTAGTTGCAGTTTTCTGTAATTTATTTGTTTTTATTGTTATTTTATTTGATAATATCTAATAAAAGAAGCATACGTGGATACTTCATTATAAAATATGTTTTGAACATTACCTGGGAAGAATAAAATTTCATGCAAAATGAATGAAAGTGTTTTTTTGTAAGCATTTTAAAGTAAGGGATAAATCTCTACCAGATATCGCATTTCATAACTGATTGATAAAGAGGGGAGGTCTTCCGGAAAAAATAATATATTTAAACGTGCTTCTAAAATATCCAAAAATACCAGAAAATTATAAACAAAGAAGTTTATTGCAGTTTTCTTTAAATATTTTCCAAATAATATATATATATATATATATATATATATATATATATATATATATATATATATATATATATATATATATATATAATATAAATATAGAGGCAAACAAGCCTTCAAAAACCATGTATTAGATGCGAGTAATTAAATCAAAAGAAAAATAAAAATATTTCGAAACATTTAATAAAATATTTCAAAATACCTTCCGTTTTTTTTTTTTCTTCATCTTGATTTTTTTTTTAGCTAATATTTCGCTTGACAAAAACAAGCTTCATCAGAGCCAAGACAAATAAAGGTATAACCTTTTTTTTTTCCATAATTTATTTCCTGGTGTTGGTGAAGTGTCACGTCCGGTGTTGTGGACTATTGTTGAAAATGTCTGTTTTAAATAGAATAGAACTTGAATGCGCATGGTCGCTGCGAGTTATAAATTAGGAAAGTTCATTTTATAAAGCATCTTTTGTAAGCTAAAAAAAAATCAAGATGAAGAAAAAAAAAAACGGAAGGTATTTTGAAATATTTTATTAAATGTTTCGAAATATTTTTATTTTTCTTTTGATTTAATTAATCGCATCTAATACATGGTTTTTGAAGGCTTGTTTGCCTCTATATTTATATTAACTTACAAAAGATGCTTTATAAAATGAACTTTCCTAATTTATAATATATATATATATATATATATATATATATATATATATATATATATATATATAATCCCAGTTTTCGGTTAAACCATTTTATTAGTAACCATACAGTTGTTTCTCCCGTATAAAATTATATTTTACCTTATTAATTGCAATTAGAAAGATGCATTAAATTTGATCTATAATCGTTAGACACCGATTACGCAAGATTCCCTGAATCTCAATTTCTTCTTAAGAACCCTTAAGTCTTACATTTTAGACATTTCTAGAATTAAAATTTGAATAAGGATTCTAAACATAACGTTTAGTATCATTATATGTTGATTTTAATCTTCGTAAGAGGGCATAAAAGTGTTGCAAAACTGTTCTAAGAAGTGAGGCGGTACTCCCAAAAAACTTTTACCATTGTACCTTTTCTGTACAAAGTAAGTTCTATTTTATTGTACGTTGCCCAACACATTCTCAGTGTGATCCTGACAACACATGTATATTTATGATTATGTCTAGGGAATTTTAACATAGACTGTTCCTTAATAATCATGTTTGTTTAAATGACACCCCCCTTTTCTGTATCATACCTTCTGTGAGAGAATAAATGTTTGTGTATTTATGTAAATGCAGTCGTCTCCTTCTCATTACAACTTTCTTTATCATTGTCTTTCCCCCTACTTATTTCCGACCCTCGTGTGTACCCAAGAAAATACTTATCCAATATGGCGGTACCCGTGATGGAGAAATTGTCCACCATGTGTGCCGTCAATGAAAATGTGTAAAATGAGGAGCCCTGACCGGAGAATCCCAACGGCGCTGCCCAGGCAATTTTATAGGACACAGTGCTCTTTCTTTAGGGGCGCTGGCTTGATCTCCCCACTTTCCGGCCTTGTGCCACATTTTCCTGCGGTGGAAAGGAAGTAAATGTCTGAAACCACACCAGTCTATACCGGCAGTCAAGACAGACGTACAACCACTCTTGTTCTCTGTTGTATTATACTTTTTTTTCAATATACTTGTTTCTCTACACTCCGAGTTCATGTTATTCTTCCGGACGCTGTACAACAACTGGCGACGAAGTACATTAAGGGGGTCTTGAGAACCTTAAAAAGGACGCCACAACAACTGGCGGCGAGGTACAGTAAGAGATTCTTGACAACCTTAAAACTGACGCCACAACTGGCGACGAAGTATATTAAGGTTTTTTTTAGAACCTTCAAAACTGACAAATGTGGATAAATCAACGGCAAATTCACCCAACAACGTCCTAGTTTTAAAAACTGGTTTTACTGGCGGACCAAAAAGAAAGACAAAACACGCAAAAGACCAACTTATTTTTTTAGAAAGGTCAGTGATTTTTTACTGTGTTAATTTTTTAAAAGAAGGGAATACATGATATTTTCTTTTCTTTCCAAAAGTGGAAAGCTCTGCTGCCGAAAGAAAAAAAATTAAAACCTTATTTCTTTTCTGTTGACTAAAGTGCTGACTGTAATTTCTAAAGCGTACTAAAAAAATTGTTTTTGTGTCGAAGAAAAAATTTGTATACTCTCTTTCTCTTTTTACAACTAATATTACGTTTAGCAGCGCAAGAAAAAAAAAGAAGCCGATGAAAGGCTACAAAAAAAACAGGAGAAAGACTTCTGGAGCAAAAATAGAGAAACCGATCAAAAGATTGGAGTATTAATGCAAACAATATCGCATAGGCGTCAAAGTAACAAAAATGATAATGCTATTTCGCATAATGCCGTTTGAAGTGCAATTGACAATTTCACTAATTCCCCAGACCGGGAAAAAACCTTTTCTTCATATTTTAGAAAGTATGAGGATCTATAGAAAATAGATTGTGAAAATTGGGCAGACTATAAAAAAGTTGGTCCACTGCTCCGAAAATTAGGCACCACCGAACATAACAAATTCGTGGACTATATTTTACCCCGTAAAACTAGCGATATGACTTTTTTGAAGCAGTTAAACTTTTAACAGAATAATTCAGCTCAAAAACGTTTCTGTTCCACAAACGGTGGAAGTGTTTGAATTTAGTCTAAAAAGATGGCGAAGACTACGCAACTTTCGCGTCAATCGTTAATAAACAAATTAGCTAAACTTAGCGCGGATAATTTTAAATGTTTAATTTTCGTGCAAGGACATTTATCAAAAAAAGACGCAGAAATCACAGAAATTAGCTGAAGATTGTGTAAGATTTGTAAATGTTAAACAAGATTCTAAAGACATTGCGCACATAAGAAAGGTACGTCAGAAATCACATTTCAACTCTCTTTCAAAAACAACTCAAAACAAAAAGAGGGATTATTTTCACGCTACTACAAAAACAGCCAGACAATAAAAAAAAACAGGATATATCACCGCCTAGACCCTGTTTCCGTTGTGGATACCTAAATTGGGTAACGGATTGCCCATACAGTTTTAAAACCTGTATAACTTGTAATAGTCAGATACAAGAGTGTACATTGCAGAACGAATAGAGGAAATAAAAGTCGAGTTAAATCCACAAAAACAAACGAACAGGGCGGCAGAATTATGAGAAAATGTGTACAGGTAATAACCCCGAATAAAAATGTAAAATTACAATTAGATTCTGGTTCAGACGTGTCGGTTATCAACATGCATACATGGAGAAGGTTGTAAAAATCGACCATGATAAGAAGCAACGAAATAGCCAGAACAGTGACTGGTGAAAAAATTAAATTTGAGAGTGAAATTATTACCGACATTACTTTAAACAGAACTACCAAAAAAGTTCATATTAAAAAATACCAAAATTTATTTGGCACAGACTTGATGCAGCGGTTCAACCTATAGGGGTTACCAACTAATATTTTTGTCCAGAAAATAAAAATCTGACGACCGAGTCAGAAAAACGAAAGAAGAAATTGCTCCTTCTTTAGGGCCTGGCTTGACACTTATGCCACATTTTCCTGCAGTGGGAAGGAAGAAAATGCCTAAAACTACACCAGTCTATACTGGCAGTCAAGACTGACGTACAACTCTATTTCTCTGTTGTATTATACTTTTCTTCAATATATATATATATATATATATATGTTTCTCTAAACTCTGAGTTCGTGTTTTCCTTCTGGACCCTTTACAGGCTCACAACACTGACTAAAATAAGAATTTATCGCATTTTTTTTTTTTTGGTAAAAGATAATCTATATTTTTAATCGCCAAGTTATGAAGGGGTGGGGGTTATTTCTGTTTGCCATGTTGTAAAATCAACACTGAATAGTGTTTATCAAAAAATAAATATCTGTAAATGAAAGGAAGTTGAAGGTAGGGTCTCAACAGCCACCGAATTATGAGGCAAAGATAAATTTAGGGTCTCGACCTATCCTGGAATTTCCTGTGGCAACTTCAGATTTAGGGTCAGTGTTGAGGTTAATGGAAGTGGTTCTGGTCACGATAGTATTTTTAATTAATTTGTTTGAATTAACGAGTTCATGACTGGTTACCATTTTGACTGTCTAACAATCTGTACCTGAATTTATTATCTCAACTACAATGCCGGACTTTTACTCTAAATAATTTACTATGACTAAAATAAGAATTTACCACGCTCTTTTTTCTGATAATAGACAATATATATTTATCTATTTATTTATGTATTATATATTTATATATTGTTTCCTATAGACAATCTATATTGTTTTAAGTAGATTTTTTTAATAGATAGAGGGGGTGGGTGAATCTTTCTGTTCACCATGTACAATAAACCCTAGCAAATTAGAGGAAGTTAAAGGTAGGGTCTCAACCACAACCAAATTATGAAGTTAAGACGAATTTAGTGTCTCGACTATTCGTGGGATTCTCCACAGCCACGCCGGATTTAGAATTAGTGTCGTAATTAATGAAAGTGATTCCGTTGATAGTCGTAGTTTTAATCAATGAGTTCTTTTTGTGAATTAATATCAGTATTATTGGAGCCTTGCACTCCACCCTACACACCCCAAACAATGAGATTCTACTTTTTTAAGCGATTACATATAAACAGCCTGGAAAATTTGATGGTGAATAGAAATAAAACAAAAGAAAACAATATTTTAGATTTTAAAGTTGGAGACTACTTTCAAATAAAAATTTAACCTAAAATGATCACCCATTTCCGGACCAGATAACGTTTTTAAGGACATGTAACTATTTTTCTAATCTCAGCAATTTTTTTTTAATTTCTTGGTAATCAATTTTGGGTATGTATGTGAGGGGGGGGGGATAAATTTTTTTTCTGCTGAAACCTTACATTAAAACATTTTATAAATAAAATACTTTTTTTATTATAAAATTAATAGTGGCCATGCCGGCAAAGTTAATTTTTACACCTCCTTAGACAATAAATTGATTAAATAGGTTATTTAAAAATTATTTGTATGTGGAGAATCTGACTGTAGTCAGGGGTGAGAAGAGCAATGTACTAACTTTGTGTTGTCGAACTCTTAATTAACGAAATTATATTTCAGTATGTTTGAGGTGAGGATTGATAATTTGTATCATTTAGATTATTCCATCTAATGTTCTCATTTTGGGTGTTATTCTCACCACGTTTCGGCTGATGTAACCTCTCACCTCCTTCAGGTGCATCTTGTCAAACTCAAGAATATTTATGTCGAACTCAGGAATCTGTACAGAATTTCGAACGGAACTCTTTATTTAATCCATGGGGGTAGAAGTCTTAAGTAATTCGTAATTGTATTCTTCAAAATTCCATGCAGTTCAACATAAAGATTCCAGAGTTCATACAGACGCAACTGAAGGAGGTCGGAGGTTACATCAGCCGAAACGTTGTGAGAATAAAATTAAGATGAGAACAGTAGTCCGAATAATTCAAATAATACAAAATAACCAAAAGTTTCATTATTATGATTTTTTTTTATTAACACTTATGGTGTTATAGCAGATGGTTGGCGTAAGTTGAAGAGTCGCTTGAAGGAAACGAAAGATCGCCATTTTCTTGAGTCAGTCGTATCTGTATTTATCTGAGCTGGATTGAATCGAAGAAACAAATAGAGTCACCATGTTCATATAAAAATAGTCACCATGTCCATATAAAAATAGTCACCATGTCCATATAAAAATAGTCACCATGTCCATATAAAAATAGTCACCATGCCATATAAAAATAATCACCATGTCCATATAAAAATAGTCACCATGTCCATATAAAAATAGTCACCATGTCCATATAAAAATACCAACATCTTCACTCTAATAAAATCAACTTTATTTAACGTTTCATTAAAACAGGAAACTAAGCATGTAGGCAAGTTTGCTCGGTAAGCAGGTTTAAGCCAAAGACAGAATATTCAGTTCTGGAGTTCCATCTCGTCTTGCCGTTTTCTGGCAAAGAACAAGAGCATGTTTTTAACGTCTTATCTCCACGGCATCTTGTTCAGGAACTCATTATATTTGGTGCCAAAGTCTCTGAGTGGAAATTAGAAAAAGGTTGAGACGTGTGCATGTGCAGTGATGCACTAATCATCCATGTATCACCACGTGAGTTTGGATATGCCTGGTTTAGCCAACTGAATCACAACTTATTACTGCACAAGATATTGTGTATATGTTGTGGGGTACAAATCACCCCTATTGAAGAACTAATGGAAGCAACCATCTATAATAAATACCATGGTTGCAAAGACTCAAACAGAGGACATTCCTATTCATGTTTTACCGCATGGTAGGAATCCGGTCATCTCCTACCACATTTAGTGGCGTTACTGTATTGCTATGAATAAATACATTGTATATTTTAACCTGTCACAATTTGTGGTTGTTATCTTTGTGACCCCTAGCACGGGTCTACAACAGTATACATACAGAAAACACAGATCTATCATGTAACTGTTACAGAGTCATGTGACCTGTGCCATATGATCACTGACTGCGGTTATAAGAGAGAGGTAATGCTTATCTCTTTTCATTTTTCTTCTATCAGCTTGTTAATGTGGGTAATCAGCGAGCCATCTTGGTACAAGTGTCCAGACGGTCATACAACGGAAAGTTAATTTATTTCGCAATTTAAGGTAAGATCTATTTCTTCTCCCCATGACCTGACAAGTCTTTTTCTTTTCAGACTCACCAAATAATATATGAAAGAGAGGCAGCATGCAACACACATCCGACCTGTACTATGAAGTGATCCTGGCGGCAGCGCATCAGATGGTGACAAATGTAATGGTCTCACTGTAAAAGCTTCCATGAGAGATTGCATCATACAACAACCTCTTAATTCGCTGTCAGTTATCTGAAATGCTCCAAACTATGTCCCACATCGATGTTGATGGCCATGGTCGTGCAGTATGTTACTTAAGTTAATAATGACTTGATCCTAGCGGGCAGCACAAGCGAAATGGCAACACACAGAAGTTGAAAGTCATTCATGAAGCGTCTAACCTCAGTATAAGATACAAATACGAAAAAAATAATAATAAGCAACTACAGACCAATAACCTGTTTACCAACCATGTGGAAAATCCTAACGGCACAACTGAGAGAACAGATCTATCACTCCCTTAATAATCGTGGACTACTCCTTGAGAAACAGAAAGGATGCTGGAAAGGTAAAAAAGGAATGCATGTCCTGTTGTACAAAGATCAAAAGATCCTGAAGGAGGTGGAAAGCAGAAAAAAGAACACAGTCATGCCATTAGTCGACTACAAGAAAGCTTATGACAGAATCTCTCAAACATGGATGATTGAGTGGCTAAGGATCTACAAAATATCCGAATAGGAAAATGGAGACTAGAACTGACAGCTTGGGAGATAACATCTGACTGAGATAAAAATACAGAGAGGCCTTTTTCAAGGAAGCTCTCTATCACCACTACTGTTTATCATAGCCATGATGCCACTCAACAACATACTCAGGAAATGTTATACTGGATACACGTTTACAGACATACCACCTCCTCATGTATATGGACCACATGAAGCTATTTGCATAAAGCAAAAAGGAACTGAAAAATCTTATTACCATGACTAGAATCTTCAACCAGAACATTCAAATGGAATTTTGAATAGAAAACTGGGCACTGAAAAGGATGAAAAGGAGAAAACTAGAGACATCGGAAGGCATGAAACCGCCAAACCAAAGAGTTGAAAGTACTTGGCGAAAATAAATAAATATTTGAGAGTTCTGGAAGCTGACACCATTAAATCAGCAGCAATGAAAGAGAAGAATGGAAAAGAATACTTGAGAACAACAAGAAAACTCTTAGAAACTAAATTATATAGTAGAAATCTAGTAAAACAAATAAACACCTGGGCAGTATCACGAGTAAGATATTCTGGTCTATTCATAAGCTGGACAAAATAAGAACTTTAGCATCTTGACCAAAAAACTAGGAAATTAATGACCATGCACAATGCGCTACACCTAAAGGATGATATTGACCGACTTTACATGAAAAGGAGAGAATGGGAGAGAAGATTGGTAAGTATAGAAGACTGTGTGGATGATACAAAAAAGAATTGGAAAAACAAAGAACACAGAAAAGCTGATCACTGCAGCAAGAGACACTGTCAACATGAACAAAATAGAGGGCAACGAAACGAGAAACGAAAAGATTAAAGAAAAGTGGGAAGAGAAACAGCTATATGGACGATTCATAAGAATGACAAAAAAAAGGACATTGGAATAGAGAAACGGAACCGCTACTGACAGCTGCACAGAACAATGCAATTGGAACTAACTATATCAAACCTAAAAGAGACAAAACCAGCAAAACAGTAAATGCAGACTCTGTGGACAAAGAGGCAAAACAGTAAATCACATAAGTGAATACAGCAAACTAGCCCTAAAAGATTACAAGAACAGACACGAATATGGAAACCAACCCACGTAACATAAACTTTGAACAAAACCATCCCCATGGAAGGTGCAATAGAAATAAAATAACAAATAGAAAGAACAAAAAACACATGATCCCAAGGGAACTGAAACTGCAAAAAATTTCATAAACTGCTCCCCCCTCAAAATGTAAAAAAAAAACAACGAAATTAAAAAACAAAAACACACACACTCAATGATACCACACAAAATAGTTGTGACGGGTTAAGGAGGATGTAAAGACCGAGGAGGGACAGCACTTATAGAAACTAACCAGACTTCCACTGAGTAAATAACAATAAAATAAATTTTAAAATAATTAAGTTATAAATTAATGAGAAATAATCATAAAAACGAATGAGAAAGATTAAAAAGATTATTTAAAAATGATTTGTATGTTTAAAAATTAATGGAATTTTTTCAAACAAAATTGAATAATTGAATCTAAAAAATCTGAAAATCTGAAACAAATCCCATCGGATTGTGCTAGGATCAAAGTCTGATTTGTAAGTGAAAGTTATTTTTATTAGCAAATAAATAATTCAAAGTGTAGTATCTGTTATGTCCGCAGTCAGAGAAGGGGAGGGCTGGATTTTTAACCGACTTTGTGTCCAACTTTTGTAGCTTTTGGCCTTAATAAGTGGTGAATTATTAGTAAAAAGAAGATTGCTTCCTTGCAGGCTACAACATGGTCGTCTTCAAATTAAATGTCTACAAATACTTGTCATAAAACGTCCTCATCCGTCATCAAATTTTGTTTATTCCATTCATCATTTTCAATCCATTCATAATATTCATTATCATTTCATTAACCTTTGGTTTTTGGGTTAATAGATGATGGTGAGTCTAGAAGAATGTCAGGATGAAGACAACCATTTGGTAGAGTTGACCGGGTCTGGACGAATCTGACTGGATGTGAATATCGAATAAGAAAAAGGGTCACCAAATTCCAAGGACAACGCCAACATCTCCACTAAAGTATAAAGCAACTTTATTCAAAGGGAAGATCACTTGAATATAAAGAGAGTAGTTCGGCAGGCTGACTTTTGTCGAAAACAGAATGTGGTATCATGGAGTTCCATCTCGTTTAGCGCTATTGGTGAAGGACGAGAACAGGTTATGACGCCTTGTTGTCATAACATCTTTTCAGGACTGAATCATCTTTCACACCAAACTCTTTGAGTGCCAATTTTAAAGTTAAGTATGTGTAGAAGTGTTCGCTCACCTATGCAGTTATATAAGTCTAGGCGTCACCACACATACACCTAGCCGAACCACAACTTAACATAGCGTAAGATATTGTGCATGCATACAAACAAAATAGATCTGTCATGCAACTGTACATTACCCCTACTGAGGCTTTTAGCCGATAAAACCAAGAGGAACTTTATTAGTTGTAGCAGCACAAGAGAATGCATCTGAAGCAAAATGCCAATTGCAACAATAAAGTAAATAACTGTTCAATGTGATCAAAAATGGCTTTGTTTTGTTGAAAATTGCAAAATGCTTTTTTGCTGAAAAGTGAAATAACATTATTTTTAAACTTAACCAGATAGCGGTAACAACCTCAAAGGAGGTAGTTGTTTTCGAAAAAATGCGACTGTTCGGATATACAAAATCTTACATAATTTTCTTTTACCAATGAAAATGTCTACCAGAACGTGTGGTGGTAACGCGAGTTGAAAGACATGATTTGGCCATATCTGGAGGTTGTCTCACTTTGTTCAGGAAATATGAGTATGGGTCGAACATGGGGTTCCTGGGTGTCGCTGTCCAAAAATATTTGTTTCAGTCTCGTTGGTTCCTCCAATGTCCTTAGGGACGGCTGATTTGATGCTTTGATGCTGAGAGTTCATGGGCGATAAACTTCTGAAGTAGCATCTAAGTTTGTTAACATAGTGGATCAGGGGTTGCACGCAATGAGGCTTTTAATCGTTGATGAAATTGCTGCATTGGAAGCTGGATGATAACTAGTAGTCCTAAAAGTTCCGAGAGGGGCAGGTACATGTCTGTGCACCTTTCTGGTTGGGTAGACAGGAACAGGTCAAAGCAGTGATTTCGCATCTCATATTAGGCCAGAAGAATCTGACTGAAATAAGTTTCACTGTGGCAGAAACTCTGATGTGAGTCAGGAAAGAAAGACAGTTCTTAAATAAGCCTCAAGAACTAGAGGGGGAGGTGAATTCAGAGATGTTCTGCCTAAGACTTGTTTATCCGCTGTAGGGATGAGATGTACTGGAATTTGCAAGGAGAAAATTCTGGAGCTGATAGAAAGGAATTTAAATTAGTGCATCACAAAGAGTTTACTTTTATTTTTAACTTGTTGTACCTACCCAGTTTTGTCTGGGAGAATTTTTACTTTCCTTTTTTTTCTGAATTATTTTTGCAAATAAAGCATTTTTTTTACGACTAAAACTTTTTATTTTATTTATTTATTCATTCATTATTTTTTTTCGAGAAATTTCGATGTGCACTAATTCTGTGATGAGCTTCAGGAACTAAGGGACAAGGTGAATTCAGAGAGGTCTTGCATAAGATGTGTTCATTCGCTGTATGGATGGGGATGTACTGGAATTTACAAGGAGAAAATTCTGGAGCTGATAGATTCAAATCATCCAAGGATGGCTTGTCTGAAGCCATTTGATGAAAGTTAATGTCCTCTGGTAAAGAAATAGCACTGATGGGAAGACGAGACAGTGCATCTACCACCAGATATATGCTGTATGTCGCTGAAGAACTGTAAAATGAAGTCCAAATTCCTAGCTTATCGAAGGGAATATTTGTCCGGCTTAGGACGTAGCGCAAATGTAAGTTGACGATGATCCGTGTAAATGGCAAATTCCTGACGTTCCAATGCATGGCTAAAATGTTTAATAGCTAAGTAAATAGCCAAGGGTTAACGACCAAAAGTACTATAATGATTTTCTGTGTCAATCGACAAGAAAAGTAGGACAAAAGTTGAATCTGTTGCTGATGATGTTGCTGTAAAACTGCACCAACTGCAGAACTAGATGCACCAACTGCAGAACTAGATGCATCAACTGCAGAACTAGATGCACCAACTGCAGAACTAGATGCATCTACTGCAGAACTAGATGCACCAACTGCAGAACTAGATGCACCAACTGCAGAACTAGATGCACCGACTGCAGAACTAGATGCACCAACTGCAGAACTAGATGCACCAATTGCAGAACTAGATGCACCAACTGCAGAACTAGATGCATCTACTGCAGAACTAGATGCACCTACTGCAGAACTAGATGCATCCACGACAATAGAAAATTCAGCATCAGGAATGAGATGTGAGAGTAAAGAGGAATCTGCAAGCTTTTTCTTCGCTTTATGAAAGGCTTAAAGCTGGCAGTCATCAGGTGAAATGGGTTCATCTTTCTTCTTTCTATTCTTCAATAGATCGGTTAAAGGAGCAAGTATATTCACACAGTGCACGATGAACCGTCATTAGTAGTTTAATAGTCCGAGAAAGTGTCGTAATTGACAAAGAGAAGTTGGTGGACTCAGATTAAGCAGAGCTTTAACCCTCTGAACTCATGATATGACCTAGGAATACAAGACTTGTGGCACCAAAGGTACATTTAACAGGGTTTATCCTGACATGGTAATGCTGCAAAAGTTAAAAAAGAATACGGAGATGTTTTAAATGTTCCTCTGGTGAGGAGCTAGCTATCAAGATGTCGTCTATATAATTGTATACAAAGTCTAAGTCACAAACTACTTCGTCCATAAAACACTGAAAAGTGCTAGCTGCATTACGTAAGCCGAATGGAATAGTTAAAAATTCAAACGCTCTGAAAGGAGTAGTAACAACAGTCTTAGGAATATCTGCAGGATTAATCGGTATTTGGTGGTAAGTCTTCACAAATTTTACAACATGAAGCGAAGGAACAGGGTAGCAATCAGGAACAGTAGTTGAGTTCAGCCAACGGAAATCTCTGGTAGGACGCCAATTCCCAGAACACTTCGGAACCATATGCAAAGGGAATGCTCAAGGGCTAGCTAAGGGACGAATAATACCTAGCTTGAGCATGTGATTAAATTCATGCTTAGCCACCTTTAACTTCTCCGAGAAAAGGGGTCGAGGACGTGAAAAAACAGGGGCAGCAGTAGAATGATCAGGTTTGTTTATTTCAAAATTTAAATTTGGAAAAGAATCTAATAACAAATGATAAGAGTCTTCAGAAAAAGCTACAAAAAATACAGGATTAGTAAGCGGATCAGAAGCTTTTCTACCAGATAATGATAGGTTAGTAATAGAGTCTATTAAAATATTTAGAATCCAAATGCTACATGCAGCACCAGTGTCGACCAACAAGTGATACTGAGAAACAAAATTCTTTACGTAAAACGCACAACTGATGGGGAGATTATGGGGAGGAAGTGATGTGCTCACTTCTCCCGTTTTCTTGATTCTTTGGGATGTACGCACAGGGTTTGCTGCACCGGCAGACCCAATCGCCGAAGCACCTGTAGTACATACAAATTTTGTGGAAATTAGTCTTATAATGTGCCGGACAAAACGATCGACAACGATGTCGATGCATAAGTGACTTCGTTCTAGATAATCTCAATGTCTCTATTTCCCTTCTTAGTTACTCGGTAGCTTTTTGCATGGCTGTATAAGAAGGGTCAGGGGTTGATTTAGCAGCCACGGATTAATTTTCTGCTGCCATGCTGCAATTCGCCATTGGAAGGATCCTCCCTATATAGCGCCAATAAACAGAGATGCATTACACGAAACCATAAGAAGAGACTTTATTGCTGAGTGTACAATAACACAACCAAACGTAAATACAATATGGAAGAGACACTCACCGAGCAGACGAGAAAGGCAAATAACTGTCATACTTATTTTTTTTCCTTTTATTTTTTTTTCTTAAGATAACGGGATTAGGCATAATGGAACTAAAAAGTCTATAAGATAGTCTTTCAGGTAGGTTGGTTTCACTCTACGTTTGGGGTGATGAACGTGTCTATATGTATTGGCTGTCAACAAGACGGGCGGGAGAGTGTCTCTACCCTGTGGGAGAAGTCAATTGGAACATCCTCCTTGGTCACAATAGAGGGTTGGCTGGTTGGTTGTCTGCTTAGTGGTGATCTATTGTCACTGGTCACGCTGCTAATTGTTTCTGGGATAGCAGGTTTGGTATGCAAGGCCAAGTGACTATCCTCCTTGTTACTGTTGTCTGGATGTCCGGGTTGATCCCTGGGATGTGATCTGGGTGATTTGGGACCCTGAAGCAGTAATTTTTGCAGATTTGGTATGTGTAGGCCCTTAAATGGGATCAGGTAAACTTCCGAATGTGGATCCAACCGTTTTGCTTGGATGACATCAAGTACCGTTCATGCCCATTATTTTTTGTCACTGTGAAGGTACACAATGCCCCTAACATCCACTTCTGCACTTGGCCTACTTGAGCAGTTGGGAGCCTTAGACATGGTTGGCATTGCACTTGCGATGCTACTCTTTTATCAAATCCATCTCATCGAAGTGGATGTGTTCATTGGTATACTGGTCCTGATGATGCAGGACCTCTCTGAGAGGACAAACCAAGTGATCCAACCCTACCGTTCAGCACACAAGCTACAAAGAGTGAGACCTGTGAACCAAGTAGCTCTCAATGGACTTCTTGGACAGCTTTCTCAGCGACAGGGTTGCTGTTGGGTTTTTTTGGGGTTACCTGCCTCTATTGAGATATGGTGAGTAAGCAGGAACTTATTGTTTTCGAGAGACCTGAATTTGGGGGCAGAGTCTGTCCTTATGATTGCAGGTGGATTATTGATGCGTCTGATAGGCAAGCAGGTCTTTAGAATGGCATCTCGTAATGTCTCCCTTTGCTCATCTGATACAAGGAGTGCGCATAATGTATGAACTGACATACTCCCCTGGGACAAAAATCAGTAGTCTGTTCTTTTTGATGACATCGGCAGTAAGGACCACAGTATGGTGTCATGACTGGATCAGGTATGGGCTAAAATGCCTGATTGCTGCAGCAATAGCTAATGCCTTGACTTCACACAGTAGCCAAGTGGACTGATGACTGTGTAATCTTGTGGAAAAATGACCACAGAGCAGTTGCTTCCATCTGTATGCATCAGAGCGCCAATGCTATGTTGTTTAACAGATCCGTCGGTCATGATCCACAACTGGTTGGCAGAACGGTGTATGTGAACGATTTTTGCCGATGTCAAGTGCTTCTGAGCAGCAATGAAGGATTCATGTAAATGGTCGGACCACTTTACTGCATCTTGCGACTATCTTCCCGCTGTGGCTTTATCTAAAGGAAGTGGGAACAGTTTGCTATGACACGGTTTAAGACCTTATAGCCTCCAATGAACGATCATAGGCCCATCACTATCTTGGGGGGATGACAGGAGCTAAGTGTAGCCATGCTGTGAGGCCCAGCTGACAAGGGTCCTTCAGATCATATTCACCTAAGGATGGATGCTTGCTTTGAGCATATTATAGTTTTGCTAGCCGATAATCTAAAATTGGCCAGATACAAAGTGGCGATGATTCTGCGTTAAACTGAGGATAGGTCTTCAAGTTGTTCCCACCACAGTAAAGATCTTCGGCAAGTTTTGCCATATATCCCTCTATCAGTAGGTCACCGATCACTCGGCACATCAGTTCCTCCAGAGCTGTTTCTGAACATGGCATGCTCATTGCGCATCTGATGTCGAGACATGTATGACTCTGAAAAGGGGCACAATACCACAATATTTCATGGCTTCCTTTGCCAAGGGAATATGATGGAAGGTGTTAGTGAGGTTAGTTTTGATAATCCATCACCACTGGCTTATCTTCCTCAGAGTGGAGTCAACGTTCGGCATGGCAGATGGCTGGGAGCTTCATATAGCGATCAATGTAGGAAAATGCAGTGACCAGGTGGTGGCCTCCACTAGGCTTACTGACTAGGAAGGAGGGGTATACATACTCCACCGCTACTCCGACACATTTGGACTGCAGAAAAACACAACTTGAGTTGTAGTTCTCTGGGTTTGTTTTCATTATATTGGGGAAGTCGGCCTCGATGCTGGGGTTGTTATGTAGGACCCATGTTAAGCGTAGCTTCAAAGTGACCAGATGAGTCATTATACCCATGTAGATCCTCTCCAAATACATTAGAAAAATTCGTAATTGAGTTGTTGGAATCTAATCTTTTCGGATGGAGATAACATGTCATCCGGATCAATGATTATGCAGGGAGTTACGTTCTCTTGGTGTTTGGTTGAGATTGGGTAGGCACTTGCCATGCCAGAAGCTGTTGTTGCTGGAATTAACGTGAGTACTGCCTAATGTGGCGATCTTTGTATCTGTTGTCATTCACTGGTGGTATTGGTAAGCCACACCCTGCCTCCTACACTTCTTGTGATTATAGGTTGCGGCCAAGGTCTGGCTGATATTATGCAGCTTGAATTGCAACGAGCCTCAATGGTAAATTGAATGTCCTCATCGTCAGGCATGGAGAGTTTCAAGTATTCACTGGGCCAAATTGTGGTTTGTCGGCATAGAGCACACAAACCATGATCACATGATCACCTGTCTCATGTTAGGTGGTGATGTAGTTGAGCCATACCTGATCCTGATGCCACCAATCCATATCTCAAACATGAATGGTACACCACCAAGTATCTTGGTATCGAGATCTTCGATAACTAATCCCACAAAATGGCACATTGTGTTCCCTCTCTCCAGAATGAACCTGGTGGGGAGGAGCCGTCTGCTTATCTGGCAGACTGGGAAGTGCTTATGATCTTTGCGTTTGTTGAGGTTTCTTAGCGTCACGATGTGGTGTAGTGAATGCCCGATTCACGGACGTCTCATTTCTTAACTCCTCGAGTAGAGAATCCAATGCCAGAGAAATTTCAGGTTTGATTGACGCCAATATGTGTGACCTCAATTCCGTCCCATAACGTCGCTTGACTAATTTAGGGCGAACCGGGTGGAGTAGGTACAACCATGTGAAGATTATTAAATTCTCCAATGTCGGAGTGACTTCCTTGTCTTCTGTAGGAAGACTGCCATGGTGTCTTATATGAGTGTCAGTGTTTTAGCAAGGAGTTTTCAATGAAGGCTGTTAATCTCTGGAATAAACCTTCTGGTGTTCGTCCGATTCGAGTTTTATGGAGTAGAAGTCCAGGAGGTAAGAGCCACTAGTCTGGAAGCCATAATGCTGTATTATGGTCTGCCAAACACTTGCTAAGAACGTGGATGTTTTGACAATGGCACTCTGTGATATGTCGGGGCAGTAATTTGTCACTTGTCTCAACATCATCTTGACGATATAATTTTTTTAGATAGCAGTGGTTCTGCTAAAATCAGGTACTTCCGTACCATCATTTGTGAAGGTGTGTGGGTGTGAGCGTGACTTCTCCCAGTTAGCCTCAAGAAATCAGGCATACTTGCAATCAAGGGACAGGCAGTATGTAAGGTTATTCCTCCACGCGTCAAAGAAAGAGATAGTTTCGTTCTTTCACAGGCACCACTACTTCGGGACACGTGCAGACATAGTAAAAGATATTTGAGCAACTGATAAGTAGTCGGTAGTTCGTGTATGGACTATCTGACGACTTGAATGACTTGAATCAGTTTGACTGGGTGTAAATTTAAGAGACGCGTCGGCAATCTTTTCACGGTAATACCGTTAAGCGGTCGCCCAATTAGTTGGTGGATAATATCCTCTCTCTCTTTTTTAAATCCTTTAAAAGTGGCGTATGGGGGTAAATAAACCGCCCTCATCACGTTAATAAATAAGGATGTATCACACGAAACCGTTTAAAGATGAGAAGAGAATTTATTGCTGCGCGTACAATAACACAATTGAACGTAAATACAATATGAAAGAGTAACTCACTGAACAGACAAGAAGGGCAAATAACTCAGTCATACTTAGAGTTATCGCCCCTGATTAATAATCATGCGCGTAATTTAATACTGGCGTAGATTACCTTGTCCGCTAAGGATGCAAGCTGTTCAACCGTACCAGTTTCCATCATGGGGGCGAGTATGGCATGTACGGTAAATGGTAGTCGAGAATCTCGAATTAGATGTGCCATGGCTTACCACCCCTCCCCCTCTCTCTACAAAGAGCCAATTTAAATGACGATATGTCTTTAAATACATATATTAAGGGCATTTTTAATATTGGAGACTATAATTGAGAAACACCGGTTTTAGCACCGCAGTGAATGATTTCTTCAAATGTGAGTATAACAAAATGCAGGGAAAAAAATTGATTAAAAAATTAATTCCGGAATTCAAATATCCATGTAAAAATAAAAAGTATTTCATAATTCATTAAGATTCCTTTTTTGACAATCTTTAAAATATTGATTAAACTTAATTTTCTGCGGAGCTTATTTTCTGGTCGCCATGTTGAATTTTGAACAGGACTTGTAAACAAATCATAAACCTAAACGTCGTGTTTTGTTTTATTATTATTTCTTTAAAGCAGATTAGCTATGCGAAAGAAGATTCGATAAAAGTAAGTAATGTGAGTTGAATCTCTTTGTTGTACAATTTTTATAAGAATCCCCCAAATTATAGGAATCACAATTTATTCGGTATTATTCGAGTTAATTCTACAAAAAAGAGATTCTACATTTTAGACGATTACATGTAAAAAAAAAAAAACGAAAAGTTGGCGGTACAAAGAAATTAAGAAAACATTTTAGAATGGGGATCACTTTCGCATACAAATTTAACTGTTATATCGAAGTTATTAGCCCTATAATGACTGAAATGTTTGCGTAGTTGTGTCTCACATTACAACCGGTGTATGGGGCAAAATAATACTCCGTATTATTTTGCCCTGTTCGATTTTTGCGGATTCGGTACCTATACAGTTTACGAACCGCGTTTTCATCAGCATATTCCGGCAGGTTACGTAAACGTAACACAAAAAAGGTTCAGTAGATATAATTTCAAGAGCAGAAAGCCTGAAGACTAAGGGTATCTTTTACAATAATCCGCAGAGTGAAAACGCTCAAAAAACAAATATACAACAAATAAAAGTAACTGTAGCCGATAAAAGTTATTTTCAAACTTATGTGTGACATTTGTTTGTATTTTTAAGCCGTTTCAACTGCTATTTATTAGAAATCAATATTTTTGTCACACGAACATTCGACAAGAAAAAATGGCGTTGGGGGGGGGGGGTATCTAATGATTATGAGGCTGAGACGCCATCTTTTTTTAGTAAAAATTCGTGCCCCAAAAAACAAGAATTCTTTTTTTTTTACTTCTAATACAAACCCATTTATACTACGTAAAAATACAAACAAATGTCATAGGTATGTAGGAAAATATCTATTCTCGACGTAGGTAATCATCACTTTTTGTATATTTATTTTTTTATCCCGTTCTCGTTCGTTTTTTGGACCCCGTCCGCGACTTTGCGGATTATTGCGAGTCGGGTTCAAAAAAAGTTGTAGAACGTGGTCAAAAAAATGAATATGCAACAAATAAATGCAACGTATGTCGAGACGAGATTTTCCTAGTTAGCTATTCCATTTGTTTGCATGTTTACGTAGGATCAATGGATTTTTATTAGACATGAAAAAAAAAAAATTTCTCGGCACGGACTTTTACTGAACAAACATGGCGTCCACCGGCTTGTTTTGCGAGCCTCGCTTCGGATTCTCGTTCGGCGTGTGTGTGTGTTTTTTTTTACGAGAACTCATAATCAAAGCGGCGTTTTTTTTTGTTTTGGTTTGCATTTTTGAAATTTAATTTTATGAAACGAACATTTTAAGGGTTAGGGCTGGAGTTAGGTTTAGGGTTACGGTAAGGACTTTTTTAAAGAAACAACAGGAAAAAAAACATTACGGTGTGACGAATGAAAATAATATGTAAATAAAAGCACAATGACATGTAAATCAAAAGAAAATTATTTTATTCCTTTTGCTTAAAATGTAATTTTGTTTTGTTCTTTTGCTTGGCTGAAAAATTGCGCTTTGAATATGAGTCCCAGTAAAAAAAACAACCCCGACAGAATGAAACCGGAACGAGGCTGCAAAATTTGTAAAAGAAGCCGCCTTTTGTTTATTCTAATTTTCATACGATAAAAATATCGATTTATAAAAAATAGCACTTTTACTGGATTATAATCATTAATAAATGTCACAGGTATGTTGGAAATTCAATTTTATCGGCTACAGTAACTTTTATTTGTTGTATATTTGTTTTTTTAGCGTTTTCGTTTGAGGGCTATTGTAAAAGATACCCCAGACAAGAATATACTGAGAAATAGCCACTTTGTAATCAAATTCTATGCTTACCTCAACAGACAAGAATAAAAGTCCAATGAACACCACCTCCCAAGGGAAACACCATATATAAAAAAAAACTATTTTCTTTTCAATTTTAGCACCAACATGTTCTTGTTACTTGAACGAAATTATGTATGCATATTACATTTCTTCCTCTTATTTTCAAAGAAGAAGAGGCCTAAACTACGGCTATCGTAAAGGAAGAAGGCCTGTTAACTGAGTCGAGTTTTTCTGGTGATGTCATTGCTCGTGTAAGAACAACTATCAATGAGGACCGGAAGCCCTCGGAATGCTTAACGCGTCCATCTGTAATCAGACAAGCAGACTCAGTTCCATAAGATTATTCATTCACTTGGAAATCATTGTTAACGTATTCCTGCTATTGTGACTTTATTCCCCTGTCATGAACACGGCTACCCTCCATGGAAATCATTTTTAACTTGTTCCCGTTTTCAAACATATTTCCTTTTTTTATATAGATGTCAAGCACGAAAGAAAATTCAGGAAATTACAAGATGGCGTCCAACGATTAAGGCATTGCATTAAAGTTCGAATTTCAAGTATTAAAAAAATAAATTAGAATTTTATTTCTGGATAAAAAATACAATTTTAGACTAATCAATAAGTTACGTCCAAAATATGTGCGAAAATCTAAAGATATTAGCGAGATATTCAAATAATATTGTAAATAAACTGTCCGTTTGAAAAAAAAATCCCCCCCCCCCCCAAAAAAAAATCATGACTTTTAATTTATTACAAATTCTTACTATATTGTATAAACTGTTCGTTTATCAAAAACACACACACATTTTTATTTATTTAAATAAATTTTGTATTTATTAATTATTTTGAATTATTGATTTTGTGTTACTTCAATGAATTCGTAATCTTTCATGTTTGATTTACTTTTAAGTTAAAAAAAAAACGAAAAAGATTTTTTTTCGAAAATGAGAGCAACTCTTATAAAATTATGCAGCTAAAACTAATGATAATGAAATGTGCATATGAAGAAAAAACTGCCTAAAAAGCGATTTTTCTTCTTGTGTTTACAAATCAAGAGATATTTTCATGCAGTATAACTTATACTAGTCTTTTCATTCGATGTAGAGCGGAAAGAATGAACTTATTTAAAACAAGAATATTAAATGAGACAAATTATTTTTCAAAGAAAAATGTTCATGTGTTAAAAATTCAAAAATTTATGACAACACCATTTTATTATTAAGTATTAATTTAATGTTTGCTGTCTAGCCTACGCAAATTACACGAAATAATAGATTTGCACTAAGATTTCTAATAAAGTAATGGATTAGTTATATTCCGTGATCGTTAATTAATAAATACTGAAAATTTCAATAAAATTGGTTGATTTCCTGAATTTTGATGAATTTTTATGTGAAGGGGTCAAAATGCCCATAGTCTGACTGTTCAACAGATCTCGTTTGTTACTTTATAACATTACATCATTTTCCAGCGCTCTGGCCTGGTTATATTACGATGGCCATGCTTAGACCCAATAATGAAGGTCAACGATAAAAGAATTTCTTTCAATTTAATATGTGGGTGTAGATTGTTCTCGTTCTGTCAGCCACAAGTGTTAATTACTGTATTAAGTTATTCTTATTATCGCCAAGATTTCAAAGTGCAAATAAAAAATTTCTTAAGACAGCTCTAAAAAATAATATGCAAAAATCGGAAATTTAAATGTAAAAAATATGAAATGTCTTAAGAGCTTCAAATTTTAGCTGCCTTAAAAAAATGTTATTTGCACCTTCAGAGTGTTATCTTGTTATAAAGATGATCGCTGACTTTCGACTATGGGTATAATAAGATGAAATGAAGAGCGGGGGTAAAGTAATTTAAATGACCGAAAAAAATCATAAGTTTTTTGTTGTTTTTAATAAAATAAATACTTTATATTAACATTCATTTATTAATTAATAATAATACTGAAAATTTCATTAAGTTTGGATAATTCTCTGATTTTTGATGAATTTTTTCAATCTGGGGTTGAATTCATTTTTTTATTAAAAACAAATTACTTTCACTTTCCGTCCCTAATTACATCACATTTTTATTCAGATTGCGACATTTTTATAGTAAGTTGTATTTCTATTGAATTTTATGTCACAAATCTTCATAACATTATTGTGAAAATAATCTAATTGTCAGGATTTACCTTCTCTCCCTTTGAGAAGGGGTTAGTTTATTGCTTATCGCCTGAGGAACTTCTACCAGAGAATGCCAACGGGGCTGCCCAGGCAATTTTTGGTCAGTCAGAGTGTTCTTCCTCTAGGGTGCTGACTTCAAATCGCACTTTCCAACCTTGTGTCACATCTTCACGCCATGGGAGGGAGATAAACAAAGTTAATTGTCAGGATATTTATAATGTAAAGTTGATTTTGTTTAGGTTATTATTTAACCCCCTACCTTATAAAAAGTTCTGCAAATGAAGTTCAAAACTTGTTCAGAGGTTATAAGAATTTAAGCCTCCAAAATTTAGAATTCAAAATGGACCTAATTCAGTAATTTCTTTACTGTTTCTTTATTTTGTGAGCAATTTTGATCAAATTTGGCATTCTTATGTAAAATTGTATCTTCTTTTTGATTATGTACTCAAATTTTATGTATCTTTATACCTTAATGAAATATATTTTCCCAACGTTTCGGCCAATGTAATTTCCGACCTTCTTCAGTTACATCTTTTCAAACATAGGTATCTTTATGCCAAACTCGGGAAACCTATACAGAATTTTAAACTGGACTCTTTATTTTGTGTAAAGGTAGATTGTTCTCGTTCTGTCAGCCATAACCAGGTATAAGTGTTAATTAATTATTAAATTATTCTTAGTTATTACCTGTAATAACAATGAAATATTCGAAATCTAGAAGACTTTTATTTAGAACTGATCATTAACGCCTTTATCCGTTGCACCACATGTTCACATAATTAACATTAATACCCAGTCATGGCTGATGGAACGAGAACAGTCATTGATTGAATATAGGGTTCAGTTCGAAATTCTATATTAGTTCTCGAGTTCCATATAAAGATTCCCAAGTTCAAAAAATTCAACTGAAGAAGGTCAGAGGTTATATCGGCTGAAACGTTGTGAAAATAACACCTAAGATTAGAATAGTAGTCTAAATATTCCAAATAAACAATCAATAATGTTATGAAACATAAAACCCTATGTTTAATCCACAGGGTAGATTGTTCTTGTTCCGTTAGCCATGACCAGATAAAAGTGTTAATTTGTATGTTATTCTTAGTTGTAGTAAGGATTGAACTGTAACAATCAGTTCTTAAGTGACAGTCTTTGTGGGGTGGAAGAGTCAATCTTTGCTACAGGCAGTAATAATTAAGAATAACATAATAATTAGCACTTCTACCCAGTCATGGCTGACAGAACAAAAACAGTCTACCCCATGGATTAAATAATGGGTAGAATTCAAAATTCCATATAAGTTCCCAAGTTCAAAAGGATGAAGCTGAAGAAGGTCAGAGGTTACATTGGCTAAAACGTGAATATAAGAACTAAGATGAAAATAGTAGTCCAAATAATACAAATATTGAAACTTATTATTAGTATATTATTAATAATTGAACATAAATGCCTCAATATTATTTAATTTATTGAAATAGAGATTGCAGCTAATTAATATGAAATCCTTGTATTTATCATGTGATCTCTTCTTTATTTACAGATTCATACTTTCATAGCAGCGAATGAGTTTCAAATTCGACAAAGAATGAATAAAAAGTCTTGAGTCTATGTTTTTAGATAATTGCTCATTTCTGTGTAAAGTACATTGATCAGTATTTTCAGAGTAGTCCTGTTTACGAGGACATGCAGAATTCTGCTGAAGAAACTTCTTTTTCTCAGGAAGAGTGTAAATCTACATTTCCTCATGAACCCCCTTTGCAAGACCAGTTGCACAAAACAAAGCAGCTTTATTCTTGTATGATTTGTGGATCTGTATTCCCCAAGAAGTCTCAACTGGAAATCCATGTGCGATCACACACAGGAGAGAAACCATATTCTTGTAAAGTTTGTGGATCTACATTTATACAGAATGCTCATCTGAAAACCCATATGCGCATACACATAGGGGAGAAACCATATTCTTGTAAAGTTTGTGGATCTACATTTATACAGAATGCTCATCTGAAAACCCATATGCGCATACACACAGGGGAGAAACCATATTCTTGTCAAGTTTGTAGCTCTGCATTCTCACAGAATTACAGTTTAAAAAAACATATGCGCATACACACAGGAGACAAACCCTATTCTTGTAAAGTCTGTGGAAATGCATTCTCACAAAATTCGGATCTCAAAAAGCACATGCGAATGCATACAGGAGAGAAACCATATACTTGTAACGTTTGTGAAACTGCATTCTCACAGAATTCGGATCTAAAAAAGCACACACGAACTCATACAGGAGAGAAACCATATTCTTGTAAAGTTTGTGAATCAGCATTTGCAGATACTTCCACTTTGAAAAAGCACATACGAACACACACGGGAGAGAAACCATATTCTTGTATTGTTTGTGGAACTGCATTTTCCCAGAATCCTCAATTGAAAATTCACATGCGAACACACACTGGAGAGAAACCATATTCTTGCAAAGTTTGTGGATCTGCTTTTATACAGAATGCTTATCTAAAAACCCACATGCGAATACACACTGGAGAGAAACCACATTCCTGTAAAGTTTGTGGATCTGCATTTATACAACAGGCTCATCTGATAATCCACATGCGCATACACACAGGAGAAAAACCATATTCTTGTAAAATTTGTGGATCTGCATTCTCACAGAAGTACAGTTTGAAAAAACATGTGCGTATACATACAGGAGAGAGGCCATATTCTTGTAAAGTGTGTGGCACTGCATTCTCCCAGAATTCGGATGTAAAAAAACACATGCGTACTCATACAGGAGAGAAACCATATTCTTGTAAAGTTTGTGGAAATGCTTTCTCACAGAATTCGGATCTAAAAAAACACATGCGTACTCATACAGGAGAGAAACCATATTCTTGTAAAATTTGTAGTAATGCATTTGCAGATAGTTCTACTTTGAAAAATCATATCCGAATACACACTGGAGAGAAACCATATTCTTGTATACTTTGTGAAAGTTCATTTTCCCAGAACTCTCAACTGGAAATACACATGCGAACACACACGGGTGAGAAACCATATTCTTGTAAAATTTGTGGAATTGCATTCATACAGAATGATTTTCTGAAAAGACACATGTGCATACAGACAGAACCCAGGAATATATAAGATAAGGAAAGTTCTGTAGACTGGCTCAAAAGAAAATCGCTCCACTATGATCAGGATAGAATGATAATGGCTTTCCAAAATGAAAGCTTGATGACCAATGCTTTTAAGAAGATAAGTGGTCTCAGCAATGACAAGTGCAGGTTCTGCCACATGGAAGAGGACATCCATAAGGTTCTGCTGAAAGACGGCTACAACACAATGTAACAATTCAATGGAATGTGTACATATTTACACTAAGCCATCTGCAAAAAATTGAACATCCAGTGTAGCAACTAGGCCTAGAGACATATACCATAAAGAATCATTGGAAATAAGTCATACATCTACTAAGACTGTGCAATATCTACAGCTACATATTTAGAAAACACAACTGTTGAACCTGACATTGTGATATGAGACAAGAGAGAGAGAATGTAGCAACCCTAGTTGAAATCAGTGTCCCCAATGATGCCGGCCTAAATAGAGCTGATAGCGAGAAAAGAATTAAATACCAAGATTGTATGTATGACATGAAAAGAAAATGAAACCGTAGGAAGATTTCAATCATTACAGTATTTATAGTAGCCACTGGGCTCATGAAAAAGAACTTTAAAAAACTGCCAGGTAAATATACCTGGTGAACCAAGTGCAAGACAGATCCAAACAATTGCACTTAAAGGGACAGTGAGAATCCTAAAAAGATCTCTCGGTTGGAGTCTGATATTTGCAGGTGAATATCTGGCACCTGATAGGATGTCCCATCCCCAGCAAAAACAAAGAGAAAAGAAAATTGAAAAAAAAGTCAAGAAAGATTTCGACAGTATAAGAGACCAGAGACGTTCATGAAAAATTACATTGACAAAGAGGCTTGCTTCACTGAAGTGGTTCAAGGTTGGCAATCTTCAATTTGATGAGAAACGAATTATTATAACTGGACAATATTAAAACCTACTCACAAACAGATTCAAGAAAATGGCTAATCTACAAAAATGATCAGTGCAGATGTTGCCATTTGACCATTAAAAGTCTGAGTGTCTGGATGCAAGATCCTTTTTGCAGATGGCCATTACACTTCCCGCCACATGTAAATACTTCCACTGGAAAATCTTCAAAGTGATGCAATTTGACAGATCGCAGTACATCTGGAAGCATGAACCTCTACCTATAATAGCAAATAGAAAAGTGACAGTTCTAAGTCATACAGACAGGCAGATACATAAAAGGAGAGAACTTGAAGTCCTACCAGACACTGTCCTCGAGTGTCTACAGTCTCTCTGTACAGCGGTGTGTTAGAACAACCTGGCATGAGGATCCTTTCCCCTACATATAAACCCTAACCAAATATTCAAAATAACATAGTATTCAAAGCCCAAATAAGATCCCCTCTGTATAGCTACCACACACTAGCTTATACGAGAAATGGTGCACCTTCTCCAAGTGATGTTGCCTCTAGTAACAGCACTAAGCTGGATACTCCCAGACTAGATGGATTCTTGTCCTGGAACCCGGTAAGACCAAGAGACTACATACTATGACAGTTAACTGGTCAATTGGGGAGAGGAAAATTGATGCTCTTAACTTCTTTACTGGCTCAGTGTTTGAGAGGTAGAGGAGAACTTTAATGAAATACTCGAATATCTATGTATCTCATATGGAGATCAATTGTTAGCCCCAGGAAGGGGCCCCTTGATTTCTGAGAACTTCGACTGAAGTAAAAATAAACAAAAAAAAATAAAAGACCCATAAGATCAAATAGAAAAGTGACAATTCTAAGTCACCCATGCAGGCAGATACATAAAAGATGAGGCCATCAGACACACTGCCTGGTGCTTGTGTGACAGATGCTCATAGCCCACTTTGAACTGCTGATCACCTTGTGATAATGGTTGATATCACCCTAAACTTTCAACTCCAAGCTGGAGTGCCATTACTCAAAACGACTAGATACTGCAAACGGGCTGATTGAGAATCCATCAGAGACCACATCAGAGACACTTCATGGGGTAAAATCTTTTCTCTTCCTGCTGAACAATGTGCAAATAAGGTAGCTGAATAGGTCAAGGCTAGCATTGACGCATATGTCTCCATGCAGAAATTTTATACCAAGCCCCACTCTCCACAATGGTTCATTTTGATCTGTGTAGCTGCTATTGCACATAGGTAGAAAACATTCTGCCAATTCAATTGCCATAAGACTGATGCAAATAGACAAAAATTTATAGCATCAAGAAATCATTGCGCAAGTGTAATAGCCGCAGAGTAGATATACTGAGATGACCAGAAAGCGCATTTAGTAACAGAAATTAGGTACTTGCGATTTCTGGAAAATCTATAATAATGTGGTGAATAATGGGCAATCAACAATTTCTATCCAACCACCATGATGTCGCCTGCAACTGATAAGACTGAACCACTTGTCCATCGGTTCGCCTTGAACTCCACTTTGGACTCAACAAATCACTCCCTCCCAAATTTTTCACTGCAGACTGAAGCCACACTCGATGATCTGATCATCACCTCTTTCCAATAAAAAACCTTAACACCTGTTCTTATCCCTGTATAGTCTTTAAAAAATGCTCTGCTGAGCTGGCTCCTGTCTTCTTCAAACTCTACAACAAATGCCTTGCCAAATCTTGCTTCCCTAATAGCTGGAAAATTGCCTCTGTGGTACCAGTCTTCAAGAACCATGGTGATAGAACTGACCTTCAAAATTATCACCCTATAAATCTCCTCCTGCCTTTCATTAAAATCTTTGAATCAATAATCAATCTAACAATAGTCCACCACCTCATTAATGCTAAACTTCTTTCTGACCAACAGTATCGATTTAGGCAAGCCCGTTCTACTCTGGCTATCCTAATGGTCATCTAAGTGTTATATAATGGGACGCATGTGATGATGGACGTACAGAGAGATTGCTTAATTTGCGCGATTTGTAACGGAGTCATCTCGTGCAATTTTGGTGCGATGTTTTCTCACGATTCGCGGTGACAGTTGATGAGACCTTGGGTCGAGGGTTGGATCGCACCTGTGCGTTGATCACAAGATTTTGTGATGTCACAGTTTTCCTGGTGAGAAAACTGCAGGGAGATTTCAGTTCTTGACGGGAAGCCGACTAGTCAAGTCGCCTTAGCCATGTAACGATTAAATAAGATAGGGGAATTCAGATCCCAAAAAATGAGAGCACGACGATGTCCCCCTCCCCTTCCCTTGCAAGTGATTAAGTAATTAGTTAATTAACTAGCGTAAGCTTCTCTCTCTCTGTTTCAACGAACTTGCTTCGGTGTCGACAAGCTAATAAATTAAAATAAATGGCTCGGAACTAAGAGAGAAGGCTTGTTATATTTTGTTATGTGTAGATTGATTTCAGTTACAGAGAGACACTGCCGGCACAAAATTGTGACAACGACAAAGCGTCTGCAGAAAGTGGTGGCGGCGACGGGTCAGCTGCTAACCATAGCAGCTAGGGTACAGACATTGAAAGCAGAAAGAGAAGAGACAAAAAGAAGAAAGGGAAATATAATTCCCGAATTGGGTTTACTGCTGTGTCAGCCGAAAGTGAGAGATTGAAGCCGGGACCGACTGGCAAGACCACTCGACATCGCCCGGATCGAGAAACGACATATCGTCTCATTAGCAAACGATGCCGTTCGCTGGATCAACAAAGGAGCTGTTGTACTACGCCAGATTCTGACATACGAACGTATTATAAGCCAAATATTCAACATAAGAACGCATTTACCATACACTGGACAAAGCTGGTGAAGCTAGAGCGGTAGCGCTTGATGTATCCAAATAATGCACCTCCCTACACTTTATTTTAAAACTTACTTAGTCTGCCCGAGACGAATGGCAATATAAAATATATTTAAGTAATCACCTAAAAATAAAATCAACAGGGGAGAATAAATCATACTTTTAATTGAATACTATAATAAGAGTTGTCTACCTTACAACTCAAATGTTATATTTTTTCTGTATAAGTTTAAAAGATGTGTAACTAAATACTAATTGAAAAGTAAAATGATTTAAGTGCATCCCGGACGACACCGGGTAGCTAAAGCTAGCAAAATGTACATATCTATTAGTGACAATTAATAAGGGAGGTGTTGCAGTTCCATAGTTCCGTACTTCCTAGTGAGGAGCTGCCACTGTCCGATGTATTTGAATTAATAAACTCTTGCATTAAAGTCTTCTCATGAAAATTAATTAATACGGTATTACTGGACGAATATTTAATATAATCAGCCAAAAGAAAGGTCCCGGTTGCCCTCGATGGCTGTACATCTAAACAACATGATATTAATGCGGGTGTGCCCCAGGGTCGATCCTTGAACCTTTATTATTCCTAATTTTCATAAACGACCTATCTAACACAAAACTCCTTTCCTTTAACAATTATAAGAAACTTTTTCAACCATTGATTGCCATGGCTGATAGCACCCTACCTGAGAGTCCATCATTCAAACTACTCTGCCTAACATTCACAGGTAACATGAATTAGAACAAATACATAAAAGACATTGCCAAGGCTGCTGCAAGGAAGGGCGGCTCTCTCTACCGAACTAGAAAACTTCTCATACCTGCCAGTATCCTATATATCTACAAAGCCACCATTCGCATATGCATGGAGTATTGTTGTCAGATCTAGGCTGGTGCACCAATAGCCTCTCACTTTTAGACAGTGTTCAAAATAGAGCCTCTAATCTAATCAATCCCATACTATCTAACAATCTCCAGACCCTATTCCATCGCCGCAATGTTGCATTCCTGTGTTTTACAAGTACTTTAATGGAATGTGCTCCGATGAACTTGTTGCACTGATTATCCGTTGACGTAAATACCCCCGATCAACTTATCAGTCAGCAAAATCCTATCCCTTCACTGTAGAGGTCCCAAGATACCGGAGGGCTTTCTACTCTAATAGCTTCTCTCCTCAAACTGCTAGCCTATGGAATTCCCTCCTTTCTCTCTATTTCCTTAACTGTCCTTTCTTCCTATTTCGCTAACTGTACCAACATGCATGAGTTGGAATTTGATGGGAACAAACATTTCACGGCACAACTCCCCACTTAGGATGCCTCTAATTCACAGTAGCCCTTACGTCTCAATGGCAGTGTACCTTATTTGAGCTGAACGAAAGTAAAAAAAAGTTGAAGAATTTGACTGGTGCTAAGTCTTAACGGCGAGACTTTGAAATTTACTTCATGCTTTTGTCCTTAGCAAGGGTTCAATTGGAAGAATTTTACTTATTTCTTATCTTTTCCTGTTTCTGATTAGTTGCCAACTTCAGTCTCTCTTTCAGTCTGTCTATTTCTCGAACTGACCGACTGCTGGTGAAACGTCTTAATGTCAGTTCTTTTATTGAGAACTTGAGACGAGTTTTGTGATTCGTTAACCAATCACAAATAATGTTGCATTTTCGACTCTCCTATGATTGGGCACGCAATGAGAGCCTTTGGTTTACCCAAACGGTAGATCTTATATCCAAGCCACGAAATGTAAGCTCGGTCTTATTTCAAGAATAGCAAGGCTTACTATGTCTTCACAGGTAAGCATATTCATCACATATAGCTGGTGTCCTCCACCCTAGTAAACTTTAAAAGCATAAACATAATTTCTCTTTTACTTTTTCAATTCATGACTAAAATTTATCATTCCGATATTATCATTACTTGTTTCAAGCTTACAAATTATGCTGTGATCATTTTAACTTGCCAGCACAAGGTTTAGCTTTCATTAAATTTTTTTAAATAGATAATCTGATCAAGAAATGATTCCTGCATAATTTGGTCAAGTCAAAACAATTTTATCTAGTTAAATTCAATCAAGAAATATAACCTTTAAAAATTACACTCTGAATGTGACCTTTTCAACTTCTTTAATTTATAATGAAAACTGATTTTCTAGTTGTCACTAAAATAGAAAGAATATGATCTTTTGAATTATTCGTTTGTAAAAAATAATTTTAGTGACACTTGTTGCCCCAAAGTATGTTGACTCTCAATTTCATTTAATTAATTTAACTCAATTAGTATTGCACCAATAAAATTTCTCATCTTGTCACAAGTTGATGCATCTTTATTAGTGTTATGGACATTATTAACAAACTATAGTTTTTAATTGGATTTTCTTTAAACTTTCTAAGTGGAAAATACTTAGAAAAGACCAAAATCTCAAAATAACTTGAAAACAATGCAGTCCCTGAAATAAAATAAAAATTATACCGGTTGTGGTAGGGGCAACTGGTTTCATTAAACAATCTAAAAAGATACCGAGTCACAATCCATGACAAACCAAACTGTTGCAAAATCCAAATAGCAGCTCTATAAGGGAAAACACCAATCCCTAAATCCTTCGATATAAATGTAACTCAAGTATTAATCGAGGGGAGGAGGCACTTAAATATACACACACACACACATATTATATATATATATATATATAATATATATATAATACATATATAATATATATAATACATATATATGCATAAATATATATATACATATATATATATATAATACATATATAATATATATAATACATATATATGCATAAATATATATATACATATATATATATAATACATATATACATAAATATATATACATATATATACCCATGTATATACAGGGTGACTCAAAAAAAACGGGCCCTGTGTACACTTTATGTGATATCTCCTTTATTTATTCACCGATTGCCTTTATTTTACAGGACATGGCAGAATCAACGACCGTGAGTACACCAAGACCTCAGTGGGAGCTAGGACAAAGAATACATTGTGTTAAATTTTACTACAAGACAGGCTCGTTTAAGAAAACCCAGGACAGTTTCATGCATCAGTTCGGATGTGAAAAGGCTCCACCCAAAAGCAGAATTCAGAACTGGGTGGACCACTTCGAGAAGTATGGGACCGTGGAGAACTTCAACGCTGCTAGTGAGATCCGTCCAAGCCACTTGGCACGTCCCAAGAAGCGGACAGCCAAGCTGGTTGAAAGTGTGAGAGAGTCTCTCCAGAAGAGTCCGAAACGCTCTGTGCGTAAGCAAAGTCAGTCCCTCGGTATCTCCCGTGAGACTTGCAGGAGAGTGCTGGTGAACGATGTCAGGGCTTACCCATACAGAATACAGACGCTGCAGACCCTTACAGCCTCAGACAAGAAGCAGAGGAGCGCTATGGCAGTCAAGATGCTCGATAAGATCGAGGAGACACCAGGTTTCCTTAACCTCCTTTGGACCTCAGATGAAGCCCACTTCCATCTTGACGGAAAGGCAAAATCCAAGAGAAATGTCTTCTGGGGGTCCTCCAAACCCAATGAAGTAGCCACCAAGCCCCTGCACTCTCTTAATTGCACGGTGTGGGCTGCAATCTCGGTCAGAGGCATTATCGGACCAATCTTCATCGAAGAATCTAGCGCCACAGTGACAGTCACCAAGGAGCGGTATGTGGAGGTCCTCAAAACCTTCAAGAGTGAGCTTCAGACCCTCTACCCATCGCTCATGAGCAAGTTCTGGTTCCAGCAAGATGGAGCAAGTTCTCACACCTCAAACCTGTCCCGAGATTGGCTGAAAGAGAACTTCGGAGGCCGAGTGATCAGTCTCAAGTCTAATTTTGAGTGGCCACCCCATAGCCCGGACCTAAGCCCCTCAGATTTTTTCCTTTGGGGCTATCTTAAGGACAGAATGTACGCAGGGAACCCCAGAACCATCACGGAACTCAAGGAAGCCATCAGGGAGGAGATGAGAGCCATTCCCAATTCAGTCTGTAAGAACGTCATGGACAACTTCGTTCTGCGCCTCAGGAAATGCATGGAGCTAAAAGGAGTCCATCTAGAACACATGCTGTAGAACGGAGAAAAAAAGGCCAAAGACCCTAGTGTTTTGGTATGATGTTGTGAATATAATAAACTAGTTATGCTCCAAAATTCATTTCATTCGGACGAAACACTAAGAAACAGGGCCTAATTAGATTTGGGGCCCGTTTTTGGGGGGTCACCCTGTATATATAAATATATATACACATATATATATATACATATGTATATATACATATATATATATAATACATATATATACACATGTATATACATATATATATACATATGTATGTGTATATATATATATGTATGTATATGTGTGTATATATATACACACATATACATACATATATATATATACACATATATATATATACATATATATATATATATTCGTCTAGACACCAGGGTTTTGGAAGAAGTCAGACTCGTAAGAATGTTAGGACAGAGTTGAATTCTTTAATATTCAAAATATCAAGTGACAGTAGGAATATTTAAAGATTTTAAAATAAGAAGTTTGATATTTGGAAATCCTAGAAGTCAGAGTCAGACCTTATACCTTCCAACTTCACAACCCTGTTGCACACATGAGAGAAATGATATTCTTGTCAAGTTTGGGTAGTTCTATTTTCCAAGGTTTCAACCTTGAAAAAGCACACGATAAGAACACACACTGGATAGAAAACATGCTGTAACTTTGTTAACCTACATTTTCAGAGAACATACACAACTACAAACACTGTCCAGAAAAGATGCTTTATACTAATGATTTAGTGCTTGCCTGTGAAACAAAGGAACGTCTACATGTTAAGTTATTAGAATAATGCTATGAACAGTAAAGGTCTGAGAGTAAATGTTACCAAGACCAAGGTGTTGATCAGTGGTTGTGTCTGAAATCCTCTCTTTCCCTGCTCAGTTTGTGAAGATGAGGAGAAAGTAGTGTTGTTGCCTTGGTGATACCATTGGAGCACAGGGAGGATCTGGTGCTTGTGTGATTGCAAGAGTTAGAAGTGTATCGAGTAAGTTCAGCAAACTTCTGCCATTACTAACGGGCAGAGCATTACAACTGTCGACCAATGGATAATTACAAGAATTAGGAGTGGATTAAGTAACTTCAGAGAACTTCTGTCATTACTAACCAGCAGAGTGGCACCACTGTCAACCAAAGTAAGAGTCTATTAGGCATGTGTGCACAGTATGATGATGATGTATGGAAGTGAAACCTGGCCAATTGAGTATATGTGTTGCATGAAAAGAAATGATATGAGAATGATACGATGGATGTGCAATGTGAGTGTTAAAGATAGGCTTAGATTTGATGATCTCAGGGAGATTAAATTTGAACAGTATATGGTGATGTGTACAGAACAGGATAATTTGTTGGTATTGACATGTTGAAAGAATGGATGAGAGTTCTTGGGTTAGAAGATGTAGAACAGTTGTGGTAGCAGAGTCTGTTTGCCGAATAAAGTAAAGAAAAACATGAGAGGAAATGGAAAACACTAAACCGCCTGAGAATGGGAATAAGGCCATCAAAAGTTGCTATCAGTAGATAGGGGTACAAAACTGACCCAACCATCTGTGAATGTGGAGAGGAGGACCATACGATGCAACACTGCCTGGTCTGCCCCTCTACAGCCAACCAATGTAATGTCATTTTATAATAAACGAAAATAAATCATAATGGAAGCGATAATTATTAGATCATTACAAATTTAATATCATTTTATCATGAATGAAAATCAATCATAATGGAAGCAATAATTATTAGATCATTACAAAAGTAATGTCATTTTATAATAAACGAAAATGACTCATGATGGAAGCAATAATTATTAGATCATTACAAATGTAATGCTATTTTATCATGAATGAAAATGATTGACAATGGAAGCAATAATTATTAGATCATTACAAATTTAATGTCATTTTATAATAAACGAAAATAAATCATAATGGAAGCGATAATTATTAGATCATTACAAATGTAATATCCTTTTATCATAAATGAAAATGAATCATAATGGAAACAATAATTATTAGATCATTACAAATGTAATGTCATTTTATCATAAATAGAAAATGAATCATAATGGAAGCAATAATTATTAGATCATTACAAATGTAATGTAATTTTATCATGAATGAAAATAAATCACAATGGAAACAATAATCATTAGATCATTACAAATGTAATATCATTTTATCATAAATGAAAATGAATTACAATGGAAGCAATAATTATTAGATCATTACAAATGTAATGTCATTTTATAATAAACGAAAATAAATCATAATGGAAGCGATAATTATTAGATCATTACAAATGTAATATCATTTTATCATAAATGAAAATTAATCATAATGGAAGCAATAATTATTAGATCATTACAAATGTAATGTCATTTTATCATAAATGAAAATGAATCATAATGGAAACAATAATTATTAGATCATTACAAATGTAATGTCATTTTATCATAAATGAAAATGAATCATAATGGAAACAATAATCATTAGATCATTGCAAATGTAATGTCATTTTATCATAAATGAAAATGAATTACAATGGAAGCAATAATTATTAGATCATTAAAAATGTAATGTCATTTTATAATAAACGAAAATAAATCATAATGGAAGCAATAATTATTAGATCATTACAAATGTAATGTCATTTTATAATAAACGAAAATAAATCATAATGGAAGCGATAATTATTAGATCATTACAAATGTAATATCATTTTATCATAAATGAAAATTAATCATAATGGAAGCAATAATTATTAGATCATTACAAATGTAATGTACTTTTTACATAAATTAAAATGAATCATAATGGAAGCAATAATTATTAGATCATTAAAAATGTAATGTCATTGAATCATAAATTAAAATGAATCATAATGGAAGCAATAATTATTAGATCATTACAAAAGTAATGTTACATTTTATCATGAATGAAAATGATCGACAATGTAAGCAATAATTATTAGATCATTACAAATTTAATGTCATTTTATCATAAATTAAAATGAATCACAATGGAAGTAATAATTATTAGATCATTACAAATGTAATGGCATTTTCTTATAAATGAAAATGAATCACAATGGAAGCAATAAATACTAAATCATTACAAATGTAATGTCATTTTATCTAATGGGAAGTTTCAAGATGACATTGACAATTAAAACGTTCTCTAGCTATGTCTCAAAACATCGAATTTGAGACAGGGTCTTAATTCAGATTATTTCTATTTAAAGAATTTAGCAACTTTCTTGCAATTAAGCATATCAAGACAGCAGCTTATCACGGATGTGCTAATGGAAAGTTAAAAGATTACATAGACAATTTAAAGCTTCTCTAGCTATGTCTAAAAACAAATGGAACTTTGTCTTTTAGCTAATTACAAATACATTTTTAGATGCATCAAAGCTGGTCTTCAGTGATGCACTGTCTTCACTGCCGATTTTGAGTTCTTTATAATATTGACTTAAACAGCAATCCTGACCTGACTCCGGAAGTATCCAACTGCCTGCTTGCAAGCTCTGTGATATGCAAAACATTGCAAAAAGTCTAAGCGACAACCTCCGACCATTCTTATAAAGACATGACCTTCAGCATCAGCCAATGAGAAAAGTCCTTACTCCTCTTGCTCCTATGTAATGATTTCCCTTTACTTTTTCCTGTTTGGCCTGGGTTATCTTCCCCTGAATTCGCATTAGAGTAAGTTGGTCTTTTCTATAGAACTACCTAATTGATATAAGTGTTACCTTCGTTTTAACTTATTATTTTCATAATACTACTAATCTCTTCTTCTAAAACTACACAGTTGTCCAAGTTAATTCTTTTTTTTATGGAAGTCACTCCAGACAAGGCATGAAACCACTTGATGTAAGCAGCTAAAAAGAAAATAATTCAAGGTCAAAAACTAGCCAACGATAAGTGTTAGATGAATAGATTCCGACCCAGAAAACAGCAATTCTTCCCCTTGTCAGAAACATCGCTCATGAAATGTGAGGACTAAAAGACAAAATAAAGGAAGCGAGAGTTACGAATCTGCGGAAAGTAAACCGAGGTCCACTTTTTAAGTTACAAGAAAGAATAACTTCATAAGCCAGCTGTTGAATTAACCCTTTGTTCACAAATTACTTAATTATAATATCGGAAATAAAAACAGAAAAATAACTCTAACGTTAACTACTAGAATAATTAATCCTACACAACTTACTTAATTCTAGTATCGACAAAAACAACTTATAAACTAATTGCTAAACTCTTAGGTTGTTACAAAAATAATGGCCGCCTGAAATGCTTGGTTTTAAAAAGTCATTTTAACACAGAATTTGTAGTTTATTTCTGGTAAATTTTAACATATATAATAATGTGTTCTCAATAATAATTTGTAACTTATTTTCAGATAGAAAGTATTTTTGAAGCATAGAAGACCCTCAATGATGAACATGCCAAAACATGATCTTCACCTTCTTATGTTCCATGAGTTCAACTTTGGCGCAATTCCTCCGAAATTCCTGCCAATATCAATAGAGCATGGGGAGATGGATCCACAAGCGATCGGACAGTACGAAAGTGGTTTAAGAAATTCTGTAGTGGAGATGAAAGCCTTGAAGATGAAGAAGGTAGAGGACGGTCCTGTAATATTGACAATGAACAATTGCAAGAACTTGTTGAGCAAAATCGACGTCAAAGCGTCAAAGAAATTTCTCAGACACTTGCTGTCTGCACTGCAACAGTTTCACGTCATTTGCAGAGTATTGGAAAGGTTAAAAAGCTCGATAAATGGGTTCCTCATAGCTTAATGAGCGTCAAAAACTTTGCCGGTTTGAAGTGTGTTTGATGCTTTGTCTGCGTAACACAAATGACCCTATTTCTTGACCGAAAGGTCACTTGTGTCAAAAAGTAGATCCTTTACGATAACCATAAACATAAGATGCATAGTTGCTTAAGGTTTATATTTTGACTAATTTGGTCTTTTCTACTGTTAATTTTCATGAATAGATGTATGTTTCTGAAATCGGCCATTATTTTTGTAACAATCTAATATTTGTACACAACTTCTTAATTCTAATATTGGGATAAACCTTAATGTTAACTTCTTCTCTAACTAGTCCTACTAGTTAAGGAATCATTCCAGAACCTTTAATTAGTTAGGCATACATTTGAATATATCCATATATCGTACTTTGTTGTTCGAAGAAAACAAAGGAAAATTATTAAAGAAGACATCCGTTATACACCTGCTGATCTATAAAATAAAAGTAACTAAACTTTGTTCATTTTCAATCCTCTCATTATAAGCTTCATTATTAAACGGACAAGCCATCATCTCATTAACCCTTATACTTGAGTAGCTTTTGGCCTTAATAAGTGGTGACTCATTAGTAAAAAAAAAAGAATACATGTCCACTTGATAATAATACCAAGAGTATTTTTTATTCCAGCAGATGACACTACCAAATCACTTCTATCATGGACCCTTTGAAGTGATCGACCATACAAAAGCCTTTAAATAAAAAAAAAATTTCAATTGACAAACTAAAAAGAGCATTCTCAGATTATTTTTAGATCAATTCTATTTAAAGAGTTCACCAACTTTCTTGCAATTAAGCATATCAAAACAATAGCTTATCACCCATTTGCTAATATGAAGTCGAAAGATTACATAGACTATGGAATGCTGAAAAAGAGCCGCTCCTTTTTTATAGGAGTTTGAGCTGGAGCGGCTCCTTTTTGAAAATGGGGAGCGTGAGAGGAGCTAGCTCCAATTTGGGGCGTTGGAGCAGGAGCGGGAGCAGCTCCAATAGTAGTAGAGCGCGTAAAGCCCTGGCTATGTCTCAGAACAAATCGAACTGAACCAATAATATTCCAATCATTCTTTTGTCTTTAAGGAGAATTGTCAAAGAGGACATCGGTTATATATAGTCTAGTTTATGCTGTCAGTTTGGCATTATCAGTGCAAAGATAGGAAAGACTACACTAAAACAAAAATGCAGTTTATTTGGGATTTACAGAATAGAATATCTAGAAAAGTTAGTTGATTAAATTCTTCATTTTCAATTCTCTCATAATATTCTGTATCATTCAACTGACAATCAATCTCATTAACTCTTGTACTCGAGTGGCTTTTGGCTTTGATAAGTGATGACTCAAGTAAAAATATACCTCCACATGTTACTAATCCCGGGAGTATCTTTATTCCAGCAGAATTGTACTTGCAAACTACTTGTAAATGTGTCTTTGTTAAAGACGACACAACCAAATTTCCAAAATATCAGCCACTCTTTGACATGATTGATCGACAGCTAAGCATTTTACTATACATAAAAAACAACTGAAATGACATTTTCAATTGACAGACTAAAACCAGTGTTCATAAAGAAGTCTATACAACAGCCAATACCTCAACATAAAATAAGTTTACCTCCAAATTCTACAGATTACTTATACAAAATCAGGTAGTCATGTTACTTTTGCCGAAGACGTGTGGAACTTTGCATATTACTTACGTTATTTCTTTATTTTTGTGTCGTTTCTTTTCACAGGGGAGCCTTGTCGGTATTCACTTATTTTTTTGCTTGATATAACTAACTACTTGAGTTGTTCTCAGCTCGAGAATTAGAAGTCAACTGAAGTGCACATGCACATCCGAAACACCTACGCACAGTATTGACCAATAATTGTTGAAATCTAGAACTTTATATTTTTATTTACAATACTGATAAGTAAAAGTATTCAATTATTTTTACAGAAAAATCATTCCCTTAATGCTAGGTAGAAATCAGTATTCCCTTCACCAGAATAATGCCCTCCCCTATAGGAGTGTGTATATATATATAAAATATAGTTATCCACAGACACGTGTTGTGTCGTCCTTGCAATTCATCAGTGTGGCTAGACTTTGCAAGATTCGGGACCCCAGTGATAATGCCTGGCGCTATACTACTAAGCATCAGACCTTGCCAATAATTATGGGAAAGATGCATCTCATTATAACTGACCATCAGTATGAATTTAGGCAATCACGGTCGACTGCGGATATCCTAACAGTCAGCTCTAAACACATATACCATACACTGGACAAGGCAGGTGAAGCTATGGCAGTAGCGCTTTATGTATCCAAAGCCTTTGACAAGGTCTGGTATAAAGGTCTTCTCATAAAAATGAATTCATATGGTATTACTGGACGAATAAATATAATTGGATCCTTCCTAACCAAAAGAAAGATCCAGGTTGTCCTCGATGGCCGTTCATCCAAACAACATGACATAAATTCAGGTGTACCCCAGAGATCGATCCTTGGACCTTTACTGTTCCTGATTTTCATAAACGACCTCCCTGATGCAATTGTGTCCGAGATAGGTATATTTTCTGACGACACCACGCTCTACTCTTGTCATGCGGGAAAAACGGATGCTCACATATTCGAGGCAATGGCTGAACCATTAGAAAGTGACCTCTAATCTGTAGTGGAATAAGGTCATAAATGGATGGTAACATTTAATGCTGCTAAGGCAAAGCTCTTTTCTTTCAATAACTACAAGATACTTCTTCAACTACTGACTGACATGGCAAATAACACCTTACTTGAGAGTCCAACGTTCAAACTCCTCGGCCTAACATTCACAAGTAACATGAATTGGAACAAATACATAGAAGACATTGCCAAGACTGCTGCAAAGAAAGTGGGACCCCCTACCATGCTAGAAAACTTCTCACACCTGACAGCATCCTATATCTTTACAAAGCCACCATTCGCCCATGCATAGAGTATTGTTGTCACATTTGGGCTAATGCATCATCCACTAGTCTCTCCATCTTAGACAAGGTCCAAAAAATACTCGCTAATCTAATAGGTCCCTCACTATGTACCAAGCTCCAGTCCCTGTCTCATCGCCGCAATGTTGCATCCTTATGCTTGTTTTACAAGTACTTCAATGAAATGTGCTCCAATGAACTTGCTGCTCTGGTGCCCCCTTGACATAAATACACTCAACTTGACAATCGGCAAAATCTCATCCATTCACTGTGAAAGTCTCCAGATGCCGGAGAGCCTTCTACTCCAATAGCTTATTTTCTCGTGCTGCCGGCCTTTGGAACTCCCTCCCTGTCCCCTGTTTCCCCAACTGTATCGACATGCAGAAATTTAAAACTAATGTGAACAAGCATCTCACTGCACAACTCCCAATTTAGGATGACTCCCAAAACATTCACCCTAATTCTCAGTAGCCCCTTACGTCTAGTGAACTATGTTAAAAAAAATTAATAAATTGGCTATTTATTTGCGATACTGATAATTAAAAGTATTCAATTCTTTTTACGTAAAAGACGTTGCCTTAATGCTAGGTGGAAATTATTATTCCCTTCACCAGAGTGATTCCCCTATGGTATATATATATATATATATATATATATATATATATATATATATATATATATATATATATATATATATATATTATATTGATTCATTCCAATGACCATGAAAAATCATTCAAAATCATAATTTCTATAAGTTCCTTCAATTTTTTTATTTTATATTTATTTGAACACCTCGGTGGATGGTTATTATTCCAATTTACATCTTATATATAAAAACAATCTTTTCATCTTTAATCTTTAGCATTCTCACACATATTTCTTGGCGTATTGAGACAAAAATTACAGTTCAATAGTCCATCTGTCAATCTTCAGAGAATATAAGAATGTGTGTTGAAATTGTAGCAACATCTTATAACGTTAAAAGCCAGAAGAAAAAAACGGAGGAAAAGGGGAGGGGATTTCAAATGAGTGTTCGGATAAAAGCTTGGTAATTTGGAGTACATGAAAAAAAAACTCACGTGATGGAAAAGGCATCAAAAACAAATGGAACCCTCCCCCCCCCCCCCCGAAAAACCTACAGGATTCGAAAGCCGTCTAACCTACAGTGATTTTAAAACTCATATATACAGAGTTTGAATTACCTACTCGACACAATCCTCGAGTGTTTTCAGTCTCTCTGTACAAGGGTTTGTCAGGACAACCTGACATGAGGATGTTTCACCCTACAAGTAAACCCTGACCAAATATGCAAAATAACATAGTATTCGAAGCCCAAATAAGATCCCCTCGACACGGCTATACACTGGCTCATATGAGGAATGTTGCCCCTTCCCAAATGATGTTGCCTCTAGTAACTTTACTAAGCTGGATACTCCACAAGACTAGATGAATTCTTGTCCTGGAATTCGGTAAAACCAAAGGACCACAAGAAATATATACTATAACATAGTTAACTGGTCAATTGGTGTAAGATAAATGAATGTTCTTAACTTCTTTACTAATTCAACGCTTGAGAGGTAAAGAAGAACTTTAATAGAATATTCAAATATCTATGCATCTCATATCGAAATCACGTGTTAGTCCCAGGAAGGGGCTCCTTGATTTCTGAGAACTTCGACTGCAGTGAAATGAAACAAATATATATATATATATATATATATATATAGAGAGAGAGAGAGAGAGAGAGAGAGAGAGAGAGAGAGAGAAAAGAGGGTAGTGCAGTATTAGTACAGTTCCAACGAGAGAAAAGTATATATGTAAAGGAGTAAGGCTACCTACCAACATTTGTAAAAAGTTTTTTTCAACATTTATTTATTATTTTGTTATTTTATCATTTTATAATTTTATATAATGCGTTTCAAGCGGTGGTCCACTCTCATCAGATATGTAAATCCAATGGATGTTGGTAGCCTTACTCCTTTACATATATATATATATATATATATATATATATATATATATATATATATACATTGGTTTTTATTATAGAGTGGAAGATATATGTGTGTGTCAGTATTTACTTATTTTTCCGCTTGATATAACTAACAACTTGAGTTGTTCTCAGCTCGAGAATTGGAAGTCAAATGAAGTATGCATGTACCTCCGAATCACCTACGTACAGCGTCAACAAATCAAATGCATGCGCACCAGAAAACGATCAAAGCTAAAATTTTCTACAGAGATGTCTATAGAGAGCTAGAGGCACAGATGAACACAAAGCTACAACACAATTAATTTGCATTTTCGTGCTATGAAAACCGCTCAAAGAAAAATCATGACACATTTTCTTCCATACACAGAGGGATGTGCTATCATTTGAAACCATGAAAATCTATGAAAGTGTTATAGCCCTGTTTAGGCGTCGGAATGAGAACATGGACACGGGGTTTAGGTAAAACAAATATATTGGACAAAAATATATACAACAAAGGAACAAGAAAAGTAGTACATGTAGACTGGGGTTCGACTCAACTGTATTTAATTGCCTCCCACCACAGCAATATGTGACACAAGGTCGGGAAGGTGGGGGAAGTATCAAGCCAGCGCCCCTAAAGGAGGAGAACACTGGCCTAGCAAAAATAACCTGGGCAACCCCGTCGGCATTTCCCGGTCAGGGCGCATCAGGCAGTAAGCAATAAACTAACTCCTCCCCAAATAGGGGAGGCAAGGCCTGGCAGGGGGCACCTCCTAGGACAACCCAGGACAATATACCTCAGCCCGACAGATAAAAGACCACCGAAATGGCCCAGTTTCTATCGGACTGATTGTCGAGAACAAATCCTCGACTGATATCGCTGTACCTCATCCCGAAGTACTCAATCAACTGAAGTTAATTAGAGATTGAACGGACTGGGGTTGTGCGCAACAACTGAGAAGCATAATGCGTCCAGTATTTATTTAGAATGGACGAATCTAAATGTTCGTCATGGGTACAGCACCATAACAGAAAGCAACTAGCTTTATCTTCTCTCTCTCTCTCTCTCTCTCTCTCTCTCTCTCTCTCTCTCTCTCTCTACTTGACAGTGGCACCAAATTGGATACAGCTTGGATAGAACTGCTATACTCATGTAATCTTTTCTTATTCCGATTACAACTCTTTCTCATGCATACAGTACTCATCAAAATTACAACTACAGTAAACACTAACATTTTTATCTTCTGCTGAGTTACTTCCCTTTGGCTGAAAACTCAGGTTAAATATCTGTCTTGACACATGCGCTACAAATTTAAAAAACTTTTCAACTCTTTTTGTACTCTGAAATGAATATACATTGTTATGTTATTTGATGACCATTATCCTTTTCTTTTCTTTGTGGTTTATCATGTTTGAAACTATTTTAACAGTTCTCGCAGCAGTCGAGATAAACAAATAATTTGGCATGATATAGGATTATGTAATGGAAAAAAGTTACAAAACATTTTAAAATTATTTAACCCTTATCCTCAAGTGGCCTTTGGCACTTGATAAACGGTGAGACATTAGTTAGAAAATAATAATAATTTTATCGTAAAAATTTGACTTTTTTTTAACCTCTTTCCAGAGTATTTACAGAATAGGGATTCTGAACATTTTTTTACAATTCCGAGTATTTGCATTCTATCGCTGAAACTAAATTTACTATCTTAAGACATTTCGCTCGCCAATAATTTCCCGTTTTCTATGATTTCAAGAACTTTTAGTTCTTCGTGCGGTGTGATAAATCTTGCTCTGCTTTTCTCATGTTCAAGTCACCAATTTTTCGCAGTTGTGATTTGTTTCAGTGACTATTTTCAAAATATAAAAGAAAACTTTTTCACTAGTTTATTTCTGTTCTTAAAATTCCAAATTGAAACGGATACTAAGAAAACAATAACTTTTTCGAATGATGTAAATGAAAGTAAAATTTCACTTTACAAAACTAATGCTGTGAGAAATGTAAATCAGTTTTGTGGCATAATCTTATGATAAAGTAAAGTCGTTTTTTATATGATAATCTGATTCTCACTCCAATTATCTTAAACCCTCATGCATGCATTCACCTCTTCTTCTTTCCATATTACCTACATTTATTGCGGCTTACCAGACTCTCCCAAAACAGCAAGCTCATTTGTGGCAAGCTCATTTACCCACTACTATTTCTCTATTCTTACAACCCCCAGATTCACCAGGTCGTTTCTTAATATGAAGTAAATTCTGTTAAACGACCGAAATTATTTAATTTCGACCTCCTTAATATCTTCTATATAATATACAAGCTTCCAAATCAAAATAACAATGGCTCCCTTCCGCAGAATAAAAGAATACTGGAATTCAAACGTTAGGCGGTTATGAATGACTGGTTCTTATAGTTTCTGTAACTATTCCTGTTTACCGGTTAAATTAACGCACACATGATGTCAACATCTTCTTGATGACTTCACAAGTAAGTTCGAACAATATATCTTTATTTAAATATTTGTTTCTTTTGCTTTGTCTGTTTTGTAATAAATGTATTAATTTATTTATTAAACACACTTCTTTTATCTATATATTATATTATTACATTTATATATATATATGTATATATATGTATATATATGTATATATATGTATATATATACATATATATGTATATGTATGTATATTTATCTGTATATATATATATATATATATATATATATCTGATATATATATATATATCTGTATATATATATATATATATATATATATATATATATATAAGGTTAGTACAACAAAAGATATAAGAAGCAACTAATATCTTTAATTAGTGAACATTCGGATAAAAATGAAGCTCAATATACTGGATAGATGATTCGCACCTTATTTTATTCTTTCACTCTATCTAGTGCTCTCTCTCTCTCTCTCTCTCTATATATATATATATATATATATATATATACTTTGTTTTAGTTGCACATTCATGACAATTTCAAATTCGAGCGATTTATATTTAATACATTAATAAGAAAGTCAACAAAACAACTTATTTTTTTAAAAGTCAACAAAACAATTTATTTTTAAAAGTCAACAAAACAATTTATTTTTTTAAAAGTCAACAAAACAATTTATTTTTTAAAAGTCAACAAAACAATTTATTTTTTAAAAAGTCAACAAAACAATTTATTTTTAAAAAGTCAACAAAACAATTTTTTTTTTTTAAAGTCAACAAAACAATGCTCTCCAGCGATTAAAACATGGAATTAAAGTTCGATTTTCAAGGCATTAAAAACTAATTGGAAGTTTATTTCATGACAATAAATAGAATTAAAGTCGAATAATTCAAAATATGAAGTGTCACTATTGTAGAATTGAACGAATTATTTATGGCACGTAAATAGTCTTATTTGTTTCTCATTATATATTTTTCACTATTAATCGTTTTTTTATTGGGTGCTTTTGAGGAATAGATATCCAGAAATTTGTAAGCAATTCTCACTATGAATAGAAAAGGCCGAATCAAGTTCCGAGGCTTCTACACAATATGAAACGAACTAAATCAACTTTGCAAACTAAAACTAAAATTTAGGTTAGCGTGAAAATGAAAAAAAAGCAGTTCCGTTTCTATTGTGTAGCTTGTTCGGAGACTCCCACCTCTGATTGGGTGAACCAGTTATCGAGCCATCAAACGGGCCTTTTCAGGGCCACACTACAAACTACTCATAATGTGATTCACACTTTGGTGCCTGCTCAATCCATCTGACTCCAGCCTACCTCTCCAGTCTCCTGCTTCGACCTCAGCACCTGCTCCAACAACTTCACCGACACCAGCGGCTCCTACTCCTGCACCAGCTCCCTGCAGCGTCTGCTCCAGCTCACTCCAGCACCAGCTCCTTTCCTGCAACCACTGCTCAAGCTCCTGTTCCTCGTTCGAGCAGCACCATGTTCCTTTTAGCTCCAGCTCCTTCTACCGGCTCTTGCTCTAGCTTCCTGCAGCTCTTGCTCCAGCTCCTTTTCGACAACCACCGCTCCAGCTCCTGTCCCTTTTTCCAGCAGCACTAATGTTCCTGTCGATCCAGCCCTTGGCTACGTTCACATGGACCAGACCTACCTGAGGCATCTCATCACACCTTAGGGACGTCCACGTCAATCTCTGTGTGGCGTCATCCTTCCTGCTGTCCAGGTTCCAGTTTCCCCATTCCTGTCGACCCAGCCTCTCCTGCTGTCCAGGTTGCAGCTTTCTCATTCCAGCCTTTCCTGCTTCCAGTGACGTCATTCTTCATTTCAGCCTTTCCTGCTTCCAGTGACGTCATTCTTCATTTCAGTCTTTCCTGCTTCCAGTGACGTCATTCTTCATTTCAGTCTTTCCTGCTTCCAGTGACGTCATTCTTCATTCCAGCCTTTCCTGCTTCCAGTGACGTCATTCTTCATTCCAGCCTTTCCTGCTTCCAGTGACGTCATTCCTCATTCCAGCCTTTCCTGCTTCCAGTGACGTCATTCTTCATTTCAGCCTTTCCTGCTTCCAGTAACGTCATTCCTCATTCCAGCCTTTCCTGCTTCCAGTAACGTCATTCTTCATTTCAGTCTTTCCTGCTTCCAGTAACGTCATTCTTCATTTCAGTCTTTCCTGCTTCCAGTAACGTCATTCTTCATTTCAGTCTTTCCTGCTTCCAGTAACGTCATTCTTCATTTCAGTCTTTCCTGCTTCCAGTAACGTCATTCTTCATTTCAGCCTTTCCTGCTTCCAGTAACGTCATTCTTCATTTCAGCCTTTCCTGCTTCCAGTGACGTCATTCTTCATTCCAGCCTTTCCTGCTTCCAGTGACGTCATTCCTCATTCCAGCCTTTCCTGCTTCCAGTGACGTCACCTCAGCTTTCCTTCTCAAGCTGTTACCTTTTTGGTAAATAAACGATTCCTTTTACCCTGTTCATCTGCATTTGTCCTCTCTTGTTTGCCATTCTCGTAATTTGCCTGTGTCCACTTTCTTAGTTGTAAGACTGATCACCCTGCTGATCGGATCCTGCAACAATGCTTTGCATTTTAGGTAAAAAAATTATTTCCGGTCAATTTCATTTTTGCCATTGCGATTCTTGGTTTTCTCCGCATGCAACACTGGGACAGTTCAAAAAATTTCCAACAGAAAAAAACTATTACCAAAAGCAATAAAAGTTATTTTTCTACCTACCTGTCCATTTTTTTGTGTTTTAAAGCACTTTTATTTCCATTTAATTTTTCCGTAAAATACGATCAGATTACCTGCAAAATTACAAATGGCTGCCTCCAGTTTCCGGAAACCACCAAAGTCTGTAACTTTTTTCTCCTTTCAAATAGGCAGAAAAGTTAATTTTATTGCGTTTGGAGCAGTTATTTGTTGTATATTTGTTTGTGTTGTCACCCCAAAAGATGAAAACCTACCACTCAAACTTTGATTATTTCCGGAAAACCGGCAGCGGCCATTGCGAAATATAAGTCTAACAACATCGGATTTTAAGGAAAAATTAAATGTAAATATTAAGAACGCGCGATTATTCCTTATAACCCCCCCCCCTTTTTTCAACCTCTTTTATGCACCAAATTCTTATGATAGGTAATATCATGTCGCTAGAGAATTCTCGGTTTATTATTTTTTATTTTTTGACAAATATTTTAGATTTTAGAGAGGTGATCATTTTCCTATATAAATTTAACGTAAACTGATTACTTACTTTATGACAATCACCATTATTTTTCTTTTTTTCTGTATAAAATTATGGGGGGGGGGAGTAAAAAATATTTTAGATTTTAGAGGGATTCAGTTTCCTATGTAAATTAAACGTAAACTGATCACTCACTTTATGCCCATCGCCATTTTTTTTGTATGAAAGAAAAAAGTGTAATCAAATGCAAAAATTAAATATTTATTTATTTATATATTTATTTATTTAACAATATTTTTCTTTTTTACAATAGTAAATTAAATTGGAGAGAATTAACGAATTAAAAAATAATAATTTTTTTAAAATTTGTATCAAATATTTTTAATTTTAGAGTAGGGATCATTTTCCTATTTGAATTCAATGTAAAATGATCATCCGCTTTCTGACCATCACCAATTTGACCATATTTGTTCGTGTGTAGACTTTGCTTAAGTATTTTTTAGTATTTCTTTTCACATTGCCCGTAGAGGCTATGCAAGTCAGGTGGGGCTTTAACGAGCTGTGTTCGTTCATCAGTTTCAGAAACAGAAATCTCTAGCAACCTACTCGGTAAGTGAACACTGAAATAAAAATTGGTCAAATTGGTGATGGTCATAAAATGGGTGATCAGGTTACGTTAAATTCATATAGGGAAGTTATCCCCTCTCTTAAATCTAAAATTTTTTTTTTTAAATCTCAAAGCACCAAAATTCTCTAGCGACATGATAGGTAATTGTACACAGAAAAAAATGTTAAATAAAAAAATTTGGTCGGTAAAAAAAGTTGAAAAACGGGTGGTGGTAAATAACGAATGAGCGCCAAAAGCGCTTTAAAATAATTTAACACACAAAAAGTAGGCAGATAGGTAAAAAAAAGTAATTTTTATTGCCTTTAATAACAGTTATTTGTTGACTTTTGGTGGGGGTGTCACCCTCTTTTTTATGGAAATTCTTGACAATCGCCTATGAATAAATTATTTTTTAAATAGGTTTTGTGTGTGTAATAACCTAAAGTCCTTTGACTTGTCAATTTATTAAAAAGATTTGAACAAGGGACAGGTAAGAGATAAAAATGAAGAAACGCGATTTCATTTTCATGATGTAAGGGAGATAATTCATTTTTTTAACAATACTAAACTTTTTATTTACAAAAACAAGGAATTTTTATTAAAAAAAAATTTAATTGATGAGAAAAAACCTGAGAACGAAACAATATTTCAAAAATGTTAAGAAACAATGTTAACGAACGAAAACCTGAGAAACACTATTAATATTATTGAAAAATATTTGTTGCAAAAGACAAGCATCAAATCATGATAATTTATCTCCCTTACATGCTGAGTTTGAATAACATCTTGTTTTTATTCTTGTTCATTTCTAAATACTTTTACCGGCATGGGCAGACAACTCTACATTTCTTGGTCAGAAATTCCTATTTACTTCCCTCCCCACAAGAGCAAAGTTAGACATCTAGTCGGTTTTTAATGTGGGGAAAATCGAGCTCCCCCAAAAAAGACACTCTCGATTGAAACAAAAGTAAAAATTGCCTCAATCTAGAAGAACTTCACCATCGCTGACTGCGGACAGAATAGATTAAGTAACATCAGAACAAGTACTACACTTTGTTCCTAGCCGAAGCCCAATTTATTTATCTTAAAATTTTACAAAAAATTTCATAGAAGCAATTTTTTTAATAAAATAACAAGATGTGGCACAAGGCCAAAATTGGGTCGTCTGTCATCCTCTTGATCTATTCTCTAAACTAGTTCCAGTAACCACAATACCACATTCACTCTATGGGTAATCCTACTTAACGGTGTTTAGAGTTATTTTTATTTACAAAACATATATATGTACAATTTCATCAGTTCCTAAAAACCAACTAGTAATTTGGGACAAAAGAAAATGAAACAAAATAAAATCAAACAAAATAAAATGAAACAAAAAAAAATGAAACAAAAAAATGAAACAAAATAAAATCAAACAAAATAAAATCAAACAAAATAAAATCAAACAAAATAGAATGAAACAAAAAAATCGAACAAAATAAAATCAAACAAAAAAAGATCAAACAAAATAAAATCAAACAAAAAAAAATCAAATAAAAAAAATCAAACAAAAAAAAATCAAACAAAATAAAATCAAACAAAAAAAAATCAAACAAAATAAAATCAAACAAAATAAAATCAAACAAAAAAATCAAACAAAAAAAAATCAAACAAAATAAAATCAAACAAAATAAAATCAAACAAAAAAAATCAAACAAAATAAAATCCAACAAAATAAAATGAAACAAAAAAAAATCAAACAAAAAAAATCAAACAAAATAGAATGAAACAAAAAAATCGAACAAAATAAAATCAAACAAAAAAAGATCAAACAAAATAAAATCAAACAAAAAAAAATCAAATAAAAAAAATCAAACAAAAAAAAATCAAACAAAATAAAATCAAACAAAAAAAAATCAAACAAAATAAAATCAAACAAAAAAAAATCAAATAAAAAAAATCAAACAAAAAAAAATCAAACAAAAAAAATCAAACAAAAAAAAATGCTAAATGTTTGTTAGTAAGACCCTCTTAAATCTATCGAGATATGAATAATCTGCTCACTATTTTGCGGGTTGTTTCAAAAGCCCAAAACAAGCAGGACAGTTCCTAGGTGGGGAGAAAGATGAGACTATTTAAAGTTAAAAAGAGATAATTGGATGGGGTTCGTGGACAAGGGTAGTGTCTTCCGAGATATGTGCCAGGTCTGGATAGCGATAAATAAATATGGGGAGTCGACATCTTGGAAAGTCTCTAATAACGAAAAAACAAAAATCGGGACCAGAACTCATTCGTACCACTCGCTAAGAGACTGGGATGGGGTCTGATAAGTCCTTAGATCGGTGTCCACCATGCCTAGGCAAGGAACACATATTCAAACTTGGTTCGTCCAAACACAAATATGCTAGCGGTGTTTATCCACCTCCTTTTAAATAGTGCAGATTTTGACTTTAAGCTGATGTTTAAAATGCAAAATCAGATCTAAGCGTGAGATCCACACTACTAGTCTAGACACGGCTAGGATCGTGAGAAACACCATTCGTTCCTCCCTGGACCACGAAGGCATCACATTATACAAACTGCTCGGGGAAGATACAAGCCATCACCTGGACATACTTCCAAAACTTACGCATTTCTTCTTCAGGCAGTGCAGACAAAAAGGGTTGACGCTAGATTTAGCTTTCAATTAGCCGAACCAATTACCAGGTCAGAGAAAACTCAAGAGTTATTGAGATGACTCCGGCCTGATGCCCAATTCCACTGAAAGCGGATCTCCTCCTCCGACCATCCCAGCCGCTCCACAAGCAGATCCAAAGCGATCCTTGCCACTAGCTCCTGATATAGTGTCTTTCTAGACTGTGCAACGTCACTGGATCCCGGCAGTAATCTGAGCACAGCTCAGTATTCATTGAAGAACTGCAATTGACCCCTTGGTTTTCGTCGTCCTTCAACCAAGTGGGCGGGGATGAGTTTCGGAAAGGCTTTCTCAACCTCAGAGCCCTACGCAGACTCCTCTATCAAGGTTTGGCTTAGGAATGACAATCTTTTGGCATGTTGATGACTTGCCAAGTACGGCATCCCCAAACCCCCCTCGTTCGGATGTTGAGTACAGTCCTGTCTACGGACTAGCGACTTCTTGCTCTACCACAAAAGTCTGATGAGCTGACATGTAAGAGCCGTCAAGTGATCTGCAGGCAGAGGTAGTACAACCAATGAGCCGAAAGACATAAGCCGTGCACGCCTCAGCTCTACTCTTAAGAGGAAGCCCCCTTCGAAGCAAATCCTCACTGACGCTTCGACCTTTGACTCTACTTCCGATCAGTTCTTTTCAAGCTGGAGGCCCGGTCTGAACCAAATGCCAAGCATCTGAATCAGGCCATGCGACTAGTTGAAAAGGCTCGGCTGTGCCGGCGCGCAACTCCAGACAACCCACTTCAGGCCATTGAATTTTCTGATGTTGACTACAGCCCCTGTGACTTCTTTGTACCATTTAAGTGCAATACGCGGATGTTCTGTTAAAGATTTGAATTAATTACCTTTAATTTCTTAATGTAATTTCTTTCATTATTTCTCCTGTTTAAATAAAAATATTTTAAGAATTTTATAAGATAAATTAAATAATTTTCTTTCAGCTAAAATGACATTAAAAGGAAAATCTGATTCAAGCAATGTAAACATTCAAATACCAGACCCTCGCTTCCATTCCGGTAAAATAATCCATTTTCATACTTTTTAAAATACTCTGGTTTTATACCTTAAACTTTGTGAATTATTTTGAACATTATAATTTGCTTTCATAACCAGATTTGACTGTTTATTGCTGGCTTTTCCTCTGTGTTTGACCTCTGAAGTCTCTGATCGCCATTTGTCATTTTTCTGATAGGTTGTTCTATAGATTACCCTCGGATTTGTTTTCTCTTTGTTTTTTCTGATGAAGGGGGAGCAATAACAGCTTGGATTACCTGTGATTGCCCCTCACTCATCTAGGAATATGTGTAAAAGTTATTTTGCTCTGATATTGTCATTAAATCAGATAATAATATAACCTTGAACATCTATCTATCTATCTATCTATCTATCTATCTATCTATCTATCTATCTATATATATATATATATATATATATATATATATATATATATATATATATAATGAAAAAAAAAACGAAAATTGTGTATATATGTATCAACGTTTCGTCTTCATTCAAAGACTTTCTTGGGATGTCTTTGAATTAAAACGCAATGTTGATAAACATATAAACAATTTTCGGTTTTCATTTTTCATTACGTTAAATTATTAATTATATATATATATATATATTGGGAACAATGTGACCAATTGGGTTACCCATTCAGCTTTGGTTAAATTGTTTAAATCAGGAAAAAGTGAGTTTAAAAAGCCAGTTAAATATAAAAAATAAAAATTAGTCGTTTTCTACTCGCTATTTCCCTCTTTTCCCCTCTCTTTCTCTCTAACTACAGTTAAATAGTATTACTTCTTGTCGTTATATCACCCTTTTTATTTATAATGGACTATTCCAATCTTTTTATTCCTTCATTTCTTTATTAACTTTGACTGTTAGTGGATAGATACTATACAAAATAAGAGTGGGGGTGTCAAACTATGTAGAGTGAAAGAGGGTGAGAGTAATAGACTGATAAAAAGTAAGGGAAGTGTGACTTGGTTAGTTAATTGCAAATTATGGCGAATTAAAACAATCAAAATGGATGTAAAAAACTATGGGTATAATAAGATATATTTCGTCCTTGAAATGAGGGGAAGGGGGGGGTAAAGTAACTTCAATGACCTAAAAAATATATATTTTTAGGTGTTTTTTGCCCGTCTCTTGATATATCTATCAATAAATTCTTCTTTGCATAACTAAAAATAATAGGTCTCTTTATGGATAGTCTTTCTCTTTGGTATATGAGGTGGTTGGGCTCAGACGCCCTTTTTGAAGTGCTGTCTCTTCCCCGCTCCACGGGACAGTGAAAAGCTTACATGATATGTAACTTTACAAAGATCATGATGCCATTGAATAAGTGTGTTGTTGTTGTTGTTGTTGATGGTTTTATTTGTTACCTAATTACAGAACCAAAGGAAAAAGGAAGACAAAGAAACTTCTGCAGCTATAGTTCCACTATGACTACTACGACGGCTTAGCAACAACGGAAAAGCAGAGGAGGAAACGAGTCAACTCCTTACAACGTGTCACCTGTGGTTTTCTACCAATTAGAAGACGACAGCAAGCAATAGGTTGGGGTCTCTCCCGAGTGTTACAAATGAATTACCAGTCTTCAGTGACATTTAGCGAATAAGTTGATAAAATCTTTCTCTCGTTTCTAATCTGGGAAGTAGAGCGGTCGTGTTTAGAACAGCTATTTCCTCCCCTTATGGTGGATGGGTTGGGCAAAGACCCACAGGGTATTAGATATGTATACTGTATACTGTAGAAGAAAACCCCCAAAATATTGTTGAACCCCAAATGATTTTGTGCTGTTGTCATTATTTCATAACTTTTACTACCGATTTTATAAAAAAGAATATGACGACAACTGTTAACCTGAAAGGAAAAGAAAAGAGAGCAACTACAGCTTGTATATTTTCACTATGACTATGACGACGCTTGTTAACGATATCGCCCTGTCGGCGGGCCCACAAATTCGCTGACAGCAACCTATGAAGAGGGGTAAACCCCTACCACCCTCCCCAGAAACAGGGCCACCTGAAGGCCGTGAGTGACGATCCGCGATGTCTTAGGACGGGATTCTAGTGGCTAGGTATTTGTCCACTTCAGCCCTTGCTTTGGCTAGACGGGAGGTCAGAGAGACCCGATCTGATCAATCGGCTGCTTACGTCATGCCCTAGTACCTATAAGTTCATCCCAAACCATATTATCTAATTTGATTCTTCAAAAAATCGAAACTTTATTTCTCCTTTTTATTTTTATTTTTCTCCCCAAATAGATACTAGAAGGCGGTGGGTGGGGGTCAATCACATTGAGAACAAAGAGCAATGTACTCTAAGAGCAATCTATTCTGAGAGCAATGTATTCAGAGAACAATGTATTCTAAGAGCAATGTATTATGTTTATCTAAGAGCAATGTATTCTAAAAATATGAATAATCATCCTACCTATAGAATTATAGTCATTTTCTTGCTTGGTGTGGGTATTCTCAAAGAGTGATGTTTTCGAAGAGCAATGTATTCTAGGAATATAAATAATTATCCTACCTATAGAATTATATTTGACAACTTAATTTGGTTTTAATAACCCATAGATGATTGATATGCCGTAACTAAACGAAACCAAACCGTGTTAACAACAACAGAAAAGAAGAGAAGGAAAGAGAGAGACATCACTACCCACTGAGCCAACTACTTACAACCTTTTAACGAGAATGGGGGCCAACAATATTCCCAATCTGATGTTACATACGGCTTATTAGTAGCACAATAGAATTTAGATGCATTTTGATAACAAACAGGTGGTTTCTATTTAATTGTACTTACTGCAGGTGTTGTAATGAAGCCATTTGAATTTTTAATTTGCGCATTTGCAAACTTATACAGAAAAAGAAATGGCATTTTAGTTGTAAGGTAGACAACTCCTATTATATTCTTCGATTTAAAACATGAGTTATCCCCATTTATTGACGTAGGCTGATTTTTGTTTTACATGATTATTTAAAAATGTATCATATTAGCAGTCGTCTGCGCCAGACTAAGTAATTTCAAAAAATTAATTGTAGCAAAAAACGTTATTATATTACTGTGAACTTGTTGTACATTTACTGCACTGGCCGTAACCGTGTCATTGGCCTGACATTTTATCCAGACATCGTCGTAACATCACACGGATTTTCAACCAAAAGTGACTAAAAAAATATGTTACTAAGGAAAAAAAAGGTATGGAATGTCTAGTAACTTCTGATTAAGGCATTTTATTTTCGAAAAATTTACAGTTCAAAATTTAAAAAATATTTTATTAAAAAAAATATTGCATCGTTTAATTTTCTGACCATCATTTTAATAATTCAAATGTTCAGCAAGAGACATTTTCTAAAAAGAGGTGATTGTCATGGTGTTATTTGATACATCCCAATGTTGAGCAAATTTAATGTGTATGAACATAGTCACATTTTGTTAATGAGGAAAAAACAAAAGGTTAATTAATGTGATCTTCAAAGTCGAATGGTTTTGTATGAGAATAAAAATGAAAATGAATTCCTCATTAACAATTGGTTATATAATTAAATGAATAAATGAAAAGGTGGGACGTCGATCGTTCAAATAGAAAATTATACATTACTGAGTAACTTGAAACGGTTACTTTGTGATTATTATTAAAGACAGTAAAAATTTAAAAGAAAAATAATAATACAATTTTTTTTTTAATTGAAACTATTTTTTGGTAATTTAGAAAGATGACAGGAGATGGCTCTTTTTTTCTTATTTTCATGGCAAAGGTAACTGTCGTAATCATCATCATCATCATCATCATCATCATCATCATCATCAAATTTAGTGTTTTTAAATGAACTTATCTATTTAATTATTAAAGAAAAAAATTATTAGTCATTGCGTCCAATGCAGAGTTTATTTTTACGAAAAAATTCTTCAAAATAATCTTAGTTTTTGGTGTATGTAGATGTATTTGTACGTAAACTTTAACCTGAAACTTAAACAACCTAAAGTCGTCATTTGAATTTCAGAATAATCTAACCGTAAGTTATCATCTGAAATGTTAAACTTTTTTCATTAAATATCTTTAATATTATTACTACTAATAATAATATTAATATCAAAAAAACTATTTCGTATATATAAAAAATAGGAAAATCAATTTACAAATGAATCTTTAGTTGGGTGAACCAATTTCAGGTGTGTGGTGTAATACGGGAAGAAAATCATAATGACGAACTTACTTGGAAGAGTAATACGTCTGGCCGAATCTGACTAAAATAGAAATGTTACATAAGCAAAAAGGGATCACAATTCTTCCACGAAAGTTTTATTCATGGGAACACAGAAACAAAATGAAGCTAGTACATTAAGCTTCATGTCGGTTAGACAGAGTGGTATTATCCTGAATTTCGATAGCTCACTCGCTCAGGGTTGAGTCAGGTTGAGACCGGGAAAAGGGCGTGTCTTGTCGGCTATAAGAAAAACTGCGAACTAAAGAGTCACCTCGTGGTTCGTGTTCGCGCCAGAACGATTCATCGCGTATGAATTTCGTTACACGCAGACGTGCCATACGCCCACGCAGTAATTACATAATCGATAAGACGAATTTCAATCTCACTCGCGGTCACGTAGACCGATACAAAATAGTTCGCTAATGTAACTGCTACAGATCGTACAGAATATTAATTTATTAGAAACTGTTTGTATGCTAATGAAGTATAGTCATAGCTGTGGTTTGGAAGTTTTCCGATCAGTATATATAGCGTATTTGAAAATATTTGGTTGTATCATTTAATTAGATAAACCTACGGCGTTTTCATATAAATATAGTTCGGATAAATGGAAAAAAGCTTTCGCATCTATTCATTTAAATATATTACTACGTGAGTGATCAATTTACCGATAAGATCTATAAATAATTTATTTAACACAATTGAATAAATTATTTTTAATTTCGTGGTCGATTGTGTGTGTATGGCGGCACCTCCATTATTCTCTATTTTTGATGAGAAAAAACGTCACTTTATTCTGATAGATCTTATGAAGAAAAGAAAAACAATTTCTGTTAACCTGTCTGATATAAAATTGATAGTTCGTCACGCACTATTAATTACATATTTTTGTGTATAAAAATGTCAACAGCTCTCATATGCCCCAGGGAAGGGGCGGGAGTCGCCACATAAAGAACGAATCTATTGACTGTCGCATTATTTATTTATTATTAATTCCTTCGTTTCACTGATGTTCGAATCAAATGAACACGTGCAGGTGAAAGGGTGAGAGGGGAAAGGGGCTCAAGATGACCGAACTTTATGCTTCATGTTTGATCAATTTTAATGTTTCACGGATAGTCCATGTTTCATGCGTGCGTAATATTTTGGATGTGTAGGGACGTGGTCCCTATTATTGTTATAAAATGTTAGAAAAAAATCAAACAAAAGCAAAACAAGGAAAAGCATGAATGTTCAATGAATGGGGAATGGGGGAAGGAAATATTATTTAAAGAACACAATAATATAACTATAATATTCGTGTCATTATTTTTTTATTACAATTTCTGGTACTGATATCGATCCTGACCCAGTTTTCGTGAGGTTCGACTCGGAAGCGTTCGGCTGTCCTACGCAAACACCCGAGAGTTGACGAGCCGATTTGTACCAGACGACAATTTTGATACGGTGCTGCGCCCTATGATAATAATGTTTTGCTTGTTATTTGTTGTTGTTAGGGTTAGGGTTAGGGTTAGGGTTTAGGATTAGAGTTTTAGGTTAGGGTTAGGGTTTAGGGTTAGGGCTAAAATATTTATTTGATAACAGTAATTTCGCTCTGTTTTGCTTGTTTTATTTGTTTTGTTGTTTAAAAAATTTCTTGCAACTATAACTAAAAATTATAGGACGCAGCAACGTATCAAAATAACAAAAAATATCTATTTGATAAAAGTAACTTCACTATGTTTTGCTTGTTTTGTCTTTTGCTGTTGTTTCTTTTAGAAAATTTCTTGAAAATATAACTTTCAATCACAGGACGCAGCACCGTATCAAAACTGTCGTCTGGTACCATTCGGCTCGTCAACACTCAGGCGTTTGCGTAGGACAGCCGAACGCTTCCGAGTCGAACCTCACGAAAACTGGGTCAGGATCGATACCAGTACCCAATTTCTAATTTGTAGATGAGTTTATTTTAATTTTTTTCTTAACATTGTTTCATTTTTCGATTATTATTCGTCTTTTTCATTGGCAGTGTCATAATTTTCGTGTTGGCGAAATTTAGTTCACATAGTAAGAAACAACGCAGACAAAATATAGGTACCCGACTTTTTGAACACAGTTGTGCGTGCTTGTGTGTCGTTAGGGTCCCATCGCTAACGTCTACATCTGTACTAAGCCTTTCATCTCTCAAGTTCAGGATTTCAGCTAAGACTGATCGAAGTACCTCATCGCGACCCTACTCCACGGGGCTCTCTCGTCGATTTGCTCATCGTGATCGTTCACTGTCGAGTTCTATCACCGATCTGCCTCTAACAGCCAGTGCCCCCCAATTATATATTTATTTTCACCTGGAAATCCAATACATCCACTTTGCTTTCAGATTACCATCGGAAACTGGCCACATCTGCTTTTTCCTCAGCTTACTTTCTCCATCGTTATCTGGCCACACAGAAAGTTTACAAATAATTGTCATGGTGTTATTGGTCTGTGGAGTTCAATTGCCCAGCCGGTCTTTTTATTGTCATTCATTTGCTAGCTAATCACTCCTAGTGGTACTGATTGTGGGGATGGGGGAAATCCATAGTATCACATGTTGAGTCAGAAATATGAGTGGAAACGATCTTTTTATGCAATTACCCAATGACATGACTAGATTCCATCCTCTTGACAAAGAATAAAATGTTGTTTTTTTAGTTTTTTTTACTACAACCTGCATTTCGTTTGTTTTAGGAGGTGGAGCTTTTACAAGAAATCCCTTCTTTGTATGAATGCGCAACTTCGTTCATCTTTTACTGATTTTCAACATGAGTTTCGACATATGTGAATCATTATCCAAGATTTTACGTCCCCTTTGTTTCTAGATGCGCATCAGGGTTCACCTTGAACGCATCTGCATCAACTTTCATGTTTGCTGCATATTCACTACACAGCATGTTTTTCTTTTATTTTATCATCAGTCATCAGTTTTCTCAAAGCTTCTCTCCTTTCACCGCCAACGCTCGGATCCTTGTTTTGCTCTAGTTGAAATAAACGGTTCTCTCCTTGAGAAAACCACTTGAAAAATGGAAGACATATCCAATCGAAGATTGCTGGAAAAATGGTTGAATTATTCAACCACTTCAGAAATTAACTTAACTTTTGCTTCCCTTATTTTGTCCTTTAGTCCTCACATTCTATGAGCGATGTTTCTGACAAAGGGGGAGAATTGCTGTTTTCTGGGTCGGAATTTATCGTTGGCTAGTTTTTGACCTTGAAATAGTATTTCTTTTTAGCTCCTTACATTAAGTGGCTTCATGCCTTGTCTGGAGCGACTTCTATAAAAAGAAACATCCTCTATCTAGTCAGACACATCATAAGATGGAGTACTGTTGCCACACCTGGGGAGGTGCCTCTCAAAGTACTCTTTCTTCTCGTGACAGAGTGCAAAATTGACTTTGCAATCTAGTGGGGGTGATCAATTCTGTTCTTTACGGTCCTTTTCGCGCCGAAGAAACTTTGCTAGTCTTTTTCTGCTCTATCGTTATTTCCATAGAAGGTGCTTAACTGAGCTTCAATCTCTGGTTCTTCCTTGTCAGACATTTACATCAATAACTCGTCTTTTTACCACAATTGCAAAGAACTTCCATTTGTTCCACTGTGTGCCTAACATCAAACAGAATTTCCATTAACTTCCCATCCGTGGAACATGTTACCAAAGGATTGCTTCCCTGCTGGCTACAACATGGTAGTTTCAAATCCAATATCAGCAAATACTTGTCATAGACTATCCCCATAAGTAATCAAATTGTGTCATTCAACTGACAATCTATCCATCTCACCAACCCTTATCCTCGAGTGGTTTTTAGCCTTGATAAGTGGTGATTCATTAGTAAAAAAAAAAAAAAAAAGGAATCATTCTTTGCACGCTACCATCATCATCAACATTTCAGCAAGATACTGCTTTTTACGCACGTGACGATATTTGTTGCGGACCGAAGGAGACGCAGCCACTATGAAACAGCTGGAATACCTGTCACGCAAAAAGTTCACACAAATAATGCCACTGTTTGCACATTTACTAAGTACAAGAGATCAAACCTCAACACCCGTATGCTGAGAACTATGTAAAAATAGAGATTACACAATTCCTATTAGCGAATGTTGAATATCCGGTTTGAGGTAACGGACATAGCATCTGGCTGGAAGAAATAACACTTGGCTGATTGATGCAGACACCCACCTGGCCGGAAGTATAAACACTCGGTGAGAAAAACGCAGAGATACCTGCAATGGGCATCTGCAATCACAGCAGACAAAAATATATCCATTTGCTTAATAAGCAGTACCTGAGTGAAAACTATGTCCCGTAGGGGGGGGGTGTTACAGTTGTGGATGCATAAGTGTTCAAAATGTTTTTATCACTGGCCTAAATTGAGATTGAGAAAAAGTGACTGGTTAGCAAATTTGAGAGGTAAATTTCCATCAACTCCATGTACTCTCCATCCCTCATCTCTAACTCTCGCTGACCGTAACCGAACAATAACAATATGCCATTATATTTTTATACATAAGTGTGCATTGTCTTTCTTTTACAACACAAAGTCCCCATCCTTGCAAAAGGGAATATTTTGCTTTATTTGTGCGATTTAGAAAGATTAAGAAAAATATACCTTCGTGGGGATATAGCAATTCGTCTTGAGGGAATCACTCATATGAGTAATATGCTTGGGGAGATTTGTAATATGTGCAAGTGATACTTCACAGTAGGAAAAAATCCCTTTGTGAGGAGATAAGTAATTGCTACTAGTGGAGTTAACACGTTGCTTATTTTGAGCGGTTTATACCACCTAACATATAAAGTTATATTATCGGATTTTTAAAGTCAGACCCAAATAGCATTTAAGCTGACAAATTAAAATTTGTTTTTAACTAGCCAATGTTAATTTGTTATTGTTACTTCTGCCAAGGAGATTATGTTTTCGATTGAATTTGTCTGTGTACATCGATCGACTAACTAATCGTCAAAAAACTTGGTTGAATATCGGTCATCGTCTAAGTTAGAACTGGTTCGATTTTTGGATATCTAGGTAAAGAATCAAAGTTATAGAAACGGTGAAAGGCAGACTTTCTTTTTAAAACTTGAGTTCACCCCCAGACAAAGTATATCACCACTGAGATGTAAGGGGTTACTATGGACCAGGGGCCAGTAATTAAAGGAGGCATCCTAAGTAGAGAGCTGTGCAGCGAGATGTTTTTTTACGTTACATTTAAATTTTTGCATGTCGGTACAGTCAGGGAAACAGGGAGCAGGAAGGGTATTCCAAAGGCTGGCAGTTCGAGGAAAGAAGCTTTTGGAGTAGAAGGCTCTCCAACATCTCGGGATTTCCACAGTGAATGGATGGGATTTAGCTGATTATCAAGTTAATCGGATGTATTTACATCAAGAGGGCACCAGAGCAGCAAGTTCATTTTGCAGTTTATTTGACCTTAAAAAGTTCGTTCAAGTTCGCAATTATTACGGAATTTCGACTTCTGGTTTTTCCAAATTTGTTGTGTGGATCTGATGCTCGTTGATAACAATAACCACCATACAAAATTTCATCCTCATCAAATAAATCGTTTTTTTTTTGTGTTATTAATGTTATCAATGTTTTTATGGCATAGCTTCAAAAATACTTCATACAATATGAAGAAGTAAGGCCCAGATAAGACCTTGGCCCATCCTTATGTTGTTAGGTGGATGTATGCAATCTCACGACTGAATTATGTTCTATTGTTAATATAATAACATAATTTGCTACAATTTATTTCAAAAGTTACTCCAGATCAGACGACTACTAATATGAAATATTTTTCAATAATCAGCTAAATATAAAATGCAGCATGGGAGATAACTCGTTTTAAATTGAAGAATATAATAGAAGTTGTCAACCTTAAGTTTTAAAATGTGCACACAAATAAAAAAATGTAAACTCCAGTAGATACAGCTAATTAAATAACAAGAAAAAAGATCCCCTTGTGGGAGGAACGTAATTAGTATTAGGGGAGTAACTCCCCATGGGAATATTACTGAGAGATTTTTCTCATTGGTTGAAGTGATATTCTCCGTGGAGAGTAATTATTGCATGTTCGCTATGACGAAATATTTATCAAATCTTTATTCATTCGTTTAAAATAGTTTTCACTTCTTATCCATTCGTTAAAGGTACTCAGCTCCCCCAAAAGGCTGAGTGGAATAAAAATTGAAATTGCCACAGCCGTGAGGGATTTCTTCTCTGATATATGACAGAACATATACTACATGGACGGCGGCACCGGGGGGGGGGGGGGGCAGGGGGGGTGCTCAAGTCCCCCCCCCACTTTACGGTCATCAATAATGAAGTTATATATGCATGTGTTTAACCGGCCCCCCCCCACTTTTTAGAAGAGCCCCCCCCCTTTTATAACTGTGTCGCCGGTCCTGTACTACACTTTGAATTATTTATCCCGAAATAAAAAATCAGTTTTACTTACAAATTAGGCACAAGGCCATCAAAAGTGTAGGGAGGGAGAGTCGGTAATCATCATATTTCTATCCTACTCTTAACTAGGCGTATTTTGATCCCTTCGTCCAAGCACTGTTCCCTTTGTTCTTTCACTATTTGTCCATCACATTCACTTCAACAATCACGACCACAATACCACATCTACTCTATGGACTACCTTACTTAAAATATCTCCAATGGCTTAAAATTAACTTTATTTACAAAAGATATTTACAATTTAATAAAAAAATTATGGGAAGTGGGACAACAGATCCAGATCCCCAGAAGAGACACTCTACATTGGAACAAGAATAAAGTTTGCCTCAGTTTAGGAAGATTTCGTATCCTTTAATAGCACAGATGCTACACTTTGAATTATTTATTATCAAAAAAAGAGTAAACAAATTTTACAAATTAGGCACAATGCCATCAAAAAATGTGGGGAGTTGGACATCTTCTGTCTATCCTACTCTGTCCGATTTGTCCAAGCACTGTTCCTTTTGTTCTTTCACTTCAGCAGTCACCAAAATACCACATTTACTCTTATGGGGGCTACTCTACATAAAACATCCCTAATCGTTGGAATTTAATTTTGTTGTGGCCTAAGGACAATGACAATAGTCCGACAAACAATAAATTACTATTGTTTAAATAGACTTCCTAGTGACACCAGCCGAGTTGTCTGCTATTCGACAGCGACAACAGATTTCTCTACGTGTGTTTCCCCCCCCCTCTTCCTCTCTCTCTCTCTCTCTTTCTGTCTGTCTGTCTGTCTGTCTGTCTGTCTGTCTGTCTCTCTCTCTCTCTCTTTCTGTCTGTCTGTCTGTCTGTCTGTCTGTCTCTCTCTCTCTCTCTCTCTTTCTGTCTGTCTGTCTGTCTCTCTCTCCCTCTCTCTCTCTCTCTCTCTCTGTCTGTCTGTCTGTCTGTCTGTCTCTCTCTCTCTCTCTCTCTCTCTCTCTCTCTCTCTCTCTCTTTTCGCTGCACGTGCTGTTGCATAATAAGAGATTGGACAATTGAAAACTCAAAATTATTTTGCGCCGGTGTTTTTGTTAGAAATTACGTAATCTCCGTTTGCCCGTTCATGTTGACTGTTTATATATCTAATATATAAAATCAATTCAGCCGGATTTTCGACTCATGAATTATAAATAGCTTCCTTCCTAAAATATCAATATTTCATTCTGAATAACCATTTTCTTTTCTTTATCGTTGGTTAATGTTGTTAAGAAGGAAAACATTATAATTCGCTTTAATTTATTTGCAAATACAATTATCTAATATATAAAATTAAGTCAGCCGGATTTTCGACTTATGAATTAAATAGCTTCCGTCCTAAAATATCAATATTTAATTCTGAATAACCAGTTCCTTTTTTTTGTTGGTCTATGTTGTTAAGAAGAAGAAAATGTAATTCAATTTAATTTACTTTGCAATTAATCCCTCTCGGAATATTTTTCGCAAGGAAGCCATCACATAATAATACATCGTTCATAAACGCTCTTCTTTTTAAAACATAACTGTCAGGGAGATAACTCATATTTTATCTTGAAGATTATCTCCCTTACATGAGCATTTCTTTTTCCATCTCTTCTCTGTGTTTATAACATTATGTGACCACTACTGGTTTATGTTTCTGTGTATGTGTGTATTTCTCGCACATACGTGACTTATGTATTACTATTTTTTAAATAAAATATGAATCTAATATCCATTGAAATAAAAAGTATATATAAACTAAAATTGTATTTCTTTGTGTGTATAACTTTTAAAACGTTAAAAAAACAAACTAAAATGTCATTAGTAATTCATCCGAGCAACGCCGATTAGATAGGGCATAATACAAGTAAAACCGCGGTGTTAAACAATTCCCAAAGAGTGGAGAAGCTGTGGTGTCGGCAGACCGAATCAATAGATGCCAACAACGTGATGTAGTCGGGTCTGCAATAGCTATGGGGTGCTTTCCAATTAAACGATATTTCTTTATACAGGTGCAACACAGGTATTCCGGCAACTGATGGTCCGAGACTTCTTTTAATACGGACAAAATCACTGGAGGAAACTTGATAATCCTGCTGTCGCCAGCTTAATTTACTGTGCGGCTAACAGATAGCTCTGTGTGTAGAGCACTATCAATTTGTATATTTACACTGCACCTGCTGATTATAGTCTTCCCTTATTTTGAGATCTCTTATTTTGTTTAAATTTAACCCTAATAATGGCTTCACAGGTAAATTCAAGTGGCAGTCGTGGTGTTAAACGTAAACGCTGGTTTATTTCCATCAAATAAAATGTTTAAGTTTCTAGCAATCCCTACACTTTTGATGGCCTTGTGCCTAATTTGTAAGTAAAACTGATTTTTTATTTCGGGATAAATAATTCAAAGTGTAGTATATCTGATATATATCAATGTGGCAATTTAAATTTTTATTCCACTCAGCCTTTTGGAGGAGCTGAATATCCCCCCCCCCCCACACACACACACACATTAAACATGGTAGGTGTTATAATCCAATCCAATTTATTTGGCAAAAAATAGCAAACTGCAACAAGTCATGTATTGAGACAGGCACAAGTTATTCACATCCACATATAGTCTCACTGTTTGTCCAAGGCTGCTTTAAACATGGATATGGTAGTCATCGTCACGACCTCCTCTGGTAGGTTTTTCCACAGAACAGAAACACCGACAGAAAATTCTGCCTTTCTTCTATTGAGACGGAAACGACTGTGGTGCATGTTTTGTGTAGGCCCAGGGAGACCACGACTTGGCGCTCAAGTGAAAAACTCCCCGAAAGGTAGATCTAAATTCTTGTTGACGATGTTGTACGCCAGAATCAAGTTTTCTCGCATCCCCCACTGCTCAAATCAGAATAGATTAATTCATTAGTAGGTTAGGGGTGCGTTGAATGATTATTAAGATGAAATCGAATATTTCAACAAAACGGTTAATCCGGCAAGGCTCTGGAATCAAGGGTGCCGGAAAATCGACATTGTGCCTGTATGTATATATATATATATATATATATATATATATATATATATATATATATATATATATATATATATATATATATATATATAATATTTATAAATAAATATTAAATTATTTATACCTACAGACGCTAGCTTTTCAAGCTTATTGCTCTCATCAGTGCAGGGAAGTAACAATTTCAGAGGGTCGGGAGGCGCGAACCCGGTACACAGAGTCAGCCATATCCACTCGGCCCACGGAAACTGTCACGTAATTTAGGGAAATTAAGATCTATATGTACCTAGAAGCGGGCACAGATAGAAGACTAGTCGAGAGTGTTCGACGAACGTATTCGATATATATATATATATATATATATATATATATATATATATAAGAGCGCATACCGGCACTGACGTCACGGCCACTAAAACTGTGAAGCTGTTCATATATTCAGGAGTGTCTTGATGCCATTAGTCTTATACGCTTGACATGTAACCCTATCCCATTTATTCAAAAACTGCGTGTGCAAAAAGCGCAGAAGTCACGCCACAAAAACAAAAACGCCACTAAAAAAGCAAAAATAGCCGTCACGTGATGTTGCAAACAATATGTTGGAATGCTGATCTTTTCATACTTAGCGATCGGATCCAAAGAGTGGATTTACTTTTGAGCGCCAAAAATTATTTCGAGCGTGACAACATTGCTTCTACAGCATTCCTTTGTGTGTTCTATATATATTGAAATATATTTTTTCATCGGAAATCACTCAGTTCGACATTTTTTTATTTGAAAGTGTAAAGATACACATGCAGTTGTTTAACGTAGGCGAACAGGCCAATGGATACGAATACCCAAATGTTACACTTAGTGTTTGATAGGATTGCGCTCATGTGACCTCAAGGGAATAAGCCCACCCCAGCAATATACGCTAGCTACGTGGTTGTAGACGAGAATGTGGAGATATCAATTATTGACAAGTAACAAGTATTGATGTCATATAATGGTGGTGACTTGGCTTGGAAAACAGTGAAGTTCGCCCTCTGAAAGTGACGTAAGAAAATAGATGTGTGGTAAATAGAAAACTAGAGACGCTCTCTTGGGTTTTGGCCTGCAAATGAAGCAAGCGTATTTTCAGAGGTCTTCTTCCCTTTCCGTTATGGGAAACGGGTGGGGGTAATAATATTGTGTAATACTAATTCTGTGTAATAAAACTACACTAAAAGTATTATTAAAATCTCAAATATGAGCTGTTGTTATTATGTTATCTGTTAACTATGGATACCGACCTGCAAAGAAGATATGTTTAAATTTAAGATAGCGTTAGTCTTATGCCAAGACCATACGCCCGTCTCCAACCATGTAAGTTAGCAGTGACAGTAAATGTTGTTTTTTGCATATCGCCTCTTGATTGGACAAGATCTCCAATCAGCAGTTTATTTCAGCCAACCAGAGAAGTGATGATATTCACTCCGAATTCCAACGCGTAATCTAAAAACCAAAACAGACAGCACTTTTCTTCATTCGTCCTGTTTTTCTTCCAGACACGCTAACTTATATGTGCGTTTATTTCAAATCCAATATACAACATAGATAATTTAAGACGTTAATATACGTCACCATAACAATGCAATAAACGCTCCTCCGCAGATCTCAGCTGGGGAAAATGTCATACCTTCTTGCGAATACCACGTTGTCCACAGTTGACAAAATCATTTGGATTGATTCGTTCTTAAATGCCACGAAAATGAGGAAACTGACCTTTTTACTTTCTTTTCCTAAAACACGAAGGGATTTAGTCTAGTGGCGTTAAGCACTCCTGAATATATGAACAGCCTCATTAGAGGTGTTAGTAGCAGTAACGTCAGTGCCGGTGGTTTTTTTTTGTTGTTTTTTGTTTTTCGTTTGTTAGGCAATTGCGGGGGTTTCCATCTGACACCAAGAATAGCAAGACCCAGCGGTTGCATGTTAAGTCAAGCAAAATTTGGCCAGAACACACAAACGAATGCTGCAGAAGCAATGTTGTCAGCGCGAAATCATTTTGGGTGCTCAAAAGTAAATCCACTCTTTGGATCCGATCGCTAAGTATGAAAAGATCAGCATTCCAACATATTGTTTGGCAACATCACGTGATGGCTATTTTTGCTTTTTTAGTGTTTTTAGTGTTTTGTGGCGTGTCTTCTGTGTTTTTGCATACGCAGTTTTTGAATAAATGGGATAGGGTTACATATCAAGCCTATAAGACTAATTGCATCAAGACACTCCTGAATATATGAACAGCTTCACAGTTTTAATGGCCGTGACATCAGTGCTTGTATGCGCTCTTACGATTCTTTCAAGTTGTTCTCATAAATACGCTTTGAGTTGATACGTTTTATTTCATTATTGGGTTATAAAGTCACAATAAATCACAGCGTTGTGAAATTAAAATAAACGAACGATTATTTGGTGGTAATTCATTGGATAAAAGTCGAGTTTATTTTTAGAAACAAAATTCGTGATGTTATATGTCCGCCATTTATGAATAATGGAGAACCATTTTTTCGTCATCTTTATTTATATCTTTATTTATTTCTTTATCCATGTCTTTATTTGGTCAAACAGAAATGAGAAAGAAATGAAGAGATTTATTAGAAAGAATGAATTATATATATATATATATATATATATATATATATATATATATATATATATATATATATATATATATATATATATATAAGTATTTTTTTAATAATTTCAAATCTTACAAACAGAAATGAAATCAAATCCATTCTTCGCAGAATAAGGAACGACCATCATCGGATTATTCTCAAAATTGATGACATAATTAATATTTTGCAATCATGCTTCAAAATTGTCAACGCTTAACAATATTATCCATGTGTACATGCGTTTTTAAAATACATTAAGGTGAATATGTTGCGCCATTTCCATCCTTCCATACTCTCTATTTTGTTGAAATTATTGCGAATATTTCTATTGCAAGTTACCCATAGTGTGGTTGTGCTATCGAAAAAAGTCATTAAATTGTCAAGTTCTTACCCTGTGTAAAAGTGATAATAAACTGGGTTTCTAAAATGCGTGTACACATGAGTAATATTGTTGAGTGTGGACATTTTTGGAGCATGATTACAAAATATTAATGATGTCATAAATTTTGTATTCTACTGAATTTAAGCTCTGTTTGACATTACGTGTTAACCATTGAGCTGATGCCAGTTATATCCTGGGAATTCGTAATATTTATTTGTGATGTAATGTCCTAGAGATATAGAACAATTTTAGTTCTTTAACTATATATATATATATATATATATATATATATATATATATATATATATATATGTGTGTGTGCTAATGTACACCCTCCGTTAAAAATGAAGAAAGAAATCATGCTTCGCCAGTGTTCACACTCGCTGTTTATCTAGATATATTATTAAAATATTACTTATAAATTCATATATTTATATGATTAAACACCCAAAACAAAACAAAACAAAACAAAAAGATGTCAATTAAAGGTCAGCCGGACCTTTGTTTGAGAGAAGTCCGGTCATTGGCTAATGAAAATATTAACCAGTGAGAGAGTAATAACAAGGAATCTGATTGGTTAGTTAGCTAGACAAAACACCATTTGGCTATATAAAAACAAACAGTGTGCACTTAATCTGACGGTTCCCTGCGGGATGAAACGCGGACGCCTCTGCGTAGCTTAATTGCCATAAATATATTTAATACACTATATATATATATATATATATATATATATATATATATATATATATATATATATATATATAATATATAGTTTGTTATAAAAATATATTTATGGCAATTAAACTACACAGAGGCTTCCGTGTTTCATCCCCGTAGGGAATCGTCCGGCTTAAATGTCAGCTTAAATGCTATTTGGGTCTGTATTCTACTAGTATATACAAGGTCCACCATAAGTAACTATATAATTTTATCTCCACATAATAAATGATTTAACATGTAAGAAATATGCAACTACAATAACGAAACTAACAAAGGGTACACATTCATATTTTGCTATAGTAATTCATTAGTAATGCTCCGTATGCTCTCCATGGAGCTTAATGCACTTTGCTAATGTTTCAGAGACTGAGCGACATACTTTGACGCATAGTTCCAACGGCACTTTAGCAATGACAGCTTTAATTTCTATCAGACTAATAATCGTTTGATAGGTGAGCGACTTCGGTTGAAATTGTTTCGAAATTCTCGTTGGACGAATGTCACCCTCTCGGCTTTCCCTATGCACTTCAAAACTGCACTTATTTGCACTTTTGTTCATCGCATAGACATATGTATATATAAAATAAAAATGAAATCAAATTCAGTTTATATCAAAATGTTCATCAAATAAAAATATGCGATTTCCGAATGACATGAAATAGAAGAAATGCTTAGTAATAAACAAAGTTACAAACAAAAGAAAACATATAGTCACTTGTGGCGGACCCTGTATATATAATGGAAACTTTATTTTTTATCTTTTTAATGTTTTGTTGAGCTGACTGCAATATCAGCAGTAAGACGTGTTGCTTAACAAAAAGTCGGTCTGCCACTTTCCAGTCTGGAAATTCAATTGTCATTTTTAGTCGATGAGTCACCATACATTGTTATAAAGCGAGGACGCCCTCAACCGTAACATCCGCAGTCGTCCTCCGGGTTTACTTGTCAGCGTATGAGTTTGGTACAATGTGACGATTGCAGAGAAGAGAGTGCCACACTGACATATGATTAGTTTGGTCTGTCTGGTCATTGTTCTTCTTTTTTGTAATGAGTCACCAGTTATCAAGGCTAAAATCCACTTAAAGATAAGGATTAATGAGATAGATAGATTGTCAGTTGAATGATGATATATATATATATATATATATATATATATATATATATATATAGATGAAGCGAAATAATAAAATAAGGTGCGAATCAAATTTTATTACAGTTCAATGTTCAGGCAAAGTACTGTAAAGTCCTTTAAAGTATGTTTTGTGCCAATATATTTGATGTTTTATATACCTTTATGTATTTATATATATATTTGTTTATATATTCTCAAAGTTTAATTTTTATTACCTGTAGTAATGTAATTGCGGTAATGGTTCTCTGAGGAGAAGATTTTCTGTGAAAACTCACGAGTTAAGGACTTTAAAGAACTTAGCCTGAACATTGAATTGTAATAAAATTTGATTCGCACCTCATTTCATTCTTTCACTTCATCTATTGCTATTAATGCTCTATCCAGTATATTGAGCTTCATTTTTATCCGGATGTTCACTAATTAAAGATATTAGTTGCCTCTTATCTTTTGTTGTATTAACCTTATATATATATATATATATATATATATATATATATATATATATATATATATATATATATATATATATATATATATATATATATAAAGAGAGAGAGAGAGAGATTGAATTGTTTAGTATTTCACGTATGCTTCTAGCGATCTATTTTGATGATGATGGGTGATGTTTGAAGCATAAAACGATGTCTTTGTTTTTAATAATATTTTTTATTATAGCTTTAATTTAATATTTCAAACGCCCTGCGTTCTTCATCGGGAATGATCAGAGAAAAGGAAAAAAACGGAAATCAGGTCAATCATGTGCGGGGTATTTATGTGCTAGAAATTGGACGGTCTTATGTTGTTTGGGAGGGGGCTAAGTGTTGTTTAAATATGTTTAGTGGTTGTTATTATTAAGTCTTGCATAGTAGTTAATGTGTGTTAGTGAATTATTTAGTCAGCGGGTCTGTTGATATTGACTAATAATTAAAGCTGATTGTGACTTATTTCATTATTTATTTTATCGGACCCGTTTGCAGCCATTTTTTTTTTCCTTTTCTCTGATCATTCCCGGTGAAGAACGCATTTAAAGACGTTTAAAATATAGAATTAAAACTATAATAAAAAATGATCATAAAAACAACGCCATCGTATTATGCTTCAAATACCACCGATCATTATCAATATATATATATATATATATATATATATATATATATATATATATATATATATATATATATATATGTATGATAGTATATGAATTATACAAACACTAATAGTAGATAGATTTACAAATAATTATTTTTTAAATTAAAATAAATAAATAAATAGATAAAACGATCACAATGAATAACTTAAATAAATCTAACAATAATAAATAAATTTAACGGGAATTATTTCATAATTTAAAACATTTAAATATATTTACTGCGGGTTCACTGTGACTGAGAAAACAATATTACCAAGCGCTTAAGACGACACAAGTTTAAGGAAATTTGTAACACCTGGCATTTGATTAAGAGGTCTTACCTCGAAATATATTATGATACACGGAATACGGTTACACACATTAGATCACTTTGCAGAAGTTGCGACTAAATAAAGTAAGATTTACTAAAAAGAAAGTTGGAATTAAAAAAATCGTTTAATTTTTTGTCTCCCTTCTCAACACTAGCACATTTTTACTTCTTGCATTATGATTATGACTCATATATATATATATATATATATATATATATATATATATATATATATATATATATATATTCGAGGGGGCTGCACAATAAGATCAATAGTGTACGAAGCCAAAGTAATATCCGGTGTGGATACCAAGAAAGAAGAAATTTGCATCAGAATGACTTAAAGTATTTTCAAACAAAGGCTCTACGCTTACAATAACATCTTCAGATATCCAGAAAAAAACACATCACTATATGGGAACTCACAGGTCAAACATTCTCTATGAAATTAAATGGAGGATCACCGATAAACAAAAGCTTTATAGCCCTACCTCCAGGAATTGACCGCTATGCACCACTGAACAATTCAGGATCCTACAGGCAATCAATAAACCTTTCATAATTTGTATGAACATCAAACTGATGTCGACAAACAATGCCTCCATAGAAGAAAATGTCCACTAGCCAAATGAACTAACAACGAAAATACATAACTCACTAATAACCCCATAAGGTTGATTAACCTCACATCATATGAAAAATATAGGACCTACCCCGCCACCCCAAGACCTTTCCAATTATTATCAAATTATTTTTATATACAATATAACAATCCCTCCTCCCCCAGATATATTAAATATAGCACATTCACATCTCCCCTACTAACCCCAATATAACATAGACTTACACACCCTTAACCCCACCTATCACAAATATAACATAAATTATTAGATAACTCATCACATTCTATTTAAAAATATTAAACATGTTAAATACATTAATATTACTAGTTAAACGTCTAGAAATATAACTATCAAATACCATTAAATAAAAAGAAATTATATATGACCATATATCCGGTTGATAGACTCGTAAACGTTATTAGATAAAAATAACAGAATTAATTAAACACAAGGATCCAACACGAATGCATATTACAATGATATTAAACCAATTTTGATATCCCTTAGGTAACCCTTTCACTGATAAAGATACCTCCTCCTTCAACACCCAGCCGCCACATAGCTAACATTCTACAATAATAACACCAGCTTTACACTAAAATATAGGCCCCCATAATATATAAAAAATAAAATAAATAAATAATGAAAAAAAATAAAATTAAAAATTAATATAAATATAACACTCAAATCCCTAATAACAGAAATAAACTCCACCCAAAATCTAACACACTCACCGGCCAATAAACTACACCACCCACCATCACCCCTAAATATGAATACATCATTGAAACAGTGAAACATACAGCAATAATTTGTATTTTAGCTCTCACTTTTTGCGATCGAGCACTTTATTTTTTTTTTTTCAACATACTCTGACGTACTATATATATATATATATATATATATATATATATATATATATATATATATATATATATATATATATATACTAGCTAATATATGCTCCCTTTGCTCGTATTTTGCTAGGCTGAGATGATATCATGATGAACGAACTACATACACTGACCCCCAAATGAGGAGGTAATAGCGAACATATACTACACTAATCCTCAAAGGAGGAGGTAATGTCTGGTAGGATGGTATCATGACAACAGAACATGTACTACAATACCTGTTCCAAAATAGAGGAGGCAATACCTGGGAAAATATCACCATAAAAGCAGAAGGTAATGCCTGTGAGTATAGTATCATAGCAACAGAAAAGATACTATACTACCATCTACCCCCCCCCCCCCCAAAAAAAGAAGGTAATCCCTGGGAAGATGGTATCATGACAAAAGAACAGATACTACATCCCTCACAGTAGGATGTAAGACCTGGGAGGATTACCTCCATCCCCTTAAAAAGGAGGAGGTAATTCCTGGGACGATGGTCCTATGATAACAGAACCAATAGTACACTAACGTATTCCCATTAAAAGATAATATAACAATAGATTAAATCAGTTTTTTATGTGGTACAATAATATCGTGGGGTCTGCGTTCGTGTCGGACATCCATAGAATAGAAATATGTCACAAACTCCTGCAAGGGTTGTGTAGATAGAACCCTATAATCAGATATATTCTGAAATTTGATTGTCAACAAGTCGCGATCTATTTATTAATTGCAAGTGAAAAGGCAAATTGATTTCATCTTTTTTTTCTTTTCTTTAATTTAAAAGATACATAAATTTGTATCGAAATTAACAAAATGTTAATATTTATCTATCTATATGAATAAATGAGAAATATTTTATTTCGTGTTTACAACAAAGTTATGCATGTTTATTATTTTAAATTAATGTTTCAATTATTTCAAGTAGCGATCTTTGCGAAGCTATAGCATACCGGCAAGGCCAGCTAATACTTCTATTATTATTATTATTATTATTATTATTATTATTATTATTATTATTGTTATTGTTATTGTTATTGTTATTATTATTATTATTATTATTATTATCATCATCATCATCATCATCATCATCATCATCATCATCATTTTATTTTATTTTGTTTTTATTAAAATTAAATTTTAATTATAAAAAATTGTGGAAAAATGTTTAAATTCACAAAAAAAAGAAGAGCCTAGTATCTTTATCTAGTTGTGCCGACAAGTGACGAAAAGATAATTTGAACAGTTTTAAAAAATCTCTGAGAGACATATACTAAACTAAAGACAATAATCGAGTCTTCATCGGGTTAGGCTACACTAACCTGCTTCAAGTCGTCATGTAAATATCGGACGGGAACTTATCGTCTTTTTCCTATTTTTTAGAAGTAGCCTAGAAAACTTTAAGTAGTTAGGTAACATATATATATATTGTTCGGATCGAGGGTCGTGTTCCCCCGATTATGAACGTGTTCAGTAAATCAAGCAATGTTGCATGCAAAGGCAGAGTAATAATTAACAAACAAAAATGAAGTAGTTCAAATAACGTTTATTGAACGTGTGTGTACGTGGAATGATGAAGTGTGTGATGTATGCATGTGTGTCGATGGAAAAACAGTTCTTGAAAAGGTATAAGAAGAAATGAATCCGGCGTAGGAAAAGTCTTTGAAAGCCGTAAGAAAATGAGTTGAGAAACTCTTACCGTTGTTTGACCACGTGTTGACGGAAGAAACGTGTGTTGGTAGTTGGTATGCCGAGACCAGTCCAAGAGAAAAGTGTGAGACGAAACGCTAGTGTATTAGCGTCGTTCTGCCGAGGCCAATTGACCAGAAGAGAAGATTGAAATGGAACGCTAGTGTCAGCGTTGTTCTGTCGAGACTGGTCGGTCGGTGAAGAAGAGAGAGACGGAACGCTAATGTCAGCGTACTCCTGTCGAGGCTGGTGAAGAAGAGAGAGAATTTCCGTTTTGCACCGGGTTTTATAGTCCGAAGGGCAGATAACTCTGGTGTCGCTTTACAGCGCCACCTGTCGGTGATAAAGCGCCACCTACCGGCAAACCGGTGTAGTTATGTTTTGAAAGGAGGAGGTAACTGCTACAAGGACTCCCCCCCAGATTGAAAAATATTGAAAATATTATTCAATATGTACAGTTGTAGATGAGAAGCATTCTTTGTGGGTATGTCTGTTTTGCTGTTGAAGATTAGAAAAAAGTAGTGTGCACGCTACTTATTTCTGTTTCTGCATCTGTATTGAATGATTGATCGCAAGTGCGTCTGCGGAATTGAGTGTTTGTAACGCATGTGGATCTGCGTGTTGTTTGGGTCTGCATCAAGTTTGAGCGCAAGTGAGTTTGCGGTCGAAAAATGTTGAGTGCAAGTGAATTTGCACTTGTTGGTGGCGTTGTTCATCTTGATTAGTCTGCGTGATGCGGAGCTGATGAACGAACGTTGAAGTCAGTGTTGTCCGGTGCTTGTTTGGTGCTTGGGCCTGCGCGGTTGTTGATGAGTGAGCACAAGTGGGTCTGGACGGTGTTGATGAGCGAGCACAAGTGAATCTGTGCAGTGTTGATGAGTGAGCACAAGTGAATCTGTGCAGTTGTTGATGAATGAGCACAAGTGAATCTGTGCAGTTGTTGATGAATGAGCACAAGTGAATCTGTGCAGTTGTTGATGAATGAGCACAAGTGAGTCTGTGCAATGTTGATGAATGAGCACAAGTGAGTCTGTGCAGGTGTTGATGAATAAGCACAAGTGGGTCTGTGCAATTGATTGATGAATGAGCACAAGTGAGTCTGTGCAGTTGATGAATGAGCACAAGTGAGTCTGTGCAGTTGATGAATGAGCACAAGTGAGTCTGTGCAGTTGTTGATGTTGTTCATGTTAATTAGTCCGTGTTGTGGAGCTGATGAACAAACATCTAGTTGTTGAGATTGGTGGTACACTATGGTCAAAATCAGATGCACAAATGTCTGCAAGTGAGTTAGCAGGTCCAGGTACAAGTGGGTCTGTACTGGTGTTGGTGCGCGTCGTTCTAGTTGATGTGTCCCCCAGTTGATCAACGAACGTCCAGTTGTTGAGTATTTAGTGGTGCTTGTGCAGTTGTACTCATTTTGAACTGGTGTGATTTCTTCCATAGTGATGTCAGTGAGGTCCGGAAATGTTTGGTGCTTGATGAATGTCCGGGAAGACGTGGTTGTTCAAGTTGATGTGTCCTCCTGTTTATCAACGAACGTCCAGTTGTTGAAGAGGGTTGGTAGCCCTTGAAGGGTGATGTTGGTGCTTGCTGAGCCTGACTTTTTACAACCAGTATTAAGTCTTGAGGCTTGGTGATGTTCGACATCGTGTGTTGTCTGTTTTGTAGTTTTTTTTCTTTTATATATATATTTCCAACAACGTGGGTAGAAGGGAAAAGGAAGAAAAAATGGAGTCGTAATTTGTTTCACACGAGAAATGACGTTTTTTGTTTTCGTTTTAGTTTGTTTGAATGTTAGTTTCCACGTAGAGAAAGAATGGCGGCTTCTCTTTTCTTTTGTTGTTGAAAAGAAAGAAAAATAAATTCGTATTTTCTTTTTTGTTTGAATTTTCATTTCCACGTGGTTAGAGAGATAAAAAATGGCGTTTTTTTTTGTTTTTTTTATTTTTTTATCAACACGTGGTCATGGCAAGGGGTGGCGGCATTTTATGAATTTTTTTTTTCTCAACACGTGGTCACGAAAAAGATGGGCAGCGTGAGCGTTTGTTTTCTTTTGTTTTCTTTCTATCTCCACGTGTTCAAAACAAAAGGAAGTGGCGTCTTGTAAGGTCCTTTTGTTCGTCGAAAAAGAAAAAAAAAGGATTGGCAAAAGTTTGTCTTTTTCTTTGTATATATTTTTCCGACACGTGGGTCGAGAAAGAGAAGAAGAAAAAAATGAAATTGTAATTTGTTTTATACTCGGAGAGAGCCGAGAAATGTTTGTTTTTCTTTGTTTGGGTATTTCCGCGTGGCCAGGAAAAATGGAGACGGTGGCTTCTTTTTTTTGTTTGTTTGTATATTTCTACCACGTGGGTAGAAAAAAAAAGGAAAAAGATGGATGCGTAATTTGTTTCACCACGAAAGAAAAAACGAGAAATGATATATATATATATTTTTTTTTTGTTCTTGTACGAAATTAATTACCCTGCCCCATACAACAAAGCTTGCACGTCGGGTCACCAATGTTCGGATCGAGGGTCGTGTTCCCCCGATTATAAACGTGTTTAGTAAATCAAGCAATGTTGCATGCAAAGGCAGAGTAATAATTAACAAACAAAAATGAAGTAGTTCAAATAACGTTTATTGAACGTGTGTGTACGTGGAATGATGAAGTGTGTGATGTATGCATGTGTGTCGATGGAAAAACAGTTCTTGAAAAGGTATAAGAAGAAATGAATCCGGCGTAGGAAAAGTCTTTGAAAGCCGTAAGAAAATGAGTTGAGAAACTCTTACCGTTGTTTGACCACGTGTTGACGGAAGAAACGTGTGTTGGTAGTTGGTATGCCGAGACCAGTCCAAGAGAAAAGTGTGAGACGAAACGCTAGTGTATTAGCGTCGTTCTGCCGAGGCCAATTGACCAGAAGAGAAGATTGAAATGGAACGCTAGTGTCAGCGTTGTTCTGTCGAGACTGGTCGGTCGGTGAAGAGAGAGACGGAACGCTAATGTCAGCGTACTCCTGTCGAAGCTGGTGAAGAAGAGAGAGAATTTCCGTTTTGCACCGGGTTTTATAGTCCGAAGGGCAGATAACTCTGGTGTCGCTTTACAGCGCCACCTGTCGGTGATAAAGCGCCACCTACCGGCAAACCGGTGTAGTTATGTTTTGAAAGGAGGAGGTAACTGCTACAATATATATATATATATATATATATATATATATATATATATATATATAAAAATTCCCGAAACAGTTTTTCATGGTAAACAACTGATGATCCCTTAAATAATAAATAATAAAGCAAACTAACATAATAACTGTAAAAGTTAAATTGACTTACATGAGCGATTTTCCACTGAACGACTTGGGACTTAAGGGTTTGTTTTTTTAATATAGTTTTAATGGTTGAGAAACTTCTAAGACTATATATATATATATATATATATATATATATATATATATATATATATATATATATATATTTATTTATTTATTCATATATATATTCATGTGTGTATGTGTATTGTTCATGTCTGTCGTAAATGTCCCTTAATGTGCGATAGTGCATAAACTGAGCGATAAACACTATCCCTGTGACAGGATCACATGTTAACCAAGCCTGGGTCTGGTTTGCCACATACTCAAAAATATGAATAATGCTACATAATAACATTATAAGCTGTGGGACTCAGAAGAAAGATCTGAGTGTCATGATGGACCCGGTCCGCATCTTGCGAATGTTGGCTTCTTTTAATTTCAGTAACAAGATGACGCACCAAAAACAAGTAAGTGACCTCTCTAATTCCAGGTATTACAATGGCACGGACTAAACACAAGAAAGCAAGAATGGCAAGAAAAAACTAAAAAGCCATAAGAAGAAATGGACCACAAAAGATAATAGACTCGTAATGGAATGCTACTACAAAAACCACTACCACACAGAACGAGGATACCGAAAACGAATGAAAAATCTATGGGACATTTCTACTGACTACCATACAACGAAACAAAGGATAGCAGATCCAGCAAGGCAGATACTCATACATTGATGTATGCCTTGGTCACTGCTCCAATTTGTTTAGAACAATGAAAGAGTCATCGGAATACAAACAAATAAACTTGTGGGTTTAAATCTGAATAATAATTACTCAAATGTCAACAAAACCCTTTTCAAAATTAGATGAGAGAGGAATGTAATTATTGAAGTAAAAGACGATAAATAATAGTTCATTAAAAAAGTGCTTTTTCTCGGAGATGGAATTGACGGAAATCAAACAAAATATTTATGGCGTAACAGATCAAAAAACACCACTTGGTGACAACCCACAGGTAAAAGATTAGCAAAACGTAAACACTGAGACAAAGGAGATCGAAGACTACGAAATCACAGAACAACTGACCTAACTCCATCCACCACAGATAAAACATTCATCAGTAGATACTCCATCTCTTTTAAATTTTTCTAACATGGTAAGCAAGAGAAGTGGAAAACATCAAACGTTTCATGTCCGAGAACAAAACAAAACTCCCATCCCTCAGGAACGAAGATTGGAAGAAATTAAAATTAGAAACCCAGAAAGTAAACAGACTTCTCGCGTACATCACAACAGATACTATCACAGACCTAAACAACTTGATATATTCAGGGACAAAATCAATAAGTATGAAACTAAACACAGAAAAAAGACTGGCCTAAAACACTGACTGACAAAGCCTGGATGGGAAATCAGACTGGAAACCCAGATTACTAAACTTCGAAAAGAAACTAAAACTGTAAACAGGATGAAAGAGAACAGGAAACGATGGAAGAGCGAAAATCTGAATAGCAAGGAAAGACTAAATAAGAAACATGAAGAACTATAACAAAAGATAGCAGCAAGAAAAGAAAGACTGAGACGGTGCATATACCAAGCTGAACAGCACAAACAGAACATGACCTTTGAAAACAATGAAAGCAGGTTTTACAAAAACGTAAACAGATAAAGAACAACAACAGAACAACCGGACTCGACAAAGACAAAACACTTCTGGGGCAAGATATGGGAAAAGCCTGAAAAACACAACAAAAGTGCAAATCGCTGAAAAAACATGAAAGATGAATTACAGGAAATTTAATAAGCAACAAAAAACAGAAATTAATGAAGAAACGATTAAGACAATCCTATAGAAAATGGCAAACTGGAAAGCACCAAGTCACGATGGAATACATGTATACTGGTTTAAAAAATTCACAACCCTACATGAAAAGCTAGCACTGCGAGGATGTATCCAGAGTGGATGACCAAAGGAAAGACAACGCTAATACAAAAAGACGCAAAAAATGGAACGATCTTAAGCAACTACAGACCAATAACCTGTTTACCAACAATGTGGAAAATACTAACGGCACAACTGAGAGAACAAATCTACCAATCCCTGATCAATCGTGGACTGCTCCCCGAGGAACAAAAAGGATGCCGGAAAGGGAAAAGAAGGACGCATGATTTGCTATATATGGATCAAAAGATCCTGAAGGACGTAAAACGCAGGAAAAATAACATATCCCTGGCATGAATTGACTACAAGAAAACATACGACAGAATCCCTAAGCATAGACAATTGAATACTTAAAAATGTACAAGATACCCGACAGGATTATTAATCTCATTAAGAAAGCAATGGTAACATGGAGACTAGAACTGACAGCTGGAGAACAACAACTGACTGAGGCAAAAATAGAGAGGCCTTTTCCGAGGAGACTCCCTATCACCACTACTATTTATCATAGCCATGATTCCACTCAACTACATACTTAGGAAATGTGATGCCGGATACAAGTTTACAGGCACAGAACAAAGAATAAATCACCTCATGTACATGAACGACCTGAAGTTATTTGCTAAAAGGAACTGGAAAAGCTGATAAATACGACCAGAATCTTCAGCCAGGAATTTGTAATGGAGACGTGTTCACTGCTAGATATAAAAAGGGGAAAACTAGAGACGGCAGAGGGCATGGAACTGCCCAACCAAGAGGAGATGAGGGCGCTAAGCGAACAGAAGAGCTATACATATTTAGGAGTTCTGGGAGCAGACACCATTAAATCTACAGAAATGAAAGAGAAGATTGGAAAAGAATATTTGCGAAGAACAAAGAATCTCTTAGAAACGAAATTATATAGCATAAATCTACTAAATACCTGGGCAGTATCACTAATAAAGTACTTTGAACCATGCATAGGCTGGACTAAACCAGAAGACTAGAAACTTAATGACACCATACACAACACAGTATATTCAAACGACGATACGGACAGACTCTACGTGAAAAGAAACGAAGGAGGACTAGTTAGTATAGAAGACTGTGTGGAAGACACAAAAACGGAGCTGGAGAAATACATAACCCAGAACACAGAAAAGCTGATCACAGCAGCAAGAGACACCATCCCAATGAACAACTCGGGAAGCACCGAAACCAGAAACAAAAAGACGAGAAAAGAAAAGTGTGAAGAAAGATAGCTAAATAGACGTTTCATACGAATGACAAGAGAAGAGATCCAACAACGATCCTAGGCATGGCTAAGAAGAAAGGACACTTGAACAGTAAATGCAGATTGCGTAGACAAAGGGACGAAACAGTAAATCATATAATCAGTGAATGCCGCAAACTAGCCGTAAAAGAATACAAGAACAGACACGACTGCGTGGGGAAAGCAGTACACTGGAAACTATGCAAACGACTGCATTTCGAACACGTGGACAAATGGTACAAACATAAACCAGAGACAGTATTGGAAAACGAAAATCACAAAATCCTCTGCGACATGGAGGTAAACTTATACAGGCAAGGAGACCGGATGTCATAATAGTCAACAAGAAGGAAAACTCATGTAAAATCGTATATTTTGTCGTTCCAGCAGTCACAGAGTGAAGATCAAGGAGACGGAAAACGGAGCAAATACACGGAACTTGCCAGGGGATTTAAAGGGATATGGAGCATAGAAGAAAGTCAATATAATACCAATAATCGTATGAGCACTAGGAACAGTCCCTAAAAAATTGGAAACAAGACTGGGAGAAATTAGAATTGAAGGGATCACTGAAACCATACAAAGGACGGCAATGATAAAAACAGCTACAATTTTAAGTAAAATCCTCGAATGCGGCAACCAACCGGCATAAGTTACGAATGATAAACAGTCACATGGATGTTACAACAGGAAGAAAACAAAACCACAAGAAGGACACTACCACATGAATCCAAGGAACAGAAACTTCATAAATTGACTGTCCCCCCCCCCCCAAAAAAAAAAAAATGATGGCACCAGCCTCGACTGATAACTCACAAAATAGTCATGAAGGGTCAAGGAAGGTGGGAACATCGAGGAGGGATAGAACTAACCAGACCTGCACTGGAAGAGTGCAGATAGTGCTGGAACCTTATGGGGCTTATTGCCACCCGGATCCCAGAGGAGATCAATGGTCGTTATCAACGAGAAATCAATGGTAAGCAGCTGCTGCGATACCGCAAACTCATTTGCAATAGTTATTGAAAAAAGGTGGAGAGTACTGGAAATCAGATGAGGCGTATTGTCATTCAGACTCCAGGGAACACCACCGGTTAGTATCAGTGAGCAATCACTGACGATGACTTATGCGAGATCTCCTAGTGAGTTCAAATAATAATAATATGGAAGTAAAGAGACTTATTACTTGCAATTATGCAAGAAGAATGTCCTAACAAATATGTCACAGTTTACGAATTTTCGAATGAAATTGAAGTATAATAAATAGTGGTAACGGTTGTGATCCAACTCGTTACAGGCACGACTAGTATATATATATATATATATATATATATATATATATATATATATATATATATATATATAAGTGCAGGTTTGTAATCCAAGGCTGTAGCAATGCGATGTAGGTACCGGAAGGTGGAGAGGGTGAACAGAAACAAACGAGGAGAGAAAACGAGAATGGAATCTCAAAGCGATTTATTAATATTTCACGTAAAAACAGATTAAATACCAGGACAGTAAATACTGTCAGAAAAATAAAAAGTTCCGGCACAAGGTAATCTTAAATTTTCGAAAGAAAAACTTTCATTATCAAAAGACAACAATTAAAGACCGAACGGTCGAATAAACGAGTTGCACCGATGGGAAAAAACCGGTTCGGTCTTTAATTGTTGTCTTTTGATGATGAAACTACAATCTCCTTTATATATATATATATATATATATATATATATATATATATATATATATATATATATATATATATATATATATATATATATATATATAGATAGATATAAAGTGAAGATGTTTTCCCCCTGTACCTTTGACGAGGGTGAGAAAATAACCACATGCATCAACAGCTACTAAACTCACCACTCTATTCTTCAATAAATTTATGACTATTTCACTATCTAAAAATAAAAGTTACTTTTAGACCGAAATCACAGACTCTCACAAAAACATACTCCATACAGATGGTAGCAAAAACTTTTCCCTCTAATATTTATCTACTCACATTCTCGCACTTTTAGCCGGTAAATAAATTACATAGGATAATTTATACAATCATCACCGTAAATATTTCATTTCATTCTTCTAATACTTTAATACATAATATACAAGATTCATAAATCAATTAATAACCGCTCCCTGATTTTCCTTGATAATTCCAGAATATCGGATTACTTATACGATTTATTGCCCGTCGTTACTTATAACTACTAATGACTTCAACTCATTCCGGAATCAAAGAGTAAAATTAACGAACTAAATTAGTACTATTGTACATTGATTCAAAATGGCGTCACCTACATATCAGTCTCATCAGGTAAGTTCATTTCAGTTACGAATCTTCGATTGTTACACGTATAATTTCTTTCTTCGACTTATACATTTACGCCATAAACACTTAGGCAATTTCATAATGACACTTCCTCAATTTAAAACTAATTACAGCGTAAAACGAACAGGGTCGTTCGCTTAAAAAAACATCCAATTGCTTATAGAAATCTTGTGGAGTCAGATACTACTCTTTTTACTCAACGCTACCAGTACAAATTCACACACAACAGAGGTAAATTGTTTCATTCTTGACCATCCATACTTATCGAACATTATTTAAACAATCGCACAACCTCAAAAGATAATTATTTTTAGTACTATTATTATTTTTTTCCTTTTCCCCCTATGCTTTTTTTTTCATTTACAATTATCGAAAACAGTCCAGATTTTACAAATCATTTCTTTTCGGTTTATTTTTTATTTTTTACGAAGTGTTATGATAATATACTTATTCTTTTCTATTCTCGGTCAGTGAAGAAGAAATCCGAGCATTTTTAACGACAGCTAACAGAACAAAAAAGGGTAAAAAAACAAATATGCAACAAATATATGTTACCAAAGGCAAGATAAATTACTCTTCTTCCTCTCTGGATAAGTTTATTTGTGGTTTAACTTATTTTTAAGCGTTTTTTTTAGTTCAATTTAAAAGTAGTGTCGAGACGTCACGTGATCACTTGCGTCCATTTTTGTCTCCCCATTCTAACGTGACGTCTCGACACTACTTTTAAATCGAACTAAAAAACGCTTAAAAATAAGTTAACACACAAATAAACTTATCCAGGTAGGTAGAAGAGTAACTTATCTTACCTGTGGTAAATTTTATTTGTTGACTATTTGTTTTTTTACCCTTTTTTCGTTCTGTTAGCTGTCGTTAAAAATGCCCAGAAATCCTTCTACAGCGCTGCAATTTTTATTTCTTCTCCAAGATATGGATTTGGGACCCTCCACCTCTCCACTCTCTCTCTCTCTCTCTCTCTCTCTCTCTCTCTCCCCCCCCTCTCTCTCTCCACCCTCTCCCTCCCTCTCTTTATTTCTTTATTTACTTATTACAATAAAAAAAAGATTAATTTAATTCAGTTTTTTTTCTCATTTACAATTATCGAAAACATGGGGAATTTTAATTTTACATGATACGTCTTACAGATTTACAATTCATTTCTTTTCGGTTTGTTTTTATTTTTTACTAAGTGTTATGATACAATACTTATCCTCTTCTCTCCTCGCTTACCGAAGAATAAATCCTCGTAGACTACGGCAAATTTTTTGTCCCAGGAGATGGATTTGGGACACCCTCTCTTACTCTCCCTCCTCCTCTTTCTATTTCTTTATTTACTTATTACAATAATTAAAAAAATAGTTAATTTAATTCGGTTTATTTTCATTAATTAATTTTTACTTTTCAAAATATACTTAACCTTAAAGTGTAGTATCTGTTAATTAATCTCTTCTTTTTCGGATTAATTTTCCTCTCTTTAACTATTTGTTGATTTTACAAGAAATATTTTTCGAGTGTGGACATTTGAATTTTTCCCCAGGAGATGGATTATCAACACATTAAATACCACAATTGTATAACTCTCCCCTCCTGGGGAAGCAACTAAATAGCATCAACATAGTAAATGGGAAAAGAGCAGATCAATTAACAGCTGAGAAATCGGAAACAGAATACCAATAACAAATGCCTTACATCAATCGCCATATATTTAAATCAAGGCCACAGTTAGACGAAAGGTGGATTCTTAACGTTGGTAAATTCAATCTCCAACCAAAATGGCCACTACGGATTGGGATAAAAATTGCTTCAATCTTTCCTTCTGATTTTTCCATCACTGACCTTGGAAAGCTTCACGCATATTTTTAGATCACATTTACTTACTTTTTTTGAGGGGAGGGGCGTAGTTTTGAATTTTACGAATAATCCCCTACACACAATCGTTGGAAAGGTAGGGGGGTGGGCAATCACCCGAAACAGAGAGAAATCTATTTTGCTTGATTAAAAACATGGATAAATCGTATTTTACTCATCTAAACTTCTTTTTTTCTCATTTTAAAACTTCTTTTTTACAAATTTATACTCTAATACTTATATATCTCTCCCGTGCAAGCCGGGACACGGGTCCTGCTAGTATATAATAAAGTCATCAAGTGTTTCGTCCGTCGTCTATGACTTATCAGTGTGACCAGACGTAGCGAGTGTACCCACACCTAAGTACGAAATCAGAACGCCTGGGCACATCCAAATGCGATTAGCAGTCAAGCACTGTATCGGTCGCGCTAACAAACCAGCCACAAATTATAAGAATATGTACCGTACATACTTTCTTTGTTTACATTTTCTTACATATTATAGCACTGCAAGTAAGCGAGAGAAGAATATTGCTTTGTGCTGGGTGGAAACCATTATTTCTATTACCACAAAGCTCAACTTATAAATAGGTGGGCATATATATATATATATAGTCATCCACATACAGCTGTTTCGTCGTTTACGACCCATCAGTGTGGTTAGACGTAGCGAGTTTATTCACGCTGAGGTTCGAATCATAGAGCCGATACAATTCGTAAAGTTGCAATTCACTCCACAGATTCAAACATTAGACGAGAGAGAGAGAGAGAGAAAGAGAGAGAGAGAGAGAGAGAGAGAGATAATGACATAATGAGATGAAGAGGTGGAAGTAGTTTGACAGTTTGCAGAGGTTTTTCAGTACAAAGAACTTCAAATATAAACAAACGTGGCGTCGTCTTAAAAAACAAGAACAAAAAATAAATGAATAGAAAATATATGTGTATTGCCACCAGAAAGTAAAACACGCACAGACACACACTATATATATATATATATATATATATATATATATATATATATATATATATATATATTAGAACAACCCGACAATCAGCTAGGTCCCATCCATTCACTGTGAAGGTTCCTAGATGCCGGAGAGCCTTCTACTCCAGCAGCTTCTTTCCTCGTGCTGCCGGCCTCTGGAACTCCCTCCCTGCTCCCCGTTTCCCCGACTGTACCGACATGCAGAGGTTTAAACAGACATCTCGCTACACAGCTCTCAACTTAGGACGACACCCAAAACCTACTCCCTAATTCTCAGTAGCCCCTTACGTCTACAGTGGCGACCTGCCTTGTTTGGGGTGAAATTTTTTTTTTTTTTTTTTTAATCGTGTGTGTGTGCATCAACGACAGAGCCCACAACTATATTAAAATAACGAACTTATTTTTTCCCTTGTTCAGTTAGAATACTATCTAGGTCAAATCATCTGATTTTACTTCTTAAAGTTAAACGGGGAAAATGTTATGTAAATAGGGATGTATTTGTCCGTCCGTCTGTCTGTCGTCAGTCACATTTTTTTAACGTAATAATTACATTGCGAAATAATGGAGAATACTACATTAATATTAATAATCTAATAATCTAATCTAAATATGAATAAATGCGAATCTTTCCTGAGTATATTAACATCAAAACTTTTCAACTTAAATATAATGATACAGTATATATAGTAATCTCTAAACTCTGTCAAACAAAACCCACTTTTGCATATTTATTTTATTTTTAAGTTTCGAATAAATTAATATTCTGTAATATACATTTATAATTGGTATTGTCAAATTTTATTATATATTTATATCTTTCTCTGTAGTAAAAGTATTATAATTAGTAATACAATTATTTAAACAGATTTTATTAAAAACAAACAGTAACGTTTTAAAAACATTTTAAAACTTTAAGTTTCAAGGGAGATAATTACATGAAAACTTCCGATCGTTGATGTTAAGAGAACAGATACTACACTTTCATCTTAGCCAAAAGGCCAAGGAACAGTAAAAAAATAATTTTTGTGACTAGACATATTTAAAAGAATTTTAAAAAATCGATTTATCGGAATTTATAAGTGTAGTATAGGTTCTGTTGTCATAAGACCGTCCTCCCATGAATTACCTCCTTCGTTTTTTAAGGGGGTGTGGGAGAATCCACCCATGTATTACATCCTCCTTATATGTAAAACAAAAAAAAACTTTTCAAATTACTATATAGTTAAAATTAAAAACTGAAGGGACGGAATAGACATTTCCGTTCGGCGTTCAATTGTACTATAGGGATTATTTAGATATCTCATTTATTTCCTTTGATTTTCGCACACATTTTGGATGAAATTTATTAATTAGTCTTAAATTGCATTTTTATCCCGAAACAAAATTCTAATTTATTTTTTAAACATTTAAAAATCGAATTTTAATGCGATGCTTTAATCACTGGCGGCTATGTTGTAATTTCCTATTATTTATTTTCGCACTTGACATCTATAAAAAAATACGTTTGAATTTTTTTTTAGTGTCTGCGTTTATTTTCACATCTATAAAGAGGAAATAGGTTTTACTTTATTTTATTTATAAAAATATTGTGGGGTCTGTGTTCGCGCTTGACATCCATAAATAAGGTACTTTACTGTTGTTTTATTTATAACAATAATATTGTGGGGGTCTAAAAAAAACTTTGTTTTAAATCTTATATAAATAGAGGTTTTGTCCGTCCGTCATTCACATTTTTTAAACGGAATAAATACATTGTGGAATTTGTCTCATTTCGAAATATCAGAGATCTTAACTACTTATAGAAATGAAAAATATTGCATTAATAGTAAATAATAAATTCTCAACAAATAAAACAGATGTCATGACCAGAAATCAAAACCTTCAATTTTTACGGTATCTTTTGTTTATTAAATTGTTAAGTGAAAGTACAGAATAGTTAACAAATCCCTCCCTCCTCATTTTAAGAATGATAACAATAAATATGCAAGGAGAGGGAGCATATATTTGCTAGTAAATAAAATTTAAATTTGTGTTGTTTTATTTTTGAATTAAATTTAGATTAAAAGTAATATGAAAACTAGTAATCTGTAAGTTACGTATAGGCGAGAAACACACACATACACAGAAACACGCGAAGTGGTCACTACATGTTAGTAATATAGAGAAGAGATACAGAAGATAATAGAGAAAAAGTTGAAAACAAATTCTCATGCAAGGAAGATAAATCTTTTCGGGTTAAAACATGAGTTATCTCCCTTACATTATTTGAGTCATTATTTATAATTTTGGCTACCGTAAAAATCCTCCTAAATGGAATAATTATTTTTTAGTCATACTGAAGCAAAAGACATTTTGGTAGTGTAAAGTACATGTTAGAAGAAATAAGACAAAGTGCTAGGTAGAATCAAATATCGATTTGTCAAATGTGATGCTATTTAGTCTAAATTCTAAAATTCGGCTGAATTAATTATATATATATATATATATATATATATATATATATATATATATATATATATTATAAATATTATCAGCAGACATGTTTCATGTTTACTAACAATCATCAGTGTGGCTATATATAACTGTACCACTGGTCGCACGATTCGAACCTTTTACTCCAACCCAATATCCTTATCCATTCTGTCGTCGTGACAGTTATATTTAAAGAGAGGAGAAATAAAAATTATGTTTATTTACGAATATAGTAAGTCTCAAAGAGACTCAATATTCTTATAGGGCGAGAACATTCGCAATATTGCTTAATTAGAAACCCTTCATATTTTTCTCAAGGTCCTCGATTTGAAGGGAGCTTTAAATAATTATTTGTTTTAATAAATAGTTATTATCTACAGACATATGTTTCATGTTCACTAACAATCATCAGTGGGGCTAAATATAACTGTGCCGCCGGTCGCACGATTCGAACCCTAGATCTGAGTCACCAAACAAATAGACTCATCAAACAAAAGACAAGAATGTATAGCTAAATGTAGACACATAAACGGATACTGTTTTTTATGGAAATCGTTCCAGACAAAGCATGAAGCCACTTGATGTAAGGAGCTAAAAAGAACGAAAGATGATTATCGCAAAGACAGTAGATGACTATTGGCCTTAGTCTTAAAAAGACCAAGGCTATAGGTAATAGGAAAACAGTCAGCTAGAAGAGAGTTCCACAAGCCTGCAGTTCTTGAAAATAAGTACTGGAATGGGAAGCTGTATTACAATGAGATATCAAAACAGTGAATTGATGGAGACCACTAGACCAACGAGTCAAACGAGCTGGAGCAAAAGAAGCAGGGAATAGATCAGACAATTCTGAAGAACACATTCCATAATATTATTTATAGAAAAGACTGAGACTAGCAACACCCCATCTGTGCGAGAGAGAGGTGGATAATACCGGAAATCTGGAGAAACTTGCTGTGACCCAGACTCCAGGGAACACCATCAGTGAGTAATCTCTGATGACGACCTGTATGTGAACTCCGAGTGAGTACATAATAATAATCTAGTATTATACATTCCCAGGCCAAAATAATTTAGCTTGACTAATTTTTTAATATTTATTTTTTTTAATGGGCAAAAAAAGTGAGCTTAGCTTATATTGAATTTTTTTTTACAAAACACAATTTAGCAAATTGGCATTAAACTAACACCGGCTTGTTCCTCTGTGATCCTTCCGTAACAAGATTATTCACTTGAACATACTGTCAGTTTCGTACATTGTTACAAAGTGATATTTTCCCATTCTTCTTTTACTTCCTCCCAGATTGACTTTTTGTTTGCAAATTTTTTTACCAACCAATTTTCTTTTAACTGTACTCCACAAGTTCTCAATCGGGTTAAGATGATGACTTTGATCTGACCAGAACATTGTCTAAAAAGATTTATCATTCAACCACTTTTTTGGTTGAATTTGCAATGTGAGTTGTGTAATTATCGTGTTGAAACTACACATTTTCTCGGGGACAAGAAGGAAACAACGTTTCAGCTGTTCGAATTAAACCTTTTTTTCTAAAATGCAGATGTATTCTTTGGTGTTGATGCTCATATCACACATAATTAGCTCTCCAATACCAAGTGATGAAAATGCACCTCAAACCATAATTCCTCCGTTTCCATGCTTAACTGCTCTTTAAAGACACAGTTCGAGAGCATCATTCACAAGAGAAAATCGCAACTCATCCGTGGAGAACGTGTCATATTCAGTAACAAATCCATGATATTCTTCTGCGATAACAAATGCTTTTTGCGCATCGTCTTGGTGATATATAGTTTTCTTTCAAAACAGGGTGAGGACGTTAAACTAGTTATCGTTCTTCGAGAAAGAGACTTGCTGTCTCCAGTTTTTACCTCGTTTGCCAAATGTGTGTCTTTCCTGTAATGAAGAGCTGTCATTTTCAGCCTCGAATCATCTGTTCTTGTTAATGATTTGGGACGGCCTGAACCTGTCTTCATTTCCACATTACTTGTTTACTCGCAATTGTTTACCAATTCCTTACACCGTGGAAAAAGAAAATAGCAACTTTTTCTTTGTTCAAGATGGTCAAAATTTGTTTATACACCTCTCGTTCTCATTTCTCAAATCCTGGTTTTCGTATTTTCATCCAAATACTTTTTTTTTCTTAGGCGATATTTTATATTAAATATTAAAATAAATTTAGATGCTCTGATACTAACCTGGACAGAAAAGATATGATATCAATAAAATTACTTGAAAACAAAATATTGACAAAATGATTGAAAAATTAGACAGGCTCAATTTCTTCGCCCGAGAGTATACTAAAGCGGAGTTGATCAAGCTTGTTTCCCTAGGGTTTTTTCCCTCTATATTTTAATCACATAAAATACATGCTAAAATATTCCTTAATTTTGAAATTGGGTTATGCTTGAAACAAATCCATTTTAATTGTTGTAATTAGCCGTAAATTGCAATTATCTCATCAAGTGACACATTTCTTACTAAGTGCCTGTCTATTGCTCTCTTCCTCTCTCATTGTATCATGTTTACTCCCTTCATTATTATTGCATACTCTCCACCTACCTACCTACATCCCTCTCTCCATCCTCTCTCTCTCTCTCTCTCTCTCTCTCTTAACAATCGAATGTAATAAAGAAAGTAAAGAATAAAACGATTGATATAGTCCATTATAAACAAAAGGGAATAACACCACAAGTAGTAAAAGTATTTAACCTGAAGCCGATACTGAATAAGAGAGATAGAGAGAGTGGTGATGGTTATGTAGCGAGCATAAAGCAATTTGTGAGTACATCTTTTTATTTTTCTATATTATTTAACTGGCTTTGCACACAATCTAACCCGAAGTTAATGGATGACCCATCAGGTCACATTTTTCCGTGTGTGTGTGTGTGTGTGTGTGTGTGTGTGTGTGTGTGTGTGTGTGTGTGTGTGTGTGTGTGTGTGTGTAAGAGAGAGAGGGGGAGAGTGATTTTATTTTCCTTTCATTATTCTTATTTGTCTTCGCATCGGTGTCAAGATTTAATTATTTTTTCCAGGTAGCTGAAATCGAACACCTCCCCGGGAGGTTTAGCGACCTCGGCCCCAAAGCACAACCGGCCCTCCCACTACTTTCCCCCAACCTCGTCAGCATCAACAGTTCGTCAAAAAAATGCATATCCCCCAGGGACAAAGATGCGTGGATCGCGTCTGCTGAAAAGAGTTTGTTTTTATTTAATTTACCTCCACGTCGCCACCGTGTGGTTTACATCATCAGTGCGAAAGCCGCTGTCCACCTCGGGGGTGGGGTGGGGGGACGTAGACGGGGAATGACAAGACGGTGGGGGGGGGGTTAAAATGGGTGCCAGTCCTTGTTTTATTTATTTTTGAACTCCTAATTCCTGGGTCTTGTCCAGTGCGAGTCACTTATCAGTATGAGAGTCGTGGACAAGCAAATACATTTTACGGCTAAACTGAATTTTAACGATCCCTAAAAGTGATTTTTAATGGTTCCGTTAATCTTTCTTTCTTTCTTTGGCCAGCCCGCACTTAGGATTAGTGTTTGGGTTTATTTCAGAAGGTTACGTATTCGCATCACGTCGGGGTCACCATTTTATAATTGTATCCGGTCTTCCGTTATAATTATAGTGGGCTTTAAATAGAAAGTTCATCTGACCCCAAAGATGAATTAACAAACAACAACAGACGACACCACATAGAAATACATTTTGTTTGGGTTGTGCTGAAAATGAATTAAAACAGCTAAGAGTCAATCTTTATAAAGGGTGCCGTGCGACTTTTTAGATTTATCATATCGTTGGCGATTTGAGGAAACCAATGAAATACGTCTTGTCTAGACGGTGTACTCGCTTAAACTGAGTTAAGCGGGAAAACGAAATCGTGTGGGTGCTGTAAGAAGTAGCCCGGCGATTCTTGTGTTCCTACGCCGGGGATTCTGATTGGCTTATGGGCCAATCACTCCGGTGGTACACCTGTCTATTTACAGCAAAGGAAACTACTACACCAAAATATGTGACTGCTACAGGCTCATGAATGGCATGTTTTGCTTTGTTTTTGTTTATTTTGTGTTCTGTTTTTCTGAAAAAAAATGTCTTAGCAAAAACACAAACGTGCCCTTCATTCACCCAGGTACTAACCTTAAGTCCATATTGGCAATTAAACTTCATTGATATTTCTTTTACAAAGGCATTTTAATTAATATTGTTACACATTTATTCTAAGTAGTAACACATCATTCGATAAGTCCCGTACCTGAAATATGGATGGCACCAGTAATTAAAGTTCATATTTTTTTATAAAGTACTAACAAATTACAGTTATTTAAGTGAAGCTACTGCTTCAAATTTTCAAGATAATTGAAAATTTTGAATTTCGTGTGTTTATAAAGCATTACTTTCTGATGGGAAAAATACTGTTCAAGCAAATAAATTACTGATACGTGTTATTCGGACTGTCCGTCAGAAACAACGTTTAAGGGGTGGTATGCTGATTTATATATCATAAGGCACAACTGATGCTGAACGCTCATGTCGTCCAAATTCAGCAATTGTCATGGAAAGCATTTTTTTATAGTCCACAAACGCGATTTGGCCAATTGTAAATTGAAGTTGCATGAGATAGCAGAGGAGTTGAGGATATCAGAAGGTGTATTCACTGTTTCGTATGAACATTTACCAATCAGACAGCTGTGTTGAAAGTGATTACCGTGTTTCTTCACAGTTCATCAAAAACAACAACGTGTCGATGATTCAGAACGTTGTTTGCAATTGTTTTAAAGCAATAAATAGGAGTTTTTTGCGTCAATATGTGTTAATGGATGATACATGGATCCACCACTTCACCCCAAAGTCAAATCAGCAGTCAGCTGAGTGGACAGTAGCAGGTGAAAGCCGTCCAAAGCGATAAAAGACGCAAACATCAGCCTCCATATTTCGGGGTGCGCAAGGTATTTTGTTCAACGATTCTCTTAAGAAATGAAGAACAATCAATGAAATCGCTCAAACCGGCCACAAATGAAGAAGAAAAATGTGCTCTTTCACCTAGAAAATGCACCGTGTCACAAGTCGATCGCGACGATGGCAGAACTACATGAATTGCACTTCAAATTGTTTCCGCACTCATCCTATTCTCCAGATCTCGCCCAGCGACTACTGGCTATTTGCAGACCTCAAAAGAATTCTCCGATGAAAGCGATTTGGCTCCAATGAATTTGGCTCCAATGAATTGGCTCCAATTAATTTGGCACCAATGAAGAAGTGATATTAGAAACTGAGACTATTTTGAAATCAAAGACAAATCATTCTACAAAATAGACATCGAATTGTTAGCGTTGGATTCAGTGTATCACCCTAGAAGGAGACTATGTTGATGAATAAAGTCAAATTTTGCTTAAAAGTAATTTTTTTTATTAGTTAGGCCCGGGACTTATTGAGTGGTGTGTTATATTGTTCCATATTGATATTTATTATAATAAATTTTGATCAGAAACTTTAAGTTTATAATAAATTTTAGGGACCGTTAAAAAGCAATTTCGCCCGCCACCACCACCACCATTTTAAATTGCTCGACCAGACGCCAGTCGCCATGTAAATGAAAAAGCGAAATGTCTTTTCAAAGGAGATAATTTTATCAAATTTATTTGCTTTTTTAATGAGTGCGTTGAGTCAGATAATTCGTTACAAACTCCGAAAACTCCGACTTGTTATATCAGATGACATTTTGTACTGGAAAGCACTTGTTTCGGGTTTTCAAAGTCAGACCCAAATAGCATTTAACTTGTTATATCAGATGACATTTTGTACTGGAAAGCACTTGTTTCGGGTTTTCAAAGTCAGACCCAAATAGCATTTAACTTGTTATATCAGATGACATTTTGTACTGGAAAGCACTTGTTTCGGGTTTTCAAAGTCAGACCCAAATAGCATTTAACTTGTTATATCAGATGACATTTTGTACTGGAAAGCACTTGTTTCGGGTTTTCAAAGTCAGACCCAAATAGCATTTAACTTGTTATATCAGATGACATTTTGTACTGGAAAGCACTTGTTTCGGGTTTTCAAAGTCAGACCCAAATAGCATTTGATCCGACAAATCAAACTTATGAATAGCCGATTTTATTTGTTATTGTTGTTCCATGTTATTGGCAATATAATAACATACTTAGCTACAATTTATGTTAAAAAATACTTTGTCCGGCCCAGACGACTACTAATATGACACATTTTAAAATAATCAACTAAAAATGAAAATCAGCAAAGGGTTAACTCATTTTAATTTGAAAGATATAATAGGAGTTGTCTACCTTAAGTTTAAAAATACACAAACAAATAAAAATTAAAAACTGAAATGATTTCATTGCCTCCCGGACAACGCCATGTAGGGATAGCTAGTTAAAATTGTATTCGTCTGCGTTTTTGTTTTTTTGTGCTCGGTTGCATGTATTTATTCGGCTCGGGGTTTTTTTAGGGGGGGGGGGTCTGGCTGTTTGTAAGGGGCCTACAGCTAGCAGTGCGACATTTGAAGGGTATTATTTAACTGAGGCGTGTCAAACATGCGGTCCGTGTGCTGCATGCGGCCATTTGCGAGCACGCTTGTAAATCGCATAAAATATACTATAATTGTGCCATTTAACGACCGAAATTGCCATTTTTATCATTTAAACTGGATAAACGTGCGTCGTTAATTAAAAACGTCACACTTGTCTTCTTTGTTGAGAACGTTTTATTGATTTTGTTGGTACTAACGAGTCACCACTTACCAAGGCCCATAGGCCACTCGAGGATAATATAACGGTCACTAAATGAACTTTTTTAGTAAGTTATATATTGTTATTATTATATACATTTTATTGTATATTTAACGTAAATAGCTAGTTATTTGTAGGGGTGGGCCTTTTGTCCTATGCAGTTCTAGGAGGTCCACCCTCCCAGGCTTTGCCTCCCCTCTTTGGGGAGGAGTAAGTTTATTGCTTACTGCCTGGGGTGCCTCTACCGGGGAATGCCGACGGGGCTGCCTAGGCATTTTTTGTAGGCCAGAGTACTCACCATCTCGGGCGCTGGCTTTTCAAATCCCACTTTCCCGACCTTGTGTCACATCTTACCTTGTGGGAGGAAGATGAATAGAAGCTAGTTATTTGTATAATTTCGATAACTTGAGAATTACCCCTTTTTTATCAGTTCGTGCTGCCCTTATTTACTGCGAGCCTTGCGAATCAAACAGGAAAATGGCGTTGTCTCCTCATTCCAACTACTTCTAGCAAAAGAGGCACACGGTAATGATGACCTCCCCCCCTTTTTTTGAATTTGCCCATTTTTTCCTTGTATCTACTTTTCTATTGAATTGTATTCCCTTGTCCTTTTTTAATGGTATGTATCTTTTCCTTTTGTAGTTTTCACGGTGATCATTGAATAAAATTGATAACATCAGTATGAATCGTCACCCCCTTTTTCTTTTAAGGCTGGCAGATATTACATATAAGGGTTAATGAGTTTGTTAGGAGATCAGTGAAAACACAATGTGAGGATGAGTAACAATGGTTGAAACTGGGCAGATATTAGATTATTTAAGAGGAGGGGTCAACAAGAATTTGTTAACATTGGACTTGAAAACGACCATGTTGTAGTCAGCTGGGAAGCAGCCTCGTAGTATTGTGTTCCACAGACAGATAGTTCTTGGAAAGAAACTTTGCTCATGGAGGTACTGTTTAGTTTAAGGAAAATTATTCACTGTTGTTTTAGCTAGACAAGTTTTTGTTGTAAATGTTTTACACGGGAGGACCATAGATTGGAGCTCAGTCAAGCACATACTATGAAAATAACGATAAAGTATAGAAATATGTTGGGTGAGATTTAGTCGCATCTGGAATTCAAGGCTCGATTGTTTTGACAAGTTGTGATGTATGAAATTCGGTAGGTAAAATTATTAAAATAAACATTTGTGCTTTGTTCTTTATAAAAAGTATGTGTAAAAATAAAAACAGATGTTAATAAATACGATGAGTTAATCGGAAAACAGGAGATGGACTTTTGATTTTGACCAAGCAAAGAGGATGCGTCCATTGATCGTCTTTTCTCCAGAGGAGACTTTGTTATGGAGATAGATAGATGCATATGAGAGTAATATCATGTCGATATCAATAAAAGTTAGCTTATTAAAGTTTCCTTATTGAATGTTATAGTGAATTCACTAGGTTATTACTATATTTATCCAGACCGGTTAAGTGTCTACAGCTAATAATTATTTCATCTCTTTGATTCAGTAGTTTATCTTTATAATAGCCAGTTTTTCATTAAGGCAAAAACAGGTCGTGTTGTGTATTGTAGGGGTTGAAGCTTTCTTCCAGATGCTCCATTTCAGTACATGTACTTTATTATTTTCCTTTAGAGACCATATACGTTTGGATAATGAGGTGTCACCGTTCTTATTCAGGTTATTAAAAAATATTACGCAAAATATAGGTTAGCGAATAGAATGTGTGGGGGGAGATTTGGTCGCATCTGGAATTCAAGGTTCTGTTGTTTTGACAGGTTATGATCTTGGAAATTCGGTAGATAGATTATTGGAATAAACATTTTTGTTTTATTGTTTAGAAAAGGAATGTGCAAAAAATAAAAACCTATTTGATAAATACGGTAAGATAATCGGAAAACGTTGTCACAAAGCTTACTTGATTTCGATAAGCGAGGACGTCCTGTGCTTTGCTTACCCAGTGGGTTTCGATATATGAAAGAAAGGAAGAAGTAAATATGTAAAATAAAGAAATAAAGGAAGGAGTAAATAGATGAAATAAAGAGGGAAAGAAAGAAGTAAATAGAAGAGTTAAAGAAAAAAGTAAATAGATGAAAGAAAGAAAGGAAGGAAGGAAGGAAGGAAGGAAGGAAGGAAGGAACGAGTAAGTAGCTGAAAGAAAGAAAAATAAAAGTAAATAGGTGAAAGAAAAAGGAAGAAAGAAATAAGTAGAAGAGAGAAAGACAGAAAGAAAAAAGTAAATAGAGGAAAGAAAGAAATAGAAGAGAGAATAGAAAGAAGGAAAAGGGAAACTTATGAAAGAAAGAAAGAAGTAAATAGAAGAAAGAAAGAAAGAAAGAAAGGTGTAAATAAAAGAGAGAAAGAAAAATGGGTGTAGGATTAAACAATTAAAGTTCAAATACTTAACATTCGTTTTGTTCCAAGTCTTTTTTGTGTTCTAACTTAATGGAGAAAATGCTACCCGAAATGACTAGATGGTCAAGTTTCGAAAGATACCAAGTAAGTGCAGATCTTCAGTTTTATGTAACGTGGTATCTCGGCGATATACAAGCGAATCCTCTCATTGAATATATTGGCTACATGACACATATCCATGAGAAGCAATGTTAAGCATAACCACTTGAATTGCATTACAGACATTCACATTTGGAACACCCTTAGGGCAGGATTGACGGACCACGTTACATATCTCTATTTGGTACCTTTAAAGAAAAATGAGGGGACGGCCTTTTTATGTACTAACGAGTCATCGCTTATCAAGGCTCAAAGGCCACTCGAGTATAAGGGTTACTGAGTTTGTCAGGTGGACAACACCGTGAGAATTGGTAACTCCATAGTTACCAATTCTTGAAGCTGCAAATAACGTGATTATGTAAGACGCTAGCTCAACAAGACTTTGTTAACATGTAATTTGAAAACGACTATGTTGTAGTCAGCTAGGAAGCAGCTCCGTGGTATTGTGTTCCATGGATGAGCAGTTCTTGAAAAGAAGCTTTGCTCATGGAAGTGTTGTTCACTTTTAGGTACACAGAGGAAGAAAGGAAATTATTTACAGTGGTTGTAGCTAGACGAGTTCTTGCTTTGAATGTTTTACGGTGGCGCATAGATTGGAGCTCAGTTCAGCAGCTACTATGAAAATAACGATAGAGCAGAGAAAGACTAGCAACTTCTCTTTTGTGAAAAAGAGACTGTAGGGAAGAAAAGAGGACATTTATCACTATATTTAGAAGTCTGTGTTAAGGCAGGAAAGGGATGCTACGTTAAAGCTGTATATAGCTTGAGTACACTGCATGCTCGTCTCAGACTGCATCAGCATCACTGCCGATGTCCACCTACGGAAAAATGTGCGCCTTATTGAGGTGGGTCTCTGTAAACCATTCCAAACCTGGAAAGAAAGTTATGGGTATGCGTCGTACAAAAACACATACATACATACATACATACATACATACATACAGACGTCGTAGTTTATTTATATAATAGACTAGCTGCACCTGCCAGGCGTTTCCCGTACGTAAAAGAAAAAGTGAGTGAAAACGTTGTCACGAGGCTTACTTGATTTCGATAAGCGAGAACGTCCTGTGCTTTGCTCATCCAGTGGGTTCGATTAGGGTGCCCGCTGATGATAGAAAATGAGTGTGTGAGTAAGCAATTAAAGTTAAACCATTTTTTTTTTTAAATTTAAGTTTTTTTTGTGTTCTCATTTAATCGAGAAACAAAAATTATTTTTGCTGTCTTTAATTTCGTAATCAAAATATTTGGTGAAATAAGATTTTTTAAAAGTTTGTTTTAGTATTTGTTATGTTAACCAGTTAATGGTAAAGAAGAAATAAAAATGTGTAATCAATGTGAAAGCTAGAACCCCCGCACACACACATATACATACATACATACATACATACATACATACATTCATACATACACAAACACGTGAGAACACACGTACACTGACACGTTTTGAGTCGCATAATTTAATCTATATTTGGGTGGGCCTCGTTTTTCTTTTTCTTTTTTTCGTATCTTTTTCGTATTTTTTGGATTGTCTGGCAAAATCAAATATGGCGTCGATCTTGGGGTCAATGCACGTGTGTTTGGGAAAAATCGATCTAAATGAATGCCTTCTTAAAATAAGTTTTGATGTTTTGGGATATTTTTCTCAGTTTTTTTTTTCGGTTAATCATTGTCCAAGAAGATTCAGGATTTGCTTGATCCCAAAAGAAAACTTGATCCTTTGGAAAATTGAAGAAACAGGTGTTAAAATTAATCTCTTTGCTGGAGAATAAAGATATGGCCGTTGGGATCTGTTTTTTTTTTCTATTGTATGTTTATAAATTCTCTAGGATTATATTTAATATCTATTGAGCTTAAACTCTGAAGTTTTGACTACCATCTCTCTCTCTCTCTCTCTCTCTCTCTCATATATATATATATATATATATATATATATATATATATATATATATATATATATATATATATATATATATATAGCAAGTTCTAAATATGGATATCACGATAATGATTACTGGTCGAAAGTTATACGTATTTGTATTAGCTTTTCATTGAGTTTTTCAAGATGGCGAACTGCGTCGTTGTTAAGAGCGGGAAGGAACCCCTACCGTTTTTTTTTTGGGGGGGGGGGGTTGTATGTTTGTCTTTCATGTCACGCCACAGTGTATAATTTTTCAAACTGAGAAAGGAGACAGATCCAATATTGACATACTAGTATTGGTTGGTTCCCTATGAACGAAACGAATTCGTAAAAATAAAATTACACTAAAGATTGACTGTTTTGTGAGATAAATAAAATATTGGCCTTTTGAATGTAACAAAATCTTTCTTAGTCAGCCTGAGTATTTTTTAAAAGCTGAAGTCAAATAAAAATAGTTTCTGAGTCGAACTAAGTAATTTTCGAACTAAAGTTTAACGAAGTACGATTGCCAATAACATGGTACAACAATAACAATTGGAAAATGGCTAGTCAGAAACAAAGTTTGATGTGCAAGTTTAAAGACTATTTGGGTCTGAACTTGAAAATCCGTCAAGATAATTGTATAGATATTTAAATAGAAGCCGATAGAAAATAGACATCGAAAGAGAAGACATAATTTTTTAATTTTTTTTTTTTTAGAGAGTGGGTTCGGTTGATGCTCGTGTTTGAATGTGAGAGGTGGTGGAGTGGGAGGTTTTCTTCCTTTGATCTGCCTTTAAAATACCGATTAATGAACAGAACGTTATTATTGACCGGTCGACTTTATTTACCTCCCCAGGAGGTTAGGCACAAGGCCAGGTTTATCTTACTCCCACAAGTAAGATGTGACCCAAGCTCGGGTCGGGAAAGTGGGGTTTGAAAAGCCAGCGCCCGAGAAGGTGAGCACTCTGGCCATTAAAAATTGCCTGGGCAGCCCCGTCGGCATTCCCCGGTAGGGGCGCCTCAGGCAGTAAGCAATAAACTTACTCCCCCCCAAAGAGGGGAGGCGAAGCCTGGGAGGGTGGACCTCCTAGAACTGCACAGGACAGACCCATAGACCGGCGTAAATCAAGGCCCGAAGGCCAAGACGATACCAGTTTATGGTGTGTATCAATCCGGTCGACTCTCTTTGCGGGAAGCGGGAATGTGTTCGCTTGCTGATCAGACATGACTCGTCACTAGCCTGGCACTTCACACACACACACACACACACACACACACACACACACACACACACACAATGATTGTAAACCTGTTGCCTTGTCTTCTTTCTACGTTCTTTTTTTGCCTTACTTTTAAATATTAGTCATGGGGTTTACGCTTTCACTAAATCGGTCACGTTTGACTGCTTGTAATGCGGTTTACTCAACCAAAAAGGCCAGTTATAGTCACTCGGAAATTATCGTAATGATTAAAGTGTGTAGCCAGGTATAAGTATGACTCCTCGGCCTGAATATGGCGCACGCGGTCCTGCAGGCTTTTACACTTTGGTCAATGTAGAATTCCTCCAAGATGCCCACTTCCCACTTTTATTTTGACCATAGCTTCCCCAATTGTTTCTTATCTTGAAGGACACTATCCACTCCCAAAATCAAATCCCTATTTCATTTCATCCCACTTAAATCCCACTCCCATTTAAAGATTGACCTGCTTGTTTTCGGTTCTAAATAAACCCGAAAACAGTTGGAGGCCTATATTTTAGAGTTAACCAAAAAATGAATAGGCCCGATTGAAAAAAAATAGAGAATTATTCGATCTTAATGAAATGTTCAGGATTTATAAATGAATGAATAAATGTTAATGTATAGTATTTGCTTTATTAAATATACAAAAATACTTATAGACATTTTAGGCCACTTGAATTACTTTACCCCTCCCATTTATTTCAAGTAATTTTAATGGCCAAAACTGTACAAGGTTTTCGGATTAAAAAATAAATAAAATAAATACTTTATATTAACACTTATTCATTAATTAATAAATATTAAAATTTTCATTATGATCGGATAATATTCTGACTTTTTTCTATTCGAATGTGCATTATAGTTAACAAGAAAAAAGGTGCGAAAAAACCCAACAAATATTCAACAAATAGCAATTACCAAAGGCAATAAAAGTTATTTTTCTACCCACCTGCATAATTTATTTTGTGCTGTAAAGTCCGTTAATGCGTTTTCTTTTGTTGTTTTTATTTTATACTAACAGGTCTACTCGGCGATTCCCGGGCCATAAAAAAATAGAAGAAGTTAAAAATTTTGTGTAACATCTTTATATTAAAACTCTTAATCTCTACCTATCTTAATCCGTCTCTCTATTTTTCTCTCTTTCCCCCTTCCCCGTTTTCCCACTCCCTCTCCGTCACCTTCTCTAACCTCCGTCCAACCCATTCCTCTTTTTTGTTTTAATGTATTGAAAATAATAATAAAGTAAGTCATTCACCTGAGCTTTTAGTTTTAAATTTATTGTTTCCGGGCAACACCGAGTTTCTTCACCATCCACTTTCTCAAAAATATAATGAAATTTATATTTGTTTTATTTTGTTCCCGGGCTACGCCGCGTTCCCCCTCCCCTTAATAATGTAATAAAACCTATATCAAATGTAAAACTGTAACCTTACATCAATTTCTCCCATTTCGAGCGCTACTGAAACCACCCAAATAAAATGAAGGATGCCTCCAAAGCACTACTAAAACCACCCTTTACGAGTTGTGTGTCCCACTCCCTAGTCCGAAGAGAAGCTTAAGAGACTATAAATATTTTTTCATTTAATTCTGTTAAGACTCAGCTCGTGTCTTTCAATCGTAGGCGTGTCCCTTTTCTTCCTGGGACTCTCATGGATAGCTCTACTCTTGAGGAGAAATCGACTCTGAAATTTTTTGATCTTTCCCTTTCATCAAATCTTTCTTGGAGTTCATACATTAGATCCATTGCTCTTTCTGCTTCTCGTAAAGTCGGTTCTCTTTATCGTTCCAAACACTTTCTCACATCTGAGGTTATCTCTATCTCTATAAATCTACAATCAGACCATGTATGGAGCACTATTGTCATATTTGGGCTGGTGAATCTCTGTCCCATTTGAGGGTTCTTGATAAGGTACAGAAACGTGTCTATAGTTTGATTGGCCCTACCCTTTCTCCTTCTCTGTCTCTGCTCTCTGCTCTCTGCTCTCTCTCACTCACACACACACAAACACACACACAGACGTGATGTTGCTAGTCTTAGTCTTTTCTATAAATACTATTATGACACGTGTTCTTCAGAATTATGTGATCTATTTCCCGCTTCTTTTGTTTTAGCTCGTTTGACTCGTTGGTCTAGTGGTCTCCATCAATTCGCTGTTTTGATACCTCATTGTAATACAGCTTCCTATTCCAGTAGCTTCTTTCCAAGAACCGCAGGCTTGTGGAACTTTATTTCTGCTGGCTGTTTTCCTCTTACCTATAACCTTGGTCTTTTCAAGAGTTTGTCTTTGCGATAAACATATTTGTTCTTGTTAGCTCCTTACATCAAGTAGCTTTATGCCTTGTCTGGAGCGATTTCTATTTTTTTTTTAAATGTCGCGCGGAAGGAATACATTAGCATTATAGTGTTTTCTTTCCAAATTATGGCTGAAAAACTCGAATCCCCTCCCTGATTAAATTTGCTCCATAGCCCTCTTAAGGGGGCACTTAGAGATTTAGGAATACTTCCATTATCTTCCCCGGTTAATTTCACATAAGAATATACTTTTAGATTTTATGTAGATTCTTTAACCTGTTTTTTTATATAGGACACACAAACACGCACATTGAGTTTTATATAGAGAGATTTCGTTTAAATACGATATTCTTACAATCTGAATTAAAAATGGCCGACTCTAGTAACTATAGTCCATTATAATTACTGGAGTCTGCCATTTTTAATTCAGACTGTATAAATATCTGATTGGAACGAAATCTTAAATTGAAATAAAAACGCTTTCAAAGACTTTAAAACACAAAAAGATTTATGCAGGTAGGTAGAAAAGTAACTTATATTGCCTTTGGTAAACGTTATTTGTTTAATATTTGTTGTTTTTTTGTTTATTTTTCATCCCTTCTTTTTTTTTTGTAAACAATACTGCATAATCACCAAAAATTACTTTCACTTTCCTTTCTCGTCCCTATATAAAAGAAATCTAGAAAATGGTGTTTACAAACACTGCATACACGTTAGGTGTCAATCGAATGAGTCATAAATTGTCATAAGAAAGAAACTTTAGTTCAAAGGTTTTTTCGTTGAGACCCGGCTATCCTAACGTGCAGTAAAGTTTTGTTTTGTTTTGATAATATTGAAGGAATAAAAATAATAATAAAAAAGCAAGGCGATTTTTTTTTACCTGTCAGATGCAAACGAGATTAGGAAAAAAAGGCAGAAATATCATTAAAATTAAAAGGAAAAGAAAAGAAAAGGAATTGCCAGTCACCATTTAGCGAAGAGAGAAGGTGGTGCGGGGTGCATGTGACAGATAAGCGAATTAAAATGCTGACAAGCGGTCGGGTTGACAACGGCAGGTGATTCGAGATTCAGGAGGAACGAGCGACCAGCGATTGGATTCTCTTCTTTTCCCTTTCTTCTACCACAAGTTGTTTATTTACGTCCTTCTTACCGAAGAAGATGTGGCACAAGGCCGACAGGTGTGTGTGTGTGATGGGGGAAGACAGCTCTCCCGAGAGTGCACTCTAGCTCTGCCAAAAATAGTTATGAACTGATTTCTAGGCATCGGAGCATTTTCCTGTTACTTCGGCAGAGTTCAAAATTGACTTCGAAATCTAGTGGAGATGATCGCTTCCGTACCCCACAGCTCCTTTTTCACAAAATAGACGTCGCTAGTCTACCTCTATGTAAACATGCGGAATGCTGCATGATTAGTGGGGTGCATAGTTGCGATACATGCTACGGACGACAGGCCTGCAATGGGATAAATATTTAGCTTAGAGAAGAGAGACTACCTAAGAAATGAACTGACCTTTGAAATAGTAATGTCTTTTTGATACAAAGTTCCATGCTGCGATTATGAACCACTTGAGTCCTGGAAAAATTAATGCCCCTCCAGATACGAGATTCCCTAGGCAGTAAGGTTTTTTATGTCCATAGATAAACTAGCTCATGATTTTTAAGTAGGTGGCTGGTTGGTCCACCACAACTGACACCAATATCTATATATATTTCATCAGGATGGGCTAAGAGAGTCAGTCGGGTTTCTGTGGTTTTTAGACACAGATGGGCATTTGAGCCTTAAGATGATGGACTCTTTGTGCTCGGTTGGACTTATGTTTCGATTTGGCCGGACTCAAAGTTCTGATTGCAAGTCTGTCGTTCAGTAAAAAAGTATCATTGTAACCCCTAAAAATGAAATATCGTTACTTGTTTTAAAGTGAAGTTATTGGGGGGGGGGTCCTTTTGTTACAACATTGACAGAGACCATATGATTGACACTGCGATCGGTGTCAGAATCGGGAATCGAATTCGGACGAAGACAAGTGGACAATCACGGCCTGTGTAGTGAACGCACACAGAAACACGTTCACATCTACTCTATCTTTACTTCCTTAGAAAGTGCTCCACAATTCCTCCCTGTAAAACATTTACAGCAAGAACTCACTTTGCTAGCACAACAGAAAACATATTTCCTTTCTTTCTCCGTGTGCCTAGTATCAGGTGAAATGTCTACGAACAGAGTTCCTTCGCAAGAGCTTCCATCTGTGGAACACATTGCCACGGGACTGCTTCCCTGCAGATTACAACATGGTCGTCTTCAAATCCAATGTTAATAGATTCATGTCATGAACCGCTCCACAAATAATAAAACTTAATTTATTCCATTAATCACCCATCCATGACGTTCCTTATCCTTCAACTAGCAATCATTCCGCTTCATTAACCCTTATCCTCGAGTGGCCTTTGGCCTTGATAAGTAGTGACTTATTAGTACAAACATCAAAGAGATGGTACTAGATGACAATACCCTGGAAGTAGTAGACTCTTTCTGTTACCTAGGAGATATGCCGAGTGCAAGTGGTGGATGTGAACTCAGTATAACAACGAAGGTGAAGGCAGCATGGGAAAAAATGGGCAACATTTAGTGAACTTTTGTCTCTGACCCTCTCTACATCTCGGGGTAAGTTATGTTATATGGCAGTTAATTCCTCTCTCGTCCGACTGCAGTGCAATAACAGATCCATGGTTAGATTGGTCTGCAATGCGAAATCTGACCAAACCCTACACAAATTGGGATTGACTACTTTGCTGGAGAGAAGAATGAGAGGTGATATGATTGAGACTTTCAAGATAATTGATGGCATTTCTAACTATGGTGGGCATTTTTTAGTATTTCTCCTAGATCTCGAAGGTTATTGTCAATGCAGTTTTCAAAAACTAGATCTGTTAACCAGTTTTTTTTTTTGCTCACAGAGTAATATATTTTTGGAATAAGTTGCCAGATCGGATTAAGAACAGCAATAGCATGGATCAGTTTAAGATGAGGTTGGATGAATTCAGAGAAAGTGGTAGGAGGGAGAAATTGTGGGGGTACTTTTGGGAGTTATCAAATGAAATATTTAACAGAATTTGATCTGGATATCGATACTGTACTAAGGGAGGGAGCCTGAGACAAATGGCAATAAATCTACCCCCTCCTTTTGGAGGAAGTAATGCCTGGAATGATGGCCTCCTGAAACAGAACAGAACAGATACACCTTGAGAATATGTTTTTTTGCAAACAATAAAACAATTTTTTCAAGTTAGGCTATCCTACTCTTAACTCGGCACATTTTATACTTTTCATTCTTTTACCATCCCTTTCACTTCAACAGTCACCACAATATCACATTTACTCGAAGGAATACCTTAATTAAAATATCCACAATGGTTTCAAATTAATTGAGAGTAGGATAACAAAAGCACCGCAAAACAAATTAAGATAAATAAATAAATAAATAAAAGCAAGGGCACGTTAGTAAAGTTAGTAAACCCCTTCTTACCCTTTGTAAAAACAGATCGTCCATTGTTTTACGGTTTGTTTTGAACCAAAAGCAGGCAAATCGATCACTAAATGGGAGTCAGACTTTAGTGGGAGGAAATGAAATAGGTGTGGATTCTAGAAGTAGCCAGTGCCTTTTCAAGATAAATATATGTTGGGAGTGACAAGGGCAAAATAATAGGTAGGAAGTGGACATCTTGGAGAATATCTATTAGCAAAAAATATAAAATGGGCACAGTGTATAATCATGCTGACCGTCGACCTCCAATCCAACGTTTGTGCCATGGGTTACCTTCTCGTTCATTTTCTTATCATAGCTGTGTAGACTCCGAAGGCGCTTGCACTGGTCTACAAGTTGCATTCAAAGCAATGCAGGCACACATAATATAGGCACAAACACAGATATATACATTGTGTATTTAACTTGTTGGTAACGGATGTGTGTATGTCGTTGGGGTCTCGCCGCTTGCGTCTACATCTGAATAAAATTTCCTACATTTCAGGTTCAGAATCTCAGCTAAGACTAACTCCGCTATGAGACCCTGCCAAACTCGGGCGCTTGTCTACTCTGTCTCCTTCTTACAAGACCTCTAACTCGTCTCACTCCCAGAGCCAATCTGATCTGCTCAACTCGACCTGCTGGTCTACTCCAATCTAATCTGGTCGATCTTCTCGTCTCCTCAATATATCTACTTTCGAACGAAAGTCTTAGATGTCCGGTTTTTCTCTCAGTCACCTCCAGCTGACCAGCGGAACCGGCTACATTCGCCCTGTTTTCTCAGTCACTCTCAGCTGACCATCCAGAAGCTAACAATTAATTGTCAGTGCGCCATTCTGTCTGGTTCTGTCTGGAGAGTTTAATGGATTCATCAGCCTTTTTATTGTCGTCCACTTATCTTACTCCCTCATCGTTTATATTGTTAATCTATTTCCTAACTGAACATTTTCTGGCGATCCCGGCTATGGGGTAGTCAATAGTATTACACATTAATTCATGTCACTTGCCTATTGCGATATTCTTCCCTGTCATTTTTGTATTGTCAATATATTTCCTAACTTAAGATTTTCCAGCGATCCCGGCCACGATGGGTGGGGATGGTCCATAGTATCACAACAGAACTCACTTACTCAACTCGCTGAGAGGCTGCCTTAATCAGACTGTGATCAATGAACCCAGAATTGTGTGCGTCATGCTAAGCACAATTTCACAAGTGGTACCTGATAAAGATGTTACACATAAACCTTTGCTTGTTAATTTACGTGGCTTGTAATTAACAGTTACATCATAATGCAAAATAATACCTTGTGTTTCTTCAGCCAGCGTCGTGTGTGGGGGACTTGTAAATGTAATCAAAACTTCTCACACCAGACTATTTAATTAACTAACACGATACAAGATTTTTTAAAAGAGGAATGATTTATTAAATCTGCTGCAATTTGATCGTCTAGTGCTGCAAAATTCAAATGGTGGCGGTTAACAGAAGAGAATAGAGACATAAAGAGACTTATTATAGATTAGCCCATGTGACACTTATTTATGTAAGATATTTCTAAATCTGTTGAGTGCATTTTAACATCCATCTTACCGGCCCCAAGCTTCCATCTCGACTTACTCAATCGCAACCGCTACGTTCCCAAACAATCATCTTACGTCATTTACTCTAAGCTTAAATCCCCACAGCAGAGCACATCTCATGAAAAGATCACCTGTGGCCCCTGTCTACAACACATCCTGTTTATGGCTCACACCTGCACCATATATTCAACTAATAAATCTACTAGCTATATATACTCACTAATATCTAATAGATAAATAGTAGTCTAGGTTCTGTACTGTACACGGCAGTGGTCACTCATCACCTTCTTCTGCCCCTCCTCTTTCTCCTCTCTAAGTTATCCCCAAGAAAGAATGGGGGGGAGCTGAAATTATAGACATTCGTAAAAATGTTTGGATTCAGTACTATTGTGATGTAAAGATAAATAAAACCATTAAATAAACTTTAATAAAATTTACAGACAAATTATTTTTGTCTGTAAATTTTTTAAACAAACTAACAGTCCAACAACTGAAGTCAAAGAAAAACCTGCCGCAGCGATGTTGAACCTCTTAACAACATCTCAAGTAGAGACCAGACAACAGCTGTGGACCAGATGGCTAAAGAATGACCCCTCTTATGCTGACATGGGAATCACCCCTCTGAAGACCTCTCTTCTGGTTCAGAATCACCCTAGGTCCAATGAAAACTAACCAACCGCCTGAGAACGTAAGTTGAGGCGATCAAAAATTGCTATGACGATATAAGGGCTACAAAACAGACCCAACTAGTTACGAATGTAGAGACAACGGCCATACGATGCAGCACTGCCTTGTCTGTACTCTACTGCCCAACCAGTGCAGCTTGAAAGATCTTGCAGAGTATAACAATAATGCAAACGACTGTGTAAGAAAGTAGAAACTGTCGTATGACCACATGATTCAAAGACACGCAAAGCCGAAGATCATGTTTGGTTTTTATATTTGTTATTTCTTTCTAAATATCATATCATAAGTTTACTACCTTGGACGTCACCAAAAGAACACATATATAGATTGTCGGTTGAATGATGAAGAATATTATGAAAGGATTGAAAATGACTATAGGAATGGACAGAGTTTTATTATTTATGTGAACGGTTTATGACAAGTATTGGTTAACATTGGATTTAAAGAGGGATATGTTGTAGTGTGCAGGGAAGCCATTTGTGGTAATCTGTTCTCCAGACGGGATAAAATCTCTCTTCCCGAAAATTCTACTTGGTGCTTGGCACCTGGTAAAAGAAAAGAAAGTTTTTTCCGTTGTGGTAATAAGACGAGTTATTGCTGTGAATGTTTTGCAAGGAGCGACCACAGATTGGAATTCAGCCGAGCACATTTCGTGGAAATAGCAATTGAGTAGAAAAAGACTAGCAACGTGTCTTCGGAACTGTAAATAACCGAAGAGATCATCCCCACGAGATTTCGAAGTGTATTTGTTGCTCTGTCAAAACAATAAAGAATACTATGAGCAACACCTACATCGATCCTTGATTCAGTTAGACGCCAAAAGAACGGACTGTTCTAGGAAAGACGTTAATAATTGAAATTCCGGTACGCCAGAATCAGGGCCACATGATAAAATTGTACTACATTAAGCATATGAAAATGTTATTATAGGTTTCATACGCACTATTATTGATTGTAGGTTCTGAGTTATAATAACAAATAGCTTAGAATATTTTTAATCTTTTAAAATTGGGTTCGGAATGTATTATTTTCGTGTTATCAACTAAAAATGTTCGTAAATAGGAGGGGGTAGCTATGATTTGTAGATGTTTGTAAATTAAGTTAGAGTTTACAAGATGCATGGTGAGGCGGCGGGATAGAGAAGTAGTTGTAAAACCAATCTAGCTATTAGCTTTATTACTTATAAATTAAATTGACTTTTTCTAATGTTTTATGGGTTGGGGGAGTTGTTTTTTTACTGCATGATTTTGGGTCTTCAATTTCTCATAGTAAATAATGAGTCTAATTTATTATTATTGTCAATTGGAGATAGTTATATCATTGTACAATATTTTTTATGGCTTTTCTTCTAATCTAAAGTTTGGTTGGATTTGATTACAATAGTATAATTTGATTACAATAGTATAATTTGATTACAATAGTATAATTTGATTACAATAAATTAACGTCAAACACTAAAACTTTAAAATAATTCCTATTTAAATTAATTTCGTTTCTTTGTAAACAAGTGAATCATTAATCAATTAACGTCAAACACTAAAACTTTAAAATAATTCCTATTTAAATTAATTTCGTTTCTTTGTAAACAAGTGAATCATTAATCAATTAACGTCAAACACTAAAACTTTAAAATAATTCCTATTTAAATTAATTTCGTTTCTTTGTAAACAAGTGAATCATTAATCAATTAACGTCAAACACTAAAATTTTAAAATAATTCCTATTTAAATTAATTTTGTTTCTTTGTAAACAAGTGAATCATTAATCAATTAACGTCAAATACTAAAACGATTTTTTAAATTCCTGCTTCACAAAATAATTTTATTACGAAATTAAAGTCACCAAAATTAATTTCTGTTTCTTCTTAAACAAGTCAGCCATTTTTTCTTTAAGTTCCGGACAACGCCGGGTGGGTACAGCTAGACTAATCCATAAAATTATGTTTGCCATGTCAGACCTAGATAGCGATGCATCTAACAGATTTATATTTTATGGCAAGATAACCGGTAATTGCTTTGGCTGCAGGTTTTATATCAGGGTTTCATTCTCCGAGATAGACGTGTTTTGGGAATTAAAATGACCTCCTAGATAGACAGTCAGCCAAGACTAATGAGCTGTCAACCAGAAACAAACTGGGTTTTAAACGCCCAACGCAGGATTTAGTTGTCAGAGTCTCTTATCGTTTGGAATATTTAAACAGCTGACGAAAGTTAATTCTCAAATATATAGATACGTGCATAGATACGTGGCGTTACCTAACAACACACGTCAGCAAAATAAAATCGGCTACCGTGTGATTTTTATTTGATTTTTATCAATCCTATTTTTATATTTTCTTCTTTCTTTCGCCATTTCTTTCTTTAGTTCTTCTTTCCCAGTCACGAATTCCCTCACTATAGGAAACATAGGCCATTGTCGTTTGGTCCACCAGTCGGGTTAGACAGAAACTTTGTAAACGATGGGTAACTCGGTGAGTAAATGACCCCGTAGGCTGTTTCGCACAAAATAGTTCGTACCCGCTATAATTTAAAAAATTATATATATTTATATATATATATATTTATATATATATGTGTGTGTGTGTGGGGGTGTAATTTTTTTAATTATAACGGGTACGAACTATTTTGTCAGAAACAACCTAAAATAGTTCGTACTCGCTATAATTAAAAAGATTATATATATATATATATATATATATATATATATATATATATATATATATATATATATATATATATATATATTAGTGTCAGGTTGTATATGAAAAGAAATCAGATAAAGTGCTCGATCATATAAGAGAGCTAATGTAATTTTAGATACTGTATATTACATATTTCAACAATGTACCGCGGTTTCATCCAAAATGGCAGATTTAGACATCTTTAGTAAATCTTCGTGCCCAGTGGAATCATCGGCAAGCTGAAAGGATTGCAGGCACGCCTGATTGTTGACGCCATTCCCTGTCATATATATATATATATATATATATATATATATATATATATATATATATATATATATATATAAATATATATATATATAAATATATATATATATATATATAAATATATATATATAAATATATATATATATAAATATATATATATATAAATATATATATATATATATATATATATAAATATATATATATAAATATATATATATATATAAATATATATATATATATATAAATATATATATATATATAAATATATATATATATAAATATATATATATATATAAATATATATATATATAAATATATATATATATATATATATAAATATATATATATATATATATATATAAATATATATATATATAAATATAAATATATATATATATATATAAATATATATATATATATAAATATATATAAATATATATATATATATATATAAATATATATATATATATATATATAAATATATATATATATATATATATATATATATATTATTTTAATTAGAGCGGGTACGAACTATTTTGTCAGAAACAACCTATATATATATAACAATGAATATTTTTTTCTTAAATATTAAAGTGTATTTACCTGCAGACAACGTTGTTTCGGACTTACGTCCTCATCAGTACAGGAAGTGGAGGTTTAAGGCGGTCAGACAAGTTCGAACGCAGTTCGTAGATTCAGAAGAGAATCATAACCCTACGACCTAATCCATTAGGCCAACGGAAATCGCCAGTGACATTACTGAAATTGAGATACATTTAAAGCCAGCGACAGGGTTCAAACGTTCCGAGATAAAAGAGTGTTTAAACACGCGGGCGTGTGAGCTTTGCTTCCATAGCTTAACGACCTCAGATTTTTATAATTTCAGACAGCGCTCAACAATTAAGATTTATTTATCTTAAAGGCGGCGATTACTATCAATATTTTTTATATTAAATATTAAAGTGTATTTACCTACAGACAATGTTGTTTCGGACTTACATCATCATAAGTGCAGTATATATATATATATATATATATATATATATATATATATATATATATATATATATATATATATATATATATATATATATATATATATAAGGTGAGACTATGAAAAATAATTAGACCTGAAAATGGAAACAGATCAATATCTTCAGATGTTCAGAACAAGGAGCATTTAGTAAATAAAAATATTTCTTCTTCTCTTTCAATTTTATTCCTTAAGCTAGGCTTTTCAAAGATTAAAATCTTATCATCAGAGGAAGTAGTGATTGATAAGTTGACAGATAAGAACTATCAATATTCAAAATTTGAAAAAAAAAATTTTTTTAAGTCATTTAAAAAAAAAAATTTTAAGTTCAAACGGGTGTGTTACAATGTAAATGAAAGTCACCAAACACGGACAGCACCCAGCTTCGAACTGATCGCCAGTTATCCCAGCAAACCTCAAACTTCCTGTCATACCCAGAGGCCAGGTCTCACCACTCCCATCCGTTGGGGTCCTTTTGCCCCTGGTCAGTACTGGACTACCTAAGCTCTCACTCACCCTTTAAGATTTAAATTTGAGATAACCTGTCAGGCAGTTTACCCAGGGCAACTTTATCATTGAGATATCTGTGTTTCAATATCATTGTCTGTTTTTACGAGATACTTAATTCACGTCAAAGGGAAACAAACTTCAAATAAAACCAAAGATGTTTTCACTTTATTTTGTATCCTCTCCTTCCCCTGATCGAGCATCTAACACTTGCAACGTCCGCCATTTATATACATCACTAATAAAAATGCAGCCTACTACATTTTTACATTAGCATTCCCAGTAATTCTAACGAACTAAAAAATTCTCTCAGCTTTGTCATCATCAAGAGTAAAATTTAGATAACTGAAAGTTTGTTTCTCACCTGGAATTTTATAAAATTTATTTGTTGATTGATAACATGTACGATACCATTTTATCAATTTTATTTGTTGATTGATGACATGTACGATACCATTTTATCAATTTTATTTGTTGATTGATGAGAGGTACGATACCATTTTATCAATTTTATTCGTTGATTGATGACATGTACGATACCATTTTATCAATTTTATTTGTTGATTGATGAGAGGTACGATACCATTTTATCCATTTTATTTGTTGATTGATGAGAGGTACGATACCATTTTATCAATTTTATTCGTTGATTGATGACATGTACGATACCATTTTATCAATTTTATTCGTTGATTGATGAGAGGTACGATACCATTTTATCAATTTTATTCGTTGATTGATGACATGTACGATACCATTTTATCAATTTTATTCGTTGATTGATGACAGGTACGATACAATTTTATCAATTTTATTTGTTGATTGATTACATGTACGATGCCCTTTTATCAATTTTATTTGTTGATTGATGACATGTACGATGCCAGTTTATCAATTTTACGTGTTGATTCATGACATGTACGATACACTTTTATCAATTTAAATTTGTTGATTGATGACATGTACGATACCATTTAATTCATTTTATTTGTTGTATAATGACATTACGATACCATTTTATAAACTTTATTTGTTAATTGATGACATGTATGATACCATTTCATCAATTTATAGTTTTTGATTCCTGACATGTACGATACCATTTTATCGATTTAAATTTGTTGATTGATGACATGTACGATACGATTTGATTAATTTTATTTGTTGATTGATGACATGTACGATACCATTTTATCAATTTTATTTGTTGATTGATGACATGTACGATACCATTTTATCAATTTAAATTTATCGATTGATAACATGTACGATACCATTAAATCAATTTTATTTGTTGATTGATGACAGGTACGATACAATTTTATCAATTTTATTTGTTGATTGATGACATGTACGATACACTTTTATCAATTCAAATTTGTTGATTGATGACATGTACGATGCCATTTTATCAATTTTATTTGTTTATTGATGAAATGTACGATACCATTTGATCAATTTTATTTTTTGATTGATGACAGGTACGATGCCATTTAATTCATTTTATTTGTTGTGTAATGACATTACGATACCATTTTATAAACTTTATTTGTTAATTGATGACATGTACGATACAATTTAATTAATTTAAAGTTTTTGATTCCTGACATGTACGATACCATTTTATCGATTTTATTTGTTAATTGATGAAAAGTACGATACCATTTTGTGAATTTTATTTGTTGATTGATGACATGTACGATACCATTTTATCAATTTTATGTGTTTATACATCACATGTACGATACCATTTTATCAATTTCATTTGGTGACATGTGCGATACCATTTTGTGAATTTTATTTGTAGATTGATGACATGTACGATACCATTTCATCAATTTTATTTGTTGATTCATGACATGTACGATACGATTTGATTAATTTTATTTGTTGATTGATGACATGTACGATACCATTTCATCAATTTTATTTGTTGATTCATGACATGTACGATACGATTTGATTAATTTTATTTGTTGATTGATGACATGTACGATACCATTTTATCAATTTTATTTGTTGATTCATGACATGTACGATACGATTTGATTAATTTTATTTGTTGATTGATGACATGTACGATACCATTTCATCAATTTTATTTGTTGATTCATGACATGTACGATACGATTTGATTAATTTTATTTGTTGATTGATGACATGTACGATACCATTTCATCAATTTTATTTGTTGATTCATGACATGTACGATACGATTTGATTAATTTTATTTGTTGATTGATGACATGTACGATACCATTTTATCAATTTTATTTGTTGATTCATGACATGTACGATACGATTTGATTAATTTTATTTGTTGATTGATGACATGTACGATACCATTTTATCAATTTTATTTGTTGATTCATGACATGTACGATACGATTTGATTAATTTTATTTGTTGATTGATGACATGTACGATACCATTTCATCAATTTTATTTGTTGATTCATGACATGTACGATACGATTTGATTAATTTTATTTGTTGATTGATGACATGTACGATACCATTTTATCAATTTTATTTGTTGATTCATGACATGTACGATACGATTTGATTAATTTTATTTGTTGATTGATGACATGTACGATACCATTTCATCAATTTTATTTGTTGATTCATGACATGTACGATACGATTTGATTAATTTTATTTGTTGATTGATGACATGTACGATACCATTTTATCAATTTTATTTGTTGATTCATGACATGTACGATACGATTTGATTAATTTTATTTGTTGATTGATGACATGTACGATACCATTTCATCAATTTTATTTGTTGATTCATGACATGTACGATACGATTTGATTAATTTTATTTGTTGATTGATGACATGTACGATACCATTTCATCAATTTTATTTGTTGATTCATGACATGTACGATACGATTTGATTAATTTTATTTGTTGATTGATGACATGTACGATACCATTTCATCAATTTTATTTGTTGATTCATGACATGTACGATACGATTTGATTAATTTTATTTGTTGATTGATGACATGTACGATACCATTTTATCAATTTTATTTGTTGATTCATAACATGTACGATACGATTTGATTAATTTTATTTGTTGATTGATGACATGTACGATACCATTTCATCAATTTTATTTGTTGATTCATGACATGTACGATACGATTTGATTAATTTTATTTGTTGATTGATGACATGTACGATACCATTTCATCAATTTTATTTGTTGATTGATGACATGTACGATACGATTTGATTATTTTTATTTGTTGATTGATGACATGTACGATACGATTTTATCAATTTTATTTGTTGATTCATAACATGTACGATACGATTTGATTAATTTTATTTGTTGATTGATGACATGTACGATACCATTTCATCAATTTTATTTGTTGATTCATGACATGTACGATACGATTTGATTAATTTTATTTGTTGATTGATGACATGTACGATACCATTTTATCAATTTTATTTGTTGATTCATAACATGTACGATACGATTTGATTAATTTTATTTGTTGATTGATGACATGTACGATACCATTTCATCAATTTTATTTGTTGATTCATGACATGTACGATACGATTTGATTAATTTTATTTGTTGATTGATGACATGTACGATACCATTTTATCAATTTTATTTGTTGATTCATAACATGTACGATACGATTTGATTAATTTTATTTGTTGATTGATGACATGTACGATACCATTTTATCAATTTTATTTGTTGATTCATGACATGTACGATACGATTTGATTAATTTTATTTGTTGATTGATGACATGTACGATACCATTTTATCAATTTTATTTGTTGATTCATGACATGTACGATACGATTTGATTAATTTTATTTGTTGATTGATGACATGTACGATACCATTTCATCAATTTTATTTGTTGATTCATGACACGTACGATACGATTTGATTAATTTTATTTGTTGATTGATGACATGTACGATACCATTTTATCAATTTTATTTGTTGATTCATGACATGTACGATACGATTTGATTAATTTTATTTGTTGATTGATGACATGTACGATACCATTTCATCAATTTTATTTGTTGATTCATGACACGTACGATACGATTTGATTAATTTTATTTGTTGATTGATGACATGTACGATACCATTTCATCAATTTTATTTGTTGATTCATGACATGTACGATACGATTTGATTAATTTTATTTGTTGATTGATGACATGTACGATACCATTTTATCAATTTTATTTGTTGATTCATGACATGTACGATACGATTTGATTAATTTTATTTGTTGATTGATGACATGTACGATACCATTTTATCAATTTTATTTGTTGATTGATGACATGTACGATACGATTTGATTAATTTTATTTGTTCATTGATGACATGTACGATACCATTTCATCAATTTTATTTGTTGATTCATGACATGTACGATACGATTTGATTAATTTTATTTGTTGATTGATGACATGTACGATACCATTTCATCAATTTTATTTGTTGATTCATGACATGTACGATACGATTTGATTAATTTTATTTGTTGATTGATGACATGTACGATACCATTTCATCAATTTTATTTGTTGATTCATGACATGTACGATACCATTTTATCAATTTTATTTGTTGATTCATGACACGTACGATACCATTTTATCAATTTTATTTGTTGATTCATGACATGTACGATACGATTTGATTAATTTTATTTGTTGATTGATGACATGTACGATACCATTTTATCAATTTTATTTGTTGATTCATGACACGTACGATACCATTTTATCAATTTTATTTGTTGATTGATGACATGTACGATACGATTTGATTAATTTTATTTGTTGATTGATGACATGTACGATACCATTTTATCAATTTTATTTGTTGATTGATGACATGTACGATACCATTTTATCAATTTTATTTGTTGATTCATGACATGTACGATACCATTTTATCAATTTTATTTGTTGATTGATGACATGTACGATACGATTTGATTAATTTTATTTGTTGATTGATGACATGTACGATACCATTTTATCAATTTTATTTGTTGATTGATGACATGTACGATACCATTTTATCAATTTTATTTGTTGATTGATGACATGTACGATACGATTTGATTAATTTTATTTGTTGATTGATGACATGTACGATACCATTTCATCAATTTTATTTGTTGATTCATGACATGTACGATACGATTTGATTAATTTTATTTGTTGATTGATGACATGTACGATACCATTTCATCAATTTTATTTGTTGATTCATGACATGTACGATACGATTTGATTAATTTTATTTGTTGATTGATGACATGTACGATACCATTTTATCAATTTTATTTGTTGATTGATGACATGTACGATACGATTTGATTAATTTTATTTGTTGATTGATGACATGTACGATACCATTTCATCAATTTTATTTGTTGATTCATGACATGTACGATACGATTTGATTAATTTTATTTGTTGATTGATGACATGTACGATACCATTTCATCAATTTTATTTGTTGATTCATGACATGTACGATACGATTTGATTAATTTTATTTGTTGATTGATGACATGTACGATACCATTTCATCAATTTTATTTGTTGATTCATGACATGTACGATACCATTTTATCAATTTTATTTGTTGATTCATGACACGTACGATACCATTTTATCAATTTTATTTGTTGATTCATGACATGTACGATACGATTTGATTAATTTTATTTGTTGATTGATGACATGTACGATACCATTTTATCAATTTTATTTGTTGATTGATGACATGTACGATACCATTTTATCAATTTTATTTGTTGATTGATGACATGTACGATACCATTTTATCAATTTTATTTGTTGATTGATGACATGTACGATACGATTTGATTAATTTTATTTGTTGATTGATGACATGTACGATACCATTTTATCAATTTTATTTGTTGATTCATGACATGTACGATACCATTTTATCAATTTTATTTGTTGATTGATGACATGTACGATACGACTTGATTAATTTTATTTGTTGATTGATGACATGTACGATACCATTTCATCAATTTTATTTGTTGATTCATGACATGTACGATACCATTTTATCAATTTTATTTGTTGATTCATGACATGTACGATACGATTTGATTAATTTTATTTGTTGATTGATGACATGTACGATACCATTTTATCAATTTTATTTGTTGATTCATGACATGTACGATACGATTTGATTAATTTTATTTGTTGATTGATGACATGTACGATACCATTTCATCAATTTTATTTGTTGATTGATGACATGTACGATACGATTTGATTAATTTTATTTGTTGATTGATGACATGTACGATACCATTTCATCAATTTTATTTGTTGATTCATGACATGTACGATACGATTTGATTAATTTTATTTGTTGATTGATGACATGTACAATACCATTTCATCAATTTTATTTGTTGATTCATGACATGTACGATACGATTTGATTAATTTTATTTGTTGATTGATGACATGTACGATACCATTTTATCAATTTTATTTGTTGATTCATGACATGTACGATACGATTTGATTAATTTTATTTGTTGATTGATGACATGTACGATACCATTTCATCAATTTTATTTGTTGATTCATGACATGTACGATACGATTTGATTAATTTTATTTGTTGATTGATGACATGTACGATACCATTTCATCAATTTTATTTGTTGATTCATGACATGTACGATACGATTTGATTAATTTTATTTGTTGATTGATGACATGTACGATACCATTTCATCAATTTTATTTGTTGATTCATGACATGTACGATACGATTTGATTAATTTTATTTGTTGATTGATGACATGTACGATACCATTTCATCAATTTTATTTGTTGATTCATGACATGTACGATACGATTTGATTAATTTTATTTGTTGATTGATGACATGTACGATACCATTTCATCAATTTTATTTGTTGATTCATGACATGTACGATACGATTTGATTAATTTTATTTGTTGATTGATGACATGTACGATACCATTTTATCAATTTTATTTGTTGATTCATGACATGTACGATACGATTTGATTAATTTTATTTGTTGATTGATGACATGTACGATACCATTTTATCAATTTTATTTGTTGATTCATGACATGTACGATACGATTTGATTAATTTTATTTGTTGATTGATGACATGTACGATACCATTTCATCAATTTTATTTGTTGATTCATGACATGTACGATACGATTTGATTAATTTTATTTGTTGATTGATGACATGTACGATACCATTTTATCAATTTTATTTGTTGATTCATGACATGTACGATACGATTTGATTAATTTTATTTGTTGATTGATGACATGTACGATACCATTTCATCAATTTTATTTGTTGATTCATGACATGTACGATACGATTTGATTAATTTTATTTGTTGATTGATGACATGTACGATACCATTTTATCAATTTTATTTGTTGATTCATAACATGTACGATACGATTTGATTAATTTTATTTGTTGATTGATGACATGTACGATACCATTTCATCAATTTTATTTGTTGATTCATGACATGTACGATACGATTTGATTAATTTTATTTGTTGATTGATGACATGTACGATACCATTTCATCAATTTTATTTGTTGATTGATGACATGTACGATACGATTTGATTAATTTTATTTGTTGATTGATGACATGTACGATACGATTTTATCAATTTTATTTGTTGATTCATAACATGTACGATACGATTTGATTAATTTTATTTGTTGATTGATGACATGTACGATACCATTTCATCAATTTTATTTGTTGATTCATGACATGTACGATACGATTTGATTAATTTTATTTGTTGATTGATGACATGTACGATACCATTTTATCAATTTTATTTGTTGATTCATAACATGTACGATACGATTTGATTAATTTTATTTGTTGATTGATGACATGTACGATACCATTTCATCAATTTTATTTGTTGATTCATGACATGTACGATACGATTTGATTAATTTTATTTGTTGATTGATGACATGTACGATACCATTTTATCAATTTTATTTGTTGATTCATAACATGTACGATACGATTTGATTAATTTTATTTGTTGATTGATGACATGTACGATACCATTTTATCAATTTTATTTGTTGATTCATGACATGTACGATACGATTTGATTAATTTTATTTGTTGATTGATGACATGTACGATACCATTTTATCAATTTTATTTGTTGATTCATGACATGTACGATACGATTTGATTAATTTTATTTGTTGATTGATGACATGTACGATACCATTTCATCAATTTTATTTGTTGATTCATGACACGTACGATACGATTTGATTAATTTTATTTGTTGATTGAAGACATGTACGATACCATTTTATCAATTTTATTTGTTGATTCATGACATGTACGATACGATTTGATTAATTTTATTTGTTGATTGATGACATGTACGATACCATTTCATCAATTTTATTTGTTGATTCATGACACGTACGATACGATTTGATTAATTTTATTTGTTGATTGATGACATGTACGATACCATTTCATCAATTTTATTTGTTGATTCATGACATGTACGATACGATTTGATTAATTTTATTTGTTGATTGATGACATGTACGATACCATTTCATCAATTTTATTTGTTGATTCATGACATGTACGATACGATTTGATTAATTTTATTTGTTGATTGATGACATGTACGATACCATTTCATCAATTTTATTTGTTGATTCATGACATGTACGATACGATTTGATTAATTTTATTTGTTGATTGATGACATGTACGATACCATTTCATCAATTTTATTTGTTGATTCATGACATGTACGATACCATTTTATCAATTTTATTTGTTGATTCATGACACGTACGATACCATTTTATCAATTTTATTTGTTGATTGATGACATGTACGATACGATTTGATTAATTTTATTTGTTGATTGATGACATGTACGATACCATTTTATCAATTTTATTTGTTGATTGATGACATGTACGATACGATTTGATTAATTTTATTTGTTGATTGATGACATGTACGATACCATTTTATCAATTTTATTTGTTGATTGATGACATGTACGATACCATTTTATCAATTTTATTTGTTGATTCATGACATGTACGATACCATTTTATCAATTTTATTTGTTGATTGATGACATGTACGATACGATTTGATTAATTTTATTTGTTGATTGATGACATGTACGATACCATTTTATCAATTTTATTTGTTGATTGATGACATGTACGATACCATTTTATCAATTTTATTTGTTGATTGATGACATGTACGATACGATTTGATTAATTTTATTTGTTGATTGATGACATGTACGATACTATTTCATCAATTTTATTTGTTGATTCATGACATGTACGATACGATTTGATTAATTTTATTTGTTGATTGATGACATGTACGATACCATTTCATCAATTTTATTTGTTGATTCATGACATGTACGATACGATTTGATTAATTTTATTTGTTGATTGATGACATGTACGATACCATTTTATCAATTTTATTTGTTGATTGATGACATGTACGATACGATTTGATTAATTTTATTTGTTGATTGATGACATGTACGATACCATTTCATCAATTTTATTTGTTGATTCATGACATGTACGATACGATTTGATTAATTTTATTTGTTGATTGATGACATGTACGATACCATTTCATCAATTTTATTTGTTGATTCATGACATGTACGATACGATTTGATTAATTTTATTTGTTGATTGATGACATGTACGATACCATTTCATCAATTTTATTTGTTGATTCATGACATGTACGATACCATTTTATCAATTTTATTTGTTGATTCATGACACGTACGATACCATTTTATCAATTTTATTTGTTGATTCATGACATGTACGATACGATTTGATTAATTTTATTTGTTGATTGATGACATGTACGATACCATTTTATCAATTTTATTTGTTGATTGATGACATGTACGATACCATTTTATCAATTTTATTTGTTGATTGATGACATGTACGATACCATTTTATCAATTTTATTTGTTGATTGATGACATGTACGATACGATTTGATTAATTTTATTTGTTGATTGATGACATGTACGATACCATTTTATCAATTTTATTTGTTGATTGATGACATGTACGATACCATTTTATCAATTTTATTTGTTGATTGATGACATGTACGATACGATTTGATTAATTTTATTTGTTGATTGATTGCCATGTACGATACCATTTCATCAATTTTATTTGTTGATTCATGACATGTACGATACCATTTTATCAATTTTATTTGTTGATTCATGACATGTACGATACGATTTGATTAATTTTATTTGTTGATTGATGACATGTACGATACCATTTTATCAATTTTATTTGTTGATTCATGACATGTACGATACGATTTGATTAATTTTATTTGTTGATTGATGACATGTACGATACCATTTCATCAATTTTATTTGTTGATTGATGACATGTACGATACGATTTGATTAATTTTATTTGTTGATTGATGACATGTACGATACCATTTCATCAATTTTATTTGTTGATTCATGACATGTACGATACGATTTGATTAATTTTATTTGTTGATTGATGACATGTACGATACCATTTCATCAATTTTATTTGTTGATTCATGACATGTACGATACGATTTGATTAATTTTATTTGTTGATTGATGACATGTACGATACCATTTTATCAATTTTATTTGTTGATTGATGACATGTACGATACGATTTGATTAATTTTATTTGTTGATTGATGACATGTACGATACCATTTCATCAATTTTATTTGTTGATTCATGACATGTACGATACGATTTGATTAATTTTATTTGTTGATTGATGACATGTACGATACCATTTCATCAATTTTATTTGTTGATTCATGACATGTACGATACGATTTGATTAATTTTATTTGTTGATTGATGACATGTACGATACCATTTCATCAATTTTATTTGTTGATTCATGACATGTACGATACGATTTGATTAATTTTATTTGTTGATTGATGACATGTACGATACCATTTCATCAATTTTATTTGTTGATTCATGACATGTACGATACGATTTGATTAATTTTATTTGTTGATTGATGACATGTACGATACCATTTTATCAATTTTATTTGTTGATTCATGACATGTACGATACGATTTGATTAATTTTATTTGTTGATTGATGACATGTACGATACCATTTCATCAATTTTATTTGTTGATTGATGACATGTACGATACGATTTGATTAATTTTATTTGTTGATTGATGACATGTACGATACCATTTCATCAATTTTATTTGTTGATTCATGACATGTACGATACGATTTGATTAATTTTATTTGTTGATTGATGACATGTACGATACCATTTCATCAATTTTATTTGTTGATTCATGACATGTACGATACGATTTGATTAATTTTATTTGTTGATTGATGACATGTACGATACCATTTTATCAATTTTATTTGTTGATTCATGACATGTACGATACGATTTGATTAATTTTATTTGTTGATTGATGACATGTACGATACCATTTCATCAATTTTATTTGTTGATTCATGACATGTACGATACGATTTGATTAATTTTATTTGTTGATTGATGACATGTACGATACCATTTCATCAATTTTATTTGTTGATTCATGACATGTACGATACGATTTGATTAATTTTATTTGTTGATTGATGACATGTACGATACCATTTCATCAATTTTATTTGTTGATTCATGACATGTACGATACGATTTGATTAATTTTATTTGTTGATTGATGACATGTACGATACCATTTCATCAATTTTATTTGTTGATTCATGACATGTACGATACGATTTGATTAATTTTATTTGTTGATTGATGACATGTACGATACCATTTCATCAATTTTATTTGTTGATTCATGACATGTACGATACGATTTGATTAATTTTATTTGTTGATTGATGACATGTACGATACCATTTTATCAATTTTATTTGTTGATTCATGACATGTACGATACGATTTGATTAATTTTATTTGTTGATTGATGACATGTACGATACCATTTTATCAATTTTATTTGTTGATTCATGACACGTACGATACGATTTGATTAATTTTATTTGTTGATTGATGACATGTACGATACCATTTTATCAATTTTATTTGTTGATTGATTACATGTACGATACCATTTTATCAATTTTATTTGTTGATTGATGACATGTACGATACCAATTTATCAATTTTATTCGTTGATTGATGACATATACGATACCATTTTATCAATTTTATTCGTTGATTGATGACATGTACGATACCAATTTATCAATTTTATTCGTTGATTGATGACATATACGATACCATTTTATCAATTTTATTCGTTGATTGATGACATGTACGATACCAATTTATCAATTTTATTCGTTTATTGATTAATTTTATCAAATTTGATAGTATAAACAAGAGAATTCTGTTGTGGGTCATATTTCACGTGTTTTCTTCTTAGATCGAATCAGACTCGAAAAGAGAAAAATGAATATTGAATGAAATGGAAAGGTAAGATTGCTATGTACAAAGCTAATAAACTTTGGTTTGTTGTGTTCTGGGGGGATTCAATTTACTTTCTATGTAAGAAGATTTGAGAAGATACGATTAGGGTATGATAAAAGTTGGATTTGTATTTCCGGTTTCATCAGTAAGCAGCCTGTGTAGTAGATGAGTCAAATTAAATGATTTATTTATCCAATTCAAAAATTAAAGAGTTGAATTAAATAAACTACAGAAAGAAACTATCACACACATCTTTTTTGTCGATTGCATGTAAACATCCTTAAAAAACATCCGCAGAGATAAATAAAAATTAAAGACTTAGATTTTACGGTGGGGGATCGCTTTAGCTGTAAATGTAGACGTGTAATCATTTGTTTTTATTTAAGTTTTTTTTTCGAAAATATTGTTAAACAAATTTATGAATTAAAAAGAAGGAATCTTCACTTTCGGCTACAGCGCTTCTTTTTATTTCTTTAAGGGTTAGGTTAGGGGTGGGTTAGGTTACGTTAAGGTTAGTTTACGTATTAGGGTTAGTCTATCTAAGATCCCCCCTCCCAAGAAAAAATATTAAAAATGTAAGTTTTTTCACGGCTTAAAGAGAAAAAGATTAAAGAATTTTTTTTCCTTCCATTTGTATTTATTTACATGCGTTGATTTATTTTTAAAGTAGAAACATAAGCTAAATTCAAGAAGGATTTATTTTATTGAAACCTTTTTTTTAGTTTTTATTTCGAAAATATTGTTGCATAATTTTCTTAATAAAAAAAAAGCAACTTCGGGTTTTGGCTACATCGTTTCTTTCTACTTCTTTTTAGGGTTAGTTTATGGTATGCGTAGGTTAAGGTTAGTTTAGGAATTAGGGTAAAGTTAGATAATATCTACAGTCTATTTAGATGGACTGTAGATATTATCTAACCCCCTCTTCCCGCCCCGAAAAATATAAGAAATGTAATTTCTTTCACCGCTAAAGAAAAAGCAGAAAAAAAGCTAAATTCGAGAAGAAGCCGGGCTACATTTTATTTTTCAAATAAAATGTAGCCCAACTATATGATAATACAAATGCGGCAAACGTGTAGATTGGGTGACAGATACGTTTGTTCGAAAAGGCGATATGAGATGTTGAGCGTATTTTAGTGAAAATCACTAATTGATTTTAACAAACTTATCTGTCACGAAATCTACACGTTTGCCACATTTGTATTATCACACCCATCGTAGTTGGGGGGGGGATATTTCCTAGCTGACGACATGTTTCATTGAAATAAGTAAAGTCTGTTAAAATATTTATAAAAGTATTTGTATCCAAAGTCATAAACATAATTCTTGTTCGTTCACAACAGTAGTTATAACGATACATTTATATCGAACACCGTCAAGGAGTGAAGACCTCAAATTCAACTGAAGCTTTTAGAAAGGAAAAAAAAACAGCTAAGTTTCTTAATTTCTTAACTGTCTTTATCTTAAATAATTGCATATAATTACGTTGCTACGTCTAGTTAAAGAATATCCTTTTTTTTTTTCGTAGGTTTTTTCGTTTCTTTTTCTATGTTGTCCACGACTTTTTATGTGTCTTTCTTTCTTTTTTATGTTCTTGTTAATATTCTGCCGAGTTTTTTCTTTGGAGGTCTTTCTTTTCTTTTCTTGCTAATATTCTGTTAAGTTTTTAGAGGGGTCAATGCGTTTGGGATTGCAAGAGGAGGGGGGGAGAGTGGGCAAAGTCCACTAGCGAATATAGAAAGAAAGAAAATGTAGTCCCAACCAACCACATCAGTCTGTAGCTAAGACATATTTTATATCTGCCACCGACCGGAAATTCGAGACCAAAATTTCAACTGAAGCTTATCGGTGTCGTTTAAAAAAAAAAGAGCTAAGTACTTAATTTACTTTTATTTCCTAAGTTAAATAATCTTTTCGTTCAGGTTGTTGCTTCCTTGCCTGTACCAAAAATCTTTATTTTGTCTTTCTTTTCTTTTCTTTTCTTGCTAATATTCTCCAAATTTTAATGTGTCTTATATGAATGTTCTTATTTCTGTGTTTGACTTAAGTGTGTTTAACTATTGATATATACTGTCTTATTGCCTGTCTATTGATTTCTTACTGAAGAAATTCTTGAAATCCCACGCTGGCCTGAAGTTTTGGCTGTCTTTCTCTTATTTCTCTTATTTGTACTTACTTGCGAGAGGGAAACCTATCTTCAACTTTCTGTTTCCTCTTTAGTATACAATGAACTTATTCTATCTACATATATATATATATATATATATATATATATATATATATATATATATATATATATATAACCTGCGGGGGCTAGGAAATACCCGACTAGTACACGGGCGCAGGCTATTTTTACCCCTCTCGGAGTGTTGGACCCGTAAAACCTTGTAAGGCCATCCATCTAAGAGCAGGAAATCTCTGACAATAAAACCTTGCTACAAACTACTTACGCCGTGGCAGTAAACCGTTGGGGGTGAGGCCTCCTTAGTCCTGATCGACAACCTTCCTAGAGTTGGAATATCCGGTTTGCAAACCTACAATTGCTTAAGGAGTAGATATGTTCTGCCTATCGTCGGCCCTTGCACTCCTTCTTTGTCTATTAGCCAGGCGCAGAGGTACCAGCGCTGGGACGTCTCAAAACACCCAATGCCTAGCCTTCTTTCCTTACTAGGACAATGAACGCCGTTCTCTTTCTCTCTATTTGGGCAACTTGGGGAAAGTTTTTTCGTCACTAAGTCTTACATGACCAATCTGGGTCACTCTTGTTCCGACAGGTTTAGGGTATAAGTTAGACAGCTTGTCTGGCTGCTGTTTCCGACTGACAGCAAGGAGCCCAAACTCTTCGGTATCGCCAAGAACGGCTGCTCCATCATCAGTTGCATAATACCGTGGGTAGTTGTATGGGCCATGTCGGGCATGGAAAGGGACCCTGCAATTATCTCTGGTGGGCTTTCCCGAGGCCACAACCCCCATGGACCAGATCGTGACTAATGGACTGGTTGTGTGAGCTTATTGGCACCAAACAAGGACCCACCTTGGCCAACCCACTCTATAATCAAAACAAACATGTCATTACAAAAAAATAAAAGCAAACCTAAACCAGACACCAAACAAAAAACACTTTCGCCTCCACCCTTGAGGCTCGCATTCACAAATATCCGGGGACTTAGAACTAACATCAACGACGTAGAAACATTTCTCTTGACAAACTCCCCGGATATCCTAGCTCTAAGTGAAACTAACCTTCAATCCTCAATCTCCTCTCACCACTTTGACATGACTGATTACCTCCCACTCTACTGTAAAGACTCTGACAAACATATGCACGGGCTAGGAGTTTATGTTCGGAACACCCTCCCCCTGACTAGAGAACATAGGTTACAATCAGATGACCAAGATTACATGTGCTTTAGATTGACTTTACATCACAGCGTCAGTTACTTATATTTCTTATACCGTTCCCCGTCGACTCAGGACTGTATTCTGCTAAACTCTATCTCTGAAAGCATAGATAGAGCACTCTTAATTGACTCGAATGCCCAGATACATGTATTTGGGGATTTTAATGCCCACCACCGCGAGTGGTTGGGATTCTCCAACCTTACTGACGCAGCCAGCAACTCTACGTATAATTTCTTCTTAGCTCACTCCCTCTCTCAGACTGTCGATTTTCCGACCCGCATCCCCGATCGAGTAGACCAACAAGCCTCATTCCTAGACCTTTTCTTGACCTCAATGCGCGAAGCATGTGTGACGAAAGCTCATAGCGCACTCGGGAATGCTGATCACATTATGCTAATGATACATATCACCCTAAAAAGTCGTCCAAAAGCTGATGAACCGTTGCTCAAAACAACGAGATACTACAAGCAGGCTGATTTTGAGTCAATCGGAGATCACATCAGTGACGCTCCATGGAGGAAAACCTTCTCACTCCCTGCCGACCAGTGTGCAAATGAATTAACTGACTGGGTCAAAGCAGGCATTGACTCCTATGTCCCCATTCGAAAATTCTTTAGCAAGCCCCACTGTCCCCAATTGTTTACCTCGGAATGTGCAGCTGCCATTGCTGAGAGGCAACAAGCATTCCGTAAATTCGGCCGCCATAAGCCAGCTACTTATAGACATAAGTTTATAGAGTCAAGAAATAATTGCAAGGCCGTGATAGGTGAAGCACAGAGAAAGTATAATGAGTTAACAAAAAAACGCATTCAGTCACAGAAACTAGGTACTCGTGATTTCTGGAAAATCTATAATAGTGTAGTGAACAATGGTCAATCAACGATTCCCCCACTATCAAACCACAATGATGTCGTTTGCACGGCCACTGATAAGGCTGAACTACTTACCCAGCGTTTCGCTTCTAACTCCACCTTGGACTAAAAAAAACACCCCCTCCCCAAATTCCCATTGCGGACCGAAGCCACACTTGATAACCTGGTCATCACCCCATCCCAGGTCAGAGACATCATAAAAAACCTTGACACCTCCAAAACTTGTGGGCCTGATCTTATACCTGCAATAGTAATAAAGAAATGCTCTGCTGAACTGGCCCCTGTCCTCTCCAAACTCTACAATAAATGCTTAGCTGAATGTTGCTTCCCCGATAGCTAGAAAATTGCCTCTGTGGTACCAGTCTACAAGAATTCTGGGAATAGAACCGATCCTCAGAACTACCGCCCAATCAGTCTACTGCCGATCTTTGCTAAAATTTTTGAATCCTTAATCAATCTAGCGATAGTACGGTACTTCGTTAATGCTAAACTTCTTTTTTATGACCGCCAGTGTGGATTTAGACAAGCAAGATCTACTGCAGACATCCTAACGCTCATCTCAGAACGCATGTATCCTACACTCCTCACTAGGTGAAGCTAGGGCAGTAGCGCTTGATATATCCAAGGCCTTTGACAAGGTATGGCATAAAGGGCTTCTCCTGAAAATACGCTCATACGGTATTACTGGGTAATTACTTAATATAATTAGATCCTTCCTAACCAAAAGAAAAATCCAGGTTGTCCTCGATGGCCGTTCATCTAAGCAACATGACATAAATGCTGGTGTACCCCAGGGATCTATCCTTGGACCTTTGTTGTTCCTGATCTATATAAACGATCTCCCTGATGACATAGAGTCTGAGATTGGTTTATTTGCTGACGACACCACGCTTTACTCTCGCCATGTTGGCAAAACAGACGCGATCATATCCGAAGCAATGGCTGAATCCTTAGAAAATGACCTCCAGGCTGTAGTGGCCTGGGGTCATAAATGGTTGGTAACTTTTAATGCCGCAAAGACCAAGCTTCTTTTTCTTCAATAACTACAAGAAACCTCTCCACCACCGATTGTCATGGCAAATAACACCCTACCTGAGAGTTCATCATTCAAACTCCTCGGCCTAACCTTCACAGGTAACATGAATTAGAACAAATACATTGAAGACATTTCCAAGGATGCCGCAAATAAGGTTGGCTCCCTCTACCGTGCTAGTAAACTCCTCACACCTGACACTATCCTGTATCTCTACAAAGCCACCATCCGCCCATGCATGGAGTATTGTTGTCACATCTGGGCTGGTGCATCATCTACTACTCTCTCTCCCTCCTTGACAAGGTCCAAAAAAGAGTTGCCAACCTAATTGGTCCCTCACTGTCAACCAAGCTCCAGTCCCTGTCCCATCGCCGCAATATAACATCCTTGTGCTTGTTTTACAAATACTTCAATGGATTATGCTCCGATGAATTGGCTACTCTGGTGCCCCCTCGACGTAAATTCACTAGACCAACTCGACAATCAACTAAATCCTATCCATTCACTGTGGAGGTACCCAGATGCCGGAGAGCTTTCTACTCAAATAGCTTCTTTCCTCGTGCCGCTGGCCTCTGGAAGTCCCTCCCTGCCCCCTGTTTCCCCGACAGTACTGACATGCAGAAGTTTAAAACTAATGTAGACAGACATCTCGCTGCGCAGATCCCAGTTTAGGTTGACCCCCCAACCTTCTCCCCTGTTCTTTCTTCTCAGTAGCCCCTTACGTCTACAGTGGCGGCCTGCCTTGTTTGAGGTGAACTACGTTTTAAAAAAGATTAAGTATTTGCATGACTCACTAAAAGACGTGTAACTTCAAATGTATTAAATGACGACAGTGTTATTTCCTAGTTTAGTCACCGAAATTAATTTAGAATCACGTATGAAATCGGAAGAACGCTTATCGAAATATTACCCTTGTCCGGATAAAATTGACGAAGATTAAAAACACAAAAGAATACGTACATGAAACAGAACAATAAAAAATGGGGTGGAAATAACAACTAAAATGTCTTATTTATATTTCAAAATCTCTAAAACAAACAAATAATAATAAATATAACGGATAGTACTCACAATTCTCAATGTACACAAACAGCTTTCGCCAGTTTAAATGCTTTTAAATTCTTCAAATGCGGCAATAAACCTCTGTGTTAAATCTCACAGGATATTTTCATGGATGGAAGCGCTTAGGGGATTGGCGCTATCGGTTGGCTGGAGAACCACGTCTACTCTAAGAGTTTGGCTGAATTCAAAAGGGAAGGATTTAGCGCTTAAATCTCTGATGTCAGTCTCAAGAAGCTGGCACTAAAGTATATGAAAACCACAAACAGTTTCGTAAAAAAATCAAAAGTACGAAAACAAAATGAATAAGTACAAAATACAAAATATAAAATATAATACGTAAATATTACGACCGATAAAAAACAACTGTTTGCGTTAATAAAAACATGTAATTTCTGTTATAGAAAACAGTTTTTAAATACTTTATTTTTGTAAATAGTCTAATAGTTTTTCGTAAATAGAAATTAAATAAAAGTAACAAAACATCGCAATCCGCCATCTGTTTGTTAAAGCCTAGTCAAATATGTTTACAGAAGGTATAAGCAACAGATATTCAGAATGGCGGGATGATATTCTGTTAATCTGCGAAAGGGAGCGATCGTTATTTAGATTTAAAAGCTATTGTATTATATAAACAATATTAAGAAGGACAAAATGAAATAATTTAGGTAATGTGATCAAAATTCCCTTCTATTAAGGGCCCAGTATTATGGTTAGCGGTTAGAGTTAATATTAAGAAGCGAGTAAAAATGGCAGATACCTTCTTTTTTTAAGTTGTATTTGGGAGAGTTTGGTAATCCGGAGAAAATATCATAAATATTGTAAGAATACGAAATGAATGCATAATTTCTGGAAACACGCATGAAGGCTTAGCCTAATTGAATGACGGAACAGATTAGCATATATCTCACAGAAATGTTATGTTTTTTGGAAATGTGAAAAAATAAAAATAATAAAATAAAACCATGGTTATTGGAATATAATATGAACTGACTTATATATATATATATATATATATATATATATATATATATATATATATATATATATATATATATATATAATTTGTTTTTTTTAGTTTCATCATCTATATGTTATGTCCGGGACTTATTGAGTGGCAAGGTCGTATATTAGTGTTAGGATAGTACTGATGTCACTCGGGATACAAAAGACGGGAATTATTCTGTTTGGATTTATTGAGATAATTATTTACTGAAACAATTTGAAACAAAAACATAGCGAGTATATAGATGTTATTTCTTTTATTTTTATATTTTTATTTTTTTATATTTTTATATTTAACTGGTTCGCAAACTCACTTTTTTCTGGGTCAAACCGGAAGAAGTGAGTTTGTAAAGTCAATTAAATACAAACAAATTTTTAAAGACAAAATCCCAAATTATAGATTTTTATGTCACTTAAATTAGTTTACCCACCCCCACCCCTTCATTTCATGGACGAAATACGTCTTAATATACCGATAGTCGAAACTCAGTGTACAGATTTACAAAGGGATAAAACCCTGAAGGTGCGAATGAAGAAAAAAATAGCTGTTTTGGGAGCTTTAAATTCTTGCTGCTTTAAACTAAATTAATCTTGGGGTAAAAGAACAAATTACTTTCACTTTCGTTACCCGTACCCGTCCCGTTATGAATTTTCGAATGAAATCAAAGTGAAACAAATAGTGATAGTAATTGTGACCCAACGGGTCACGGGTAGTCTAGTATTTTATTTACCTTCTCTCCAGGAGGTTAGACACAAGTATGGTTTTAAAAAGCAAGCGCACTCTGTCCTACAAAAAAATACCTGAGTAGCCCCGTCACCATTCCCCGGTAGGGGTGCCTCAAACGATTTGCAATAAACAAACCCCCTTCTCAAAGAGAAGATAAAGCCTGGGAGAGTATACCTCCTAGAATTGAACAGAACTATACCTCCGCCCGACAGCAACAAAACCATTGTCGGACTGATTGCCAAGGACGTATCCCCGAACAACACCTCCTCAATATGTGCCAAGTAAGTCTAGTATATCGACAAGCATCTCTATAAAGCCGCTATTTGCCCATGCATGGAGTATTGTTGCCACATCTAGGCTAGTGCACCAACCACTAGCTTTCCCCTCTTAGACAGGGTGCAGTAAAAAAAATAGTTTCTAACCTAATAAGTCCCGCACTGTCTGTAAAGCTCTCGCCCTGTCACACCCTGTGCCTGATTTGACAAGTACTTCCAAAAAATATGCGCCGTTAAACTTACTGCATTATTTACCCCTCAACGAAAATATTATTGACCTACGCGACTAGCAGCAAAATCCCACCCCTTCACTGTAAAGTCCCCTAGATGCAGGAAGATATTCTACTCTAATAGCTTTTTTACTCGGGTCGCTTGTCTCTAGAATTGCCTCCCTGCTTCCTGTTTCCCTGACCGTATCAACATGCAGAAATGTAAATGCCATCCAATTCCCCACCTAGGTTGACTCCTATAAATCTAGCCCCCATCACAGTAGCCCCTTACGCTTCAGTTGTAATATGCCTCGTTTGGGGTGAACAAAAGTAAAAAAAAAAAGAACATTTTTAATTTAAAAAATGTTTTAAGTCTACTAAAAATATACGTAAACAAAGTACATTTAGCGCTAGGATTTCTTCCACTTTCAGTAGTATAGTTTGTTGCTGCATGAGATCAGCTCCTTGAACTGCTGATCGCATTTGTATGTGACCGGTCGTCCAGGTCTTGAATCTCGGCGTGAATACACTTGTTACGTCTAGCCTCACTGATGAATCGTAGTATTCAACAGGCATCTACCCCCCCCTCTCACCGCAGGAAGATGTGGCACAAGACAGAAAAGTGAGATGTTAGGCCAGCGCACAAGAAGTAGTGCACTCTGGCTCCGCCCAAAAATGCCTGAGCAGTCCCGTCAACATTCTCCGGTAGGGCGCCTCAGGCGATTGGCCATAAATCAACCCCCTCTCAAAGAGAGATGGTAAAGCCTGGGAGGTAGACCTTCTAGGACTACTCAGAACAAATACCTTAGCTCGACAGAACACAGCCAGAAGAAACCACAACGGCCCACCCTCTGTCGGACTGATCGCTGATGACGTATCCTCGACTAGCATCGATGTATCTGAATAGAGATCAATCAACAGTGTGGCTCGTGGGAGCAAAGTGTAGTATCTGTTCCGATGGTGCACAGACCATTTTTTACATTTTTGTTCGAAAAGAGAGTAACCCTTTTTGGAGAGTCGAATTTTCCCCATATTAAAAACCGACCATGTGTCTAACTCTGTTCTCGTGGGGAGGCAAGTAAATAGAAACAGTGTGGCTCGACATAGCAAGTGTACTGCTAAGGTCTGGCCTCTGTCCTGTTCTACCTCATAATTCGGTCCTTACTCGCCGACACTTCCCCTAAACCTAACCGCTGACGCCGGCGGCGGAGGGCGAGAAACCCTAAAGACGCGTCCACATTTTATCGCCATACTGAAAATCCCGAACTGCTTGACGGTCGGACGAGGCAAACTTGATCGCACAGGGAGGAAGGAAGAAAGAAACGAATAAACAGGTGCGTCTTTTATTCTGTGCGTTTTACGATGAAAATGTGATTTCATAGTGAAGCGTGGCAGCCCGACAGACCCTCTTATAGGGGTGCGTGGACACAGGTAAAAACACGGGGGTGAGGGGGGGGGGAGAAAGAGGTTTACGCTTCCTTTGCACTTTCAGCGACAAATCAAGTTCAAGATTGAAATCTTTAACACCCTCTCACCCCATCCACATCCGTCTGAAGTGGTCGGCCGTCTCTCTCTCTCTCTCTCTCTCTCTCTCTCTCTCTCTCTCTCTCTCTCCTTCTTCTTCTTCTCTATCTTCACTTGTCTCTCTTTTTCTCTCTCCCCTATTTGTCTCTCTCTAACCCCTCCCCCCTTCCCTTCTCTCTCCTCTCTTCCTCTCTCTCTCTCTTCCTTTCCACCCTCTCTCTCGCTCTACCTCCCTCCTCCCATGTCAATAAATGTAATATCTGAATTCGTAGTTAACCTATTGCTTCATGTACACGACAAAAACACAACAAAAGAAAGAGTCGTCTCCTACAAACCCGATCGTCGTGGAGGGCGGTCTCCTCCGCTTCCCGGATTTCTTACAAGCGAACAACATTTCAAAACATCCCATTCATTATTCGACCACGTGAACGCTGTCGAATCGGACACCAAAAAGCCAAGGAAACTCGTTGCCAAATACTTTTTCTACACTTAAAGGATTATTGACGAGCGTTCAGTTGGCAACGCTTGTTGTTATTTTACTACTATTCGGGGTTTTATCGAAACGACACTTTTTCACAATTACTATTTCAAGCCACGGTCCATTTTGGGCGTGCGCTGTCACACTTGTTTTGGAGAGTTTTGTCAACAGAATCGGCGTCCAAATGAAGTTAACGATGCCTTCCGTTCGGATGTTGGTTCTTGGGTCACCAAATGTCGGCAAATCCGGTAAGAAAAAATCGTTTCTTTCTGGGTTTTTTTTTTTTGGGGGGGGGGGGGGGTAATTTTCTTTTTCCATAAAATCACTTCAGTATTATCGAAGCCCTGACCCTATCCTAATTCACCCCCCCCCCTCTAAATAAATAAGATTCTACCTTTTATCATACCAAAATCATACTGCCGAGTCTTGGGCATATGGTGTGCCTAGTTTTCTGTCGATGTGAGGTATGGTTCTGTGCAGTTCTAGGACGTCCACCTTCCCAGGCTTTACCTTCTCGACCTGTGAGAAGGGGTTAGTTTATTGCTAATCGCCTGATGCGTTCCTACCGAGAATTCTGACGGGACTGCCCAAACAGTGTTTGTTCGGCCAGAGTGCTCTGCCTTTAGAGCGCTGGCTTTTCAAATCCCACTTTCCTGGCCTTGTGTCTAATTTTCCCGCCGTGGGGGGGGGGGGGTAAATAAGCTACCTTTTTTAGGCGATTGATTACATGTGAACAGCCTGAAAAAGTTGGCGTTTTCGCATATAAATTTAACATAAAATGATCACTCACTTCCGGGCCAGATAGTGTTTTTATGGACAAGTAACCATTGTTTTGATGCTTTGAATCGAACCAAACCGACTTTTGCCGAACTAAACCTAAAACTTGGTTAGGGTTAGTTTAGGGTTAGGGTAAAAAAAAAAAAATTTAAAGTACACATTTTTTTATCTTGTGTATTTTTTTCTGCTGAAAAAACATGTTATAAATAAAATAATTATTTACTTTTTCGTGTTTTTCTTACGGACCTATATTATAAATGAATAGTGGCCATGCTTCTACTCTCTTCGATAAAATTACTGTCCATTCAGCCTCAAATCGCACAGGCTGGCCCATTTATTTATTTGCGGCTCCTGCATACCGCCCCCCCCCACACACACACCTTCTATGCTAGCCTCTACGAGCCATGCACTTTTTTTTTCTCGTAAGGTCAATACTGGATCAATGGGCGACCATGTATTTATCTCCCTTTAAAATATTCGGTTATATGTGCATAAAAAAGATCATTATTGTCCGATGGCCAGGAGGCGGGTGATCATTTTATGGTAAATTTATATACGAACTCTAAAGTCTTAATTTTTTTTGTTTTTGTTCTTGTTTTTGTTTTTTCGTTTGGTTTTCTTTTCATACTGTTTACAAGTAATCGCCTAAAAAAGTAGAATCTTTTTGGAGTAAAGGGGGGTGGCATAGTGTGTAAATCTCAAGTTGGTAATCACATAGTTTCCCGACCTAAGTAATTTTATTGGAAAGACAACATGCAGTAGCTCAAGTATTGTATTTCTTTTTTAAGATTATGACATGCTGAACTTATTGGCGTTAAAACCAATCAAGTACTTTTCGTATGAAATAAGAAGGCAAAAAAGTTTTTAAATTCGCCGACACACAGTCTCTTCTGGTAAAATCGAATAGAAGCGAAAACGAAAGAACTATATTGTGAAAGAAATAGTTTTTATAAATTGTTTAATTGTTTTCAAAATAAATTCTTTTTATATAACTCACTATAAGACTCTACTTCTTTTCGCTTCGTCTTTAAACATTCTCCGCTCCAACTTTTTAGATCAACTAACTTAGGGAACGTCCACCTTGCATTTTGCCAGCATGTCATAATCTTTAAGAAAAAAATACAAATTTTGTATCTACTGCATATCGTCTTTCCGATAAAATTACGCCTGGAAACTACGTGATTACCCTCCACCGAATTGGACCATACCATATCCTAACAAAAGGGGGGGGTAGGGTTCTGCCAAGGTAGTCTCTACCATGTCAGACATTTTGTGCCGAGAACGGATCCTCGGGGTGTATATAAAAAACAGTCGCGGGTTTGTTTTGAAATTGCATTTTCGTCTTTTTAGTTTGCTTTCTTTTTCTCTCTCTAAATGGTTCACCACTTATAAAGGCCAAAAGCCACTCGATGATAAAGGGTTAATAGAATGGAATGATTGTCAGTTGGAAGATGAAGAACATTATGAGAGGATTGAGAATGATTGATAGAAATGGACCAGGTTCGAATACTTGTGGGGACGGTTCATGACAGGAATCTGTTGACATTAGGTTTGAAGACGACCATGTTGCTATCTGCAGGGAAGCCGTTACGAATTCATTACTAATGAGTCACCACTCAAGGATAAGGGTTAATGAGATGAAAAGATTGACAGGTGAATGATGATGAATGATGATGACGAAGATAGGGATGGGGAGGAGGGGAGAAGGAGTTTTACGGCATGTCAACCGTCATTTTATGCCGAAACCGAACATATGTTTTGTATACGATTGTTGTTGTTGTTGTTGTTGTTGTTATCAAGGCCAAAAGCCATTCGAAGACAGCAGGTTAATAAGATGGAATGATTGTCAGTGGTGAGATGAAGAACATTATGAGAGGATTGATAATGATTGATGAAATGAACCAAGTTCGAATACTTCTGGGAGCGGTTCATGACAGGAATCTGTTGACATTGGATTGAATACGACAATGTTGTAACTTTTACGTTTGAAATAGCATTTTGGATTCGTCCGCACACCCCTACGACAGATTCTGTGCGCCCATCAATCGGTCACGCTTGTTTGAAATTAGATTTTCATCGATAAACACGCAGATTAAATGGATGTGTAGCAGTTGCACGACTGAGATCTACTTTCTTTTGTGTTTACACGCAATCTTTTACATAATGATAAGTTTGTGATTCGGTTGCCTAAAACAGGCATGTCCAAACTCGCGTAGAAATACATCGGGTAATTCGTACACTTCTGCAGTTTCTTGTTATAAGGTTTTTACAAAAAAATATAACTATGTTGAAAAAAAATCCATGAATATTTTTAATAAATACAATAAAAAATGAGTACATTTTTCTCTTATCTCCCTTAGTTTTGTGAGATTTTATTGAAAAATATAATCGAGTTATCTCCCTCACACTTGCAGCATCAGCTTAAGTAGCGCCAAATAATAAGACTATTTACTCCTACATTCTTATTTACTCACTAGGAATTTTACACAAGTCATTATCAGTAATTGCTCACTGACAATAACAAGTGAGGTTTCCTGGAGTCTGAGTGACAATAAGTCTCCCCAGATTTCCAGCACTCTCCACCTCTTTCGGTAACCATTGCAAATCAGTTTACATTATCACAACAGCCGTTTACCATTGATTTCTCACTGACAACGACCGTTCATCTTCTCTGGAGTTAGAGTGGCAATAAGCCCCCACAAGGTTCTAGTAAACTCCGCACTCTTCCAGTGGAGGTCTGGTTGGTGCTCCCACTTATCGGTCTTTCCATCCTCCTTGACCTTCATGATGATGTTGTGTTGTACCAGCCGAGGCTGATGCCACAACACGTGTGTGTTTGCGAGGAGGTGAGTATTGTCAGTTTATGAGATTTCAGGCAGTTTCATTTCCATTGGGCTCGTGTGATGTGCTTCCTATATTTTTATTTCTGTTTCTATTTCAACTTACCTGTGGCTAGTTAGCGTTCGTTGATTATAGGGATTCGTTTCCGTAATTCTTTGTCCGGTAAGTAAAAATTAGTTTAAGATTCAACCAAGAAGAGGAATCTGTATATCTTTAACCCTGCAAGTTGAGTGTCCAATGTTTCCGTGAAACTGACGGTACTGATAGAATATCAAACTAATGTAATGCTCATTGAATAATATATGTATGTGTGTGTGCACATGTGTGCATTTATTTTCTTTCATATATATATTACATAAGATCAGAACAACATCGGTACCGTCGGTTTCAAATCCTAACAAAGGGGACCTATGATAGGTGTCTTTACCAGACTCTTTTCAGCCTCTGTTTATGTCTGTTTCTTCGGAAAATGGCGGCTCGCGCATTATGTGACAATTTGACGATATTTCGATCCTCTGCTTTATTTTAATTTTCATCATTTTTACCAATTCGGTAATTCTACCTGCAAAATCTCTCTGCTTGACAAGGCTAGTTTCTGGCGAAATGATTGCAAAACAAAAGATTAAATTCTTGAAAATTAAAATGAAAACAAAATCTGTCTTGATTTTTATTTTTATTATTATATTCTGTATTCTCTGTGCTTTTGGGCGTTTGCCTCAAGTTATGATATATAAATATATATATATATATATATATATATATATATATATATATATATATATATATATTCTAATTATTTTAATTTTTCATTAATTTAAACTATACTGTATCTTGTTTTCTTTAAAATAAACTAAATATTATTAGTATTGTATATTTTTATAATTATTTTTTACTTAATTTTTTAATTTTTCTTATTTTAAATTTCATTATTATCTATTTATCTATTTATCGATTTTTTTCTTTTTTATTCATCTTATATTGTGAATATTTTAAATATTTAATTTGTTATTTGATTTGCTGTTAATTTACTGTTTCTAGGGTATTTCACGGCCGTACCTTTTTAGGCTGCATGAGGGGAAAATATGTGGTTACTGTTGAGAGGTTTTGTCTCCATTATTGTCTGAATATATGTTGTTGTTGTTTTTTTTTGGGGGGGGGGGGATAGTACTGGAACCTGATGCTTCATTAGGGGCCTTCTCTATGTAATGTTATAAAGAGCACTGACGGAGTGACGATTTGGACTCTTCGGAACATTGATACTGAATAAAATATTTCAAAATTGTCTTGGAAACGATCATACGCCATAGAATTCGTCGGTTTTAAATTCTTGGAACAATATTCAAATTTTGTTGATCCCAACTTATCTTATATATATATATATATATATATATATATATATATATATATATATATATATATATATATATATATATATATATATATACAGGGTGGGCAAAAATAAGGGTACTATTTTTAAAAATTCATAACTTTTTTATTTATTGATTTTTTTTTTTTTTTTTTTTTTTTTTTAGAATAAGTAAAGGACCCCTTCCGAAGCAAGCATGGGCCGTATTAGCCCTAAGGAACGTACCCTCATTTAGAAAACATTATTTTTGCTTAAAAAACTCAAAACAGTGTAAAAAACAATACTTTAGTTTTTGTAAGTTTTAAGAAGTGTTTTTCGGCTAAAATTTGTTTTGTTTATTTCAAAAAATCTCGGAAGGGTCAGTCTACACACACATAAAGTTTGGTGAGTTTAACTTTTATTTTGTAAAAGTTATTCAAATTCAAGTTATTCAAATTTAAAGATAGGACCCTTATTTTGGCCCACCCTGTATATATATATATATATATATATATATATATATATATATATATATATATATATATATATATATATATTACTCGATTTCAAAATACTGTGATATAAACCGCTAAAAGTGATCCATTCAGAGCTAATCCTGTTCATCTTAATGAGAGTTAATCCTTAATCCAACTTTAGACCTCGTGCATCTGGCGCTAAACTAAATAAATCCCGTAATTAATTAAATGTGAAAACATAGTTTAATCTTTGAAACATTTAAACGATCCATTGTTGTTGTCGTTATTAACAATCAAATGCAAATCGTGTACAAACATCGCAATCTTCTTCTTAAATGGAGTTTGGCCATAAAAACAAATGAGGATTCTGTTATTTAGATTATACGGACTCCTATCCTTTTCTTGGTTGTTATTTTCACAACGTTTCGGCCGATGTAACCTCCGACCTTCTTTAGGTGCATCTTTTCTAACTTGGGAATTTTTCTGTCGAACCCGGGAACCTATACGGAATTTCGAACTGAACCCTTTATTTAATCCATGGGGTTAGATTGTTTTTGTTTAATCAGCCATGACTGGGTTTATTCCATCAGCCATGACTGGGTCAATTAATTATTAAGTTATTCTCAACACTTTATTTAATCCATAGGGTAGATTGTTCTTGTTCAATCAGCCATGACTGGGTTAATTAATTCAGTTATTCTGAACACTTTATTTAATCCATAGGGTAGATTGTTCTTGTTCAATCAGCCATGAATGTATTAATTAATTCAGCTATTCTGAACACTTTATTTAATCCATAGGGTAGGTTGTTCTTGTTCAATCAGCCATGACTGTATTAATTAATTCAGTTATTCTGAACGCTTTATTTAATCCATAGGGTAGATTGTTTTTGTTCCATCAGCCATTAATGTATTAATTAATTCAGTTATTCTGAACGCTTTATTTAATCCATAGGGTAGATTGTTCTTGTTCAATCAGCCATTAATGTATTAATTAATTCAGTTATTCTGAACGCTTTATTTAATCCATAGGGTAGATTGTTCTTGTTCAATCAGCCATGACTGTATTAATTAATTCAGTTATTCTGAACGCTTTATTTAATCCATAGGGTAGATTGTTCTTGTTCAATCAGCCATTAATGTATTAATTAATTCAGTTATTCTGAACGCTTTATTTAATCCATAGGGTAGATTGTTCTTGTTCAATCAGCCATTAATGTATTAATTAATTCAGTTATTCTGAACGCTTTATTTAATCCATAGGGTAGATTGTTCTTGTTCAATCAGCCATTAATGTATTAATTAATTCAGTTATTCTGAACGCTTTATTTAATCCATAGGGTAGATTGTTCTTGTTCAATCAGCCATTAATGTATTAATTAATTCAGTTATTCTGAACGCTTTATTTAATCCATAGGGTAGATTGTTCTTGTTCAATCAGCCATAACTGTATTAATTAATTCAGTTATTCTGAACGCTTTATTTAATCCATAGGGTAGATTGTTCTTGTTCAATCAGCCATAACTGTATTAATTAATTCAGTTATTCTGAACGCTTTATTTAATCCATAGTGTAGATTGTTCTTGTTCAATCAGCCATGACTGTATTAATTAATTCAGTTATTCTGAACGCTTTATTTAATCCATAGGGTAGATTGTTCTTGTTCAATCAGCCATTAATGTATTAATTAATTCAGTTATTCTGAACGCTTTATTTAATCCATAGGGTAGATTGTTCTTGTTCAATCAGCCATTAATGTATTAATTAATTCAGTTATTCTGAACGCTTTATTTAATCCATAGGGTAGATTGTTCTTGTTCCATCAGCCATTAATGTATTAATTAATTCAGTTATTCTGAACGCTTTATTTAATCCATAGGGTAGATTGTTCTTGTTCAATCAGCCATTAATGTATTAATTAATTCAGTTATTCTGAACGCTTTATTTAATCCATAGGGTAGATTGTTCTTGTTCAATCAGCCATTAATGTATTAATTAATTCAGTTATTCTGAACGCTTTATTTAATCCATAGGGTAGATTGTTCTTGTTCAATCAGCCATGACTGTATTAATTAATTCAGTTATTCTGAACGCTTTATTTAATCCATAGGGTAGATTGTTCTTGTTCAATCAGCCATTAATGTATTAATTAATTCAGTTATTCTGAACGCTTTATTTAATCCATAGGGTAGATTGTTCTTGTTCAATCAGCCATTAATGTATTAATTAATTCAGTTATTCTGAACGCTTTATTTAATCCATAGGGTAGATTGTTCTTGTTCAATCAGCCATTAATGTATTAATTAATTCAGTTATTCTGAACGCTTTATTTAATCCATAGGGTAGATTGTTCTTGTTCCATCAGCCATTAATGTATTAATTAATTCAGTTATTCTGAACGCTTTATTTAATCCATAGGGTAGATTGTTCTTGTTCAATCAGCCATAACTGTATTAATTAATTCAGTTATTCTGAACGCTTTATTTAATCCATAGGGTAGATTGTTCTTGTTCAATCAGCCATAACTGTATTAATTAATTCAGTTATTCTGAACGCTTTATTTAATCCATAGTGTAGATTGTTCTTGTTCAATCAGCCATGACTGTATTAATTAATTCAGTTATTCTGAACGCTTTATTTAATCCATAGGGTAGATTGTTCTTGTTCAATCAGCCATTAATGTATTAATTAATTCAGTTATTCTGAACGCTTTATTTAATCCATAGGGTAGATTGTTCTTGTTCAATCAGCCATTAATGTATTAATTAATTCAGTTATTCTGAACGCTTTATTTAATCCATAGTGTAGATTGTTCTTGTTCAATCAGCCATTAATGTATTAATTAATTCAGTTATTCTGAACGCTTTATTTAATCCATAGGGTAGATTGTTCTTGTTCAATCAGCCATGACTGTATTAATTAATTCAGTTATTCTGAACGCTTTATTTAATCCATAGGGTAGATTGTTCTTGTTCAATCAGCCATTAATGTATTAATTAATTCAGTTATTCTGAACGCTTTATTTAATCCATAGGGTAGATTGTTCTTGTTCAATCAGCCATGACTGTATTAATTAATTCAGTTATTCTGAACGCTTTATTTAATCCATAGGGTAGATTGTTCTTGTTCAATCAGCCATTAATGTATTAATTAATTCAGTTATTCTGAACGCTTTATTTAATCCATAGGGTAGATTGTTCTTGTTCAATCAGCCATTAATGTATTAATTAATTCAGTTATTCTGAACGCTTTATTTAATCCATAGGGTAGATTGTTCTTGTTCCATCAGCCATGACTGTATTAATTAATTCAGTTATTCTGAACGCTTTATTTAATCCATAGGGTAGATTGTTCTTGTTCAATCAGCCATAACTGTATTAATTAATTCAGTTATTCTGAACGCTTTATTTAATCCATAGGGTAGATTGTTCTTGTTCAATCAGCCATAACTGTATTAATTAATTCAGTTATTCTGAACGCTTTATTTAATCCATAGTGTAGATTGTTCTTGTTCAATCAGCCATGACTGTATTAATTAATTCAGTTATTCTGAACGCTTTATTTAATCCATAGGGTAGATTGTTCTTGTTCCATCAGCCATTAATGTATTAATTAATTCAGTTATTCTGAACGCTTTATTTAATCCATAGGGTAGATTGTTCTTGTTCAATCAGCCATTAATGTATTAATTAATTCAGTTATTCTGAACGCTTTATTTAATCCATAGGGTAGATTGTTCTTGTTCAATCAGCCATTAATGTATTAATTAATTCAGTTATTCTGAACGCTTTATTTAATCCATAGGGTAGATTGTTCTTGTTCAATCAGCCATTAATGTATTAATTAATTCAGTTATTCTGAACGCTTTATTTAATCCATAGGGTAGATTGTTCTTGTTCAATCAGCCATTAATGTATTAATTAATTCAGTTATTCTGAACGCTTTATTTAATCCATAGGGTAGATTGTTCTTGTTCAATCAGCCATTAATGTATTAATTAATTCAGTTATTCTGAACGCTTTATTTAATCCATAGGGTAGATTGTTCTTGTTCAATCAGCCATTAATGTATTAATTAATTCAGTTATTCTGAACGCTTTATTTAATCCATAGGGTAGATTGTTCTTGTTCAATCAGCCATTAATGTATTAATTAATTCAGTTATTCTGAACGCTTTATTTAATCCATAGGGTAGATTGTTCTTGTTCAATCAGCCATTAATGTATTAATTAATTCAGTTATTCTGAACGCTTTATTTAATCCATAGGGTAGATTGTTCTTGTTCCATCAGCCATGACTGTATTAATTAATTCAGTTATTCTGAACGCTTTATTTAATCCATAGGGTAGATTGTTCTTGTTCAATCAGCCATAACTGTATTAATTAATTCAGTTATTCTGAACGCTTTATTTAATCCATAGGGTAGATTGTTCTTGTTCAATCAGCCATAACTGTATTAATTAATTCAGTTATTCTGAACGCTTTATTTAATCCATAGTGTAGATTGTTCTTGTTCAATCAGCCATGACTGTATTAATTAATTCAGTTATTCTGAACGCTTTATTTAATCCATAGGGTAGATTGTTCTTGTTCCATCAGCCATTAATGTATTAATTAATTCAGTTATTCTGAACGCTTTATTTAATCCATAGGGTAGATTGTTCTTGTTCAATCAGCCATTAATGTATTAATTAATTCAGTTATTCTGAACGCTTTATTTAATCCATAGTGTAGATTGTTCTTGTTCAATCAGCCATTAATGTATTAATTAATTCAGTTATTCTGAACGCTTTATTTAATCCATAGGGTAGATTGTTCTTGTTCAATCAGCCATTAATGTATTAATTAATTCAGTTATTCTGAACGCTTTATTTAATCCATAGGGTAGATTGTTCTTGTTCAATCAGCCATGAATGTATTAATTAATTCAGCTATTCTGAACGCTTTATTTAATCCATAGGGTAGATTGTTCTTGTTCAATCAGCCATGACTGTATTAATTAATTCAGTTATTCTGAACGCTTTATTTAATCCATAGGGTAGATTGTTCTTGTTCAATCAGCCATGACTGTATTAATTAATTCAGTTATTCTGAACGCTTTATTTAATCCATAGGGTAGATTGTTCTTGTTCAATCAGCCATAACTGTATTAATTAATTCAGTTATTCTGAACGCTTCATTTAATCCATAGGGTAGATTGTTCTTGTTCAATCAGCCATGACTGTATTAATCAATTCAGTTATTCTGAACGCTTTATTTAATCCATAGGGTAGATTGTTCTTGTTCAATCAGCCATGACTGTATTAATTAATTCAGTTATTCTGAACGCTTTATTTAATCCATAGGGTAGATTGTTCTTGTTCAATCAGCCATGACTGTATTAATTAATTCAGTTATTCTCAACGCTTTATTTAATCCATAGGGTAGATTGTTCTTGTTCAATCAGCCATGACTGTATTAATTAATTCAGTTATTCTGAACGCTTTATTTAATCCATAGGGTAGATTGTTCTTGTTCAATCAGCCATGACTGTATTAATTAATTCAGTTATTCTGAACGCTTTATTTAATCCATAGGGTAGATTGTTCTTGTTCAATCAGCCATAACTGTATTAATTAATTCAGTTATTCTGAACGCTTTATTTAATCCATAGGGTAGATTGTTCTTGTTCAATCAGCCATGACTGTATTAATTAATTCAGTTATTCTGAACGCTTTATTTAATCCATAGGGTAGATTGTTCTTGTTCAATCAGCCATAACTGTATTAATTAATTCAGTTATTCTGAACGCTTTATTTAATCCATAGGGTAGATTGTTCTTGTTCAATCAGCCATGACTGTATTAATTAATTCAGTTATTCTGAACGCTTTATTTAATCCATAGGGTAGATTGTTCTTGTTCAATCAGCCATAACTGGGTTTATTCCATCAGCCATGACTGGGTCAATTAATTATTAAGTTATTCTCAACACTTTATTTTATCCATAGGGTAGATTGTTCTTGTTCAATCATCCATGACTGTATTAATTAATTCAGTTATTCTGAACACTTTATTTAATCCATAGGGTAGATTGTTCTTGTTCAATCAGCCATGAATGTATTAATTAATTCAGCTATTCTGAACGCTTTATTTAATCCATAGGGTAGATTGTTCTTGTTCAATCAGCCATGACTGTATTAATTAATTCAGTTATTCTGAACGCTTTATTTAATCCATAGGGTAGATTGTTCTTGTTCAATCAGCCATAACTGGGTTTATTCCATCAGCCATGACTGGGTCAATTAATTATTAAGTTATTCTCAACACTTTATTTAATCCATAGGGTAGATTGTTCTTGTTCAATCAGCCATGACTGTATTAATTAATTCAGTTATTCTGAACACTTTATTTAATCCATAGGGTAGATTGTTCTTGTTCAATCAGCCATAACTGTATTAATTAATTCAGTTATTCTGAACACTTTATTTAATCCATAGGGTAGATTGTTCTTGTTCAATCAGCCATGAATGTATTAATTAATTCAGCTATTCTGAACGCTTTATTTAATCCATAGTGTAGATTGTTCTTGTTCAATCAGCCATAACTGTATTAATTAATTCAGTTATTCTGAACGCTTTATTTAATCCATAGGGTAGATTGTTCTTGTTCAATCAGCCATGACTGTATTAATTAATTCAGTTATTCTGAACGCTTTATTTAATCCATAGGGTAGATTGTTCTTGTTCAATCAGCCATAACTGTATTAATTAATTCAGTTATTCTGAACGCTTTATTTAATCCATAGGGTAGATTGTTCTTGTTCAATCAGCCATGACTGTATTAATTAATTCAGTTATTCTGAACGCTTTATTTAATCCATAGGGTAGATTGTTCTTGTTCAATCAGCCATAACTGGGTTTATTCCATCAGCCATGACTGGGTCAATTAATTATTAAGTTATTCTCAACACTTTATTTAATCCATAGGGTAGATTGTTCTTGTTCAATCAGCCATGACTGTATTAATTAATTCAGTTATTCTGAACACTTTATTTAATCCATAGTGTAGATTGTTCTTGTTCAATCAGCCATAACTGTATTAATTAATTCAGTTATTCTGAACGCTTTATTTAATCCATAGGGTAGATTGTTCTTGTTCAATCAGCCATGACTGTATTAATTAATTCAGTTATTCTGAACGCTTTATTTAATCCATAGGGTAGATTGTTCTTGTTCAATCAGCCATAACTGGGTTTATTCCATCAGCCATGACTGGGTCAATTAATTATTAAGTTATTCTCAACACTTTATTTAATCCATAGGGTAGATTGTTCTTGTTCAATCAGCCATGACTGTATTAATTAATTCAGTTATTCTGAACACTTTATTTAATCCATAGGGTAGATTGTTCTTGTTCAATCAGCCATAACTGTATTAATTAATTCAGTTATTCTGAACACTTTATTTAATCCATAGGGTAGATTGTTCTTGTTCAATCAGCCATGAATGTATTAATTAATTCAGCTATTCTGAACGCTTTATTTAATCCATAGTGTAGATTGTTCTTGTTCAATCAGCCATAACTGTATTAATTAATTCAGTTATTCTGAACGCTTTATTTAATCCATAGGGTAGATTGTTCTTGTTCAATCAGCCATGACTGTATTAATTAATTCAGTTATTCTGAACGCTTTATTTAATCCATAGGGTAGATTGTTCTTGTTCAATCAGCCATAACTGTATTAATTAATTCAGTTATTCTGAACGCTTTATTTAATCCATAGGGTAGATTGTTCTTGTTCAACCAGCCATTAATGTATTAATTAATTCAGTTATTCTGAACGCTTTATTTAATCCATAGGGTAGATTGTTCTTGTTCAACCAGCCATTAATGTATTAATTAATTCAGTTATTCTGAACGCTTTATTTAATCCATAGGGTAGATTGTTCTTGTTCAATCAGCCATAACTGTATTAATTAATTCAGTTATTCTGAACGCTTTATTTAATCCATAGGGTAGATTGTTCTTGTTCAATCAGCCATAACTGTATTAATTAATTCAGTTATTCTGAACGCTTTATTTAATCCATAGGGTAGATTGTTCTTGTTCAACCAGCCATTAATGTATTAATTAATTCAGTTATTCTGAACGCTTTATTTAATCCATAGGGTAGATTGTTCTTGTTCAATCAGCCATAACTGTATTAATTAATTCAGTTATTCTGAACGCTTTATTTAATCCATAGGGTAGATTGTTCTTGTTCAACCAGCCATTAATGTATTAATTAATTCAGTTATTCTGAACGCTTTATTTAATCCATAGGGTAGATTGTTCTTGTTCAACCAGCCATTAATGTATTAATTAATTCAGTTATTCTGAACGCTTTATTTAATCCATAGGGTAGATTGTTCTTGTTCAATCAGCCATAACTGTATTAATTAATTCAGTTATTCTGAACGCTTTATTTAATCCATAGGGTAGATTGTTCTTGTTCAACCAGCCATTAATGTATTAATTAATTCAGTTATTCTGAACGCTTTATTTAATCCATAGGGTAGATTGTTCTTGTTCAACCAGCCATTAATGTATTAATTAATTCAGTTATTCTGAACGCTTTATTTAATCCATAGGGTAGATTGTTCTTGTTCAATCAGCCATAACTGTATTAATTAATTCAGTTATTCTGAACGCTTTATTTAATCCATAGGGTAGATTGTTCTTGTTCAATCAGCCATAACTGTATTAATTAATTCAGTTATTCTGAACGCTTTATTTAATCCATAGGGTAGATTGTTCTTGTTCAATCAGCCATAACTGTATTAATTAATTCAGTTATTCTGAACGCTTTATTTAATCCATAGGGTAGATTGTTCTTGTTCAACCAGCCATTAATGTATTAATAAATTCAGTTATTCTGAACGCTTTATTTAATCCATAGGGTAGATTGTTCTTGTTCAACCAGCCATTAATGTATTAATTAATTCAGTTATTCTGAACGCTTTATTTAATCCATAGGGTAGATTGTTCTTGTTCAATCAGCCATAACTGTATTAATTAATTCAGTTATTCTGAACGCTTTATTTAATCCATAGGGTAGATTGTTCTTGTTCAATCAGCCATAACTGTATTAATTAATTCAGTTATTCTGAACGCTTTATTTAATCCATAGGGTAGATTGTTCTTGTTCAATCAGCCATAACTGTATTAATTAATTCAGTTATTCTGAACGCTTTATTTAATCCATAGGGTAGATTGTTCTTGTTCAATCAGCCATAACTGTATTAATTAATTCAGTTATTCTGAACGCTTTATTTAATCCATAGGGTAGATTGTTCTTGTTCAACCAGCCATTAATGTATTAATTAATTCAGTTATTCTGAACGCTTTATTTAATCCATAGGGTAGATTGTTCTTGTTCAATCAGCCATAACTGTATTAATTAATTCAGTTATTCTGAACGCTTTATTTAATCCATAGGGTAGATTGTTCTTGTTCAATCAGCCATAACTGTATTAATTAATTCAGTTATTCTGAACGCTTTATTTAATCCATAGGGTAGATTGTTCTTGTTCAATCAGCCATAACTGTATTAATTAATTCAGTTATTCTGAACGCTTTATTTAATCCATAGGGTAGATTGTTCTTGTTCAACCAGCCATTAATGTATTAATTAATTCAGTTATTCTGAACGCTTTATTTAATCCATAGGGTAGATTGTTCTTGTTCAACCAGCCATTAATGTATTAATTAATTCAGTTATTCTGAACGCTTTATTTAATCCATAGGGTAGATTGTTCTTGTTCAATCAGCCATAACTGTATTAATTAATTCAGTTATTCTGAACGCTTTATTTAATCCATAGGGTAGATTGTTCTTGTTCAATCAGCCATAACTGTATTAATTAATTCAGTTATTCTGAACGCTTTATTTAATCCATAGTGTAGATTGTTCTTGTTCAATCAGCCATAACTGTATTAATTAATTCAGTTATTCTGAACGCTTTATTTAATCCATAGGGTAGATTGTTCTTGTTCAATCAGCCATAACTGTATTAATTAATTCAGTTATTCTGAACGCTTTATTTAATCCATAGGGTAGATTGTTCTTGTTCAATCAGGCATAACTGTATTAATTAATTCAGTTATTCTGAACGCTTTATTTAATCCATAGGGTAGATTGTTCTTGTTCAATCAGCCATAACTGTATTAATTAATTCAGTTATTCTGAACGCTTTATTTAATCCATAGGGTAGATTGTTCTTGTTCAATCAGCCATGACTGTATTAATTTATTCAGTTATTCTGAACGCTTTATTTAATCCATAGGGTAGATTGTTCTTGTTCAATCAGCCATAACTGTATTAATTAATTCAGTTATTCTGAACGCTTTATTTAATCCATAGGGTAGATTGTTCTTGTTCAATCAGCCATGACTGTATTAATTAATTCAGTTATTCTGAACGCTTTATTTAATCTACGAGAGCTGGTATTTTAACTCTATCCCAGCGCAGGAAGATGTGGTACAAGGTCGGAAGGTGAGGGTTGAAAAGCCAACACACAAGAGGTGTCTGCATTGTGTCCGTCAAAAAATGCCTGAGCAACCTCGTTGACAGTCCCTGGTAATGGCGTCTCAAGCTATTAGTGATAAACTAACCCCTATTAAAACTTTGAATCTAAAAATATCTATCAATTAAACACCAAATAAAAAAAAAATGCTTTTTCAATTTTTAGCAAAAGAGTTCAGTTTTCTATATATATATATATCTAAATAGGCGATAGGTACGTATATAGTATGCACACCGGGGTGGAGATAAGCACCTATATAGAAGGCGCAGACAGAGGTGCTACTTTTTATAGAAATATGTCATACCTTTGCCCTGGGCAACGTAAGAGGAATGGTGGGGAAGAAACAGCTTTCGCAAAAGTCAAAATGAGAAAGTAGCGGTGAAATGGGGCGACCAGGGAAGAGAAAAGTAGAAAGATAAAGAGACGGCTATAGTGCGAGGGAGAGAAATAGAAGTTTGAACATAAAGATGTTACACACGCGATTTTTCTTCTATTTTATATTTTTATGACCCCGAGCAACGCCGGGTAGCCCTGCTAGTCTTTTTATATACTGCTTATGTATATGTAATATTAGTAGCATATTGGTTTTGGAAGGAACATTTCATTAATTAACTATTATTTATTATTGCTTTTAAATTCAATGATTGTTTTGAATTTAAGGCAAACCAGACTCAAAGTCAGCAACAAACGGTGTTCGGTCAAATTTAGTTCCTGATATTAAAGACGTCTTGTTTTTGGTCGCTTACTCATCTGGTTTGCCAAGTTTTGTACTAATTTTATTTATTTGTATTTATATTTATTAAATTGTTAGATGAAAGTACAGAATAGTTAACAAAGCCCCCTCCCTATGTTAAGAATAGCTTTCTAAATAATCTTCTGCAGTTTACGGACCGTGCGGAAATAATAACGTTATTATTTAGAAAGCCATTCTTAACATGGGGAGGAGGCTTTGTTAACTATTCTGTACTTTCACCTAACAATTTAATTAATAAATTTGGGAAACTGAAACTCTCGCCGGAAGTTATATTACAGATGAAGTTTGATATCAGGAACTAAATCTAACCGAACACCGTTTGCTGTTGACTTTGAGTCGCGTACTCTTCTGGTTTGCCGATTTAATAGGACAAATAGTTCTGTTTCGCAACATTGTTTCATTTCCGGGACAAATATTCAGTATTTCTGTTCAAATGTTCCTTTCTTCAGAGGGGCCGACTTGATTTTCAACAAGTTAAGACTATAAGCATATCGATGCAACATTTTACAAATATTTAAGTTAAAAATTATAAACACTATTTCATTTCATTTTAGAAACTAAACCATCACATGGAAAAAAAATAATAATTTGTATTTATCAAAGCAAGAAACACAAATTTATAAGGGACAAACTCACAAACACGCACAAGCAGCAAATATATATATATATAAGTAGGTGTTTACCTTCCTCCGACCGCGTGAAGATGTGACACAAAAGTGGAGATTGAAAAGCCAGCGCACAAGAGCTTTGTGCACACTGGTCGGCAAAAATGCCTAAGCAGCCCCGTCGGCATTCACCGATAGGAGAGCTTCAGGCGATAATCAATAAACTCCTCATAAAGAAGAGTTAAAGCCTGGATGGGAGAGTGTATCTCTTCGAACTGCACAGCACCAACCCTAACCTGCCCGACAGATGCAACGTAATCATCGACTCAAAAATAATCATCGACTCAAAAATGATCATCGACTCAAAAATGATCCAGACTATGTCGGACTGATTGCCGAGGACGTATCCTCGATTTGACGGGTAGAAGTGTTCAGTAATTATTATGTTATTTTTAGTTATTATCGCCTGTGGTGAGGATTGAACCTTCAGAAGACTGTCACTTAGAAATTATTGATAACCAACGCCTTTATCCGTTACGCCATGGATCCATGTAGACAATTCTAGTATGAATTTTGGAACTTTTAACCCTAATCTTGTTTTTAGATGTGTACTTATTACGATATAGAAAAACAAGTTTAGGTTAAAATTCTGGTTTAATTGTTCTAGTTATCCGTATTTTGTAATTAACTGAACATCTAACCAATATTTCTCTTAGCTATCTATACATTTCTCTCACTCCTCTCAGTCTATGTTGATTCAACCACTTTCTAATATTTCATAATGTCTCTCTAGAGAAAGAGTGACTCTTTTTTGTTGGTGTCGTCATCTAATTTACATGTGTGTCTGTGCACACTACTAAGACGCATGTCTATTAGATGGCAAAATAACGCGCCCTTTTACTTCTATATAGCAACAACAACAACAACAGTAATAATAATAATAATAATAATAATAATAATAATAATAATGATAATGATAATGATAATAATAATAATAATTAATTAATTACTGATAATAATAATAAAGCCTGGATGGGAAATCAGACTGGAAATCTAAATCACCAAACTTCAAAAAGAAACTAAACCTGTAAATAAGATGAAAAAGAACAGAAAATGGTAGAACAGGGAAAATCTGATTCACAAGGAAGGACTAAATAAGAAACATGAAGAACTATAACAAAAGATAGCAGCAAAAAAGGGAAGATTGAGACGATACAGATATAAATCGGAACAGTGCAAACAAAATAGGACCTTTGAAAACAATGAAAGCCAGTTTTATTTACACATAATCAGAGGAAGAACAAGAACAAAACAATTGGACCCAACAGAAACAAAACACTTCTGGGGTAAGATATGGGGAAAGACACAAGACTACAGCAGAAATGTTGAATAGCTGAAAAACATGAAAGAACAACTTCAGGAAATTGAAGAAGGAACAGAAACAGAAATTTATGAAGAAACGATCAAGACAACCCTAAGAAAAATTGTAAACTGGAAAGTGCCAAGCCACTATGGAATACATGCATACTGGTTTAAAAAAATCAGAACTCTAGATGAAAGACTAACAAGAAAACTGAGAAGATATATCCACAAAACATATGTACCAGAATGGATAAACAAAGAAATAACTACACTAATACAAAAAGACAGTGAAAATGGAATGATCCCAAATAACTACAAACCAATAACTTGTTTACCAACCATGTGGAAAATTCTAATGACACAATTGAAAGAACAAATCTATTACTTCCTTATTAGTCGTTGACTACTCCTCAAGATACAGAAAAAATGCTGGAAAGGGAAAAGGGGGACGCATGACCTCTCATACATAAATCAAAATATACCGAAGGAGGTAAAAATCAGAAAAAAGAACATAGCCATGGCATGGATCGACTACAAGAAAGCTTACAACAGAATCCCTCAAGTATGGATAATTGAATGTACAACGTATCCGACAAGATTATCAATCTTATTAAGAAAGCAATGGGAACATGGAGACTTGAACTGACAGCTTGAGGACAACACTTGACTGAGATAAGAATACAGAGAGGCATCTTCCAAGGAGATTATTTATCACCACTATTGTTTAGCATAGCCACAATGCCACTCAACAACAACATACTCAGGAAATATGATGTTTACTGATACCGAACAAAGAATAAACTACCTCATGTATATGGACGACCTGAAGCTATTTTCAAAAGCAAAAAGGAACTGGAAAAGCTGATAAACATAACCAGAATATTCATCCAGGACATTCAAATGGAATTCAGAATGGAAAAGTGTGCACTACTGGAAATGTTAAGGGGAAAACTGGAGACAGCAGAGGACATGGAACTGCTCAACCAAGAGGAGATGAGGGCACTTGGCGAACAGGATACCTATAAATATTTAGGAGTTCTGGAAGCAGACACCATCAACTCTACAGAAATTAAAGTGAAGATTGGAAAATATATCTGAGAAGAACAATAAAACTCTTAGAAACGAAATTATATAGTAGAAATCTAGTAAAAGGAATAAACACCTAGACAGTATCACTAATAAGATGCTCTGGACCATTCAGAGGCTGGACAAAATAAGAACTTAAGCATCTTGACCCGAAGACTAGGAAAGTAATGATGATGCAGAATGCACTACACCTGATGGGTGATACTGGCCGACTCTATGTGAAAAGGAAAGAAGGTGGAAGAGGACTGGTAAGTATAGAACATTGTGTTAAAGACAAAAAAAGAATTAGAAAAATACATAACCCAGAACACAGAAAGGCTGATCATCTCGAATGCGGAAACAAACCCACATAAACTACAAACATTAACCAGTCACATGGAAGTTGCAAGAGAAATAAAACAGAAATGTTGAAGGAACACCACGTGAAACCGAAGGAACTGAAACTGCAAGAAATCTCATAAACTACCCCCACAAAAAACACAATGTGATAGCACCAGCCTCAGCTGATACCATACACAGTCATGAAGGGTCAAGGAGAATGGAAAGACCTCCACTGGAAAGATGCTGAGAGTACTGGGACCTTGGGGAGGCTTATTGCCACTCAAATGCCAGAAATGACCAACGGTCGTTGCAAGCCACAAATCAATGGTATACGGCTATTGCGATAATGCAAAATAATTTGCAATGTTTATCGGAAAAGGTGGGGAGGGTTAGAAATTTGAGTGACTTATCGTCATTCAGACTCCAGGTAACACCATTAGATATTGTCAGTGAACAATCACTGATAATGACTTGTGTGCATGTTACCCATTTCTCTCTAAGCTATCTATGTATTTCTCTCAGCCCTCTCACTCTATGTTGATTTAACCACTCTCTAATATTTCTTACTGCCTCTGGTAGCATTTAGAAAAAGAGTGTCTTTTTTTTCAGTGTGGCCATCTAATTTACATATGTGTGTTCTTACACACCACAAAACTCATGTAAATAATACGGCAAAATAATAAGTCTCTTTCAGCATCATCATTGAGTTGTGGTGGTGTCACGGATTCTCCTGACTCTTTCACGCCATCTCGCTCTATCCTCCATCACACCTGGTAGGTCTTCATAGATGCATTGTTCGTCTTCTGTTAGTTGTTTGATGTAGGTTCTGTGCAGTCTCCCCACTCAGCCACATCCCTGTTTTGCCATCCACAGAAGAACATCGCTGATGATTTCAGACTTAGTTCTCCAGCAATGTCCAGCAAATCTGGTTTTTCTCTCTCTGATCAGGGCTGAAATCTGAGGGATGTGTCCATAGAGTTGCGCTCTCTGGGATGCTGTCTCCAGGAGATGTTAAGAGCAGCTCTTAGCATTCTGGTGTGTACACCATCAATTTTCTTCTCCAATCTTTTGGTGAAAGTCCAAGTGCTACTTCCATATACAGGTACCGATAAAACAACGGCTTCAAAGAAGTCACGTTTCATCTTGGTAGGAAAAGTTGACTTCCATCTTATCCACTCCTGCCCAGGCTTTGCTGATTCGCACCTTCAGTTCACACTCTGTGGAATTTTTCTTGTCAACTTTACAACCAAGATAAGTAAACTCGTCGACATTTTTTAGACAAGTCGCACTAAGAGAAGAAATATTTCCATGTTGGTTCAGGAGAATGTGCTCTTTTTTGCTTGTGTTGACAAAAAGCCCAATGCAATTTGCTGTTTCTTCAAGACAGTATAATAGGGTTTCTGTCTGTCTAGTTGTGTCAGCAAAAATTGCAAAGTCTTTTTCCTTCTCTATAAGAATAATATAGAATAATAATGCATATATATAATAAATAATAATAATATATATAATAAATAATATAATAATAATAATAATAATAATAATATAAATAATAATAATAAATAATATAAATAATAATAATAATATAAATAATAATATAAATAATAATAATATAAATAATAATAATAATATAAATAATATAAATAATAATAATAATATAATAAATAATAATAATGATGATAATGATATAAATAATAATAATAATAATAATAATAATAATATAAATAATAATAATAATAATATAAATAATAATAATAATATAAATAATAATAATAATAATAATAATAATAATAATAATAATAATAATAATAATAATAATAATAATAATAATAGAAGTAAAAATATTATCTTTAGTTATACAAAAAGAATTGCTTCATAGATGTCAGTTTATAAATCATCGAATCAAATCAATGTCAAATAAATAGTGGTAGTGGTCGTAACCCAATGGTTCACGGGTACGACGAGTATACATAGATTTAAAATTAGAGTATTATTAGTAATAATAATGGTAATAATATTAGTAATAGTAATAATAATAGTAATTTATTATATATGTGCTGTAGCATGATATCAAAGTGGCAGGAATTCGTAAACACCTAAATTGGTAAACAAAGTGTGTGTGTGTGTGTGTGTGTGTGTGTGTGTGTGTGTGTGTGTGTGTGTGTGTGTGTGCGCGCGCGCGTTCAGCTAAAAGTAAAAATAACTACAAAACAAACAGCCACAAAGTTGGTATATTCTTAATAAGCGTTGCCCTGGATGAATAATATCGAAAAAAAATTAAAACAATATTCATTCTTTGGAGGTCAACTGGCCCAGATTTCGTCGGGGGGGTCGACCTTTTAGCCATTTTATGTACTAATTTGGAAAGAAAATGCCGACTTATTCCTCAAATAATCTATTATATAAAGGATAGATGTGTGCGTGCGTGCGTGCGTGCGTGTGTGTGTGTGTCCAGAGAATGATGGGCTGGACAGATGAAAAAGAGGGTGTTGCAGAGAGGGGAAACGGAGGAGAGATAGAGAGATAGAAATTTTAATAGAAATATGTTACACTTTTGCCCCGGGCATCCCCATGTAGCCCTGCTAGTAATAAATAGAAGTAAAGAGACTTAATTTTAGTTATGCAAGAAGAATGTTCTAACAGATATGTCACACTTGGTACATTTTCGACTGACATCAAAGTGGAACAAATAGTGGCAGTGGCTGTGACTGTGACTCAACGGGTCACGGATATGTCTAGTATGTTTTAAATACAAATGAACCAAAAACAAAAGGTTTATGGTGAAACTCTCCGGTTCCTGAAGTACATTAGTGTCCCGTTGTTTAAAAGGTTCACAGTAGATGAGAAATGTTTTTTTTATCTTTTTCTTTGAACTTTCTTTTCGCTCGCCAATAAAGAAAGAAAAGGCAACAAAGCCCCCCTCCTCCCCGGCCGAATCAGAGGTAATCATGGTAATTTAATGAATGGCGATAAACTTTAAAGAAAGCGCGTAAAGCCGCCTTTTCTTGGTGTGTGAAAAGAGTCCTGTTTAATTGGCATAAGTAGTCATAAAAAAGGAAATATTTCTGTCATTCATAGATTTGCTCAGACAATTCGACTCGCTACTTTTTATTCTGTACTTTCCATCCTGACTTTTCGGTGCAAAATCCGCAGGAGGTATTTTCTTATAAACAAACTAGCATAGCTAACCGGCGTTGCCCGGGGGAGGGGCACGGACAACAAAATGAAAGAGTTAAAAAGTGTGCGTAACATCTCTCTCTCTCTCTCTCTCTCTCTCTCTCTCTCTCTCTCTCAAATTAAAAAAAAATGTTTTTGTTGAGGCCTTGCAGGGTCGGTAATAATCAAGACAAACGCAGTGGTATAATTAACAAAAGTATGTACATGTTTAATTCTGGGGCCATAACTGCCACCAGTAACAGAATTTACTTCCTTCTCAACATGTGACACAAGGTCGGAAGGTGGAGAGAAACAAGCCAACGCCCCTAAAAAAGGGGAACTCTGGCCTCGTAAAAATTGCCTGGGCAGCCCCGGCGGCATTTTCATGTTGGGGCGCCTCAAGTAGTTAGCAATAAACTAGGAGGGGGGGTAAGACCTGGGAGGGTGAACCTCTTAGGACTACCCAGGACGAATACCTCAGTCTGACAGATAAACAGCCACCGAAATGTCACAGTTTCTGTCAGACTGATTGTCGAGGTCGGATCCTCGACTGGTATGTGCCCGGATGACAAATGAATGATTTACTTCCTTCCCTTCGCAGAAAGATGTGGCACAAGAAAAGGGGATGCAGATAACAGAAGCGCGTCCTCAAGTAAACGACAACGGTTTATTGCGTCGTGGAGAAACCCCGCAAAACAAAACGCAGAGAAAATTAGAAAGGGGTATAGGCTTTTTGTCTCAGACAGCTTAGAATACCCTGTAGATGACCCCATGAGAAGAACAAGTATTAAAATATTAAGAGATACTGGAGCAACCCAGTCTGTAATATTGAAGAAGTATATGCCACATGAGGCGAATACAACCACGGGCTAAACGTGCCGAAACAAGCGGTGATGATAAGGGAAACGACGTCGTTGACCTTTCTCAAACATGTGTGGGTCACGAAGTAGAAGTGAATTCTAGGCTCGGAGAGACCCCAAAACAAGATCCCCACATTAGTTGGAGAAACCCCGATATCATGGACATCAGTCACCCATGAGGAGAGAGAAGATGCCAAAATCGCCCCACTTTTCAGAGAAGCGGTGGACGAAGAAGAGCTGAACGAAATACCATCCTGGTACTTCGTCAAAGACGGTACATTGGTGAGGAAGTGGAGACACTCACATACACTCGCCCTAGAGGAATGATCAATTGTATACCAGTTTGTCCTACCAAAAGGGTACAGAAATAAAGTACTAAAGACGGCCCATGAAACACCCAGGGGAGGCCATATGTGTATTCAAAAAACGCATGTCCGGAATCCCAACCACTTTTATTGGCTGGGGATCCGTAAATACGTATCGAAGTACTGTAAGACTTGCCACACATGTCAGATGGTGGGTAAGCCGAACCAGCGAACCATCTCTACTCTTCTCCATCTGATCCCTGTGTTTGAGGAGCCATTCTGCCGGATCCTCATCGATTGTGTTGGTTTACTTCGAAGACCAAACATGGGAATTAACACATATTAACGATTTACGCCTGTCTATGGGTCTGTCCTGTGCAGTTCTATGAGGTCCACCATCCCAGGCTTCGCCTCCCCTCTTTGGGGAGGAGTAAGTTTATTGCTTACTGCCTGAGGCGCCCCTGCCGGGGAATGCCAACGGGGCTGCCCAGGCAATTTTTAAATCCCACTTTCCCGACCCGACCTTGGGTCACATCTTACTTGTGGGAGTAAGATAAAAACTGACCTTGTGCCTAACTCCTGGAGAGGAGTAAATCAATACCCCTCAGGAATATATTGGCTGGGAAAATTTAGAAAGCTTTGATCATCTTCTTCTCCATCGTTTGACTGCTTAAGGTAGTGCAATTCGACCAGGAATAAAACTTCATGTCTAAGATGTTCAGGCAGGCCATCAGCAGCCTGGACATGACGACAATAAAATCCAGTGTGTATCACTGGAGCACTTCCATTCGACTTTAAAGAATATGATGTGAATGTTCGGCCATCACAACGACTGGGACAGTTCTTAATGTTCACGGCACAAGATGCTACCCAGGAGTCACTGAGATTAAACCCGTTTAAGCTTGTTTTCGGGCATTCGGTGCGTGGTTCACTCTCTCTGCTGAAAGATAAATGGTTGCAGAAGAGTTGTGAGAATAAATCCCTACTTGATTACGTATCACGGTTCCGGGCATGATTGCACGAAACAAGCGAGTATGCGCTACAAAATCTCAAATTGGTCCAGGGCAAGATGAAGAGGTGGTATGACTGGAACACTGCCCCACGAACCTTATCTCACGTCTGATATGTATTAGCATGTAGCACAAGTTAGTTGGAAAAAAAAAACAATAAAGTGATCGATCGTAGTTTCTACAAGAGATAATATAAAAATTATTTCATTTAAAAACTGTACATTACAGCGTTTGTTGGGTGTACCCGCGTTTCATCGATCTGATCATGTTGGATTTGAGGTACCAACGGGATTTTTACCCCAAATCTAGCATGACCAGATCAATGAACCCCGAGTACGCCCAACAGATTGTAATGTATAGTTTTTAAATAAAATGTGTTATGTGTGTGTGAGAGAGATATTCACTGTTTTCTCTTGATAAATGTCCAAAAAGGTTACTTTTCTTATTTGTGTTGTAGCATGATATCAAAATGAATTTCATTGGCTTAGGTTAATCCCTCGGACAAGCAGATCTTGCTTAATCTAACATTTTGATCCAACTTGATTCACTTTAATCCGATTTTAAATGTTTTTTTGCCCAGACGCAAAAATGGATTCCTTTTGTGTTTTGATCAACCACAAACGTATTCACAAGTCATTTGCCAATTTGCCCGTTAACAAACACTGTAATTCACCTCGGCAAGGGGCGAGCATTATATTGAATACCTGACGATTCTTTGGCTGAAGCTCTTAAATATATATACGAATAAAACTCTGTGGATCGTGTTTCTCCCAGGCTTTCTTATGTCTAATGACTATGGATCAAATTTAATGCAAATCAGAAATATTTGAATTTTGAAATCGGAAATATCTGAATTTGCACAACGTTTCCACCCTCTCGTTGCCCTCTTTGAAGAAAAAAACTGTAAATATATATCTGGTAGACCATATAGATTGGTGAATTGAATAAACGAAAGAACTATCGAACGAACTCAAAAAAAATTGTATGTGTGTGTATTGACAGTCGAAAGTAATAAAGACAAAAAAGAACAAGAACATAAGTCAGTAATGAGACTGCATACCTTCCCCTGACAACGTAAGAATGGGCCAAAGCCTTATCTGGGCCTTACTTCTTCATATTGTATGAAGTATTCCCAAAGTTATGCATGGAAACGCTGATAACGCAAAACCTATGATCTGATCAGGCTGAAATTGTGTATCAGATCGATAAATTATTTTTTTTTTTTTAACTCAGAAGTTGAAATTCCGTCATAATTTCGACCATGGATATTTACGATGCAGGACTTCATTGGCTACGATATGGACCAAGTAGCGAGTCTCTACGATAAACATAACCGAAATTATCGCCAAAAGTGTGACCTTTCCGTAACCTTGACCTTTGACCTCGATATCCCTAAAATTAACTTAGTTCAAAATTAAACCATGACCTATATTTTGATTAAATTTGGTGACGATTGGTCAAGCGATGTGAACGCTAAGGTGTACACAAACACACATAGTGATACAACTCAGCCGAAAACATAACTTGTAATAACAAGATTGGAACAGTCCATGATATGCAAAAGGGAATAACACCACAAGTAGTAAACTATTTAACTTGCATCCAAAGGGGAGAGAGAGAGAGCACGAACAGAAAACGACTAATTTGGGATTTTATCTTTTTATTTATTTAAAAAAATATTTAACTGGCTTTGCAAACTCACTTGTTTTTCTTACCCGCCGGAAGAATTGTTGGCATTGTTATGGCAACATAGGAACTGTCTTGTCTCTTGGCAGATCCTTCTTTATCGTGATGAGGTACGGTTAAATTCGATCCTAGGAGGCTATTCTCCCAAGCATTACCTTCACCTCTGGGTGAGAGGTTGGTGTATTGCCTGTGGTCTACCAGGGAATTTCAACGGGTCATTTGTATTATTCGAGAGTCTGTCCTGGGGGGGGAGGGGTTTCTTCACGTTAAACTGTCCTTATGTCATATCATGTTGCCATGTGAGATACGCAAATAAAGGAGTTTTTTTTTGTTCGCCTATTCTTTTCATGCCAGCTGGGAATTCTTGGGACATTCTGATTCTAGGGTCTGGTTTGCAACACGTCCGACCCTTTTGTATGAATTAAGTAGGTATTATTCCGTTTGGTGCTGGGATGCTATTCTCCCGCGTATTACCTCTTCCTTTGTTGTGCTAGTCGTTTTTTTTATTATAACAATCTAACCTAACGGGACACATTTTTTTTCTAATTATACTAAAGCTGAGTTAATCAACGTTTGTTTCTCGAAAGTTTTTTTTATTATATATTTTAATCACACAAAATACATACGAAAATATTCCTCATTTCTGAATTGAGTTGCATTTGAAAAAAAAATTTAATTGTGCTAATTGCCCCTAAATTGCAATTAAGCGACACAGCTCTTACTAAGTTTCCGTCTATAACTCTCTTCCTCTCTCACTGTACTTTTGTTTGACTCCACCTCTCTCTTTCTCTCTCTGTTTATTAATTTATGTTTGTTAGAATGTAATAAAAAAAAGGAAAAAATTAAAATAGACAGTTATAGTCCATTATGAACAAAATAACACCACAAATAGTAAAACTATTTAATCCGTAGCAGAGAAAGAGGGGAAGCAGAAAGTGACTAATTTGGGATTTGTCTTTTCATTCATTTGTTTTATTTATCTATCACTCTCGCTTGCGTCCCTCTCCATCTCTCTTTTTATTAACAGTCGAAGATAATAAAGATAGAAAATGATAAACAGATTGGAATCGTCCATTATAAACAAAAGGGAATACACACAAGTAGTGTAGCAGTTACCTCCTCCTTTCAAAACATAACTACACCGGTTTGCCGGTAGGTGTCGCTTTTTCACCGACAGGTGGCACTGTAAAGCGACACCAGAGTTATCTGCCCTTCTGACTATAAAAACCGGTGGATAACGGAAAATCCCTCTCTTCCTCACCGACCTGCCTCGGCAGGCAGACGCTGACACTAGCGTTCCGTTTCACTCTTCTCTGGTCGGCAGAACGACGCTAATACACTAGCGTTTCGTCTCACGCTTTTCTTCTCAACCAGCATAACAACTACCAACACACGTGGGCAAACAACGGTAAGAGTTCTCAACTCGTTTTCTTTGTGTACGGCTTTTCAAAGACTTTTCCTACGCCGGATTCATTTCTTCTTATACCTTTTCAAGAACTGTTTTTCCATCGACACACATGCATACATCACACACTTCATCATTCCACGTACACACACGTTCAATAAACGTTATTTGAACTATCTCCTTTTGTTTGTTAATTATTACTCTGTCTTTGCATGCAACAATTGCTTGATTTACTGAACACGTTTATAATCGGGGGACACGACCCTCGATCCGAACAATTGGTGACCCAACGTGCAAGCTTTGTTGCATGGGGCAGGGTAATTAATTTCGTACAAGAACAAAAAAAATATATATATCATTTCTCGTTTTTTCTTTCGTGGTGAAACGAATTACGCATCCATCTTTTTCCTTTTTTTTTCTACCCACGTGGTAGAAATATACAAACAAACAAAAGAAAAGAAGCCGCCATCTTTTTTTTTTTTCCTGGCCACGCGGAAATACCCAAACAAAACAAAACAAAAACATTCCTCGGCTTTTCTCCGAGTATAAAACAAATTACAATTTCATTTTTTTTCTTCTTCTCTTTCTCCACCCGGAAAAATATATACAAAGAAAAAGACAAACTTTTGCCAATCCTTTTTTTTTCTTTTTCGACGAACAAAAGGACCTTACAAGACGCCACTTCCTTTGTTTTGAACACGTGGAGATAAAAAGAAAACAAAAGAAAACAAACGCTCACGCTGCCCATCTTTTTCGTGACCACATGTTGATAAAAAAAATTTTAAATTGCCGCCATCTTTTTTCCGGACCACGTGTTGATAAAAATTTTTTTAAAAAAACGCCATTTTTATCTCTCGGAAATTCAAACAAAAAAAGAAAATACGAATTTATTTTCTGTTTTAACAAAAAGGGAAGCCGCAATCTTTTTCTCTAACCACGTGGAAATGAAAATTCAAACAAACAAAAAAGAAAATACGAAAAAAATTTTTTTCTTTCTTTTCAACAACAAAGGAAAGAGAAGCCACCATTCTTTCTCTACGTGGAAACTAACATTCAAACAAACTAAAACGAAAACAAAAAATGTCATTCCTCGTGTGAAAAAAATTACGACTCCATTTTTTTTTTTTTTTTCTTTTTCCTTTCTACCCACGTGTTGGAAATATATATATAAAGGAAAAGAAAACTACAAAACGACCAACACATGACGACAAACACGAACAACATCACCCTTCAAGGGCTACCAACCCTCTTCAACAACTGGACCCATCAACTTGAACAACCAACTCTTCCCGGACATTCATCAAACATTTCCGGACATCACTGACGACACTATGGAAGAAATCACACCAGTTCAAAATGAGTACAACTGCACAAGCACCACTAAATACTCAACAACTGGGGGACACATCAACTCGAACGACGCGCACCAACACCAGTACAGACCCACTTGTACCTGGACCTGCTAACTCACTTGCAGACATTTGTGCATCTGACTTTGACCATAGTGTACCACCGATCTCAACAACTAGATGTTTGTTCATCAGCTCCACAACACGGACTAATTAACATGAACAACATCAACAACTGCACAGACTCACTTGTGCTCATTCATCAACACCGCGCAGACTCACTTGTGCTCATTCATCAACACCTGCACAGACTCACTTGTGCTCATTCATCAACACCTGCACAGACTCACTTGTGCTCATTCATCAACACTGCACAGACCCACTTGTGCTCATTCATCAACAATTGCACAGACTCACTTGTGCTCATTCATCAACACCTGCACAGACTCACTTGTGCTCATTCATCAACACCGCACAGACCCACTTGTGCTCATTCATCAACAATTGCACAGACTCACTTGTGCTCATTCATCAACAATTGCACAGACTCACTTGTGCTCATTCATCAACAACTGCACAGACTCACTTGTGCTCACTCATCAATACCGCACAGATTCACTTGTGCTCACTCATCAACAACCGCGCACACCCAAGCACCAAACATTCCCGGACAACACTGACAATTCAACGTTCGTTCATCAGCTCCGCATCACGCAGACTAATCAACATGAACAACGCCACCAACAAGTGCAAATTACCTTGCACCAAACTTGATGCAGACCCAAACAACACGCAGATCCACATGCGTTACAAACACTCAATTCCGCAGACGCACTTGCGATCAATCATTCAATACAGATACAGAAATAAGTAGCGTGCACACTACTTTTTCTAATCTTCAACAGCAAAACAGACATACCCACAAAGAATGCTTCTCATCTACAACTGTTCATATTGAATAATATTTTCAATATTTTTCAATCTGGGGGGGAGTCCTTGTAGCAGTTACCTCCTCCTTTCAAAACATAACTACACCGGTTTGCCGGTAGGTGTCGCTTTTTCACCGACAGGTGGCACTGTAAAGCGACACCAGAGTTATCTGCCCTTCTGACTATAAAAACCGGTGGATAACGGAAAATCCCTCTCTTCCTCACCGACCTGCCTCGGCAGGCAGACGCTGACACTAGCGTTCCGTTTCACTCTTCTCTGGTCGGCAGAACGACGCTAATACACTAGCGTTTCGTCTCACGCTTTTCTTCTCAACCAGCATAACAACTACCAACACACGTGGGCAAACAACGGTAAGAGTTCTCAACTCGTTTTCTTTGTGTACGGCTTTTCAAAGACTTTTCCTACGCCGGATTCATTTCTTCTTATACCTTTTCAAGAACTGTTTTTCCATCGACACACATGCATACATCACACACTTCATCATTCCACGTACACACACGTTCAATAAACGTTATTTGAACTATCTCCTTTTGTTTGTTAATTATTACTCTGTCTTTGCATGCAACAATTGCTTGATTTACTGAACACGTTTATAATCGGGGGACACGACCCTCGATCCGAACAGTAGTAAAATTATTTAATCCAGGGAGGGGGTGGAGGATAGGGAGCAAGAGAGTGGGTGGGGGATAGGGAGCAAGAGAGGGGGTGGGGGATAGGGAGCAAGAGAGGGGGAAAGAGAGACCATTTAATTTGTGATTTTGTCGTTTCATTATTTTATGTTTGCAAATGCAGATTTTCATGATTAAAACAATCTAACCCGAGTTGAATGGGTGATCCAACGGGTCACTTTTTTCTGTTACTACACTTCATCTTTTCTGTCCTCAGTCAGTGAAGGAGAAATCTTTCTAGACGGATGCAATTTTAATTGTTGTCCCAATTAAGTGTGCTTCTTTTTGGAGAGCTGGATTTTCTTCACATTAAAAATCAACGCTGTGTTTAACTTTGCCCCCGTGGGTGGGGGGGGGTAGCGAGTAAATAGAGACTCAGAAAGAAAGGGCGGCAGACTATTTTATTAAAATCACTTCAACACCAAAGAGAAATGGGGGAAGGGGGGATGTAAAAGAAAGAATATGCGAGAGGAAATTATTTCTAGAAGAGAAAAGAAATACTGCGAAACGTTTTGTCCGGTGAAAAGAGCGGGGATTGCCTCTTCTGCGCATGCGTCGTTCCTTATGAACACCGATTTCTGTGTTGCACAATGTACGTTTTTTTTTTTAAATGACTCAACATTTTGGACTGTTTTGGTCGGTCGAAAGGGTCTAGGGTACAATTGAAAGAGAAGGCGGGTTCGTCAGTTGAACGGTATGACCTCTTCGGATAATGCGTCACTGAACATAATCTGCGGCATTCTGGGTGGGTGGATGCTTTCCATTGAGGGGTATTATGAGGGTTAGTTGTGAAAGGGGCCATTTTATTTTGTTAAGTGTTTGTTTTGTTTTTGCATGTTTAGGGATTTGGAAGACAGAGATTTTGCTATGGTTTGTCTTGTTTACGCATGTTAATAAAACGCGGCATTTCAACCCTTATAAGGTTATTTAATGCCCAAACCTGCTCTCTCTCTCTCTCTCTCTCTCTCTCTCTCTCTCTCTCTCTCTTATATATATATATATATATATATATATATATATATATATATATATATATATATATGAGAAAGAGAGAGAGAGAGAGCATGTATAAAAAGTTAGTTGATTCGAGTATCAAAACAAATTGAATCAAGAAATAAAGTCAGAATGATAGTGATCATCAATAAGCATCATAGTAATAATCAAGATAATAATAATATTAATTATAATTATGGCAATAATAAAATATGGAACATATATAGTATTATAAACAATATCAAATGTTAGTAGATATTTATAGAATATAACAGAATAATAAAACAATAGTATTAGAGAAATAATATCTAAATCTTTAAGAAAAATAAATAAATAGAATAGGGAAAAATACAAAATATATAATGAAGATATAAAGAATTCAAACATTAAAATTAAATTTTAAATATTAAAATAAAATATTAAAATTAAATATTTAATAAACTAAATAAAATTAACATAATTATATAAATAAACAATAAATTTATAGAAAATAAGATTTAAAAAAAAGAAAGATAAATAAAAGAATTAGTTGATATAGTCTGATAAAATATAACATATACCTGCATCTATATTTATTTTAAAAAAGGTTGGACTCCTTGAGAATAACAAGCAAAGGCAAATATACAAAGACGGACAAACATACAGAAAAACGATCAAGGGCCGTTTTTACAAAATTTGACAACATAATCAAGGCAAAAAAACGTACAGCGTGAATACTTAAAGGCGCATAGTTCTTAGATTAAAAGTGTGTATGATTTGTTCATATAAAATATCAACTTACTACACGACTAGAGCGAAAAATAGATTGCTGCTTCGGGTATCTTTTACAATAATCCGCAGAGTGAAAACGCTCAAAAAACAAATATACAACAAATAAAAGTAACTGTAGCCGATAAAAGTTATTTTCCAACTTATCTGTTACATTTGTTTGTATTTTAAGCCGTTTCAACTGCTATTTATTAGAAATCAGTATTTTTGTCACACGAACATGGGGAGGGGGGTTCGTAAGCGATGCTTGTAAATAGGCTTGTCGGCGCCATTTTGTTTTAGTAAAAATACATGCTAAAAAAAACAAGAATTTTTTTTTTTACATCTAATAAAAACCCATTTATACTACGTAAAAATACAAACAAATGTCATAGGTAAGTAGAAAATTATCTATTCTCGACGTAGGTCACATTCACTTGTTGTATATTTATTTTTTTAAACCCGTTTTCGTTCGTTTTTTTGGACCCAGTTCGCGACTCTGCAGATTATTGTAAAAGATACCCGCTGTTTCTAACCATGAGTGTGTGGGGGTTAAATTAAATCATTTCCAAATAAAACTTTATATTTAAATAAGTTTTCGTAGTATGAAAGTTAATTGTTCAAAGTAAATCAAAATGGAGTCTTCTTATCGTCGGTCAAATACGATTAATTCAACAAAAATATGGTATAAAATAACTGCCAAGATCTCTTCACGAAGAAATTCAAACTTAAGTATAATCAGGTCATCATTAACGGATTTCTATCAATAGAAAGCCGTTAATGATGACCTGATTATACTGGAGTTTAAATAATCCTGGTCTCTTCAACTAAAAACTTACCATTAAGGTAAATTTAACAATCTAAGGGAGATAATGCTACTAACAATTTGAAAAAAGTACATTAAAATAATATATATCTAAAAAAAGACCTGATTTCAAAGAAAAATTATATAATAATTGTTGAAGATAAGAAGACACTTAAATTTCTGTGGTGTCAACTGAAAGTAGAGAGGTTGAGAGAAAGACAGGCAGACAGAGTCGTTACCTTTTGTTTTTCTTCATAGAACATTATGAACTAATAAAATTAGTATTTTCTGTATACTTTTAAATTTGTTATGGTGTAAATTAAGGATGCATATAGTAAATAAAATAACGGAAGTAATTGCAGGAGGAAACTGTATTGTATTATTGAAGAAATTGTGTAGTCAACGCTTTCTCAATATAAGCGTAGGAAGAAAACGAAAGAAATCTAATTTTATTCTCTGTGTCTAAGAAGGAACTCTAGCATAATCAATAAGTAATAAAGTAGGAATCGAAAATTGCTATTGTACTGAAAAAAAAGGAAGTGACGAAAAAAGTTAAAAACATAATTTCATTCTATTTATGCATATGTGATCGGAGTTTTTTTATATCGAATTATGGTTTGTTCATTTGTTTTTTAACAGTAAATTAGCCAGTGTAAGATAAATCAGGAGAAATTAATAGAGTAATATTTATAATTCAAGCCAGAGGTAAAATTTAAAATAACTAAGGAAGAATCATAAACGAATCATAAATGGTTGCATCCCTAAGCAGCATAAATATTGAACGGCTGCTTGTATGCTTAAAAATGACGACCATCATAGTAAGTAGGTTTTAGAAGGAAAAGTTATTTTAACCAGTAATATTAACTTAATTATAAAACATACAATTGTTGATCTGATATTATAATTTGGACATAGATAGAGAAATGTAGGAATTTTTTTAACAATTTTGCAAGAAGCTGTTTCTGTTTATGTCAGAAACGAAAAATGGACATAGCTAGCCTTATTATTACCAGAAAGAGACTTAAGCAGACTAAATTATATTCGGGTTAATAGCATAGTTGAATTTTTTAAAAAGGCTAATCCAAATCAAGTATCGATTTATCAGATACATTTCTATTTCGATCTGATTTTCAAATCTCGACCAGATAATTATTGTTACATTTCATAATATTTAATTTTGAGGATGGGGCCGAATAATGTAAGTACAGAGACAAGTTCGGTAAATATATAGTCTTTAACCCCCCTGAAAGCACACTCAACGTTTCTCAGAAATAAATGAGGACCCTTATTGTAAAAGGTACCCCACTCTCTTCGATACCCGTGGTTATCGTTGTCGGCCACTCACGCACAGGTGGTTGATATCCCGGTCGCGGTGCTGAGTAAAACAGATACCTCACTCCGATCCGGTGTCACTGAACCACTTGTAACATAGGTGGTCCACTCGTGTCTCTATCTCTGTGCTCCCACGTCTGGTTCTCTGCGCAGAAATCTATCCAGACTGTGAACACCCTCTTTGGGCCGATGATCGTCAATAGTGGCAGTAAAAACCAAGATGTGTCGGTCGAATCTCCTCTAGGTCGGGATGAATGCGATGATAATGATTTCGTGGTTCTGTGAAGGCAATGTTACACAAGCAGAACAAATCGACAATAGGAATAATTCAAGCAACTCAGCGGTTTCTTTTTGTATCAAATAATTATTAACAAGATAAACAAATGTTTTTAAAATGTCGAACTAAAGTCTATTGTTTTGGTAAAATGTATTTGTTACTAAACTATTTCGCCGTTGTTCTCTCTAATCTGTGTGTGTGTGTGTGTGTGTGTGTGTGTGTGAATCTATTTACGACTGCTTGACTTCATTAATCTCTGTTGGAAAACGATGGCTGAGCACGGGGGCGGGGGTTCCGGCCAACACGAGCAGTATTGCGACCTACACGGGTCGAATCCCAGCTCCGACTGCCTTCTCTGCCAGCCGCTGGGGAACTCTTTTTGTCTCAACTCTCTCTACTCTTTTATTGAGAATGCGCCGACCTCTACGGGGAGGAGGGGCGAATTCTTGTCAGCATCCAATAAGATCACGCCACGAGAACAACAATGAGAGCAACGTGTCATAAGCGAAAAAAATGATAATAATTTTTAACAAAAAGTGTATATTTCATTTGGGCCGAAAAACGATATGACCTAAATTGCAATTAACATTCAAGGGCAGAAAGGTCAATACGAAAACAATTAAAACCAAAATACGATTTCGAATTGTTTGAAATTGAGATGGGAGTTCATTTACCAGGGCGATCAACTATGCTTTTTAACCTTGTTCTTTGTTTATACTGGAAACCTAATATGATGGTTGACTTTGAATAAGCTCGTGGCTAATTCATACTAGCGCTGTATTCTAGGCCCGGCCTTTCGCAGGGCCGCTTAATATTGTCGCATCTGCTTAATATTGTCGCATCTGCTTAATATTGTCACATTATGTACTCATTCTGCAAGTCCTGAACCCATTAGTAACAATTATGTTCAATTGTTTTTAATTTCTATAATTTTAAAGTTATAAATAAAATAAAATAAAACGTCGTATTTCATTTTTATGCATGTCAAACACGAACGCAGACTCCACGATAAGGTTGAATATTCTTTCATCAAAATGAAATATACTCATCATAATGTAATTTCAGTTGAAAACGTTCTTAATAAATAAACATACAGAAGCAACTTTATTATATATATATATATATATATATATATATATATATATATATATATATATATATATATATATATATATATATATATATATATACTAGAAGAATACTCGTCTTGGGACGGATAAAATTAATTCCCTAAACAGAACAGTTTTGCACTACTTTTATGCCCCCTACTACGTAGATGAAAATCAAGATTTAATGATACTAAACCTTATGTCTAGAATGCTTATTCAAATTTCGATCAAATCCATTACATGACTGTGATTCTAGAAAATGTCTAAAATTTAGGGTTTAAGCTTAAAAGGTTTTAATAAAAAAAATTGAAATTCAGAGAATCTTGCTTAATAGGTGTTTAATGAATATGGATCAAATTTGATTCAAATCAGAAAAAAAAAAGGAATTTTTCAAATGGGACGCTTTTCCCCCTAAAACCCCTTTTTAAATATTCCAAAGAAATTGAAATTTGGTGAATATTTATTAATTGATGCTAATACCTATTGTTACAATTTCACACAAATCAGGTGTATCTGAATTTTCACGAATGGTTTCCATCCCCTCTTTTATCCCTTTGCGTGAAACTAAATTAAACTAAATATAGTCCACATGACCCACCCTTACGCCTAGCAGCTGTGTTTCAAAATGCGTAATGATCGGTTAATTTGTTTAGGAGTGAATCCTGTACAGACAAATGTATAAGCATATACGCATACCTAAGTTTATATAAATAGAGATTAGTGCAAACACGGGCGAAGCGTATTTCATCCGGAAGGTGTACACTAGTTTATTTAAATAAATCGAATCGTTTATTTCCGTGGACAACCGACAGTTTAAATATCTGTGACGCCATGATTATTTATTCACTTTTGTCATCCCGCTCACGTGGTCCTCATAAAAAAAAGGGGACTCCGTTCAAAGAATCAAATAATATCGTTTCCTTAGGGATCATTCCCTTTTATTCTGATTTCGACAGAACCGGTCGACGTCTCCACAAAAATAAACATTTGTGACTTTGATAATAACTTAAATGCTCCGATTCAGTCGGAAAATAAAAGCTTAAACACGGACGGAGCCGTAGCGAAACGTGTTTAAAAGTTATTACCTTTTCAAGGGGGTAATTAGGGGTTCGGTCTATAAAAGGTGGTTCGCCAATTGTCATACAAGCAAAGGTTCGCCTTGGCACCATTCTAAACCTCACCTTAACTTGCTGCAGTGGGAAGTGGGTAGATAGAGGTTATTGCAGGTCGACGAGTATTCAGCGTGGAGAATACGTATTTCCCTGAGAGGTTTTGCCGCATTTTTCTTACATTAAGAAAAAAATAAAGCTTTGAATACAATTTCAATAAACTTTTTTCCCAAGCTCTGCCACCCCCCTCTCTCTCTCTCTCTCTCTCTCTCTCTCTCTCTCTCTCTCTCTCTCTCTCTCTCTCCATATATACGTATAATTATTTCTACAATCAGACAATGCCGCAGCCCACACAAACCATGAAAGCCACACACTGGAAGTCCTAGACTCGAGTTTCGCTCTCCTTTGGGTTCATCAGTGGAAACATATCCGACATCAGGTTCTGACACCCGAGTCACTTGCATGCGAGTACTCGCATGGAAGTTATCTCAGAGCTAAACTAACCGCAGATTTGGAATCAGTACCTTCAATCCGATGTCCTATCGATGCCAAAAGTTCTTGAACCTTTTTTAATACTCATTATACAAAATTAAAAGTAGGTAAAAATAACATTAGAAACAAATGTCCCGCCATTTTTTAGCGTTCCCTTTCCAGCCGACCGAACAACATATTTCCTTATAATAATCTGAACTTTTTTACTATCGGTAAGAAAAATAAATTAAAATATAAGTCAAGATTGTTTTTGTTTTCTTGTTTTTGTTTTCAGTTAGATAACAGTATCTATTCTACATTCTTTTTTCTTTTTTATTATTTGAATTTTTCTTTGTGTCTCTTTATAATCGGTTCGTCAGTTTATTTTATTTATGTTCTTTTCAAAGTACCAAATCTGCTTAGAAAGAGAAGTCAAATGAATGTTTGTCATTATTAAATGAATTGATATGTGAAGAAATTCTTTGTTTAATTGTTGCTGCTGTTGAGCCAATATATATATATATTAATTAATTTTATCGCTATTATTGTTGATTAAACTATACATTTATAGATTACATAATTTTCATGCAATTGTAATTAAGTGGGCATTTATTTTTATCTCCACAATTGCAAGTATTTATTGTGTCTACTGCTTTACAATTATTGTACAAGATTCAGAACTAACCGCGAGCACACACGCACGAGCACAACAGCCAATGTGCACCAGGGCCATAACAAATAATAAATTTCAAAAGAAAACCCAAGACACTTCAAGAAACGGAGATGACCGATAAAATAACGGTCAAAATCACACGTACTTAATAAACACACACGACTTTGACCAAGAGAAGCAAAAGATAATTAAAATATAACTATTAAAAATATCAAAATATCAAAACCCATACACACACACCCGCAGACCCACACATGTGCAGAAACGCCAAGCAATAACACATTTCCTCAAATGAAACAACACTCTTTCAAATCGAAAGACATTTCTTCAAATGGATTTACATATCTGATGAGAGCGGACCACCGCTTGAAACACGTTATATAAAATTATAAAATAACAAAATAACAAAATAATAAATAAATGTTGAAAAAACTTTTTACAAATGTTGATAGCCTTACTCCTTTACATATATACTTTTCTCTTGTTGGAACTGCACTAATACTGCACTACCCTCTTATATATATATATATATATATATATATATATATATGCTCCCTAATTATAGGTTAAGCATTCTGGTAAATGAAATAAGTTTTTCCACATAACGTAAAGCAATACTCTCCTATAATAAAACGAATTAAGTTCTCTTTGATTACCAATCCATCTCGATATTCCCCTTAGCTATGGGTGAAATAGTAGGATAGACTTGGCTTTCACGCGTTGATAAAGCAACTAGTATGGGAGAAGGAATAAAACTCTGAAATAATACCAGTATTTCTCCGCTTATCCCAGCATTTCTTCTAGTCATCTTAGATTCTTTATTTCTGAAAGATTATGAAATAGAGCTCTCTGTAAGGATCAAACTCACTAAGTTTGAGAATACAGGTCATCTGGATGCGTCAAGTAATTGACAAAGTGCCAAGATCTCATGACTCGGTCAGATAAAGAACGAACATGGAATTAGATCCGAGTTGACAGGCAAACAATGGGTGGCCTGTTTGTCCGACTTCCACGTCCGCTTTTCACTGTAATTATTGTTTCAGGGACAATTATTTTTCTTCTTAATTATTGCGTACCGGCGAACCTCGCTCAGGTCAAGGTACATTCTATTGAAAAATAAATAAATTCGCTGGACTTCAGACCCAACTAACATATTTTACAATGTATTGCACAGTGGATTATTCGGACTACTGTTCTCATCTTGGATGTTATTCTCACAACGTTTCAGTCGATGTAATATTCGACCTTCTTCGGATGCGTCTTGTCGAACTCGGGAATCTGTACGGAATTTCGAACAAAATCCTTTATTTAATCCACTAAGCACCCGTGGCGCAACAAAGTGTTAAGTAATAATCAGTTTTCTGGAGTTTGAAGGTTCAATCCGCGGTACGGGCGATACTAAGAATATAATTAAGAATTGCTTAAGACTTCTACCCGGTCATGGCTGACGGAACGAGAACAAGCCACCTCTATGGATTAAATAAAGAGTTCCGTTCAAAATTCTGTACAGATTCCCGAGTTCGTCATAAATATTTCCAAGTTTGACAAGATGCGTTCGAAGATGGTCGGAGGTAACATCGGTCGAAACATTGTGAGAATAACATCCAGGATGAGAACAGTAGTCCGAATAAACCAAATAATACAAATTATCAATCCTCATCTAAAAAATTCCGGAAAAAAAGTAAATGAAACATTGAAAAAAAAAGTAGGCAAACTTTTTATATCACAAATGTCTTTCCCTTTAAGTGATCAAGTATTACATCATAACTCATCAAAATTAGCTTTATCGTTGATTTTTACTTGATATCAAGTGACCACAAACAATTGGAACACTTTATTTATATACTATTAAAAAGTTATAGTGTTCTTGGAGCTTGTTTGTTCGTATGCAAATAGAAACATGTGATTGGTTGACAAAAAAGGAATAGGCAGAGTGCACATTACTAAGGCAGTAGTTTTACGACGTCAGTGCTAGAGATGCCTCTTGTCGAACTCAGGAATCTGTTTGTCGAACTCAATAATCTGTACGGAATTTCGACATAAAGATTCCCGAGTTCGACAAGATGCACCTGAAGAAGGTCGGAGGTTACATCAGCCAAGACGTTATGAGAACAACATCCAAGATGAGAACAGTAGTCCAAACACTCAAATACTTTAAATAATAGAAATTATCAATACCCATCTCAAAAATTCCCAATCATATTTTACCATGTTTGTCTCGTCCTAAGAAAGTATCTAACATATAAATTTATCTTGTCGGATTTTCAAAACTCCAAATAGCAATGCATCTAACAAATCGATACTTGATTCAGATTAACCTTTTTTTCTTCCACTATGTTATTGGGCCAAATATAATTTAGTTCGTTTTAGTTTCTTTCTGACCGGCTAGGAAGTTTGTTAAACTGGGGTTATTTTTTGTTTATGACCGAAAGAGAATCGACCGCTTGCGATATTGATGAAGAGAATTTCTTACATTTCCTGTGTTAGTCCAACTTCCGATATGAGATGAACAATTAAATTAGATATTAAACTTTATTTTTCTTATAATTAATTATATACCACATTAGGAAACAAAAATAAACGTACACAGAAGCCTGGCCAACGCCGGGTAGGTAAAGCTAGTTAAACTTGGCTTTAACTATAAAGTGCCCCTTATTTTATCTTTTAGTCGTCACATTTCATGAGCGATGTTTCTGACATAGGGGGAAGAATTGTTGTTTTCTGGGTCATAATCTATCCATATAACACTTATCCTTGAAGTGGTATTTTTTTAGCTCCTTACATCAAGTGGCTTCATGCCTTGTCCATTAATAACCTAATATTAAATACCCAAAGCGTCCATAACAAGGAAACAAACACAACACAGCCTTATAAATAAATAACTGTACCTATCCGACGTTGTCCAGGAATCTGTATACTTTTATTTTCATTTTTCAATGAGATTTTGAAACTTGGATTTAACTATGTTATCGTTTGCTTATTAAATTATTAATTGAACTAAATTGCTATGATTGTAATTTCAGATGCTGAAAAGGTCAAACAATGTTCATTTGAGCGCTTTTTTATTATTGCTGTCATTTTTGTTTGGTTTCCATTAGATAAAGCCAGAAATCACTAACAATTAGATCATTTTAAACAAAAAACGCAGCGATTAGTCAAATCTTGAAATACGAATTAATACCGCTTAATCGTGGAAATATATATTACTAAATTTATTTCCAGTTCTTCATGAATGGTGGTATTAGTAGGTTTTCTTTGAGAGAAAAGTTTCTCCTACCTCATATAAATATCACTAAATATCACTAATCAAAAATAAAATATTGGTAGGATTAAATATGTAATCGATAAAATCGATTGGAAATACAATTTCTTTAAGAATTACTTGAATTAAAAACATATGTTTATTTTGAAACAGAATTAAATATTGACATTGTATTCATTAGTCTATTAATCACAAAATCGGAGAATAGACTGGCTTTATTTTATATATAGATAAAAGTACTTCTTTATTAGCTGTTTTTGCATTTTTACAAAATAAATTTTTTTCGTATATCTTTTACGATTCCGAAATTAGGTGTCTTCAGTTTAAGACTGAGTAAAGAGGTTGAGAAGAATTCTTAGAAAGAGAAAGACATAGACATACATACACACTTCTTACTAGTTTAGGTTTAGCTTGTACGAAAGTCTTCTATTATTTGTGGCTTCAGTTGTTTGCGAGTCATTGGTATTCGTGTTTTCACCTGAAAAGGTGAATTATTTCTAGGAAATTTTTCATTTTGAATCAATTTTTTGGTTAATTTAAATTGAAACCTCTAAATAGAAACTGACAAAAGTCAATTTCTGTCACCCTTTTGCTACAAAAGCTATACAATTCTCGAAGTCGCTCATGTGTGTGTGAGAATGATGCAACCATCAAAGAAAACGACGAGATATCACGTTACAAGTAGATTTTGTAACACAAATATGTTCTCGATGTGAACTAGGATGAGAGAAAGTATATCTGGATGGCGAACCTATTGGGGTTGAAGTTTTGTTACCTTGGTGATACCATTGGAGCACAGGGTGGAACAGGTGCTACTGTGGTTGAAAAAATTAAGAGTGATTGGAGTAAGTTCATTGAAATTCTACAATTACTAACCAGCAAAGTGTTACCATTATCGACCCAGCAAGAGTCTATCAAACATGTGTACGCAGTGTGATGATGTATGGAAATGAAACCTGACCAGTGAGTGTTGAGGATATGCGTTGGATTTAGAGAAATGATATGAGAATGATACGATGGATGTGTAATATGAATATTTAAGACAGGCTTAAATCTAATGAGCTCACTAGAAGAAGAAATCTGGACAGTATAGAGAAATTTATGCAGAACAGGAGACTTTGAATGTATGGCCATGTTGAAAGAATGGATGAGAGTTCTTGGGTTGGTAGCTGTAGAACAGTTGAGGTGGCAGGTCCAGTTCACAGGGGAAGGCCAAGGAAACAATGGGAGTAAGTGATAAGAATACACTTGAGAGAAAGAGGGATAAATAAAGACCTGACCAGAGATAGATTAGTTTGGATTTCAATTTTTAAAAGCCGTCCAATGCATGCCAACATATAAAATGGATGTTAAGCCGAATATGATTATGATGATGATGTAAGAGGCGATGTAAATTCTTGATACCCAGAGTAATTCCCCCATATAGAAATGCTGGAAATTGAGATATTTTGTAACATAAATATTTTCTCGGGATATCTCGTACCTTTTCTGAAAGAAAAAACAATAATCAAAATGCTAGATATTTGGAGAAAATCCGAGATAGAGGGTAAAATAATACGTCTCAGCTCAATCGGGGGGGGGGGGGGAGGGGATTGGTTACTTAGCCATTTTACCAATGTGAAAGAATCAAAGTAAATTCTTGGTACCTAGAATACTCTTCCTTTAGATATCTGATGGAACTCACATACACGCTTCTCGCCAATGTATCTAGAATACTCCCCCTATAGAGGGATATCTGATGGAACTTGAGATATTTTATCTGTCCCCCTCATATATATCCCGTTTGCCAATGTTCAAAGAACGTCGTACTAAATTCGAACCAGGTTTTTTTGTAAATAAAAAACGTCAAACCATTGTGAATAAGGTTAAGTAGGTTTTACCCACAGAGTGAATGTGGTATTTTGGTGACTGAAACAAATTTAGAGAATAGACAAAGAGGACGATAGCCGACCCCCAACCCACCATACCCTACTTTATTTTGGCCTTGTGCCACATCTTATTTTATAAAGAAAATTTACTATCTTGTGAACTTTTTTGTAAAATTTTAAAGATAAATAAAAATCACATCTTTTCAGAATTAAATGCCGATCGGCTGATTTTATTGATCTTCTCAATAAAATGCAGCATGTCATGGGAGAATTCTTCGATCCCTACAGAGGTTTTTTGTTGGGAGAAACAGCTGCTCATCTCTCTGAAGTAGTTGGTGAGGTCTAGCTGTAAAGATGGTCGATATTTTCTTTGTGGCTGAAATAATATAAGTCATTAAAAAGAACAGTAAATAACTCCATTAATTGCTCTGAGGTTTGATATACTTCTTTACGATAATTTGCAGTAAATACATCAAGATAAAGTGCATCTTCTCTGATTTACCCCCGTAGATTGGCAGAGGACTTGAAATCCGCTTTTGATAACTTCAACGTCGAATTTCTCCGCGGCAAGAACTCTCTTGCTTTACTGCCACGTACTTGCTCCTATGACATCATATCCTGCTACGTAGTCCTAATTCTAAACATTTAACTCCAAAATGGAATTTTCCACTCTCCGCTTAATTTTAACCTTATGTGGAAAATACCGTTCTTAACATTATTTTCACACACCTGCATCTAAATATTGCTACAGACTAAAATTAGCCAAAAACTCAAGAACGATCGAAAGAATTGCACACTCTCTCTCTCTAGAAAGTTTCGCCACATGATTAAGAACCGAACGCCCGTCCAGAAGGCGCTTGTTCTGGTTTGTTAACACATGTGTTGATTAGCAGGTTATACTGAAGTACTTGTTAAAGGCTGTTTTTTTTTGGGGGGGGGGCAGGGAGGTTTCGCCGTCCTCTTACATACAGAGCCTGGTATTCCCAAATGGTCACTGACGTCGCTTAACTTCGCTGATAAAATGTTTACTTAGTAACTTTTCGTGAAATAAAAGATAAAAACTTTTTGTAGGGTGTAACATTACCTTGCCAATAAGCGATTTGTAACATTACATGCAGGGTTCTTCGATCCCCATTGTGAACAGATTGTTGACGTGTGTTGCAGACAGAAACAGCTGTTCATGTCTTGTTGACATGTTGTAGTTGTCCCACAGTAGAAAGTGACGTCTCTCAAAGTGGTGACAGTTACCGTCATTTTTAAATCTAATGTCAATAAACACTTGTCATGAACCATCCTTGATAAGTGTTGATTATTAGTATAAAAAAAAAAAAAAGACTGACAGAAAAAGACAAAACAAATACTTGGTCATGAATTAAAAATGTCTTCATTTTAACAGTCTTCCTGGCCAATTTTATTTACTGCAAAGAAGTGTATCGCATTGTAGTAGTTATGAGAAAGATTTTGCATATAGTAAGTAGCGTTGGTAGTGGTGGTAGTGCTGGTGGTTGTTGTTGATGTTGACCTGTAGAGGTTGATGTAATAAAACGCTTGTTGGAGATGGCCATTTTGTAATGGCGTCTGTATTCATCTGACTGTCCTCGCTTGAGATGAAGCTGAAGAATGCGTCATCAAAGTTCCATTGAAAAAGACAAACATCTTCTCTACAATTTATATTATTTGATTTAACAATCTCATCAATACAGGAACACAAGAATATAAGAGGCTGGTTCGGCTAACATATATTAGAAAAAAGGAATTGAGTCTGTAGTCTCAGATCTCGCCTCTTATCGAAGCCATGACGAGAGGCGAGCAAGGGATCTAACGTCTTGTCAGGTTGGCATCTTATCTGGAACTATTCATATTTTAGCGCCAAATGATCTGGATGGAAACGGAAAAGGGTGTATAGGCGCAGTGACGCTCTAATCATCTGTGTAACACTACGTGAGTTTAGAAATGCCTGTTTTAACCAACAGAACCACGTACCAATCACTACGCAAGAGATTACATGTAAATACAGAAGGAAATAGATCTCAACTGCTAGAAATCTATTTTACTGAAAAAAATATAAAAGTGCAACAAGCCATGTAAAAACACAGAAGATATTGCATCTATATACCGTCGAAGGCAACTTTAAACCTGGATATGGTAAGCATCGGTCTAGTTTAACAAAGTTAATAATAATTAATTATAATTAATTGATTACTTGTAATATTAACAGCATTTACTCAGAGTGAGTTTAACCCTTTCATGCATACTTTATAATAAAGCCCTGTAACAAGATTAACATTTTCATACATACTTAAGAGAAAAATTATCAATAATTTTGATTTGACCAATTATATTTATTTTTGTGAGAGTCAGAGACATCAAAGGAATATGTTTTGCCTCCATTTTTAAGGGCTTTGCCTGCATTATTACGTTTTTTTAAGTCACTCAACTCGAAGGTACGTGGTTCAAGAACAAGTTAGATCAGGTACGTAGAATTTCTGTAAAAAAATTATACATGAAAGAGTTAACAAATTCCAAATGAGTTTACCGCGTATCGCGTGAAGGCGGTTCACCCACGCCGATCAGCAATTGGGTCATCGGCATAATTTAGCCATTCCCAGTTTCAGTAATGAATATAAAAAGCGCATGGGTAAGCTACCAACGCCATGTTTTCCTTCGCCGTTGAAATCCACGTCAGTGGGTGCGTTTGGAGCCACCAGCTTTTGGATGAATTCTTCTTCACGCCATTGGAAGAATGTGTTCAAACCAGTGAAGCCTCTATTCCAGACGAGTCTTCGTGATGCCAGCGGTGTTGCATCTTACACGGATTTTGCGGTTAATCACTGATTCATTTATTACAAATTAAGAAAGCTATTTTATCTCGATTGAAATATGATTTTTTTTTTTTTTTTTTTTTTCAGCCGTGACAGTTCGCTTCCTTACCAAAAGGTTTATTGGCGAATACAACTCCAACGTGGGTGAGTGGAATCGATTATATCTTAAACTAATATATCTACTTACTGATAGACCCACTAATATCCGACAGTGTCCGAGAAAAGAAACAGGAGAACAATGTTACGATGACCCACAAAGAAGGGAAGCAAACGATATCCATAGGCCCCATTAATGGTTAGGGCTATATCACACCAGAAGTCTGTAAAGATGATGATGGCAGTTATGTTCAAATAGGAGTACATCAGGTTTTTGTACTGTGTCCGTTGCTTTTCATTTGTGCCTTGGAAGTATTGTCCACAGAGTTCCGTACAGGTTGTACTGAAGAAATGGTGTATGATGATGTTTTGATGATTTAATGGCCGTGAAAAAATGGATGACCTACTTGTTAAGTTACTTAAAGGAATGCTATGGAAAGTAAAGGTCTGAGAGTGAATGTTACTAAGATCAAAGTGATGACCAGTGGTTTTAGTGTTGGAAAGCTCCCAAAAAGAGGAACGTTCCCCTGCTCAATTTGTGGAAAGGGGGTCGGATACAATTCAATTCTTTGTTCAAGGAACTTTTGCCATTACTAACCAGCAGGGCGTTGGCACTGTTGACCAAGGGAAAAGTCTATCAGACATGTGTACGTAGTGTGATGTATGGAAGTGAAACCTGAGGACATTCGTTGCATGGAGAGAAATGATACGATGTGTGTGTAATGTGAGTCTTAAAGACAGGTTTAGTTCTGATGACCTCAAAGGAAGATTAAATCTGGACAGTATAAGGAGATGTGTGCAGAAGATTATACTTCGATAGTATGGCCATGTTGAAAGAATGGATGAAAATTCTTTGGTTAGTAGATGTAGAACAGTTGAGGAAGCAGTTCCAGTTGACAGGGAAACCATAGCAAGAAGTAATAAAAAAGAACCTGAGAGAAAGAGTGATAAATAAAGATCTGGCCAGAGATATGTTAGTTTGAAAGTCAATTTTTTAAAGTCGTCCAATGAATGGCAGCATATAAAACGGATATTAAAGCGAAAATGGTGCTATGATGATGATAGTGAGAGAGCCAATTTAAGAGTTTTATAGAGTGTGGGGTCATCTCTTTACATTACACAGCTGACAGGTCACAAGTTACGAATTGGAATCATGGTAATTTTACTTGTTTCTTGTTTGATGACCCGTGCGTTTATGACAGCAATGCTGAATTATCATAGTAATAATCTGCTTCTCAAGTCCACCATCTTCGATTTGAGGCATGCTGGTCCATCTGTAAAACACACTACTCTAAAATAGCTAACAACACCTGTTCTTTAACAAAAGCAGTAAGTCGTGGTTGTTTTAAGTGCCCAGGGAGGCGGAGGAATGCTCCCAATGGTCTAGACACCAACTGTGGACAAATGCGTCTGACTCCTTCTAGGTCAAAAAAAAGAGAGGTAGCAAGACGAAAATTAAAGTCACCTTACTCTCTTTCATCTTTGACGTCACCTTCACCAAATCGATCATGGAAAGGGAGGACAACTCATGCCTCCATCAATTACTATATTCAACATTTGTTTCTCTCAAGTCCACTCTACTCTAGCTCCGTGTGGTAGTATCTGTCAAAGTCCCATCTACACTGAACTTTACTTTGGTTATTTTTCAAAGTTGTTATTCTGTTGTCAATATATTTTTGTATGGATCGTTTCGGCATTCATTTGGTGTTTGTCAATTCCGCTAAAAACATTTTGAATTGATTCTAGAAGCTTCTTAATATAACATCATTAGAACGAACCCAACAAAAGGAAAAAGTCAAAGAATCATGACAAAATATGACGTTATAAGAAAAAAATAATTTGAACTTTTCTGTAGACATTAAGAAAAAGAAACTCAAAATGACTCAAATGTTCACTTTGCTTATTAATAGGACAAAAAGCAATGATCATATATACCGCAACCAGAAAAGCGATTTGAATTCTTAATATCTAACATATAAAGTTATCTTGTCGGATTTTAGCTGACAAATCAAACTTCGCTTTACTTAGTGCAGCCCTGACAACTGCTAATCAGGATGGTGGAGTCGGAAAGCATAAGGTCCGACGCCGACTCCTAGGATTCCAAAAAATTCTGACTCCGACTCCAATCTCTGTGAATTCCTAAATATGCAACTCCAACATTCAGTAATAATCGAAGTCGGATTAAGAAATCTGACTCCGACTCTGACTCCAACTTCTAACATTCTTACGAGTTCGAATCCGACACCTGCTCCTAATATGAAACATTTTTAAATAATCACCTAAAAATAAAAATCAGCAAGGGAGTAACTCATTTGAAATCAAAGGATTGTACACGTCGGTATCTACTTCACCACTGCCACTCCCACCCTGTTAATCTCAAGATTATCTCAATCTCAATATTTGAGGGGAACAACTGGCGTGATAAATAGCGACGTGAGCTATGGAATCGGCTGAGTCAAGTTCGAATCCAGTTGGATCTATTGCATTCACTTACATTGGAATACCATGAGGAAAGCTATGAACCCATAACCTCTTCGGTTACGGATAAAAAGTAGCAACTTGTGTTCAGTGAATCGTTTACAGTTGATATTATTATGTTTGAGTATTAAATAAAAGAGACAATACACTTTTGGTTTGATTTTGATTTCAAAATCCGAACAAAGAAAAGAATAAGATGATCATCAGGCTACAAAACAAAAATGGGGCCAAATGAATTTTTAGATGAAAATTGGTCATTTGTAATCTTCGGAATACTGTTCTCAGGCGATATAATTAAGAATTATTTAAGACTTCTACCTGTTCTGACAGGACGAGAACAATCTACCACCACAATGGATTAAATAAAGGGTACAGTTCGAAATTCTGTACAGATTCCCGAGTTTGACAAAGACACACTCGAAGAAGGTCAGAAGTTACAACAGCCGAAACGTTGTGAAAATAGTAGTCCGAATATTCCAAATAATACAAAGGTGGCCCATAATTGTAAATCATTGACAGCAACCCCCCCCCCCCTCATCCTCTCATCCCACTCCCAACTCCCATTTTTCATTCTGATTTGAAATCCGTTTGATTCAATGCATTCTTGTAAGAAATGGAACTTGACTTTTTATCGCTACAGAAATTCTTTTGATTTATTGATTATTTTTAAAAAAATGTTTCTTTCTCTTTAACAGATTTGTTGTACAGGTCAAAGGTCAGACACGATGAGAACAACACAGATTTAGAAATATTAGATTCTTGCACAAAAAAGGTATGAATCCCCCCCATCTCTCTCTCTCGTACTTCCTCTCTCTCTCTCTCATCTCCCTCCCCTCTCTCTCTCTCTCATATTCCCCATCGCTCTGTCTTATATCTCTCTCCATTTCTGTCTCTTATATCCCTCTCCCTCTCTCTATCTCTTATGTACCTATGAATCCTCCAATCTCTCTCTCTCTCTCTCTCTCTCTCTCGTACTTCCTCTCTCTCTCTCTCTCATCTCCCTCCCCTCTCTCTCTCTCTCTCATATTCCCCATCGCTCTGTCTTATATCTCTCTCCATTTCTGTCTCTTATATCCCTCTCTCTATCTCTTATGTACCCCTTATCTCTCTATTTCATATTCCTCTCTCTCTCTCTCTCTCTCTCTCTCTCTCTCTCTCTATCTATCTATCTATCTATCTATCTCTTTTCT
>OY744536.1:73845704-74160704 GCA_963556195.1 Sepiola atlantica | reverse complement strand
GTTATTTTATAAAATGTAGGATATTATAAGTGCACTTAAAAATCTATACATTTAATTGACTAATTAATATTTTTATGCTTACTTCGTATGAATCGTAACTCCAAATTTATCTACATATCTCACTCTAATGGCTAAACCATACTCTAAGTTTATCCAAGGAGCTGAAAATCTTATTCTAAAAGGAATAAAAACATGAAATGAAAATTAAATTTAAATATTTTGTGTTCATTACTGTAGAGCTATATGAACTTATTACTTTATTATATTTTTACTTTCAATGTTTATTGTTCATTGTGTACTATTAATATTAGATTTAAATTATTATTCATTATTGCAAAATCAGATAAATTATTTCCGTTCTTACAATTACATTATGTGATAAACAACAAGTAACACTGTACATGTTTATTTTGTATGATTTAGTTTCAGATTTTAAATCCTTATTTTATTCTTTATGTATATAGTTCATTATAGTATTACAGGGAAAACTTTACCTATGAGTCCTTAAATGGTTATATCTGAACGATTTCCTGTGCATGCAGTTCGAGATAATCTCATCCATCTTGTTTAACATGTTACCAGTATATTTTAATATAGATAGATTCTTCGAGGCATAATCTACAATATCTATCTAATAGTTTGTGGGTTTTAGCTTTTTAACTATGACCTAGAAAAAGAAAACGAAACAAGAAATTAGGATTTACCTTGCTTTTAAAATCGTTCAAAACACTCAGCACGAAATAGTAAACTACACATTTATTTGTTTATTCATTATTTTTTTTGTTTATTTTTTCACACACTTGTGTGCTTATGAATGCCTATCAACTGATTAAACCCATATATATATACGTATGTATGTATGTATGTATGTATGTATGTATGTATGTATGCACATTGAAAGAGAGAGATAGAGAGAGAGAGAGAGAGAGAGAGAGAGAGAGAGAGAGAGAGAGAGAGAGAGAGAGAACAGACTTAGATTTGTATACAAAGGTATAAATAGATATATTTATAACAACGTGAGCCCTCGAAGAACCACACGTGGAGAATGAAAATGAAAATATAAAATCGTCACATTGACACCTTTTCTTCCATTTCATTGCCCATTGTGTTTATTTAATGCACCGCCCTGGATTTGTATAATGAGACCCTCCCCCTCAATGGAAATGGTGAAGGGTGGGATTCATAGAGACAGGGATGAGGGGTCTCATAATCGCTAAAAGGTTATTTAGAAAAATCGACCTCACCGATGTTCCCACCTGCAGTCGGGGAAAGTGGGTGGGCAAGTTACCGTTCAGTTGGGAGGGGGCATGAGGAAATGGGGTGTTCATCAACAGATGAATGGGGGATATACAAGTGGATGAAATAAGAGATTGACTTAATCGCTAAGATTGCTTGGAGATATATTCTGTTTATTGAGTTCTTAACGGCAAAATATATATATATATATATTATTGTTATTATGACTATTATTAATTTTTTTAATCCTAATCTTAATTTTATTATTTTATTATTATTGGTAGTAGTAGTAGTAGTAGTAGTAGTAGTAGTAGTAGTAGTAGTAGTAGTAGTAGTAGTACAATTAATGTAATTAGAATTTGTGCTATGAATATCAATTATTATTACGGTTAGAATTATTATTAATTGTATTACTATTGATAGCATTAGTTTTCCTATTGTTATTTTATTATTGGTCTTGGCATTATTATTTTTAGTTATTACTATTATTAGTAGTACTATATATTATTAGTATTAATACTATTAATGTTACTGTTATTACTGGGATAATTGGTATTTCTATTAGTTTTATTATATATGAAACTCTTAGTTAGTATCATCATAATTATTAATATTATTATCATTATTATCATTACCATATTATTATCATAATCATTATTATCATCTTAATTTTATTGTTATTATTAGTATTATTATTAGTATTACTATTATTATTACCATCATTATTATTATTATTACAATAATTACTATTATTATCATCAATATTATTATTATCATTATTATTACCATCATTATTTGATTATTATTACTATTATTATTATCAATGTTATTATTATTATCATTATTATAATCAGTATTTTCATTGCTAAAATTATCCTTTTATTATTATTATTATTATTATTATTATTATTATTATTATTATTATTATTATTATTATTATTATTATTGTTATTATCCACCTCTTTTTATAATTATTATGGCTATTATTATTCTTATTATTTCATAATTATTATCAATACTATTATTATTATTTCATTTAATTATCATCAAATTTAATTTTACTTTATTTTATTTCTATACAAACTTAAAATAAAAATCCTAGTATTTTTGTTCTGTTAAAATTTCGTAAACTGCATAAAATTTAAAAAATAAAATAAATTAAAATATTAAGCCAAGTCTGACCCTTACAATAAAGCCCCTCTTCCCCTAAAAACCATTTTCCATTTCTTCTTTAGTATATGCTACCCTGCAACTCCCTCAAACTCGTATGAATTGCTACATCTGGTCTCCTCCCATCTGCCCTTTTTTAACATAAAGTCTGACGACCTGAACAAATCTAAATCAGACGATACGAAGCCAATGCTAAAAATAGGTAATTTCATTAACCCCTTATTTTAAATTTTATCATGTGACCTTTCAGTTTTAAATCTAAAGTTTTCCTGCTTCTTCTTGTTCTTTCTTTCTTTCTTTCTTTTTCAATATGAACAACTAAATGAAAATATACTTTTCGCCTGAGATCTTAGTTTTTTATAACTACAGATCGAAACTTAGTCATGTCAGTGTCGCGTTGGTATGTCTATATATATATATATATATATATATATATATATATATATATATATATATATATATTGTCATACACAGCCTTCGTTGGAGCTACGGCGGCGAGCGCATGACAATGATAAATATTAAATAAGAAGTTAAAAATGTACGGAAGTCGTCCGTAGTCCCTAGGTCCCAATATTATCAACAGAATATATATATATATATATATATATATATATATATATATATATATATATATATATATATAATGTGTGTGTGTGTGTGATGACAACAGAAGCTGAAGAGAGCCGGAAACCGACGGTACGAATGGTATACTAATTTTTCTGTACCAAAATATATAGAAGTTGAAAAAAAATTGGAAACTGTCTCGATGACTTGTTGTGTGAAACTGTCTGTCTGTGATGCTTCCGGTGGATTGAATTTTTTTTTTTACTTTCTTGTCAAATCTTGACACATGTTTTAGTTGAGGATGTTTCTTTTTTGTCGTCGACATGATTATTGAGATGTCTATATCATTTTTGTTTGTTTGTTTGTTTGTTTGTTTGTTTTGTGTGTGTTTGTTTTTTAAATGACTTTTATCGCGATTTTTTTTTACCTGGTGCACAAACTTTTTGAACTATCTAAAATCTAAATTTGAATATTCGTGTTTTATGTGCGTCTTTGGTGAGTTCATTTTATCTTGTTTACTTTGTGGTATTTCTCTCTCTTTCTTGTATAGTCTCTCTCTCTCTCTCTCTCTCTCTCTCTCTCTCTCTCTCTCTCTCTCTCTATTGTCCCTGTCACTCATATACCCTCTACCTCTTTCTTATATACCCCCTCTCTCTCTCTTTCTTTTCTCTCTCTCCCTCCCTCTCTCTCATATTCCCCCTCCCTCCCCTTTCTCTTATTTCCCTCCTCTCTCTCTCTCTCTCTCTTATATTCTCGCTCTCACTCTTAAAAGAAAAACATAAAACAAGTTAAAGTATTTTATGTTTTTGTTTTTTGCATTTATAACAACTCTATTTTTATTATTTTATTTTTTTCCCTACAGAATGAACCGTTATTTCCGACCGACAACCAACTGAACTGGGCGGATGCGTTCATCATTGTCTACAACATCTGCGAGCGGCAGAGTTTCCACCGGGCGAAATTGTTGGTCGACCACGTGCACAAAAGACGCTCTCCCATCTACGTGCCGATCCTGCTGCTCGGGAACAAAACGGATCTGGAACACCGTCGACAGGTCGGCGTCGACGACGGACACCAGGTGGCTCTCGAGTACGGCTGTATGTACTACGAGGTGTCAGCGGCCGACAACTTCGTCAGTATCAGCGTAGCATTCCAGTCTGTGTTGCGAGAAGCGCGCATCGTCCAACAACACCGAAACGCGCTGATGAAAAGACGGAAGGGTTCCCTGATGTCCGTGTCGCGAAGGCTCGGCGCCATGTTCGGAAAATCAGCACAAAACAAAGATGGCGCCAATACAGAACGAGCTCGTCGGTCTTCTTGTGACAGCATTATTTTCAAAGCGTAATGGAACGAATAATTGCGCCAATCGATTTGGTGTTTTATTTTGGACAAACATCAAACAAAACATGACCTATTATGTTTGATCAGAATTATATATATATATATATATATATATATATATATATATATATATATATATATATATATATATATATATATATATATATATATATATATAATCCTAGTTCATTATATTGGGTTATATCATGTTAAATTAAGAGCTCTAGTCGTATTGTACCCTATTGAGCTATATATGTATATATATATATATATATATATATATATATATATATATATATATATATATATATATACCTTCCATCAAAAACGACGGAAAAAATTATCCTTCGCCAGTGTTCGCACGAATATTCATATTCATCTAAAATAATGTCTGAATCGATGAAGTTGAACAAAAGAAGAAAGAGAGAAAGAACCAACTGGAAATGTTACAAAAATATAGGATAGAAAAAATCGTATAAATCGGTATGAACAGCAGAAAAAAATGGAAATAGATTTGCTTTCTCAAATACTTGAAATGGATTAATCCAGCAGTGCTTGATTCGTTAACTTTTGCCTGAAGAAACGGATATATATATATATATATATATATATATATATATATATATATATATATATATATATATATATATATATATATATATATATGACCACTGGATTCCTCATTTAGCTCAGATTCGAGTGTTTGAATACGGAAAAAGTGAATTTGCAAAGCCAGTCAGATATAAACAACAAAAATACAAAATGCTAAATCATTCACTTCCCACTATATATATATTCTCTCTCTCTCTCTCTCTCTCTCTCTCTCTCTCTCTCTCTCTCTCTCTCTCTCTCTCTCTGCTACGTGTTAAATAGTTTTACTACTTGTGGTGTTATTCTAATCTTTTTGTTCTGTCCTTTCTTTGTTACATTCAATTATTAATAAACAGAGAGAGAGAAAATAGCGAAAGTGATAGAAACGGTATAAAATAAGAGCGGGGGAGGGGTCAAATAAAAACAAGGGAGTGACAGACAACGAAGAAATCGTGTGTATAGGCGCAGCAGAAACCCAATTCAAAATCAGCTACACTAACCACATGATGACTTTAAGAAACTCAACATACAAAACCAGCATAAGTCTGTCTAAGTATCAAAAAGATAAAACACACACTAATATCAAATGGAAAATTATAAAAGAAGCAGCAGCTTGCAGCATAAACAGTGGAAATTGTAAATTATGCTTAGATGGAAATATTAGATATCAAGATTTAAACAAAAGAATAAATTCATCAACAAAAAACATGAATTTATTGCAAACTGTAAACAAACATCTCCTCTGCCAAATGTGTCCAGGCTTAATTACACACCAAAAAGCACACACACAAAAGATGAAACGGAACTAAAGAAAATTAGAACCATCTTCTTAAAATATGAAAGAATGAAAGAAACAACGAATGTATGAATTGACTATGACAAGGAAACAATTAACCATGACAAGAAAACAGGAAGGGAAAAAAGAAATGATGAATGAATGAATTGAGTGTGATGAGACGAGAAAGAAAGAATGGTAGAAAAGAGGAAAGAAAAATTAACCATAACCGGATACATAAGAAAGAAAGAATTGTACTGTAGCCACTTAGGTTTCAGAATCAGAGAGACTGTCCATAGGTTGTTGATTCGTTGTTGTTTCTTGGTTAATTGCTTTGTTGATTGTTGGTAATTCCCGGTTAGTCATTGTTAGTAAACACAAGACACCACAAAGAAGAAAACACGCATAATCTACTTTTGTTGTAAAAGGTTTTCTTCTGCTTTATTGATGTGAGCAACAACGTTGTGTGTCCGTGGCCTGCTTCTTGTCTTCATCGTCTAGCCGAGTCGTCTATTCACTGACGAATCGTCGAGGGCACAGCACTGGTCCACAAGTTAAATAAAAGAAACACAACTCTCGAGAAAGAACACAAACACATATACATTGTGTATAAGTTTAGTTGGAACTATGAGTGTGTGTGATACCGTCGCGGACTGTCGAGAACCCCATTGTCGTTACTCAAGTCGTATTTTCTTTTGTGTGCGTTCATGAGTCATTTCCTATTTCTGACCGGGCCCGACCTTTGCGGCATCCATAGTGTCACACTATATAACTATATTGGTTGCATCATGATTTACGCCATACACGTTTTTCAACATTAATTCCGATTCGGATATTTTTGCAAATACTATGTGTTTATCAAATTTCTAATACTATTCGACTTACTTTGAAAACGTCATTTTTTACCAAATGCTAAATAACTATTGTATTTATTGTCCATTGACTGATGTTATAAACAAAGTTCTCACACGAAATTGCATTTTGAACATTCCTAACAAAAATGTGTTTCAATAATTCTTCGACTTTTTATTTTTTTATTGTTTCGATTTGAGTCCTTTATCAATGACTTATAACTAAACTCTACATTTATCTTCTCATCGTAGAATGAATGAATGGTTTAGCTATGACGGGACAAGAAAGAAAGAAATGTGCGGATAATATAAAAAACAGTAATTAATAATGAATGATGGTATGGGTTATGTTTTAGGGCATATCAATCTTTTTTGTAATGACAAAACATAACACTCCATATAAACGATTCATTGAAAATAAATTGCTATTTTACCAATAGCTGGGGGTAAACTATGGATGTCCATACATTATTCAACCTTATTAATTCCTGTGAACATAAATAGGACATGATTTTAACTTGGCTTGCCGATTCCATAATCTGATGTCGATAAACATTACACCGACAAGTAGTACACAAATAAATAAATAGTTAATGAAACATGACAGGGATATACAAGAAAAAAGGTTAACAACTAGGAAAAACAAAGAAAAAGAAACAAAGCTAAGTACTATTTAAATGTAATGTTCTTAATAACACGCACCAACGTTCAACGAAAGAATAAGGCTAGGTAGAATCAAATATCGATTTGTCATATGTAATACTATGTATGCCTAATGGCGAGAATCCGAAGAAGAAACGATGAATGGTTAAAAATATGATGAAAGAATGAATGAAAGGGTGCATCAGTGAAGGAATGAATGAAAAACGAAAGATGAAGACGGGAAAGCTAAAAATTCTTATACCATTTAAGAAAATGGGGGGGGGCAGAATAAGGGAGATAACGCAGATAATTCTGCTACAAGAGAATGAGAAAAGAAAAGTAAATAACACTAAGTATAAATATGATGAATGAAAGAGAAATGATAGAAAGACAATGAAAGAAAGCGAAGATATAAGGTATCCCAAAACAATTTTTTGACAATTTATGAAAATAAATGTAAAAAAAAACAATTGAGTTTAAAAAATGAAAAGGAATTTCCCATTTACCATTTATTAATATGTCCTTCAATCCTATAATTATGAATCAACATTGTGAGCGCAAACACACGAGCCACGCCTCATAATTATATCTAAAAAAAGCTATCACATTTTTTGCGCAAACAGCGGCTCCAAACTTCAAAAAAGACAAAATTACAAAAATACCAAGCCACATGACCGGCTTTCAAATACGTCCACAGGCAAAATCGTGGCTTATAAAAGAAATTCAACAAGTCTACAAAGGAGACTCTTTTGCCAGACAGTTGAACAAGCCGGTCAAAGATAAGCACACGGATATGTTCTGCCTCTCGCTGGGAGGTAGGGAAGACAGTGAACTACTATAAACTTACTCACACACATATTCACACTGATTAAACAAAGGCAAGTATATATATATATATATATATATATATATATATATATATATATATATATATATATATATAATATATACACTGTCGACATAGCATATTGCACTTACACACATGTGTACACACTTACACAGACTTCTCACTTCAAACCCCCTACAGACCACAAAAGAACAATTACGGTTTCAAACTTAGACACACGAACAATTTACTCATACAAAATAACTGTCATATCTTGTAAATATGTGTGTGTGTATATATATACAATATATTCTCCATTTTTGTTGAAATTTGTAAATAAATAAGTAAATGTAAAAATATTGTGACGATGCTTCAAAAAACGTCTGTAAATAAAACGGAACATTGCTGTAAATAAAACACTTGAAAATCATTTGATGCTTTTAATTATATAAGCTTACGAGACTTGAACGTTAAGGGCAGAGGATGAACTCGGGCTTTTTGTATTTGTGTTTGAGAACCATGGTTAGCAAAACGCGTCTGGATCGCTATAAGATAATCGAGATTAAAGAAACTTTTGAGCTTTGAAATGACATTATCAAGAAAAGAAGAATAAACTGGGTTTGCCATGTCGTCAGAAGACGTCGTGATAAAAATGTGTATCAAGTATTTCACGAAGGATTTCACGATATAAGACCCTTTGGTAGGTTTCTAAAGCGCTGGACTAATCAGATTCATATACAGGGTGGGCAAAAATAAGGGTCCTATTTTTAAAAATTCATAACTTTTTTATTTATTGATTTTTTTTTTTTTTTTTTAGAATAAGTAAAGGACCCCTTCCGAAGCAAGCATGAGCCGTATTAGCCCTAAGGAACGTACCCTCATTTAGAAAACATTATTTTTGCTTAAAAAACTCAAAACAGTGTAAAAAACAATACTTTAGTTTTTGTAAGTTTTAAGAAGTGTTTTTCGGCTAAAATTTGTTTTGTTTATTTCAAAAAATCTCGGAAGGGTCAGTCTACACACACATAAAGTTTGGTGAGTTTAACTTTTATTTTGTGGAAGTTATTCAAATTCAAGTTATTCAAATTAAAAGATAGGACCCTTATTTTGGCCCACCCTGTATATATATATATATATATATATATATATATATATATATATATATATATATATATATATATACGTTGTGTTCCTTAACCATGCTTTTGCCTTCTTCATTTTTCCCCTCAGAAAACATCCAACATTTTACATTTTAATTATTAGTGTGAGTACAGTGGTCGCTAACGAGTGGTCCATGAACCACTGGTGGTCCGTGCAACATTTTTGATGGTCTACAGAAAAATTGGGACATTATTTCAATTTTTATGAAGCTTCAGATTCAAAAATGATAAGTATTCAAATGTATTATGGATAGTATATATGTTATATATACAGCATAATTACGTTGACACACCGATTCCCATTAGATCACCGAAGTTAAGCGACGTTGAGCCATGTCAGTACTAAAATGGGTGACCAGTTTGGAATACCAGTGCTCTCTTCTTATGTCGGCATTGTTTCCAGTTGTCCTGGATTTCTCCTTGCCACTAGAATCAAGCAGTGCCGACTCAGGAGAGGTGTAGTTGATGATTGCGCAACCCTTGATTCACAATTACACATGCAGCCACCCTTTCAGGGGGTATCCATTGTCTCTGAAGACTGAACGAAGACCATGACATGTTTAAGACCGTATGTAATTTTGAAATAATACAAGTACACACATGTGACATCATCCAGCCGTAGTTGAACATGACTTGCAAAGTGATGTTCAATTCTTGGCACAGAATAGTTTCTTACCATTATTGTTTATAACTTGTTAGTGGATGGTTTACTTGTATCATTTTCTACACGCATTGGCAGAGCAACGAAGTTTATAACTTGTTAGTGGATGGTTTACTTGTATCATTTTCTACACGCATTGGCAGAGCAACGAAGTTTATAACTTGTTAGTGGATGGTTTACTTGTATCATTTTCTACACGCATTGGCAGAGCAACGAAGTTTATAACTTGTTAGTGGATGGTTTACTTGTATCATTTTCTACACGCATTGGCAGAGCAACGAAGTTTATAACTTGTTAGTGGATGGTTTACTTGTATCATTTTCTACACGCATTGGCAGAGCAACGAAGTTTATAACTTGTTAGTGGATGGTTTACTTGTATCATTTTCTACACGCATTGGCAGAGCAACGAAGTTTATAACTTGTTAGTGGATGGTTTACTTGTATCATTTTCTACACGCATTGGCAGAGCAACGAAGTTTATAACTTGTTAGTGGATGGTTTACTTGTATCATTTTCTACACGCATTGGCAGAGCAACGAAGTTTATAACTTGTTAGTGGATGGTTTACTTGTATCATTTTCTACACGCATTGGCAGAGCAACGAAGTTTAGCAGTGAAGTATGGATTACAACAACATCGAAAATGTTGCCATCACTATCAACTTCCAGCTAGAGTGCTGCAAAACATTTGGACCATGAAATCGTAAGCAAACTCAGAATCAGGAGAACCAAGCACAAGTAGTTGAGGAGGAGGAAGCTGAATGGGGTGAAATTAATTTTGATTCAATTTTCAATATACTGAATAATTGCTTTAATTTAGAAATTACCTTCTTTTTTTCTAAATTCATATTTGTGTTCCGATAAATTTAAAATTATACATTTAGTGGTTCATAAAGTTCAAAAGGTTGGTGACCGCTGTCATGTTACACCCACAGAAGAAAAGCCATCATCTATTTCTCATTTCTATCAGGGCTTATGCTAAAAGAATTTTTTACGACTTCCGGTTTTTCACATTCCATCTTTAGATGCTAACACATTTTTGTTCATTGCTTTTCCGAAGACATTTTTGTTTGTTTTTTATTCTCTTTTTGTATTCTTTTCTGTATTGAAATTTGTAAATAATTCAGTAAATGTACGAATATTGTGACTATTTAAAAAGAAAACGCCTGTAAATAGAACGGAACATTGTTGTAAATAAAATAATTGAAAAACAATCGATGATGTTAATTATATATGTTTCTGAAACTTGGACGTTAAGGGAAGAACGCAGTCTCTCTGTATTCGAAAATCACTGTTTCAGAACCATGGCTGGCAAAATCCGTCTGGATCGACGTAGGATAACTCAAATTAAAGAAACTCTTGGGTGTCGAAATGATGTCATCAAGTTTATCAAGAAAAAAGAATGGACTGGTTTTGCCATGTCGTCAGAGGAAGTCCTGAAAGCAAAATTTACCGAGAATTCAAAAAAGAATTTCCCGGTAAAAGACATTGGAGTGGGCCTCCAAAGCTCGAGACTGATCAGATGTAGAGCTTGTGTTGGCTTTTAGGTGGAAAGATTAGCAAAGCTCCGAACTATATGGAAGGATTGGATTGTGTATCCAGAAAGGCTCCAAAGATCTGAGGATTATTATGCAATAAAATAAAGTAATGTATGATAGGCGACCGTCGACTTTTTCTTTTCACAACAGATTTTCCTTTTAAAGTAGATTAATAATAATCAAATTTATAGGATTTTTTTTAATAATAAGTAACTATCAAGGTCAAAATCCACTCGAGGATAAGGGCTAATGAGATGGATTGTCAGTTGAATGATGAAGAATATTATGAAAGGATTGAAAATGATGAATGGAATGAACAAAATTTGATTATTATGAAGACGGTGTATGACAAGTGTTTATCGACACTATACTTGAAGATGACTATGTTATAACCCTCATGGAAGCAATCCTGTGGTAGTGTGTTTTACAGATGGGGAATTCTTGGAAAGAAGTCTGTTCATGTAAATTCCGCCTGACGCTAGGCACATGAAAGTTCATTGCATTTGTCGTAGATGACGAGTTTCTGTTGTAGAATATTACAAGGGAGGAAACAAAATATTGGAGCTCAGTCGAGTACCTTCCATGGAAATAACGATAGAGTAGAGAAAGACTAGCAACATCTTTTCTGTGAGAAAGGGGCTGTAGAGAACAGAAGAGATGACGAAGTCGATTTTGTATTATGTCAAGTGCTCTCAGCAGTACTCCATCTTTCTTTCTAAGACGTCCCCCATCCTGATATACACCCGATCGTGTGACACTTTCCGGTGGCATCCCAGTTTTGTGCACAGGGCACTCCCTTTTTCTTTTCTTCTTGCCAGATTAAGATAATCCCGGCCAGAAAATCCTGTCCATGTAATCCCCGCTCGTTTGACGTCATACGCGATAAAGAAGGCTTTGGGTGTGTTTCTTATCGTCTTAAGATGACTATTTTTATCACGTTCACGCCTATGTATTAATTCGCGTGCGTGAGTGTGTAGTGCGGTGTGGTGTGGTGTGATGTGTGTGTTTGCGTATGTGTAGTAATTAAAAAAGGGGTTTCCCCAGGGTAAATGTATTTTTTGTTTTAGGCTTTTATTGCACCCCAACTTTTCGTCGGGCGTAAACACAAACACGCTGAGATTTATTAAAGCAGAGTTTCCCAAACATGTTCAGGTTGGTGCCATCCCCCACCCGCTACACACACACAGACCTTGGCTTCTAAATAGATTCCTAGCCCCCCCCCCTCTATTTTTTTTGTTAAAACAACAATATTTAACACAAAAAAATACGCGCACACCAGAGACCATCATGAATTGACTCAGCCTTTATGAGTGTATCTCTATAACCACTATTCGAGGAAATGCATTAAACCTGCTCTCGGCCTGTCAAAATTACCGCCAATCCAAACATGCGACATGTTTTGTTTATTTCAAATTGAAAGCAACAATAACACAAAATATTAAATTGAAAAATACTAATTAATTAAATAAACCATTTTATTTAGTTTTCACAATTTCTTCTGATCAGATGCGTTCACTTGATGCAGGGACCAGTCTTAATGCTCGAACCACCGGGGCATCAGTCTCCTAGATGTCGCCGCGAAAGTCTTCACGTCCATTATCCTTCAGCGTTTCCGGGGCATACGCGATGTCGGCACTAGACCCAACCACTGCGGCTTCCAACCCAGAAGAGGCTGACAGACCAACTTTTCACCTTGAGACGCATCCTCGAACACGGGCATTCATTCCAGCAGAAGACAGTCATTGCATTTGTTGACTTAGCTGTTGCGTTCCACTCGGTGAAGATTAGTAAACTGGATGGAATGCCTCCGAAGTTATCTCGTTTTCTGAGAACATATTACTCCAACACCCGTGCAACTGTCCGGATGTCAAGTGAAGAGAGCGCTCCCTTCACTATCGTCAGTGGTGTGCGACAGGGTTGCATCCTATCTCCAACTCGATTTAACTATGCAATAGATTGGATTATGGAGCATTCCCTACAGAGACACGAGGAAGTCGACATCTCGAGTGATGTCAACATCTCGGATCAAAACTACGCGGATGATATTGCGATTCTCGCCTACAACGACGATGAGCTTCAACTTCTACTGGACCGGGTTAGTTCATTCGCGTCGCGAATCGACATTTGCATCAACGCTGACAAAACGAAAATGATATGTGCCAGGGTGCTAAAGGAATATAGAACAGTCATGCTGAATGGGCGCCCCCTCGAGGAAGTCAACCAGTTCGTCTACCTCGGATCTGAATTCCGCACTAATAGCCAGAATACAAGCGAAATAGATCGATGTATCAACGGCGCACACTCGACCTTCGTACGTCTAAACAGTCGCTTATTGAGACGGTGTTATATCCGTATCAGTACGAAGATGCGTGTCAATCAGACACTGATTCGGAGCATTCTGCTGTACGGATGCGATACCTGGTCTCTCCGAGCCGTGGATATTCGCCAAATAGGTGTTTTTAACCGCTGGTGTCTACGAGGGATCCTGCGACTCACCCTGCTGGACCAAGTTCCCAATGTTGTCATCCATTCGCGGTGTAACATTCAACCTATTGAAGGGGTTCTGAAACGAAACCGCCTGTGATGGTTCTGGCACGTTTGCGGACGTCCTGACGCAACTATGCTCGGGAATGTTTTCAATCCCCAACCCCTTCAGCATTGGCGCCGCCGTCATGCTAAGCAGCTGAAGACTTGGTTAGACACAGTCAAGGCCGATCTCACTTCCCTCATTGGCCCTCAAGTCTACGGTGTACGTCGACGTGGCTCAGCTCATCTGTGGACCTGACACTCAACCAGACGCAATAGGCATGATTCATCGTTGGCGGTACGAATCAAAGGGCCGGCTCAACCTGGAAGGTGCAAGCCGAAACAAGTACAAGTAAGTAAGGGATTGTAACAGTTGCGTGGTGGACCTTTTTCGCTTATATATATATGTATAGATCGAGTTATGGCTTGACCTCACGCACGCGCGCTCATGCCTAGACTTATAACTGCGTGAGAGTCAGGACGCGACGGCGCAGACTGGAAATCAATACGCGCCAATGAATCCAAAAATACGATTCAAACCAGTTCCAGAATTGATTACCTCATGATAGGATGCGTTATCCTGTTCTCGTTGTTTTGCCACAAGCGGCTTGCTAGAATGGAACTCCAGGATACAACATTATTTTATCGACAAAAGCCAGCCTACTACACAATTCTCGTTATCTTCCACTGTTCCCGTGAATAAAACTTGATGCATATTTAGTAGTGGAGATGTTGGTGGGTTTTTTTCATGGAAGACGGTGACCCTTTTCTTATTCAATATTCAATTTCAGTCAGATGCGGCCAGACACAACTCACTCTACCAAGTTACTTCCTCCACCCTGACTTTCTTCTAAACCAATTATCTAACCAACCACAAATAAAACTAATAAAAGATATTAGTTTCTCAACATCAGGTTGGAACTCACTATGAATAAGTCGTAGATCCCTACGTTCGGTAATTTTGAGTCAGTACATTGATTTAGAAAGAAGCAAGGCAATTGCACCGAAGATCCATTCAACCAACATTCAATTGTTGGGAAGGTAATAAAATATATTTTCATTGTGTTCCATAATATTGGATGGAAGTCAGAGATTTTTTGTAACCAAAAATCTTAATATGATACCTTGAACTTTGTCTTTAGATCAACTAATTCTGCCTCTGTCTCACCTGTTTCCCCTCTCTCTCTCTCTCTCTCTCTCTCTCTCTCTCTCTCTCTCTCTCTCTCTCTCTCTCTCTTGGCATCTAAGAATGGATTGATTAGCCAGTCTAGTATTTTAAGCACTAAAAGATCCTGAAATTATTCAGACATGTCTCTTTGCAATTCTTCCAGATTAGCATAATACACTTAAAGGTCATCATATTTATTGCTTAAAATACTGGACTATCTAATTAATCCATTATTATATAAACAGTTTAGTCCACGGGGCTGGGAGTAAACAAAGAAAAGCACAATATCTAAACCCGAATCACTGCACTGCGGCAGGTGCCAAAGACACAGTTGAAAGATTTAGCTACGCTAATCCCCTGTATTATACTTATTTCTCGTGTGCGCCTTTTTTCCTTTGCCCCTACACTAAAAAGCTGACCCCTATAAATCCCCATTCACCAAAATAGACTTAAACCCCACGAAAGAACGTGAATGTTTTTAAAGGGCTGGATGACCTATTTTTGTTGTTTATCCCCTAAAAGAAATTGTTATAACAATAAACTTTCTTTTCATTGAGAGATTTACTAGTGCAAAGATAATATCGTAAAATGACACGATTTATAAAAAGATAATTGATTGCTTTAGCTTTTCTTGTGTGGAACTATTTGTACCGACCCGGCGTTGCCCGGGGTGCTTTAATAACACAAAATAAACTATACCTTCATTCTTGGATTGAGTTTTTTTTTTAATCTGTTTTAATTGTTCTAATTAGCCGTACTTTATGATTAACTGAACAGGCAATTTAGTTTATAATTTTTGTTTTGGGCACATTTTTAAACTTATACAGAAAAAGAAATTAAAAAAACAACTCTTTTTATATTCTTGAATTAAAAATATGGGTTATTCCTCTTGCTGATGTTGATTTTCTGATTATAATTGATATGTTTATGATACTAGCTGTACCGACCCGGCGCTGCCCGGAATGCAGTGAAGTCATTTTAGTTTAAACATTTCATTTGTTTGCACATTTTTATACAGAAAAAGAAATAAAATTTTAGCTGTAAGGAAGACAACTCTTTTTATATTCTTCATTATAAGTATAAGTGATTCTCCATGATGATTTTTATTTTTAGGTCATAATTGAAAAATCTTTCAATATTATTAGTTATCCAGGCGGGATTACATACATTTTGTTTAATAAACTACACATATCCAATAATATGATGCAACAATAAAAAAAAAATTAATTTGTTAGTTAGAATCAAAGTTTGATATGTCAACTTAAATGCTATTTAGGTCCAACTTTTAAAATCCCACAAGATAACTTTATATGGACATTTGAGGGCATAATAAAAATAAGAAGAGTGGTTGGTTCCAGAAACTACATTTTAGAGGGGAAGATAAAAGTTAAAAAAGAATGAAACTAAGAAACTATGTTTAACAAAGGTCATTTTAATCTATGACTGGAATAAAACAAATCATCATAAAGTATTGTTATTGAAGGCGATGACAATTCATGGCTGATGCTAAATACAACCATACAAATTTACACATTTGATAGTATTCAGATGTACCCGTGATACGTGGGGTCACAATACCTACCATTATTTATTTCATCCGAAAATTCATAAACTATGACATATCTTTAAGATACTCTTGTTGCATAACTAAAAATAATGAGTCTCTTTACTTCCATTCTATTATTATTATTATTATTATTATTATTATTATTATTATTATTATTATTATTATTATTATTATTATTATTATTTTAAGATGTTTTAGTTGGATTTTTCTTTTTAAACATCAAGTCAATTCCCCTGACTTTAGACATTCAAGCTGTACCTTAACACTTCCACCGTTCCTAACAGGAAAGTCTTTTGCAAAACTGGAAAAGAAATTGTCTCGTCAATCTGTTTAAGCCATTCATGGTGGCTTTTCGTAATGGTTCCAAGCGTTCCAATTACAACGGGAATCATCTTTTTCTTCTTTACAATTCCATAGTCGAACTAATTCCCATTTTATATATATTGTGTGTGTGTGTGTGTGTGTGTATTTAGGTAGCATTTTCTCATTTATGCAAACATTGTTAAAAATAACCGAGCTGGCGCGATAGTCAGTCGATGTAAACAGTGTTCAACTAATGAAGGAACGTGTATTAAAGCTATGATTTTGATGACTGTCTTAATACTACTCACTACAGTGCCCAGTCTAGATTTGGGGCGACAAATAATTATAAATATTTGTTTATCTACATACGTATACGTTTCATCCTTCCGGAATAGTCAGTGTAGAGATAATTATTCAAACCGGTTACATGATTCAATAGATATATATATATATATATATATATATATATATATATATATATATATATATATATATATATATATATATATATATATATATATATATAAGTATGTGAATGTATATAAAAAATAATAATGTGAAAAAAAGTTTATATTGTGTTATAACTTTTTATTTTTTATTTTTTTATTTATTTTTATTTATTTATTTATTTAAAAAAATTTTTTTTATATATTTTGACGTGTATGAATATGAATTGTTCTTTCTGTAAAGAAAAATAGGTTTTTCTTGTTGATGATAGGGAGAACAAAATTTTCGACTGATGCCTTCAGTCTTCGTCAGTGTTTGTGGTTTGCGTGTGTACGGTGGGAGGTTTCCCCCAGGCAATGAGGGAGAAAGAGTAGAAAAATCATAAATGAAATATATGTATAAATGAGCACACGCACATATACGCATCCACACACACGTAATGGGACGTATACATGTACATTGATATACACACACACACACACACCGACACGTGCCCATGCGTGCAAGCATACACACATATATACATACACACATTCACAAATAACCCTGCTTCATCACCAAGCGTAAAAGCCAACATAATTTTTTAACGCTTACTGCTGATCTGGGCTCGCGTGCAATCTGACCGCTGTTTGAATAATTTACTTGCTTTTATCTTTCTCTCTTTCTTTCTCTCTTACTGCTCGATACACACACACACACACACACACATACAAACACACACACACCCGCCCGTGCCCATGCGAGCAAGCATACACATAGATGTATGCATACATACATACACAGATAACTCCATTTCTTAGCGTTGTAGTCGACTTAATTGTTTAAAATTACTGCTACTGCGTTCAATGTAACCGCTAATTTAATTATTTATTTGCTTTTTTCTTTCACTCTTTCTTTCTTTCTCTCTTCATATCAGCGGTCATTTATTTTAAATTTTTATTTTCTAAAAAAAAAACCGTTTTTTTTACTTTTTTAAAAAATTAACCCTTCGTTCCTTCACCTCATTGCACGTGACATATTTATTAAAATGTGCGTCTAATAATAATAAAAAAAATTAAAATAAAAAATATATATATATATAAAACAATATATATAAATATATATATATATATATATATAAAATATATATATATATATAAAAAAAATATGAAAATTCAAATAAATATAATACTAATGAAAATAATAAATTAATATAAATAATATAAATAAATAAGTCAGTAGATAAATGATAAATACATAAATATATGAATAAATAAATATAAATATAAAACTAAATGAATAAATAAGTAAATAAGTATAAAAATAAATATAAATATAAATATAACTAAAGATACAGAACTAAATATAAATATCGATATAAAGATAAATTTAGATAATAAAACCTACATACATACAACGAAATAAATAGATATAATAATAAATGTTAAAAGTTAAAATCCCATCGTGACACACGCAAGACTTCGCCCGTTGGAAAATGACATAGGTCAGTTACCCTGTTTGTGGAAAGTGTAGTTATTGAGTAGTCCCAGGTCCAAGTTTAGTCCAGCGTTGTGCGTGTTTAGTTTAAGGATGAGTTTAGTTTCATATTTTCGTCTGTGTTGTTGTGATCTAAATTTGGAGGCTATGAGGATGCATTTCATGTCATCTGTGGAATGACTTTGTAGGTTGAAGTGCTCGGCCACTGGGAATTGTTTGTGATTGTTGAAGCGTTTGCAGAACTCCAGGCTTGTTTCCACGACATAGTTACCTTTCGTGCATCTGGTACAGTATAATAAGTAACCTACGTCGGGGTTGTCGCAGGTAAGAGGGGGGATTAAGTTGGATGTTGGTGCCTGGAGGTGTGAATGTGTTGTTGGTGTCAATGCATTGACATATTTGGCATCTGGGTTTGTTACATGTTTTGTTTCCTTGTGGTGCGGGAATGTTGCGTGTTTGGTCGATGTTAGCAAAGAGTGTAGGTTTGGAGGCTGTCGTCTGGCGCAGATGGGTGGTTTGTTGTATATAGTGCTGATGTTGGGGTCGTGTTGTAATTGTTTGAATATGTTTTTGAGGGGGTCTTGTAGTTTGTTGGTGTTAGGGTTGAAGTCAAATACCATTCGTATTTGTGAGGATAGAGTTTTGTTTTTGTTGTTTGTCAGAAGATTTAGTCTGCTTGTTGTTGATGCTTTCTTTACTGATTGTTTAATTATTTTGAAGGGGTAGTGTCTGTGGAGGAAGTGGTTGGCTATGATGTCTACATGTGTGTTGTATTCAGTGGAATCCAAGCAAATTCTTTTGATGCGTAGGCATTGACTGTATATAATTGATTTTTTGTGGTGATCGGGTGGCAGCTCTCAAAGTTGAGGTAACTGTGTCCGTCGGTGGGTTTAGTGTAGAGTGATGTGGTGATCTGTCTGTTGGTGATGTTGACGAGAACGTCTAGAAATGGGATGTGTGTGGTTGAATGCTCTGTAGTGAATTTTATGCTGTTGTGGCAGTTATTAAGGTGTCTGTAGAAGTCCATTAGTGACTCTTCTCCATGTTGCCAGATCAGGAAAATGTCGTCTATGTATCTGTGGTAGTGTAGCGGTTTGAGGTGGTAGTTATGTATGTGTTTTTGTTCAAATATATGCATGAAGATGTTGGCGTAGCTGGGGGCCATTTTAGTACCCATGGCTGTGCCTTTGACTTGTAGGAAGTGCTCGTTGTTGAATGTGAAGTTGTTGTGTGTCAAAATGAATAGTATGATGTTGCATATGTCGTTGATGTGGGTATTTTGTAGGTGCTGGGTGTGTAGGAAACTCCTGCATGCGGATATTCCCTCTTCGTGTGGAATGTTGGTGTAGAGAGCAGATACGTCCATTGTGACGGGAATTGAGTTACTGGGTAAATTATTTATCCTGTTTAGAATCTGTAGGAAGTGTGTGGTGTCCTTGAGGTAGCTGGGGATGTTTGTCAACAGGGGGTTGAGGATACTGTCTATGTATCCCGAGATGTGTTCAGTGAGGGTTCCGATGCCCGAAACAATAGGTCGTCCGGGCGGTGTTGATTTTAGAGCCTTAGCGATATGATATAATCTTGAGGGATCATTAATGGATATTGCGGTGTTTGTGGTATTGTCGGGTGGGAGGTGTTTTAGTATGTTGTTAACTATTTTGGGGAGTTTATGGAGTTTGGGGATGGTGTAGAATGTGGCCGGATTGGGGTGTTCTGGTATTAATTTAGTTATAGTTGTTCTAGTATCATGGTCTAGAGTGCTAATGAGGTTGTTCAGTTTGGATTTGAATGTGTGAGTAGGGTCAGTGGGGAGTGTTTTGAAGAATTCCTCTTGAGCTAGTTGTGTGTCTATTTCTGTTATGTAGTCGTCGGTGTTCATTATTGTAATTGCTCCTCCCTTGTCTGCTGGTTTAATGGTGATGTGTGTGTTGTTTCGTAAGGATTGTATGGCTTGTTGTTCGTCTTTTGTGATGTTGTAATGGGTGTTTCTATGAAGATTGTCTTTGATGAACTTGTCAAGGTGCTTTTTGGCTGTGTTGTTGTGTGCATCTATGGTCGTATATATATATATATATATATATATATATATATATATATATATATATATATATATATACGAGCAACACCTACGCCCCCTCCGAGCAGCAATTAATTGGGAGGGGACGTTAATTTTTAAAAAAATGTTTTTTTTACTCAGAGAATTCCATAATTTTAACAATAAACTTTGGTAAATTTGTAGATTGACATCCTCAGCTAAATTATCCCCTCCTTAGAAATGAGATCCTTCTTTTTAAGGTTATTCTAGATTGTTTGGGCAGTTAATATGTTTCAAACACTAACCCTAAGTTCGATTGGCAAGGTCGTATAACCACACGCAATCGTCACAAAAAGGTAACCTCCAAAATAAAATAACACACAGAATTCATCTCGAATGGCAAAAAATGGTAAACTACCATAAAACCCTAGAATGGCACGAAAATAGAGGATTATTTTACGTTAAATTTATATGTTAAACTGATCCCCCACTCTAAATTCTAAAATATTTTTTTGTTTCTATTTCCGCCAGGTTTTTCAGGGTATTCAAACGTAATCGACTAAAAAAGTAGAATCTTATTTTATCAGGGTGGAGGGGGTAATCTACAATAATATCTAAACTTTCAATATTTTTATTTATGCCATAAAAATAAGATATTTAATTAATTAGATCATTTTAAAGTTATTTATTTAATTTTTACCGGAAAGGTAAACACAACTAAAATCAATTGCTTAAAATCAAAATAAAAAACGGGCGTATAATAAAAAAAAAAGTATAAAATCTAAAAAAAAAAAAATATCGGTAAATTTGCAGACTAACACCCTCCATTAATACCCAACCACCTTGAAAAAATGACATTCTGCTTTTTAGGCGATTACGTGTTAACACTGTGGAAACCTAAAGAAAGAAAAACAAATATTTTAGAATTTAGAATGAGGGATCAGTTGTATTTATATTTAACGTAAAATGTTTGCACATACTGGGCCATTGTGTGTTTTTAGGGAACTTAACAATTTTTAACACTAACGCTAAGTCCGAGTGGCAAGGTCATGAAACCACGCGTAATCTCCTAAATAAGTAACAGCCCTCTCAAAAAAATGCAGCGGATTTAACTCTCATAACAAAAAAGAATTTAGTTAACTGGACGAAAACTGCCTCGTAAAATTAAATTTATGTACGAAAATTTTCCTTCACTTTAAATGCTAAAATAATTGGGTTTTTTTTTCTTTTCTTCTTTCCATCAAGTTAAAAAGGTAGAAAATGTTAATCTACAATCATACCAATATATGAATCTCTATTTTTTTACGTACTCTGGACAGATCACAGTGCTACTGAACTTTTGTCAAAATTTATAAATTAGGCATTAACTTAATTAATAAAAAAGGTATTTATTTATTTTTCACAGAAAATGTAAAAGCTGCAAAAAGAGTGCGATGGAAAGGGGGTAAAGAGAGAGTGAGCAAAACAATCACACTCTTCCTTTCACTCCCCCTTTCTCTTCTCGCTTCTGCATCGCTCGTAGTAAGCCACAACCTTCGGTAAGGTCGTCAGCGAGAGCATGGAGTTAAAACTTAAGGTGTTTTAGTTATTTTTCTGATCTATTTATTGAATAACTTTAATTAATTACTGTTAATATAGACGAAAGTATTGCATGTAGATAGATAACATAAGCCAATGCAATTCCAAATTAATAATACTAAATATTAATTAATTATAAATGGTTTTTTAAAAAGTTATGCTAATTAGGCAGTCAAAAGATTACCTCTTAATCTTTTATCTACACTATATATACATAATATAAAAAATTTATGTTGTATTATTAATTTAAATAACAGTAACCCGCTTTGATAATAATATAGGAGTTATAACTGGAAAAACCTTTCGCATTTTTTTATATATATATATATATATATTTCGATTCCTTTCTTTCATAAAATATTTCATCCGTCTATGAAGTTAAAGGTTTAGCAAATTTAAAATGTTTAGAATTAGAAATGCTCATATGGCCAGCCCGAATAGGTCAAATGTTAATGCATCAGACCAGTTTCAATCTCGCATATGTTTGGGGTTTTTTTTTCAAACTTGCTTTAAAATGTTTAGCATAACCTCATATAATTAGTTTTAAAAAAATTAGTTTAATTAATAATTTAATAACCATGTAATAATTACATTTAACTTTCCAAATTAAATTTATAAACATAAAAATAATATTTTGGAAAGCTAATCGGCTTCCTTTAAATAAAACAATTCGCAACGAAAGGAAAGTAAAAGCACTAGCACGCAACCCCGGGTAAGTACAGAGAAAGGGAGAGAAAGACAAAGAGTGACTTGTAATACATTTTGAATTGTTTTTATCTAGGCACTCCACCAGACACTATCGTTCCACCTGGACAACGCCAGATAGGGGCAGCTAGTCTGTATATTTATAAAGTTGAACCATGTATCACACTAACAGTAAGATTAAAAAGCCATAATCATATTGATAATAGAAGAAAAATAACTTTTTAATATACTGATCATGTGTATGCGATCAACATCTGAAACTTAACTAATTTGCATATTGCTTTTCAAAATGATTCTCATTAATTCACTGTTCGTTTTTATTGTTTTTTAATTTAATGATTATTTTCATTTTAATGTGAAATTTAAATATTTTTAATTTACGAATATTTTTATCATGGATAAAGCTTAGCATTTTCGGTGTAAAAGTTATTTCTGGTCAATTTACTTCTCGGGGTTTCATTCTTCGTTTCCTCAATTCTCCTGGGTAACGTGTTAGTCTTCTACCTGATAAAATAAAACGGGTTTCTTTCTCGAATCTTTGTGATTGGTATTAATCACGAAGCACCCTTCCTACAAATTCAATGATTGATTCCGGTTCATCAGTTTTTCTTTATGTGACGTCGGTGCATGTTCTTAACAATAAAAAAATATTCCAATTCGGTTTCTTTCAAAAAATAATTAATCGAACTCGGAATATTTTTTTAAAAAACGCTTATAATTACAAGATATAAAGCTAACCTAAATAGCTTAACCACAACAAAAATTATTTTGTTTAAAAATAATAATCCGGAGAAAAGAAAAAAGTTAAAGAATTGAAAATAGCAATTTAGCTTACAAATATGAAATATTGAAATAAAAGAAACTGGGGAGAAAGAATACATAAAATAATCGTAAAATAAATGAGCCCGTAAATAATCTATGGATTGAATGTAATAAAGACGTGACGTCATTAAAGGAATGACGCGCCATAATGGAGACCATCGTGAATCGACTTGGCTTTATGGACGCCTCTCCATCACCACTATTCGAGAAAACGCCTTGAACCTGCTCTCAGCCTGCAAAGCCAGCGGGACATCCGATTAAACTTCCTTATATTTTCAGATTGATTTGTTTTTAATGCATTTTATTAATTAACTATTTTTTTGTTGAATAAAGGTTGAAATAACGCACTAAAGATAAAGACTATCATTCATTTTTTTATTCATTGGTTTATGTGTAAGTGGGATGAGCAATGAAAGTGAAAGTGATCGCTAACAAGAAATAATATTGAATAATAATAAATAAATGAATGATAGAGACGTGTGATGAACGTGAAAACAACATAAGGGAATTTTTTAGATGAAGATTTATAATTTTTATTATTTGGATTACTGTTTCAACGTTCCGGTCGATGTAACCTCCGACCTTCTTCGGGTGCGTCCTGTCGAACTCGGGAATGCTTATGTCGAACTCTGGGATTTGTATGGAATTTTTTGAACAAAACCCTTTATTTAATCCACGGGAGTAACTTGCTCTCGTTTCATCATGACCATCATAACCATCAATTCGCAATTGCATTTTTGATATGATCGCTCGTATTGAGGATTGAACATTCAACCCGTTACTTAGAACTGATTATTACTTAACACTTATCCGTTGTACCACGGGTTCTTGCGGACAATTCTAGCATGAATTTTAGTAGCCTAAAACCTCATTTTGTTTAGATGATTTCATTTTACCACTTATTACCACTGATTAATATATATATATGGGGCATACTCTATTCATTTGGGGATTCTATGGAGATTATGAGGTGACATCTTTACTTGAGAACTTTAAATGACTCCCTCTCTAGCTCCAATAACTTCATAACCCTCTTCATACGATGCTAAATTGAACTCTACTATTAAACAAAGATCTTGCCGAACTTATATTATCAATATTGATATAAATATTAATAAATATGACTTTTATACCGATTTATTCCTGCTACTGACAGATTTACTCTACCGTTATTGAAAAATATATGTAACTTATACACTTGTCCGTATTTGTTGTCTTGAGGTTTTTTTCGTTTCTGAGTATATGTACATGTGTTTAAGTGTGTGTGAATGTATGTATTTGTCTATATGTATGTGCGTATATGTATATATGTATACATTTTATGCATGTTTAATTAAACAGGAGTGCCAACTTCTGCTTATTCAGCTTTTGATCCGTTTTTTCTAGTCTTCGTACGACGGATTTGATGTTATAATCCAAGGAGAGTAAAAAATCTCCGATTTTGTGCGAACATGCATAAAAGAAAGAATGCTGCCCAATTATACAAATATGTATACATATGTATGTATCTGAGTGTATTTTCTATATATGTATATGTAGAGATGTCTGCATATATGTGGATGTCTTTCAGTATCCATATCTAAAGTAAATGTTTGTTCATTTTTATATATTTAAATGTACAATTGTGTCTGTATAACACTGTATTATTAAATTTTAATATCGCCTTCTGGTTGTATTATTATTTGTGTGTTATTTTTATTTATAGTTTACCTATACTTCAAAAGATTTTCTTATTATTTGTTGATTTTTTGTATAATATATTTTTTGTATAATATTTTAATTAACACACACTGGGTTCTAAACGGTTTGTCAACAAATGCTATGGATAATTATTTCTAAAAAATGGTATTTTCTTAAAAAATTGATATATAATTTTTTATATTTTTGATTCATTTAACTTTGAATTTATGAATTTTTCTTTTTAAATCTCTTACCATGATTTTTTTAATTTTATGAGTTTATTAATTTATTTTATTCTATTATATATATTTTTTATCTATTATTTTTTAATTGTCATTATTATTATTATTATTATTATTATTATTATTAATATAATTATTATTTTCATTATTACTATTACTTTTATTTTTATTCAAGTTTATAATTTTATTTATTTATTTATTATTTATTTTTGTTTTTTATTTATTATTTTTTACTTTTTATAATTATCTTTAAACTTACTTCTACTTAGTGTCATTTTTAAACTGTAAATTTACACTTTTTAATCAAGATATGGTTGAAGATCATGTTTCTTAAAATAGTTCTTTTCAATTTACTTAATGGCTAATTTATCTATTAATTATTTTTTACTCATAATTTTGTATTTTTGTCTTGGAAAAAAATGTGTAATTTAAAAAAAATCCATTTTCTATTGTATGCTTTTTCTGTACGTGTACTCTAGACAGTCTTTAGGTCCCCTATTGTGTCCCTTTGTATGTTTGATTTCATTGCTTTCTTTGCTATTTGAAGTGGATTGTATTTATCATATCCTAACCCTCCCTCGACCTCTTGAATTGCTGAGAATTATCTGCACTCTAGGCATGATACTATGTTTTAAATTCGAACTTGGTGTCTATTGCCTGTGCTAACGAATAACTTGATATCAATAAAAGTTCATATCGTCTCAGAAACGATCGTACATGAAACTGGTGTTTATGTTGAAAGTTTGGAACGTATGTAAATGAATATATATATATATATATATATATATATATATATATATATATATATATTATATACAGAGTTAGATAGATATCTACATATATTTATATATATATATGTATGTGTGTGTGTATGTGTGTGTGTTTGATTAATTAATTAAGTTAAAATATCTAAAATAAATTAATAGTTTTCCAAAAGTATCCAAAAAAAATAGATAAATTTACATAAACATAAAAACGTAGGAAAAAGAAAAACGCACAACGAGATGTTATTGTCACGTGTTTAACTATTTGAATAGGGAAAGAATAATAAAACGCGTTTTAGCGTTATCGAATAAATTTAAAATATTCACTTTTTCTGAAAACGTTCGTTGATTCGAACGTAACCGGTAAAATCTCTCATCTCTTGATGATTTTTTCCTGTATTTAAATTTGTTTTCTTTCACACACACACACACACATATATATATATATATATATATATATATATATATATATATATATATATATATATATATATAGAGAGAGAGAGAGAGAGAGAGAGAGAGAGAGAGAGAGAGAGAGAGAGAGAGAAGGAGAGAGAGAGAAAGAGAGTATAGATCTACAGACACATATTTCGCCGTTACTGCGGCTCATCAGCGTGGCTAAATAAGACAGGGTTCGAACTGGGACTTTGTGACCGAGTGCGTTAATGTCTGAAATTATGTGATAATTTATCGTTTATAAATTTATGCCGTTATTTTTGTTTTGATTGTTTTTTAGCGACAATTGTAAACTGGTAATATTTGCTTCCCTGACCATTGGAAAGTTCCCTTCTTTACATACGCGTGAGAGTTTCCTCCCCTTCATACGCAATGTCGCCTCATTTTTATGGACGTGTACATATTGAGGCACTAACTGGTTTAGCCACACTGAAGAGCTGTGATACAGCGAAACAGTCTGTATGTGGATGACTATATAAAGCTCCCTTTCTTGGGTGGAGCTTATTTATAAGGATATCGCCAACTGCCATTAGCTTTAAGGCATAGATCATTGGGTGAAACTAATTCGAGATCCCGACACTTGACAATGTTTACATTGAGATATCACATACTTATTCACTTTACTGACAATTCCTTCTTCTGAATTATTATATTAAATTCTACATACATTAATCAGGAAATAATAGTAACCATTAACAGCAAGCTTACGAAGGAACCAAGGAATTTCATCTTTTTTTATCTTAAATTGGTTAAGTGGATAACGACACGAACTGACGACCTGGGTGTGCCAAGTTCGAATCCAGTCGATTCCATAATACTACTTTCACATAGGGATGTTGGCAACCATTACATGGCCCCTCCTGCAAGAATGCTGACAAAGTTGTAGCATTCTGATTCATACAAATTTACTTTAAATTGTGCAGTTTTTTAAATCATCTATTTACTCAATTAGAATAAGCTACCTACTTTAGTTAACTGGGGTTTAATAAAGTAATTTATACTCAACCCCGTTAATTAAACAATTAAACAGGAATTTACTAAACCTATTAATTTATACTTATACTATATTCTGTCGATCTATGTAAGTTGTGATTCGGCTTGACGATTATTGTAATCATCGCCTCTTCAACAGGTGCGCGTCTGCATGTAACAAGATTCACACGCAATCGCTAAAGACAGATCATGTGATCAACATGAACATTTTTAGTTCGTGACTTACTCCCAACAAGACAAGATGTGATCCTGCAATTCTCTGATGTCGGCCCAGCAGAGAATCTACGAACTTCAGGAAAAGATTACTTTGCGTTGTCAACATATACTCAACCCAATGTATTATCTTTCATTTTGTTCCTGTGTTTCTCCTACATAAAACTACTACCCGTCTGTGCACCGTGTTGTTCAATTGTATTACGTTTCAAAGGAAAGTTACACAAACCAACAACCTATCCTTGTCCCTTTGTTCCCGACATTATCACATCTAAAAATTGGCTCTGCCCCAGCTAAAATCTCTTCTGTTCTACTCATAGAAGAGATGTTGCTAGTCTCTCTCTACTCTATCGTTATTTCCATGGAAGGTGATTGACTGAGCTCCAATCTCTGGTTCCTCCTTATAAGACCTTCACAGCAATAACACGTCTTCCGACCACTAAGGACCTCCCATCGAATGTGAAGAATCGTGATACGTCATCAGTTTGTGTGTTAATTATAAAATTGTGTACAATGATTTCAATTGTTTTTATTCCACTATGTTTTTAAATCTCCCCCAAAATAAAGTTATATTTATAGTAAGTTGTTTCAAAGAAAAAATAGTTTATTTAAAGATTAAATTATCGAATTGGGAAAAATACTCATCTTTATCCTGAGAAATAAGTAAAAACTCTGTTTTTCTCCGGCGAGGGTCTCTTTATTTAGCTTATACACAAAAATGTACATTTTAATGATTATACTTTAAATATCTACGGGTGGCTACAAAGAAAAGAAAATTTCTCTTGCTCTTTTTAAGATGTGAACATCTTAGACAGTTAATCAGTGTAAACAAGAAGTAACGATCTGCCAAACGGGATGTCAAACGAATGGCAATAAACGTTAGTAATCAAAGTTCTATTAAAAGTTATTAGATCGCAGTCAATGTCGCTCTTTTACGATTGGTAATAGTCAGGATTATATTAACATTGTTACATTACGATGTATTTAAGAAGTTAAGAGAACACAAGTGTAGGAGTGAGATAAGACATACTGGTCGAAGCCAGGCTTTATTCCGAGAGAGACAGGAAACGGATGCTGATACATGCCGGGAGTAGGCAGGGAAAGAGGGGGTATAGTCCCAACGTACATGGGTGGGGAACATAATGTAACATCCTCCCTTTTATGGATGAGGAGTGTCATTACTCTATGGAGTTACATTGTTTAGCCAGAACTTCTATCAGTTTGTGTAGTCTTTGAGGTGTGCTGGTCTTCGTATTCCTCTGCCAGTGCGTGTGTGGGTCCTGACAGGGGATTCGCCTTGGAAAGATTCCTTAGCTCGGTTGCTTAGTGTGATGAGCAAATGTCTTGGGTTCTGTCAGTGATGGTAGAGGGGGAATGAATATTTGGTGTGTACCCCATCACTGTCTGTGGTTGTTCTAGGTGACGAGTGGGTGTGCGTCCTGTCATTTGTGGTTGTTCCGGGGATCTTTGCAGGTGTCTCGACCATGTAGGAACGTTCATCTAGGTGTTGGTTCACAACGCCCTTTTCCCATACTCTGTCACCTTTCTTGTATGGGTGCATCCTGGCGACCTCGCCTTGGGTCAATGCCGCTAGGTTTGTGTATACGATGATTGTAGTACTTTGCCGGAAAGCATTGTTTACGCTCGAGGAGCATTTTATCCATTTCTCCCATCGTTTGTGGACCTGGGTTTCAGCAGGGTGCTGCTCATGGGCAGAAGTGAGCGTGTGCAGCGATTCAGAAGGCGCTGAGAGGAGCTGCTTCCCATGTGTTGTGTAGGGGTATTCCTGAAGTCAAGTAGTGCAAAGACACTGGTCGGTGCCAGTGTCTTTGTTCTTCCACATGAGGCGTTTTGCACTTTTCACAGTGGATTCCACCTTTCCATTAGCTTGCTGATTTTCGGGGCTTGCCATGAGATGTTAAAAGTCCCATTTCTCCGAGAAGTGTTTAAAAGCTGATGAGGTGAACTGGGTTCCAGCGTCGGAAATCACCTGGCAGGGGATCCCAGATCTCGCAAAGTGTGCCTTCAACTTGCGGGTAATGGTGGAAGTTGTTGTGTCTTCTAATCGATCTATTTCCCAAAAGTTTGAGAAATAATAGACAGTTATGAGGTATTCCAGTCTCACTTTCAAACAAATCAATGCCAACTTTCTGCCATGGCCGATCAGGTATATTATGTGGCATTAAGGTTTCTTTCGGTTGCTCTGTGGCGAACTTGCAGCAGGTTTTGCAAGTGGAAATGTATTCACCTATCTCCGATGACATTCCTGGCCAGAAAACACATTCTCTAGCGCGCGTAGGCATCCATCTATACCAATGTGTAAGGAGTAAATTGAGCGCTTGATGTCACTCCGGAGACTGAGTGGAATGAGTGCTCGGTCGCTCTTGAAGATAAGTCCATCTTGAACTGACATCTCATCACGGGTGTGAAAATATGGGTGCAGCATAGCAGGAAGGTCCATTTTCTCGGTTGGCCAACCCTGTATTATTGTCTTCCTGAGTTGGTCGCATACCTCGTCTTGATTCGTTGCTATCCGGATCTGAATCAGTCTTTCATCCCGGATGAATAGGAAACTAACCATGTGACAAGCTCGAATTCGGCTTGATGGTTCTTTTCGGTTGTCATGTCAGCGATATACATGTATTTTCCTTTGAAGTACACAACGTCAAAGTTGTACTTCTGAGTCCGCAATAACATTTTTTCACTATAGCTTCCAGTGGTTTATGATCAGTGTGTATCTCTGTTCGTCTGTCATAAGTGCATTGGTGGAATTTCTCCAGTGAGAACACACTTGCCAGCATTTCCTTTTCGATTTTGGCGTATCTCTGCTCAGTATCAGTCAGCACTCTGCTTGCATATGCTACTGGCTTGCCTTGTTGTAGCAATGCTACACTAAGTCCTTCTGAACTGGCGTCACACTGTATAGTGAGGCCCATTTTCGGATCGTAGTAAGCGAGTACGGGTGCTTCAGTAACTGCTCGCTTCATTTCTGCAAATGCGGTATCTCATGCTTGCAACCAGATCCATGGGACATCCTTGCGCATCAGTTGCCGTATGGGCTCCATGATGGTCGACAATCTTGGTACAAACCTTGCTAGGTAGTTGACCGTCCCACAGAGAGTTTCTGTATATCTTCGATCGATGTGGGCCACTTTAGTTTGGTGATCGCGTCAATTTTAGAAGGATCTGGGAGTAGCCCATCACTTGTAATGAGGTGACCCATGAAACTTATGGCAGTCTTTTTTACTTCTGCCTTTTCTCGGTTCAGCTTCATTTCTCTTTCTCGACACCGTTGTAGAAGTGCCTTCAGGTTTGCATCATGGTTTACTGAGGCTTATTCTAGGTCATCTCCTGAATCGAATGCAATTATATTGTCGGCGACGCATACAACTCTATCTAGATCGTCTATCGCTTGATAGAGACGCTTTTGAAATATTTCAGAGCTCACACAAGTTCCAAAGGGGAGCCTCAGCCACTGGTATCAACCGAACCCCGTTTAGAAAGTTGTGAGGAGGCTTGACTCGTCGTCTAGCACTACATGCCAGTATGCTGATGCAATGCCTACCTTAGTGAAGTATTTTGCCTTTATTAACTTAGGTAGTAGTTTCTCTATGTTAGGTAATTGGTATCGCTTGCGCTTCAGCGCTTTGTTTAGCGGTCTTGGATCGATGCAGATTCGACTATTCCATTTCATTCGTCGACAGGGGTGATAACTCCGAGGTTTTCTAACCTTTTCAATTCGTCGTTGACTCGAGGAATCATAAATACTGGTATACGTCTGGCTGGGGCAGTATGGGTTGTTATGGTGGGGTCTACTTGTAGGTGCACTTGACCGGGCAGTGACCCTAGTTCGCCGTTAAAAACGTCCGAGTACTCTGTCATCAGTTGCTCACAGACTGGGTCTGGGTAAACATTAGCGATGTTGTCATAATGTACTGTTATTAAGTTCATCTGTTCACTCGCCCGTTTCCCCAGCAATGGGGTTATCTTTTCTTTAACCACCATGAACTCAAGAGAGTACTTTTTCGTGTTCTTGGGGTTGCGCAAAGTAATCCTGCATCTGACGAGCGGTACGAGTTCGGTCGTATTCAACATCTGTAATTTCTTAGACGCCGGTTGCAGATCAACATCGCGCACATATTTCAGTGGAATTACATCAACAGTAGCACCACAGTCGACTTGGAATTTTACCTATTTATGGTCTAGCGTCATTCTAGCATAAATGGTTCTATCGTTTTTTTCCTCTCTCGGAGTTGACGCTTAGTACGTAGTCCGTATCACTAGAAGAGTCAGAGTCGGACACTATTTGATTCACCTCGTGTCTTGGTTTAGACGGTCTTGATCTCTCACCACGCTGCTTCTCCAGGCATTTCAATGCAAAGTGTTTTTTTATGACTGCAAAGGTTGCATTTCTGTCCCCATGCAGAACATGCTTCTTTTCTTTTGCCATGCCTTCTGCCACAGAAAGGACAGTCTATTTGCCCGTACCTTTGGCTCTCTTTTTTATAACCTGGGCCTTGGACCTTGTTAATCCGTTCTTGTTGTTGGTCAGAATTAATTATTTTTAGCCGTGTCACAGCTACGGCATATGTCAACACTTTGTTGAAATGTTAGTGCCGTATTTTGCAGCAGTTTTTTACGGGCATGGTTATCTCTTACTCCTAGTACGATACGGTCGCGTAGCAAAGAGTCATGTAAACATTCACAAAAATTGCACGATTTAGTGAGATTGCGTAGTGCCATAGCGTAGGAGTCGATACGTCTCACCTGGTTCTTGGTCTTTTTTGTTGAAAAGGTAACGCTCATAGGTCTCATTCAATTGTCCTATGAAGTGTTCGCCGAATTTGGCTATCACCGTATCGACATTATCTTTATCTTCGGTAGGGGCAAATTGAAACCCGTTATGGATAGTAAGGGCGTCTGGTCCGACTGTGTGTAGAAACAACGTTGTTTGGTACTGTTTATCCTGGTCTGCAAGTAGTTCTTCCACATCTGTTTCCATAATTTCCATGCTCCCGCGGGGTTGGTTTTAACATCCAAACGGCTTGGGGGCATTATGTTTGTTTGAAAACTTTCCGCCATCTTTTTCAAACGAGGGACGTTGTTGACAGTTTGTAGTAGTAGTAGTTGTAGCACTGTCCGTCGCTTGGGAAGGAGATAAAGCTTCACCTGTTGTTCGTTCTGACGATGACTTTGTATTTCGGGTCGTAAGACGTGTTTTACATCCCCGCTGCCACCTTGTTACATTACGATGTATTTAAAAAGTTAAGAGAACACAAGTGTAGGAGTGAGATAAGACATACTGGCCGAAGCCAGGCTTTATTCCGAGAGAGACAGGAAACGGATGCTGGTGCATGCTGGGAGTAGGCAGGGAAAAGAGGGGGTATAGTGCAACATACATGAGTAAGGAGCATAATGTAGCAAACATATTTTGAAAAATTGTGAAGCCGTATTTAAAATATAGATTTTGAAACATTAAATTTTTTTAATTATTTAATCATTTAAAGGAATTAAAATTTCTTAAAAAATAATTACTTTTGAGAATTTGTTTCCTTTGGAATTCAACAGATTATAGAATATATTAATGAGAAAACGAAATAATATGGCATTTATTTTCACTTTTTATTAAAAATTCACGAAAATTTTACAAAAATACGGCTTAAAAAATGTTTTTAAATAAAAATCTTATGTGTTTTTTCAGACTCTTTCGCTTGATATAATATTAAAATTTTGATCGATACGAATGTATTTATTCAGATTTTATAAAATGAAACAGGGGGCGGGGCGATTATGTACAAAAAAGTATTTTCCCTAATAAATTTGACGAAAACCGCATTTTAAAAATAGATTAATCTAAAAGTGAATAAGTATCGAAAATTTCGTGAAACTCTGACCATTAGTTGATTTTTTTCCTAGATTTCTTAAACACATGCGAGTGCATAAAAACTGGCCACTACATGAAAACATTGTTTTAAGGCGTCCATAATGTAAACACGATTTCAGTTTCTCATTTTCATTATTTGAAAAAAAAAATTTAAATCAGCAGTTTATTTTATGTTTCTTCATTTGAATGGTAAAAAAGTTATGATGGTAATATTAACCTATATTAAAGTTACATCGTGTTACATATAGGGTGGGTGTAAATTCTATGATTCGCTTTGAAGGTCCCTACTGTGCAACAATTGAAAAAAGTTTCCTTTCTTCCTCTATGTGATTAAAGTTAGGTGGTATTTCCATGGACAGAGTTTATTTGTAATGGCTTCCCGTCTGTGGAGCACATTACCACGGGACTGCTTCCCTACAGATTACAACATAATCGCTTTCAAATCTAATAGCAACAAATTCTTGTCATAAGTAATGTCGAAATTTCGCGGTCGTAAGCAAAATTCGAATTACTTGGTAACAAAGGAGTTAAAAACACAGTTTAAAAGAAAACATGACAAGGGGAAAAGAAAAAATAAGAGGTTCGATTGAGTTAAAATAGAGTTTTATTAACATTAAAATGGGGGGGCTGCTTTCAATTCCCAAAGCTGGGTTAATTACGTTAACCCTTAGTAATCAAGATAAAAAAAACTTATGACATGAAAAAACAGATAGGGGTAAGTTCGTTGGCACAACGAACTGGAAACAAATTAATTCCTTTTTTTGTTCATATAAAAGCATATAATAATGACTAAAGAAGTCTTCTTATCAATTTAACAAAGGGGTCTCAAAGGGCATAAAACAATAAAAATAAAACTCAAAATATACAGGACCGTAGCAGTTTGTTGATTAATCGTCTCCGGCATAGTCTGGAATAGTTTTTTCTTTTCTATTGAAATGTCCGTTTTAAATGTCCCTTTTTGTCTTTCTTTCGACACTTTTCATTCCAAGGGTTTCCAAGTTTTTGAAATTACTTCACAAATGAAATTCTCCAGAAAACGTACTACCTCCAAAGGGCAGTATTTAGGAATTTTCTTTTTAAATTTAAAGACGCTTGTCTTTACACAACACACAAAAAAAAACTTTTGTCATAAGGTTTATCGCTTCCAAGAGAAAATATATTCCTTTAAAATTAGGGTCGCTCAGATACCCTGAAATTTCATAATAAACCGTTCTTACTCTAAGAACGAGTAGAAATCATCCAAATATTTTACGTCCATTTTCACTAAAAGACGGTGCCTGCAGAAAAGTGAACTTCTCTCTTCAAAATCCAAGCCGGTACTGATTAAAAAGGGCGCCAATTAGCACCGGTGCTACACCGGTATGACGTCACCTCTAGACTTCATTACATCGATGATGATGCTGAAAGGAAAGAAAAGGCGGGAAAACAACATGCCACCAGACAGATAATCTTGACATACATTCTTATAGTGGCAATATGTTGACCTCCCACCCTCATGCCCAAAATAGAAATAAATTTCCGAAAGTAATCAAACGTAGTTGATTCCATTAATCATTTAAATACTCCCATAAATATTCTTGATTTTTCAACTGACAATTTATCCATCTCATTAATTCTTATCTTCGAGTGGCTTTTGGCCTTAATAAGTGGTGACTCATTAGTAACAGTTATTTATCTACCTCCCACAGCGGTAAGATGTGACACAAGGTCGGGAAAGTGTGATTTGAAAAGCCAGCGCCCGAGAAGGTGAGCACTCTGGCCTACAAAAAATGCCTGGGCAGCCCCGTCGGCATTCCCCGGTAGGGGAGCCTCAAGCGATTAGAAATAAACTAACCCCTTCTCAAAGGGTGAGAAGGCAAAGCCTGGGAGGGTGGACCTCCTAGAACTGCACAGGACAAACCCATAGACCGGCGTAAATCAAGCCCCGAAGGCCAAGACAATACCGGTCTATGGGGTGCAGTATCCATCGGAACAGATACTACACTTTGATCCCGACTAGTAAAAATTTAAAAAATAATGCCTCTGCCCCCCCCCCCATCCCCCCGTGACGATTGTTTGTTTGTTCTTGAAACAAAAGGTTTCAGCAATGGTATTTGTCAGATGTGACGTCATAAAGAGGCAATCCTGTTATAAAACAAAACAAACAAAAAAAGACGCCATTGTTTCCAACAATCGTTTGGTCATATCTTAGCCTCTTGGAAAAGAACAAGCCGACTTTTCTTTTCGACTACGTAAGACACATTTTGTATTTTTTTCTTGAATATCATTGTCCGAGACAAGTTGAGCAACATTCTCTTCTATTTTAAACCAATAACTCTACTTTCCCATTCGTTGCATTTCTGCTGCACCAGGGAAACTTGCCTGCGGTTTTCCGTTTCCAAGTGATATTGCATCACGTAATCTGTTATACTAAAGCTGAGTTAATCAACGTTTGTTTCCTTACGGCTTTTTACCCAAATATTTTAATCACACAAAATACATGCTATAATATTCGTTAGTTTTGGGATTGAGTTACGTTTTAAAAAATACTTCCATTTTAATTGTCCTAATTAGCAACATTTTGCAATTAATTCACCAAGAGATACATCTTTTGCTAAGTTTCTATCTATCACTCTCACCCTCTCTCACAGTATGATGTTTGACAGCACCTGCTCTAATTTTATATGGCATATATCATTTCCCTGACACTACACACACATTTTCTTTCTCACTCACTCTCTCTCGCTCTGTTTCTGTCTATCTCACTCACTCTGTCTCTGTCTCTCTCTCTCTCGCACACACACACTCACACACACACACACACATGGATCTATGTATTTCTCTCGCTTCCTCTCATTCTATGTTGATTCAACCATTCTTTAATATTTCTTGTGCCTTCTCTTCCAGCTAATTTACATAGTGTGTTCGTAAACACCGTTAACACATATGTAAATTAGATAGCAAAATAATAGGTCGCTTTACTTCTATATTAATTTTTAATGGAAATCGCTCCAGACAAGGCATGAAGCCACTTGATGTAAAGAGCTAACAAGAACAAATATGATTATCGCAAAGACAGGAGATGCCTATTGGCCTTAGTCTTAAAAAGACCAAGGTAGGAGGAAAACAGTCAGCAGAAACAGTTTCACAAGCCTGCGGTTCTTGGAAAGAAGCTACTAGAATAGGAAGCTGTATTACAATGAGGTATCAAAACAGCGAATTGATGGAGACCAACGAGTCAAACGAGCTGGAACAAAAGAACCGGGGAATAGACCACATAATTCTGAAGAAAACATACCATAATATAATTTATAGAAAAGACTGAGACTAGCAACATCACGTTTGTGAGAGAGAGGGTGCAGAGAAGAAGAAAGGATAGGGTCAATCAAATTGCAGACACGTTTCTGCACCTTATCAAGAACCATCAAATGTGACAGACATTCACCAGCCGAAATATGACAACAGTACTCCATACGTGGTCTGATTGTAGATTTGTAGAGATAGAGAATAGCCTCAGGTGTGAGAAAGTGTTTGGAGCGATAGAGAGAAACGACTTTATGGGAAGCAGAGGGAACAATGGATCTAATGTATGAACTCCAAAAAGAAAAACCAAGAAGTTTCAGAGTCGATTTCGCCTCAAAAGCAGAGCCATCCATGAGAATCTCAGAAAGAAAAGGGGCACACCTACGATTGAAAGACTCGAGCTGAGTCTTAACTGGATTAAATGAAAAAAGCCATTTCGTACCCCAATCCACAACTGAACCCAGGTCAACTTCTCGATTAGCTGCATATTTTGACTAATCTCAGAGAGATAAGCGAGAAGCAACACCAGAATAGAGAGTGGTATCATCAGCATAGATGTTAATTTTCTGAACAATATTTTATGGAAGATCATTTATATAGGGAAGAAACAGTGTTAAGCCTAGAATAGAGACCCGAGGAACACCAGCATTGATAGGAAAAGAGAATGAAGAGACACCGTCCAAAGATCCATTCACTGTGGAGGTCCTCAGATGCCGGAGAGCCTTCTACTCCAACAGCTTCTTTCCTCGTGCTGCCGGCCTCTGGAACTCCCTCTCTGCTCCCTGTTTCCCCGACTGTACCAACATTGTTTAAGAGACCAGAATGCCACACTGTCAAACGCCTTCGAAATGTCAAGCGCAATGGCTGTTCCCTCTCCTGAATTATCTATAAACTGACAGATCCGCTCAGTTACAACAGTTAAAAGATCAGCAGTTGATGAAAACCACGAAAGCCATACTGAACATCACTAAAGAGGCCTAGACTTTCCAGAAAATGAACAAGCTTACTGTTGACCAACCTTTCAAAAACCTTGCTAATAACGGAGAGGAGAATAATCGAACGATACTTAGTTGGGTCAGACCGATCGCCAGCATTTTTAAAGATAGGGACAACAGAGGACTCATTCAACAAGAATGGAAACAGGATTTAGACAAACGGAGTTTGAATAATTTAGGGAGAATAGAAGAAAGTTCAGGAGAACAACGCTTGAGAACAACAACAGGAATTGAATCAGGACCGGAAGTTTTAGACTGGTCAAGATCAAAAAGAAACCTAGCAACCATCTTTGGAGTGATAATAACAGAATCAAGAGACTGATCAGTTTTCAAAGGAAAATCAGGAAAAACAGCACCAAAATTATCAAGAGAAGAATTGTCAGCAAAAAGACGAGCAAAGAGATCAGCTTTATCCTTAGAAGATGAAATAACCTGAAGACCATTAAACAGAGGAGGAATAGCAGACTTGCCACTATTAATAATACTGTTGTAGATTCTACAAAAATCACGAGACCCAACCCTTTGAGATGAGATAGTCACGAATCCTTTGAGAGTAGCTAGACTTAACCTCAGAGATTTCTCTCTTGCAGGCATTGCTAGCTCTTCTGTAGAATTGTTTAGAATTCTCAGAACAATCCTGATAATACTGATTAAAGTAATGGTTACGATGGGCAATGGCAAAAGCACAAACATGAAAACCATGGAGGAGAATGAGTTTTGGTTTGAAATTTACGATGAGGAATGAAGGTGTCAATTCCAACAAGCCAGTCAGTAACCTTCCGAGCAGAATCGTTCGGAGACATACCAAAGATAGAACACCATGGAACGTTACATATGAAGCTGCGAAAGTCATCCCAATCAGCCCTACTGTAGTTAAACATCTTCCTATGGAAGAACGATCAATAGAAGACTTCACCGAAAAATCAACCTCAACACCAACAACAGCAGACGAACCGAATGGAGGAGGAGAGGAAATATAACTTGAGTCAGGAACAGAAGTGAGAAAAAGATCAAGTAAGGATGGTTGATGAACATCATTATCAGGAAAACGTGTGGGGAAGGTGACAATTAGGGACAAGTCATGAGACAGAGAAAAGTTAAGACAGAGTTCACCAGCTAGATCTGTGCGGTTAGAGTTAGGGAGCCAGTCAGAATGACGAGCATTGAAGCCACCAAAAACAAAAATGGAGCTTGACGGATGAATTTGCAATGCATCATCAATACTGCTGGATATTGCATCAACAGAGCAGTCATTGTCAGGGAGGGAACGGTACAAAAAGAACAAATAGGAAGTGGAGTGCAGCAAAGACAACCTCAGACAGATAAAAGGACACCCATGAGATTCAAGGCTAGGGACACGTGCAAAGAAAAAGAGCAAGACCATGCAAATGCGTAGAAGTGTCTAAGCGGAAAAGAGACAAGTAACCATCCACATGTAGATCGTTGCTATTAATAGAAGCATCCAGATTACTCTCACAAAGAGCAAGGATGTGAGGAGATTTGCCCAAGAGAAAGGACTGAACATCAGGAAAGTTTGATCTGAGATCTCTGATGTTACTATAGGAAATAGCGTTTGTTGTGTGGATTTGTAGAAGGCATAATAATTAAAAAGGGAGAGAAAGGTAGAATGACAAACAGAGCATGAAAGGGACCCAACCATCAGTATTCATAAGAATAATATAGAAGTAAAGAGACCTATTATGCAAGAAGAATTTATTAACAGATATTTCACAGTTGATGAATTTTCGAAATGAAATCAAAGTAAAACAAATCGTAGTAGTGATTGTGACCCAACGGGTCACGGGTACGTCTCGTAATTAAATAAATGTTCTATTTTTCAGTTGACAGCGATCGTAAAAAAAAAAAAGGAAATGTCGCAGAATAAACCAGCGGTAAGTAATCGTTTCAAATTTTGAAATTATGCCAGCTCGAATAATCTATATAATCTTAATCTATATCATAATATGCATTTCATGTTCGTACGTACGTTATCACCTTTCACACCTTAAAAAGCGAGATCATCCGATCAGCAAAGATAGTGATTGGTAGTTAATTTGTTGTCGCTAAAGTAAAAAAAATTCCTATCAAGTAAAACAGTACAGTTTTAAATAAATACATTTCAAAAAGTGACATCCGTTTTATTAATTTGAAGAATATTTAACTGACAATTATTTAAAGAATTAAATTGCTTCCATTTTAAATGAATAAATAAATAAATAAGAATATTTATTGTTTTAAAAAGAATCAAATTGCTACAATTTTAACGAAATAAATAAAGAAGAGGCAGGTTCGTTTTATTTATTTAAAGAATATTTAGTTGACAATGACAATTACTTTTACGGAAGAAGAAAGAACCATTTCTTCTCAATAGTATTGAGTTCGACAGACATTTATTATTTCAAAAAGAATATTATTCTAACAGCATATAATACAGATTGATGTAGAAATCACCGAGAAATTTTCACCGGTTTCACTAGTAGAGAATTATTGCCGGATCAAAATAAAATTATGTAAATGAGCCAGACTGGGCAGGTCTGAATATCGGATGTTTTAGAGCAATGTTATTCAATCTTTTTCAAACTCACACTCACTCAGCATGAAAAAGAGAGAGGCACTCTCTTGTTTCATCATCATCATCTAATTTATATACATGTCAAATCAACAAATTGTATTTACTTAACAAATGAACAAATGGTATTTACTTAACAAATGAACAAATGGTATTTACTTAACAAATGAACAAATTGTATTTACTGAACAAATGAACAAATTGTATTTACTTAACAAATGAACAAATTGTATTTACTTAACAAATGAACAAATTGTATTTACTTAACAAATGAACAAATGGTATTTACTTAACAAATAAACAAATTGTATTTACTTAACAAATGAACAAATGGTATTTACTTAACAAATGAACAAATGGTATTTACTTAACAAATGAACAAATTGTATTTACTTAACAAATGAACAAATTGTATTTACTTAACAAATGAACAAATTGTATTTACTTAACAAATGAACAAATTGTATTTACTTAACAAATGAACAAATTGTATTTACTTAACAAATGAACAAATTGTATTTACTTAACAAATGAACAAATTGTATTTACTTAACAAATGAACAAATTGTATTTACTTAACAAATGAACAAATTGTATTTACTTAACAAATGAACAAATTGTATTTACTTAACAAATGAACAAATTGTATTTACTTAACAAATGAACAAATTGTATTTACTTAACAAATGAACAAATTGTATTTACTTAACAAATGAACAAATTGTATTTACTTAACAAATGAACAAATTGTATTTACTTAACAAATGAACAAATTGTATTTACTTAACAAATGAACAAATGGTATTTATTTTACAAATGAACAAATGGTATTTATTTTACAAATGAACAAATTGTATTTACTTAACAAATGAACAAATGGTATTTACTTAACAAATGAACAAATTGTATTTACTTAACAAATGAACAAATTGTATTTACTTAACAAATGAACAAATTGTATTTACTTAACAAATGAACAAATTGTATTTACTTAACAAATGAACAAATTGTATTTACTTAACAAATGAACAAATTGTATTTACTTAACAAATGAACAAATTGTATTTACTTAACAAATGAACAAATTGTATTTACTTAACAAATGAACAAATGGTATTTATTTTACAAATGAACAAATGGTATTTATTTTACAAATGAACAAATTGTATTTACTTAACAAATGAACAAATGGTATTTACTTAACAAATGAACAAATTGTATTTACTTAACAAATGAACAAATTGTATTTACTTAACAAATGAACAAATTGTATTTACTTAACAAATGAACAAATGGTATTTATTTTACAAATGAACAAATGGTATTTATTTTACAAATGAACAAATTGTATTTACTTAACAAATGAACAAATGGTATTTACTTAACAAATGAACAAATTGTATTTACTTAACAAATGAACAAATTGTATTTACTTAACAAATGAACAAATTGTATTTACTTAACAAATGAACAAATTGTATTTACTTAACAAATGAACAAATTGTATTTACTTAACAAATGAACAAATTGTATTTACTTAACAAATGAACAAATTGTATTTACTTAACAAATGAACAAATTGTATTTACTTAACAAATGAACAAATTGTATTTACTTAACAAATGAACAAATTGTATTTACTTAACAAATGAACAAATGGTATTTATTTTACAAATGAACAAATGGTATTTATTTTACAAATGAACAAATTGTATTTACTTAACAAATGAACAAATGGTATTTACTTAACAAATGAACAAATTGTATTTACTTAACAAATGAACAAATTGTATTTACTGAACAAATGAACAAATTGTATTTACTTAACAAATGAACAAATTGTATTTACTTAACAAATGAACAAATTGTATTTACTGAACAAATGAACAAATTGTATTTACTTAACAAATGAACAAATTGTATTTACTTAACAAATGAACAAATTGTATTTACTTAACAAATGAACAAATGGTATTTACTTAACAAATGAACAAATTGTATTTACTTAACAAATGAACAAATTGTATTTACTTAACAAATGAACAAATTGTATTTACTTAACAAATGAACAAATTGTATTTACTTAACAAATGAACAAATTGTATTTACTTAACAAATGAACAAATTATATTTACTTAACAAATGAACAAATGGTATTTATTTTACAAATGAACAAATGGTATTTATTTTACAAATGAACAAAATGTATTTACTTAACAAATGAACAAATGGTATTTACTTAACAAATGAACAAATTGTATTTACTTAACAAATGAACAAATTGTATTTACTGAACAAATGAACAAATTGTATTTACTGAACAAATGAACAAATTGTATTTACTTAACAAATGAACAAATTGTATTTACTTAACAAATGAACAAATTGTATTTACTTAACAAATGAACAAATGGTATTTATTTTACAAATGAACAAATTGTATTTACTTAACAAATGAACAAATTGTATTTACTTAACAAATGAACAAATTGTATTTACTTAACAAATGAACAAATGGTATTTATTTTACAAATGAACAAATGGTATTTATTTTACAAATGAACAAATTGTATTTACTTAACAAATGAACAAATGGTATTTACTTAACAAATGAACAAATTGTATTTACTTAACAAATGAACAAATTGTATTTACTGAACAAATGAACAAATTGTATTTACTTAACAAATGAACAAATTGTATTTACTTAACAAATGAACAAATTGTATTTACTTAACAAATGAACAAATGGTATTTATTTTACAAATGAACAAATGGTATTTATTTTACAAATGAACAAATTGTATTTACTTAACAAATGAACAAATGGTATTTACTTAACAAATGAACAAATTGTATTTACTTAACAAATGAACAAATTGTATTTACTTAACAAATGAACAAATTGTATTTACTTAACAAATGAACAAATTGTATTTACTTAACAAATGAACAAATTGTATTTACTTAACAAATGAACAAATGGTATTTATTTTACAAATGAACAAATGGTATTTATTTTACAAATGAACAAATTGTATTTACTTAACAAATGAACAAATGGTATTTACTTAACAAATGAACAAATTGTATTTACTTAACAAATGAACAAATTGTATTTACTGAACAAATGAACAAATTGTATTTACTTAACAAATGAACAAATTGTATTTACTTAACAAATGAACAAATTGTATTTACTGAACAAATGAACAAATTGTATTTACTTAACAAATGAACAAATTGTATTTACTTAACAAATGAACAAATTGTATTTACTTAACAAATGAACAAATGGTATTTACTTAACAAATGAACAAATTGTATTTACTTAACAAATGAACAAATTGTATTTACTTAACAAATGAACAAATTGTATTTACTTAACAAATGAACAAATTGTATTTACTTAACAAATGAACAAATTGTATTTACTTAACAAATGAACAAATTGTATTTACTTAACAAATGAACAAATGGTATTTATTTTACAAATGAACAAATGGTATTTATTTTACAAATGAACAAATTGTATTTACTTAACAAATGAACAAATGGTATTTACTTAACAAATGAACAAATGGTATTTACTTAACATATACACAAATTGTATTTACTTAACAAATGAACAAATGGTATTTACTTAACAAATGAACAAATTGTATTTACTTAACAAATGAACAAATTGTATTTACTTAACAAATGAACAAATTGTATTTACTTAACAAATGAACAAATTGTATTTACTTAACAAATGAACAAATTGTATTTACTTAACAAATGAACAAATTGTATTTACTTAACAAATGAACAAATGGTATTTATTTTACAAATGAACAAATTGTATTTACTTAACAAATGAACAAATGGTATTTACTTAACAAATGAACAAATGGTATTTACTTAACATATACACAAATTGTATTTACTTAACAAATGAACAAATGGTATTTACTTAACAAATGAACAAATTGTATTTACTTAACAAATGAACAAATTGTATTTACTTAACAAATGAACAAATTGTATTTACTTAACAAATGAACAAATTGTATTTACTTAACAAATGAACAAATTGTATTTACTTAACAAATGAACAAATTGTATTTACTTAACAAATGAACAAATGGTATTTATTTTACAAATGAACAAATTGTATTTACTTAACAAATGAACAAATGGTATTTACTTAACAAATGAACAAATGGTATTTACTTAACATATACACAAATTGTATTTACTTAACAAATGAACAAATGGTATTTACTTAACAAATGAACAAATTGTATTTACTTAACAAATGAACAAATTGTATTTACTTAACAAATGAACAAATTGTATTTACTTAACAAATGAACAAATTGTATTTACTTAACAAATGAACAAATTGTATTTACTTAACAAATGAACAAATTGTATTTACTTAACAAATGAACAAATGGTATTTATTTTACAAATGAACAAATGGTATTTATTTTACAAATGAACAAATTGTATTTACTTAACAAATGAACAAATGGTATTTACTTAACAAATGAACAAATTGTATTTACTTAACAAATGAACAAATGGTATTTATTTTACAAATGAACAAATGGTATTTACTTAACATATACACAAATTGTATTAATTTAATAAATGAACATCGATTACCTTAACTAGTAGTTGTTTCTGGTTGGCCCATCTTCACAAATATTTATTAGGACTTTACATCACATTTTTTCATGTTAGCAACTTAAATCAAACTTCAAATTATCTCTTGTAATATGATAATGCTAACCAGGGCTTTATGGAGCACGCTACTTTTTTCTGAAGCGAAGGAGAAGAGGGCTAATTTTATATTCAGCTGGAGTGGAGCGTGAGCAACTCCATTTGGGACTAAAGAGTGTGCTTTAATCGCTCCAAAATTATTTAATTTTTTTTTTTTTCAAACATTTTTTTCAGCAATAAAAAAGAAAAAAGAAGAAAGAAGAAAGTCTCAGCTAAACTCTTTGAGTTATTTTTCTCTGGTAAATGTATATAAGATATGGAGAGATAGGGGGAGAGAGGAAGGGAGAGAGGAAGGGAAAGAGAGGGAGATAGAACGAGAGAGTTACACATTAAAACAGAACATTTGAACTTCTCAGGGTTTTTTTATAGATGCAAGTAGATTTTTACATTTTTGATAGGACAGTTTTCTTAAGGCAGGAGACAATTTGGCAATAAATGTCTTCAAATGCGCCAGTGAGTCTATAGATGTCTCTGAAGTTATTTTCTTAAAGATTTGAACTTTTTTGTATTTATGACAAGGATGTTTATTGTTGATTGAATAAATAAGCCAATTTTTCTTTTAATTTACAGACAATTTATTTTTATACTCAATCTTACTGCTATTATTATTATTATTATTATTATTATTATTATTCAAAGAAAAGTATTAAAAAATCTTTAAAGGTAATAATAACTAAAGAAATGTTTGTTTTCATAACAATTAATTAAATACATCTGTTTTGAAGCCATTTGACCCCTACCCATTATATATTATTCCCCACCCCAACGAAATAATACTACATATCGCTATAACTCTTGAAAATAGAACTGTGTTTTTGTCTGCTGCTCAAAGTGTATCTTCGCAAGTGTCTCCTCTCCTGCTACACCGACGAAAATATTTTTTCGCCACAAAACTGTAAATTAAGTAAAATTTTACAATACATCTATCAACATCTATTAAATGCCTATCCGTATTGTTAAAGTTTATACTTTCGACGCCGTAAAATATTTTCAACTGATTTTTTATAAATTCATTATTTTGTGATGTGTTCTTCTTTACGATAAAACTGAGACTTTCTTAAAAAATGCATTTCTTTTATTTGTTCTAACATTGTTTTTAATAAGAAAACTTGGTATTACTGGATCATTTAGTTTAATCCATCGTATTTTAATTTTAGCGAAAAATAAAAATGAGATTCTACTATTTTAGGCGATTACATGTAAAACGCCTGGGAAAATATCTGCAAAAAAGGAATAAAAAAAACAATATTTTAGAATTTAGTGTGGAGGATCACTTTCCTATATAATTTAGGTAAAATGATCAACCAATTCCGGACAAGATAGCGTAGGAAATAACGTGTAACCAATGTTTAATAATAAGAGTGCATTAAGATTAAAGTTTTATATTATAAATCTTAACTTCTTTAAATATAAACTTTTCAAATAGTATTCTTTAAAGTCCTTATAAACTTATGAAAAATATTTTTTATTCAATCTTTAAAAAATGAACTACATTGGGTTTTTTTCGCCCCAAATTGTACTATTGAAAAAAAATGGATAAATCGATTTGTTTGAAAGTACTTGCGCGTTTCTCTGTGGTAAATAATAATATACATTATACAATATAGTTACGTTCTTAAAACAAATAAATATTAAACAACAGTACGATAATTAATGTTGCCCTGGCTGTCTCTCATCTTCCAGAGAAATGTTTTCTTTAAAAACAAAATAATCACTAATAATGTTTAAAAGTAAAACTTTATTTGCTTAAAACAAATCTAAATTCCTTTCCAAAATAAATTTTTAAAATATCGGGTCAAATTTTCCTTTCCTGAAAAAATAGGTTGTTAATGTAATGAAAATCAATTTTTTTTTAAATACTTCAGGGATTTTTCTATTTCTATTTTATACCTCAGGAAACGAAAATTTACGTATAATCCTATGCTTCGTCGAACATGTTCTCCTATAACCCTTAGCACATCTCAAAATATTAGCGAGATTTTGTTAAATATTATCTTATGGTCTTAAACTTAAAGTGACATCCCCACCAATATTGATAAGATCCTTTGACGCCCACCCCTATTCTTCGACCACTCATTGGCATAATAGAACGTTTATGAAAGAAAATACATGTTCATTATGGAGCGCTGAAAAAGTGCCGCTCCTTTTTCATAAGAGTTTGAGCTGGAGCGGCTCCTATTTGAAAATGGGGAGCGTGAGAAGAGTCCGCTCCAATTTTGGGCATTGTAGCAGGAGCGGGAGAAGCTCCAAAAGTAGTGGAGCATGTAAAACCTTGATGCTAACCAATCAGCTAGCTAACCTCAAATAGGCTGCCAATCGGATATATGGATTTTTTGCAATTTTCTCTATTTGATGTGTGACCTAAAAGTTCGAAAAGCTTATTCTCTGAGGTATTCAAAAATCGTCTCATTTGTCTTCTAACTCCAAATACTTTCCGAGATATACCAGTTGAATTTCGTGAATTCCGGATTCTAACATGTTGCAGAATTTTGTTTTGATTCTTTTGCAAAAATAAGCTTGAGTTAAAACTGCCTTGTGATTTTGTTTTGATCCTTTTTGCCTTGTGATTTTGTTAAAAGGTTCTAATATCTCCATTTTAAGACATTTTTAGGTCTTACAGACACACAATATTGAAACATCTATATGAATTAGGGTCATTTGGATGGGGGGGTCTGGTAATTCTTAGCAATTATTACAGAATTTAGCCAGAATTACACATTTTAACCTCAAAATTAGGTCCAAATTTGAATTCAGATTTCTAGATTTAAAGATTAATAGCAAAAAATGACCCAAGATAAAAAAAAATGTTAGCAACTCAATTTTAAATCAGGAGTTGGATACCTTTACGCTTTCTGAAAATTTCTGATCTCGGAAACAATACTAAAATGTATTCCATAGAATCATTTTGCTCGTAAAATTTTCTCTGGGTGTCAGAAGATCTCAAATATACAAAAATATGGATACTTTCTTTTAATTTTTGGCCAAGTTTCATGACTATATGTTTTTGAGGGTGCTGAATCCATTTGGGGCAGTTATCAGTTGATATCTGATCATCTTGGACATCCAAGCTCGAGCTATACTTACATAGATTTTATCGGGGAGTGAATCAAAACTGATAATTATACAAAAACTGAGTTCATCAACGGTTCTTTTGCTATATAATTTAATCACACAAAACAAATATTAAACTATTCCTAGGTATTACGATTGAGTTATGTTTCAAAAATTCCATTTTAATTGTTCATGTTAGCTGTAATTTGCGATTAACTCACTAAGTCATCTATCTCTAACTAGGTATCTGTCTATTACTCTCAACCTCTCTCACTCTGTTGTACGACACCCATTTTTATGTTATACAGTTTCTATCACTCTCGGTTGTGTCACTCTTTTCTTTTCTCTTCTCTTCTCTTCTCTCTCTCTCTCTGTCTATCTATCTGTCTATCTGTTTATTAATATACACTTCATGTACATATTATGAGATGAGGTTATTTTATAGCTGTGTATTAAACATATATCCTAAACATACTTATCATCAGAATAAATATTCGACGAAACGAAAATCAAGTACAATTTACACATTTATTTACAATTGACAACATATAAAAAACGTAAATGCAACATGACACAAAACATGAAGTATATTAGTTTCTACTCACGAGTAGCGTTAGTTCTCTACCGATCAAGGGAGGTTAAAAATATCTGGTCAACAAGCCAGATATCTTTCATTCTGTAGAAAATGTGTACTGACCCTTTTTAAGTAAAACCAAGGGGAACAACTCAGTAGTGACACTGTATCGGTGCACCTCAAGGATCGGTTTTCTCCACACACAAACTGGTTATCATCTCTCAACCTACCTGCAATTCCACTGCACTTTCTTCTTGTGTACCCAATACTTACAAGTACCACACAAAAAAGTTGCACCCAACTCCTTTTTCTACAAATTCTTCTTTTGAAGAATTTTAAAACACTACAACTACTGATCGTCACTTTGGTCTTAGTAACATTCATTCTCAGACTTTTTCTTTCCATAGCACTCCTCCAATTTGTTTGTCTTGCCAAATTATATATCTACACTAAACTTTCAAAGCGAGTAAAAATGTAATAGTTGTTGGAAGAAAACTACAAGTGTTTCCGGTTTTCTTTTCAGGAATGTCCTCCCTGGCAATGTATCTCAGAAACATGGGATTCAGATGGATACACCCGATATACACCGTCAATAGAATCGGTAAGTTTTTTTTAGATATCATTCTCTAATGAAGAGTTGGGTGGTATGATCGGTGCCCCTTGGACAATAAATTCACACCTCGAAAAGTTTTATTACCTTGTCTAATTATTTCTTCTACTCATGAATTGTCGACATAGATATCCAGACTTCTCGCTCATATTAAACGCACCACACCATGACAGAATTAACAGACGTCCTTCTTAATTTGCATAGACCTAATTACAAGATATTCCGAGATTGTATCTTGTCGCACTCAGGAATCGTTCTATTGAATTCCGGAATCTGTACGGAATTTAGAATGGAACCCTTTATTGAATCCTCGTTCTGTCAGCCATAATTGGGTAGAAGTCTTAAGTAATTCATAATCGTATTCTTAGTATCGACTGCACTGAAGATTGAACCTTTACCCTCAGAAGACTTAAAACTGATTATTACTGAGCACTTCATTCATTATGCCACTTTTCTTTATCAGTTACACCACAGCGGATAATTCTAAAGTTTATTCTTGTTTTACATGTGTAGTCTTACCAATTATCACTATACTATTTTTTACTATATATTACTGCATATATATATATATGTGTGTGTATGTATATATAATTAATTAAGTTCAAATATAATGATGAAATGAACTTAAAACCAATATTCTTTCAAAAGTGCTCACTCAATACAGAGTAGAGCTTTATAAATAAAATTTATATAAACGTCTTCAAAAAATCTTCAACCCATACACCTATTTTCTTTGTCTTAATGAAAAATTAGCTATTATAACGTTCTGACATTCCCACCCAATCTTCTAGACAAAACAGACGGAATAGACAAAGAAAGATTATCTGGTTTACTCCTCCTTATTCCCTCAGTGTCAAATATAGCATAAGCAAGCAGTTTCTCAAATTAATAGAGAAACACTTCCCACCATCAAATAAGCTCAATAAACTCTTGCTTTCCATCCGTAGAATCCATTCTAGCCTCAAAACAAGCACCATCAACCAAATCCTCCAACCCCCGATGCTCATGCAGAAGATGGGAGGTTTGCACTTCAGCAGTCAGTTCCATTGTATATGAAGTTAAAGTAATAGCGGGTGTAGATACCAAGCAGGAGGAAATTTACATCGGAATGACTCAAGGAACCTTTAAACAAAGACTCTACGCTCACAGCAACACCTTCACATACTCCAAAAAAGACCACATCACCTCCCTAGCAACCACTATATGGGAACTGAAGAGGTCCAATACTTCTTATAAAATAGAATGGAGGATCACCAATAAAACAAAGTCCTATAGCCCTACCTCCAGGATTTGCCCCTATGTACCACTGAATAATTCAGGATTCTACAGGCAATCAACAACCCTTCCATAAATTACATGAACATTAAAACAGAAGTCTTCAAAAAATGTCCCCACAAAAGAAAATGTCTGCTAGCCCTATAGACTGGGAACGATAATACATAAATCACTAATGACCCCTTAAGAACAATGATCTCCACACCATAAAATAAAATAATATATATATATATATATATATATATATATATATATATATATATATATATAAATGGTCGTTTGATCAGTACCATTGGAGAGCCATGAATATTATAACTGTACTTTTTTTAAATCTCAGAAACAGTTACATGGTAAACAGCTGATGATCCCGTTTTAATATTTTACGCTTAAGTTAAGGTCCCCTGTTTTTGTTTCACTGTTAGATACTTGAATCCCCTTTTTTTATTTATGAATTTTCCAACGAATGCTAAGTCTGCGATATCTTGGATTTAGTTAGTTTCTCTGGGAATTTAAACTGTATTTTCCTTCTTTTTTATTTTGTTTTAAATGACTCAAAGCTTCTTTAGACTATATATATATATATATATATATATATATATATATATATATATATATATATATATATATATATATATATAACATAGCCACTCTCTCCAAGACCTATCCAAAATTATTTGATTTTGATTTTTTTTAATTTTTATATACAACATAACAGCCCAGATATATTGCACATGCTACAACCACAACCACACCACATCTACCAATCCCAATACAGCCTGAACCTTAACCCCATCCACCACAGATATAACATTAACCAGTAGATATCCCATCTCCTTTAAAATTTCTAACATGATAAATACATGAATCCCCCTAATTAAATACCTAGAAATAAAACTATCAAACCCCACATAATTAAAGGAATTATAGATGTTTGAGACCGAACCCCCCTCAGCCTCACACAGACCTATAATAGACTCATACACTTTATGAGATACAGCCAACAGAATTAACTAAATACATAAACCCAACACGAATGTATATGACAATGATAGTTAAAACATGAGATATCGCTTAGATGAACCCTTTCACTGACAAATTATATCCTCCGGCAACATCCAGCCACTATATAACCATTAATCCACTCAAATACAGATCCCCACCATATATAAAACATATCATAAAAATATTTTATGAAAATCATTTTTGGAAAAAATAAAAAACTATAAATAATAAAACAAACAAATAATAATAAATAAAACAAATAAAATCTTAATAAATCCCACCCAGAGTCTACCCAATAAACTATGCCACACAGTTATCCCTAAAAATAAACACACTTTTGAAGCACTAAAACAGACAACACCCATCATAAATAATTAAATTAATTTTAATAAAACTTAATTACAATTAAGACCAGCATATTATATTTAGTACTTCTTTCAAAAGGGACATGCCAACAATGCACCGTTTTAAATGAATTCAGACACCATCCCCCTTTGTTTTATTTTTTTCAGGAGATCTTTAAAATATGAAACTACAAATAAATAAGTAAATAAAACACCAAATAAAACCTTTTAGGTTTTATTTTATTTGGTGTTTTATTTACTTACTTACTACAAATAAAAAAAATAATAAATAAAATAAAACTCAATGAATCACATCCAATATATAAAATTGACACCGGTATCTTTTTCAAAAAGAGACTTCAGTAATACACAGTTTTAAACGATGAATTCAAACGCCACCCCCTCTGTTTTCATTTTTCAAGACGCCAAAAATCTCTATAGACAATCTTCAAAATACAACCCTTTCAAAATAAAAATATAAAACTACAAATAAAGAATTAAATAAAAATTTAGTAGAATAAAATAAAAATCTTTTTTTAAAACACGAAACTATAAATAATAAATAATAAATAAAATAAAACTCAATGAATCCCAACCAATATACTTTTCCAAAGAGACATCTCAGTAATGCACCGGTTTTTTAACGATGAACACAGACACCATTTCTTATTGTGTTTTTTTATCTCATTTAAGTACGCTGACGATTCTCTTTGGGTATAGACTTTTTCTTTTAAATTTAAAATGTCCGCCCATCTGGATGAAACTGCGGTACGATTCTGAAATTTGTAACATATAGTTTTCAAATAAATTACATATATATATAAGACTTCGACCATGAAGAGAAAAAATAAAATAAAAAAAGGAAAATATTGCCTGTATTACCATAAATAAGGTTTTATAAAACCGAAAATTTGGATTTTAAAAGAAAATGATTTAATAAATATTTCATTTATTTGACAAAATAACACGTCAAGTTGTTGGTTTCTCAATATTCAAAGTTTATCATTTCAACGACGCTTCAACTGTAGTAACACCTATCTCATTATTGTACACACGCGCAATAACATCTATCTCATATATATATATATATATATATATATATATATATATATATATATATATATATATATATATATAGTCAGACTGTTTCGCTGTATCACATCTCTTCAGTGCAGCTAGACCAGCTCGTGCCTCAAGCCGGGATTGAAACTCAACAGTCGAGCTGACAGTCGGCGCCTCTACCCCTGCGCTATCATACGACACTGACTGAATGTAAGTGATATCTCAATGTAAACATTGTCAAGTGCCGGGAACTCGATTTAGTTTTACCCAATGAGCTATGCCTTAAAGCTAATGGCAGTTGGCAATATCCTTACAAATAAGCTCTATCCAAGAAAGGGATCTTTATATAGTCATTCACATACAGACTGTTTTGCTGTATCACAGCTCTTCAGTGCGGCTAGACCAGCTATTGCCTAAAGCCGGGATTGAAACTCAACCGTATGGTAATCTAATCTATCATTTATAAATAATAGTTCCCATTAATTTCTTTATTAGGTCAACTTAGGAGGTCATTGTCGCCCAACATATGCACTGTTTCTTTGAGTCGTCTTACTCTCCACCATTCTTTTTTGTTTATAATTCTTACTTTGTCACATCAGGGTAGATGGTTTCCCTTTTCCTGCCCTACCCTACTTTTCAATATCTTCTAACCTTATGATACCAGATTGTGCAGCTAATATATATATATATATATATATATATATATATATATATATATATATATATATATATATATATATTGTTATGTACGCTTCTTTTCATACCAGTCAAAACAGAAATAGAATTGAACGGTTACAGAAGCCACGGATTATAACCATATTCCAAAATAAGTACTTTAGAAATGTCCCATACCTTCTAAATTTAGGGGGAGGGAATCACATAAAAAAATCGTTAAGCTATCACCCTGTTTCATCGCTGCAATTTTTCATCCTTGTGCTTGTTTTACAAGTACTTCAACAGAATGTGCTCCAACGAAGTTACTTCACTTGTACACCCTCAGCGTAAATACACCGACCGACCAAACAAGCAGCAAAATCCCACCTCTTCACTGTAGACGTTCCCAGATGCCGGAAAACTTTCTACTCTAATAGTGCTTTTCCTCGAACTGCTTGCTTTTGAAATTCCCTCTCTACTCTGTTTTCTCGACTGCAACAACATGCAAAAATGTTAATGTAATATGAACAAACATCTTGCTGCACAATTACACACTTAAGATGCATTAGGATGAACCCTATGATGTGGACTCTAATTCACAACAGCCCCCCTTACGTCTCAGTGGCAGTATGGCTTGTTTGGGTGAAAAAAATTAAAATAAATAGAAAAAACAAGTGTCCAGTGAATAAATAGATAAATAGTTCTCTCTCTCTCTCTCTCTCTCTCTCTCTCTCTCTCTCTCTCTCTCTCTCTCTCTCTCTCTCGTTTTCTGTACCTCGCCAGTCTAGCTCAGAATTCATTAATTTTATTTTTGTTAAAAAAAATTAAATTAAAAAAATAATGTGTAAATCACGAAGAGATGAAAAAATACCTTAAAATTTAAGGAAGATAACTCATATTCTTACCTTCAAGTTAAAATTTAAACGAGGTCCTTACATTTTGAGCCGTTTTATGTCATTATTAAAAATTGTCTTTATTGTAATAATCTTCCTTGTGGAATTAATAATTGTTAGACAAAAACTATAGCGAATTATACATTTTTAGTTTAAAAAACATGCTCCAAGAATAAAAAGGAAGAAATGGCTAGTCAAAATCAAATATCAATTGCATTGCTATTTAGGTCTAACGTGAAAAATTTGACAAGATAACTTTATATATATATGACTTTTTACCCTTTTTGGATTTTCTATTTTCGCCGTACCTGAAGTTGTGGCTTCTTGGAATTTAACTTTGAAACCTCTCTCATTACTTCTCGTGCCTCTAACGACCTACCTATCTACATCTTATTCTCTCCGATGGACTCTTCGACACCGGACTTTTTGGCAATCGGACATTTGCTTGCACCCTGGCACAGTTTTGCCCTGCGTTTCTTTCCCTACAACTTTTATTTCATTTTTTCAAATTTTAAATCTTGGCCATTGCCAACTTATCTATCCCAGCGACTTCCTCTGATGATAAGATTTTGATCTTTGAAAAGCCTGGCTTAAGGAAAATTTAACTTGAATAAATTGCCTTTTTGCGGAATATACCTTGCTTTGAACTTTTGAATTGAATTTTGATTTGGCTTTTGCTTTCTCTAATTCCTTTCCATTCTCCTTCATTTATATATATATATATATATATATATATATATATATATATATATATATATATATATATATATATATATAAATATATATATATATAGTCATTCAATCAGTTACAAACACCAATCTTTCATTATAATATGGTTCTATTTCAGTGACCTTGTGTCAGATTTTTTGTTTTGAATTGTTGTTCTGTTCTATTTTAAGGCTGATACGCGGAAGCACCATGACTACGAACCCCTTTACCCTTCCCGGGATGACACAAGTACCACTTCAAAGAATGTGTCTCATCACGACGAACAGGTATTTCAAGGCCGATTTAGTTGAGTTGTTTTCTTTATTGCATTGTCTATTATGATACTAAATCACCGTTTGTTTCCATAAAGCCATTTTTTATATTCTTTAATAACACTAAATGCATAACTAAATTATGACTTAGTTCTTTGAGGTGTTATACTAGGAGTCATCACTTATCAAAGCCAAAAGCCACATTATAGGATTCCAGATATAATAGTCTTATGTTGTTTATAGGATTACAGATCGTATTATTTTAAGTATTACATATGTTATAGGATTCTAGATCGTATAATTTTAAGTCTTATGTTTGTTATAGGATTCCAGATTTAATCACTTTAATTGTACATTTTATATTTCTACGTATGTAAATTAGATGGCAAAATCATAATTTTCTTTACTTCTATATAAGAATAATAATACTTCTTTTTAATAATAATAATAATAATAATAATAATAATAATAATAATAATAATAATAATAATAATAATATAGAAGTAAAGAGACTTATTCATTTTAGTTATACAAGAAGAATGTCTTGAAATATATGTTTAAGTTTGCGAATTAAATCCAAGTAGAAGAAATTGTGATATAAATTGTGACCCAACGGGTCACACGTACGTCTAGTGTATATTGTATTTTCTTAATAAATGAACAAATTATATTTACTTCACAAAAAAACAAATTGTATTTACTTAACAAATGCACAAATTGTATTTACTTAACAAATGAACAAATTGTATTTACTCAACAAATACACAAATTGTATTTGCTTAACAAATTAAAAAATTGTATTTACTTAACAAATGAACAAATTGTATTTATTTAACAAATAAACAAATTGTATTTACTTAACAAATATACAAATTGTATTTACTTAACAAATGAACAAATTTTATTTATTTAACAAATGAACAAATTGTATTTACTTAACAAATAAACAAATTGTATTTACTTAACAAATGAACAAATTGTATTTACTTAACAAATACACAAATTGTATTTACTTAAGTAAATGGTCTCATTTGTCTTCTAACTCCAAATACTTTCCGAGATATACCAGTTGAATTTCGTGAATTCCGGATTCTAACATGTTGCAGAATTTTGTTTTGATTCTTTTGCAAAAATAAGCTTCAGTTAAAACTGCCTCGTGATTTTGTTTTGATCCTTTTTGCCTTGTGATTTTCTTAAAAGGTTCTAATATCTCCATTTTAAGACATTTTTAGGTCTTACAGACACACAATATTGAAACATCTATATGAATTAGGGTCATTTGGATGGGGGGATTCTGGTAATTCTTAGCAATTATTACAGAATTTAGCAAGAATTACACATTTTAACCTCAAAATTAGGTCCAAATTTGAATTCAGATTTCTAGATTTAAAGATTGATAGCAAAAAATGACCCAAGATAAAAAAAAAATTTTAGCAACTCAATTTTAAATCAGGAGTTGGATACCTTTACGCTTTCTGAAAATTTCTGATCTCGGAAACAATACTAAAATGTATTCCATAGAATCATTTTGCTCGTAAAATTTTCTCTGGGTGTCAACAGAAGATCTCAAATATACAAAAATATGGATACTTTCTTTTAATTTTTGGCCAAGTTTCATGACTATATGTTTTTGAGGGTGCTGAATCCATTTGGGGCAGTTATCAGTTAATATCTGGTCATCTTGGACATCCAAGGTCGAGCTATACTTACATAGTTTTTATCGGGGAGTGAATCAAAACTGATAATTATACAAAAACTGAGTTCATCAACGGTTCTTTTGCTATATAATTTAATCACACAAAACAAATATTAAACTATTCCTAGGTATTGGGATTGAGTTATATTTCAAAAATTCTATTTTAATTGTTTATATTCGCCGTAATTTGCGATTAACTCACTAAGTCATCTATCTCTTACTGGGTGTCTGTCTATTACTCTCAACCTCTCTCACTCTGTTGTTTGACACCCATTCTTATTTTATACAGTTTCTATCACTCTCGGTTGTGTCACTCTCTCTCTCTTTCTCTCTCTCTCTCTCTCTGTCTATCTATCAATCTATCTATCTGTCTATCTGCCTGTCTATCTGTTTATTAACAATCAAAAGTAATAACACTAACGATGAAATAGAAGATTGGAATAGTCCATTATGAACAATGAGGAATATAATTACAAGATTTATATAATTTAACCCATAGATGGAGAGAAAAAGAGAGATGAAGAGAGAGGGAGAAAGAGAGAGAGGGGGTGTTATATAGCAAGCAGAAAGCGACTAATTTTAGATTTTGTCTTTTTATTTTTTTTTATTTAACTGGTTTTGCAAACTCACTTTTTACTGATTCAAACAATCTATACCAAGCCGAGTAGGTGACCTAATGGATCACATTCTTTAGCATGTTTTTTTTTATTTACACTTCATGTACATATTATGAGATGAGGTTATTTTATAGCTGTGTATTAAACATATATCCTAAACATACTTATCATCAGAATAAATATTCGACGAAACGAAAATCAAGTACAATTTACACATTTATTTACAATTGACAACATATGAAAAACGTAAATGCAACATGACACAAAATATGAAGTATATTAGTTTCTACTCACGAGGGAGGTTAAAAATATCTGGACAACAAGCCAGATATCTTTCATTCTGTAGAAAGTGTGTACTGACTCTTTTTAAGTAAAACCAAGGGGAACAACTCAGTAGTGATACTGTATCGGTGCACCTCAAGGATCGGTTTTCTCCACACACAAACTGGTTATCATCTCTCAACCTACCTGTAATTCCACTGCACTTCTTGTGTAACCAATACTTACAAGTACCACACAAAAAAAGTTGCACCCAACTTCTTTTCCACAAATTCTTCTTTCGAAGGATTTTAAAACACTACAACTACTGATCGTCACTTTGGTCTTAGTAACATTCATTCTCAGACCTTTTCTTTCCATAGCACTCCTCCTATTTCTTCGTCTTGCCAAATTATATATCTACACTTAACTTTCAAAGCAGGTAAAAATGTAATAGTTTTTGGAAGAAAACTACAAGTGTTTTCGGTTTTCTTTTCAGGAATGTCCTCCCTGGCAATGTATTTCAGAAACATGGGATTCAGATGGATACACCCGATATACACCGTTAATAGAATCGGTAAGTTCTTTTTTTAGATATCATTCTCTAATGAAGAGTTGGGTGGTATGATCGGTGCCCCTTGGACAATAAATTCAGACCTCAGAAAGTTTCATTACCTTGTCTAATTATTTCTTCTGCTCATGAATTGTCGGCAGAGATATCCAGACTTCTACACTATACAACCCCACCTGTTTTCTTTGTCTTTATGAAAAAATAGCTATTATTATGTTCCTTGATAGAAATAAACTACTGAATCAAAGAAATGAAATAGGTATTAGCTGTAGACACTTCAAACAGTTCACCCTGGATAAATATAGTAAACCTTAGTGAATTTACCATATCATTCCATAAGAAAACCTTAATAAACCTACTATCTGGTATAACATAACAATTAAAACCTAAATGTTATAAATGAATAATAAATTTAATAATATCTGTTTCACCTCCATTATTTTTACCCCGGAAAGGATGAATTAATAATTTTTTAAATTTCAATAATGTTTGATCTCTGTGGGGCTTATTTGTTTTCGACTTTAATTTGCATTCTTATGTAATTGTGGTATATCTGTGTGGATATGTTCTTTGCTGCGTGAAATTGCTATAGCTTATTTTATACATATTATCAGTTTAGCTTAATAATATGTATAAAATTAATAGGTTTAGAGTAAATACCGGTTGAATTTACTAATTAACTGGTTTGAGTATAAATTAATCTATTAAACCCCAATTAATTACAGTAGATGGATAATTTCAATTGAATAAATAGAAGATTTAGAAAATCGTGCAATTTGAGATAATCGTGCAATTTAGAAAATCGTGCAATTTAGAAAATCGTGCAATTTGAGATAATCGTGCAATTTGAGATAAGAAAGATAAATTTCGCCTGTTTCTTTTTTAGGACTTTTAGGATTACTTGTAATTATACAATCCGCATTAATATATGTAGGATTTAATGTACTAATTCAGAAGTATAATTGTCAGTGAAAGTGAGTAAGCATGTGTGTGTTCTATTGTGAATTATTTTCCCTCTATGCTGTGTATGTAAATATTTAATATATAATGATATGTATCTGTATGCGGGCGATGGTTTTAACCATGTATAGTCGACAAAAGTGTGTCTATTAATCTAACCTGTTGTTTTGGTAATACTTGTGTTTGAATATACGTTCTGTCTGTGTGCGTGTGCATAGAAAGGTAAGAAATGTTTGTGCAAGTTTGCAGGTGAATTATGACTCTTATGTGTGTACATAAATTCTGTTTACGCATGTATGTTGTTGACGATTATAATTCTCCAATGTTTAAGTGTATAGGGGGAAAGCAACTTGACACGCTTAAAAAGTATTTTCTGTTTATAACTTACTTCGTCACATAAGGATAGATGGTTTCCCTTTTCCTGCTATATCTGGTCAGCCATACCCGACTTTTCAATATCTTCACCTATACGGCTTTCCGGTGTTCTTCTAACCTTATGACGCCAGATTGTGCAGCTAATATATATATATATTGTTATGTAAACTTCTTTTCATACCAGTCAGAACATAAATAGAATTGAATGGTTGCAGAAGCTACGGATTATAACCATATTCCAAAATAAGTAGTTTAGAAATGTCAAATACCTTCTAAATTTAGGGGAGGGAATCACATGAAAATATTGTTAGTTCAAAATATCGTTAAGCCATCACCCTGTCTCATCGCTGCAATTTTTCATCCCTGTGCTTGTTTTACAAGTACTTCAACAGAATGTGCTCCAACGAAGTTACTTCACTTGTACACCCTCAACGTAAATACACCGACCGACCAAACAAGCAGCAAAATCCCACCTCTTCACTGTAGACGTTCCCAGATGCCGGAAAACTTTCTACTCTAATAGTGCTTTTCCTCGAACTGCTTGCTTTTGAAATTCCCTCTCTGCTCTGTTTCCTCGACTGCAACAACATGCAAAAATGTTAATGTAATATGAACAAACATCTTGCTGCACAATTCCACACTTAGGATGCATTAGGATGAACCCTATGATGTGGACTCTAATTCACAGCAGCCCTTACGTCTCAGTAGCAATATGCCTTGTTTGGGGTTAATAAAAGCAAAAATAAATAGAAAAAACAAGTTACGTGTCCAGTGAATACAATTTCAAATGTCTCTGTGGCGTGTGTATTGACAGACATCCCTTTTCACTTCTCTTTTTAACTGGGAAATTCAGAAGTGATATGATATTTCCAAAGTACTTATCTTGAAATACGGTTATAATCCTAGGTTTCTGTAATCGGCTACGTCTGTATCCTTTTTCCTTTGATTCCCTCTAAAGTTTTCTTTCTTGATTAGATAGATAGCTCTCTCTCTCTCTCTCTCTCTCTCTCTCTCTCTCTCTCTCTCTCTCGTTTGCTGTAACTCCCTAGCCTAGCTCAGGATTCATTAATTTCATTTTTTTTTAAATTAAATTTAAAAAAATAATGTGTAAATCACGAAGAGATGAAATAAAACTTAAAATTTAAGGAAGATAACTCATATTCTTACCTTCAAGTTAAAATATAAACGATCCCCTTACATTTTGAGCCTTTTTATGTCATTATTAAAAATTGTCTTTATTGTAATAATCTTCCTTGTCGAATTAATAATTGTTAGAAAAAACTAGACCGAATTATACATTTTAAGTTTAAAAAACATGCTCCAAGAATAAAAAGGAAGAAATGGCTAGTCAAAATCAAATATCAATTGCATTGCTATTTAGGTCTAACGTGAAAAATTTGACACGATAACTATATATATATATATATATATATATATATATATATATATATATATATATATACATTCAATCAGTTACAAACTCCAATCCTTCATTATAATATGGTTCTATTTCAGTGACTATATATATATATATATATATATATATATATATATATATATATATATATATATATATATATATATATAGGGCTTTACGTGCTCCACTACTTTTGGAGCTGCTCCCGCTCCTGCTCCAAGGTCCAAAATTGGAGCTGGCTCCTCTCACGCTCCCCATTTTCAGAAAGGAGCCGCTCTAGCTCCAACTCCTATAAAATAGGAGCGGCTCTTTTTCAGCACTCTATAATGAAAATGTACCTTCTCTCATAAACGTTCTATACTGCCAATGAATGGTCGAAGGATAAGGGTGGGCGTCAAAGGATCTCATCGATATGGGTTGGGATGTCACTTTAAGTGTAAGACCGTAAGATAATATTTGACAAAATCTCGCTAATATTTTGAGAGTTATAGGAGAACATGTCGGACAAAGCATACGTAAATTTTCGTTTCCTGAGGTATAAAATAGAAATAGAAAAATCCCTGAAGTATTTTAAAACAATTTTAATTTTCATTGCATTAACAACCTATTTTTTTTCAGGAAAGGAAAATTTGACCCGATATTTTTTCTATTTATTTTGGAAGGGAATTTAGATTTGTTTTAAGTAAATAAAGTTTTACTTTTAAACATTATTAGTGATTATTTTCTTTTTAAAGAAAACATTTCTCTGGAAGAGGAGAGACATCCAGGGCAACTTTATAGTCGTGTTGTTGTTTAATATTTGTTTGTTTTACGAACGTAACTATATTGGGCTTTTTTCAAATTTTTACGTGATCGTGGCTTCCTGTTAAATATACAACGTCACGTCCGGTACGGATGGCCAAAAATGAAAAAAAAAGTTTTTGTTTATGCGATTTAAAAAAAATAGTTTTGTTTATGCGATTTTTTTATTAGTAAAACTAGAACTAAAAGTTTACTAGTCACCTGCAAGAGTTTCTTTGGCGGCGGCGAACAAAAACAATTTCTTTGGAAACATTTTATATGGGATTAGAAAATGTTATGAAGTGTAATACAAAATAACGTTATTAAGAGAAAAAAAGAATTTTCGGTTAATAATTTGTTTGTCAAAATTAATTCCATAAAATGTCATTTTTTTTTCAGAAATAACTTTCGGTTGTTTGTTAAAATGAATCCAATAAAGTGTTTAATTATTGTAGCATATGTTTTTATTTATTTCAAACATTTACATTAATAATAAAATGTTTTTTTCAATGTAAATATTATTTGTTTATTACTACATTAAACTAATAAAAAAATAAAATAATTAAACAAATGTATTGTTATTATTAAACTATAATTCGAAGAAAAAGTACTTATAAATCGCATAAACAAGAAAAGCTAACAAAAACGTTTTTTTTTAATTTCTGATCATCCGTAACAGGAAGCCACGATCACATAAAAATCTTCTTTTTTTTAAAAGAAGCCCTATATTGTATATAATGTATATTATTATTTATAACAGAGAAACGCGCAAGTACTTTCAAACAAATCAATTTATCCATTTTTTTCTATAGTACAATTTGGAGGGGAAAAACCCAAATGAAGTTTATTTTTTAAAGATTGAATAAAAAAAAGTTGCCCAAAAAATATCAATAAATTGTCAATAAATAATTCAGAGATCAATTTAATGTCTTAAAATTTCATACAAAATATCTGGCCTAGACCTTGCGAGTTGAAAAAATATCGGGTCAAATTTTACTCCCCCCCCCCCCCTCCTACTAAAAAAAAATTAACTGGAGCAAGTTTTTCTAGGTCGGGCAAAAACATTTATTAAAATTACAAATTTGAATAAAAAGGTGAAACGTCTATATATGAAATCTCTAACAAAAGCAAACTGTTTACAATTTTAATATTCGATAATAGATTTTTAAGATAAAGAAAGATATCTAAGTAGATTACTTTCGGTTCTAAAAAAACAATAAATTAGTCAGAAAGTCTAATTATTTTCTTTTTTAAATTAAAATTTAAGATATTTTCTTTAATTTAATTAAGTTTAAACATTGGTTTAATTGTATAATAGGGACCGCTGTTTTCTTTCGCTCATTTCGCTTGGTATTCGCCCAAATTTAGGATGAAACTGATTGTTGGTCTTAATTGTATTTTTAGTCCTGAAATAAAATTCTCATTTACTTTTTAAAGTGTTGAGAATCTAACTTTAATTCCAGGTTTTAATCGCTTGTGGCCATGTTGTTTTTTCTTGTTTTTTTCCTTGGACTAAAGATTTTTTTACTGCTTTAATATTTTATTACACACAAAAAAAACTTTGAACATTCTATTTACAAAAGCAAGTTTTAACAGAATTTAACGAATGTAAAAGCAAACATGAAAAGGTTAAAACATACTAGTCGTGAATTTAAGAATAACAAAAATGTCGCCGAAAAGATGACGGGTAAAAATGTGGCATAAAAGTTCAATTTGATATATGCTAAAAAATGAATTAGAATTTTTTGTCAGGACAAAATGTACCATTTCACCCCAAAAATCGATTTTATTGAACATTTGGGTGAATACCGAGCGAAATGGGCTAGAAAATGCAACGGCCCCTATAGTATAATTGAACCTAAAATTCTTTATTTACAAACACGAATTAAAAGAAAAATTGGCTTATTTATTCAATCACAATAAACATCATTGTCATAAATAAAAAAAAAAGTTCACATCTATAAGAAAATAACTTCAAAGAAATCTATAAACTCACTGGCCCCTTTAAAGACATTTGGTGCCAAATTGTATGTCTTCTGTCTTAAGAAAACTGTCCCATCAAAAATTTAACACATAGATGTAAAAATCTGAGAACTTCAAATGTTCTCCGTCTTTCTCCCTGTCTCTCCCTCCCTCCCTATTTCATATACATTTACCAGATATAATTTAAAAGAATAACTTTCTTTTCTTTTCTTTTCCTTTTTATTGCTGAATAAAAAACTAATGTTTAAACGCAAAAAGGAGCGTGCTCCTGGAACGCGCTTCTTTTTGGAGGGCTCCATAACGCCCTGTATATATATATATATAGTCATTCAATCAGTTACAAACACCAATCTTTCATTATAATATAATTCTATTTCAGTGACCTTGTGTCAGATTTTTTGTTTTGAATTGTTGTTCCATTTTATTTAAAGGCTGATACTCGGAAGCAACACGACTACGAACCCCTTTACCCTTCCCGGGATGACACAAGTACCACTTACAAGAGTGTGTCTCATCACGACGAGCAGGTATTTCAAGGCGGATTTAGTTAGGTTGTTTTCTTTATTGCATTGTCTATTATTAAACTAAATCACCGTTTGTTTCCTTAAAGCCATTTTTTATATTTTTTAATAACACTAAATGCGTGATAAAATATGGCTTAGTTCTTTGGTTTTTTTTACTAGGAGTCACCATTTATCAAATCCAGAATAGTATTACAGATCGGATCATTTTAAGTCTTATATTTGTTATAGGATTCCAGATTTGATCATTTGAAGTCTTATGTTTGTTATAGGATTCCAGACATGATCATTTTAAGTCTTATGTTTGTTATAGGATTCCCAACATTATACTTTTAAGTCTTATGTTTGTTATAGGATTCCAGACATTATACTTTTAAGTCTTATGTTTGTTATAGGATTCCAGACTTGATCATTTTAAGTCTTATGTTTGTTATAGGATTCCACACTTGATCATTTAAAGTCTTATGTTTGTTATAGGATTCCAGACTTGATCATTTTAAGTCTTATGTTTATTATAGGATTCCAGAAATTATACTTTTAAGTCTAATGTTTGTTATAGGATTCCAGACTTTATCATTTTAAGTCTTATGTTTGTTATAGGATTCCAGACTTGATAATTTTAAGTCTTATGTTTGTTATAGGATTCCAGACTTGATCATTTTAAGTCCTATGTTTGTTATAGGATTCCAGACTTGATCATTTTAAGTCTTATGTTTGTTATAGGATTCCAGACTTGATCATTTTAAGTCTTATGTTTGTTATAGGATTACAGACATTATACTTTTAAGTATGATGTCTGTTATAGGATTCCAGACTTGATCATTTTAAGTCTCATGTTTGTTATAAGATTCCAGACATGATCCTTTTAAGTTTTATGTTTGTTATAGGATTCCACACATTATACTTTAAAGTCTTATGTTTGTTATAGGATTCCAGACTTGATTATTTTAAGTCTTATGTTTGTTATAGGATTCCAGACATAATCATTCTAAGTCTTATGTTTGTTATAGGATTCCAAACTAGATCATTTAAAGTCTTATGTTTGTTATAGGATTCCACACTTGATCATTTTAAGTCTAATGTTTGTTATAGAATTCCAGACTTTATCATTTTACGTCTTATTTTGTCATAGGATTCCAGACTTGATCATTTTAAGTCTCATGTTTTTTATAGGATTACAGACTTTATTATTTTAAGTATTATGTTTGTTATAGGATTCCAGGCATGATCATTTTAAGTCTTAAGTTTGTTATAGAATTCCAAACGTGATCATTTTAAGTCTTATGTTTGTTATAGGATTCCAGACTTGATTATTTTAAGTCTTATGTTTGTTATAGGATTCCAGACATGATCATTCTAAGTCTTATGTTTGTTATAGGATTCCAGACTTGATCATTTTAAGTCTTATGTTTGTTATAGGATTCCCAACATTATACTTTTAAGTCTTATGTTTGTTATAGGATTCCAGACATTATACTTTTAAGTCTTATGTTTGTTATAGGATTCCAGACTTGATCATTTTAAGTCTTATGTTTGTTATAGGATTCCACACTTGATCATTTAAAGTCTTATGTTTGTTATAGGATTCCAGACTTGATCATTTTAAGTCTTATGTTTATTATAGGATTCCAGAAATTATACTTTTAAGTCTAATGTTTGTTATAGGATTCCAGACTTTATCATTTTAAGTCTTATGTTTGTTATAGGATTCCAGACTTGATAATTTTAAGTCTTATGTTTGTTATAGGATTCCAGACTTGATCATTTTAAGTCCTATGTTTGTTATAGGATTCCAGACTTGATCATTTTAAGTCTTATGTTTGTTATAGGATTCCAGACTTGATCATTTTAAGTTTTATGTTTGTTATAGGATTCCACACATTATACTTTAAAGTCTTATGTTTGTTATAGGATTCCAGACATTATACTTTTAAGTCTTATGTTTGTTATAGGATTCCACACTTGATCATTTAAAGTCTTATGTTTGTTATAGGATTACAGACATTATACTTTTAAGTATGATGTCTGTTATAGGATTCCAGACTTGATCATTTTAAGTCTCATGTTTGTTATAAGATTCCAGACATGATCCTTTTAAGTTTTATGTTTGTTATAGGATTCCACACATTATACTTTAAAGTCTTATGTTTGTTATAGGATTCCAGACTTGATTATTTTAAGTCTTATGTTTGTTATAGGATTCCAGACATGATCATTCTAAGTCTTATGTTTGTTATAGGATTCCAAACTAGATCATTTAAAGTCTTATGTTTGTTATAGGATTCCACACTTGATCATTTTAAGTCTAATGTTTGTTATAGAATTCCAGACTTTATCATTTTACGTCTTATTTTGTCATAGGATTCCAGACTTGATCATTTTAAGTCTCATGTTTTTTATAGGATTACAGACTTTATTATTTTAAGTATTATGTTTGTTATAGGATTCCAGGCATGATCATTTTAAGTCTTAAGTTTGTTATAGAATTCCAAACGTGATCATTTTAAGTCTTATGTTTGTTATAGGATTCCAGACTTGATCATTTCAAGTCTTATGTTTGTTAAAGGATTCTAGACACGATCATTTTAAGTCTTATGTTTGTTATAGGATTCCAGACACGATCATTTTAAGTCTTATGTTTGTTATAGGATTCCAGACATGATGATTTTAAGTCTTATGTTTGTTATAGGATTCCAGACATTATACTTTTAAGTCTTATGTTTGTCATAGAATTCCAGACTTGATCATTTTAAGTCTTATGTTTGTTATAGGATTCCACACTTGATCATTTTAAGTCTTATGTTTGTTATAGGATTCCAGACATTATACTTTTAAGTCTTATGTTTGTTATAGGATTCCAGACTTGATCATTTTAAGTCTTATGTTTGTTATAGGATTCCACACTTGATCATTTAAAGTCTTATGTTTGTTATAGGATTCCAGACTTGATCATTTTAAGTCTTATGTTTGTTATAGGATTCCACACTTGATCATTTAAAGTCTTATGTTTGTTATAGGATTCCACACTTGATCATTTTAAGTCTTATGTTTGTTATAGGATTCCAGACATTATACTTTTAAGTCTTATGTTTGTTATAGGATTCCAGACTTGATCATTTTAAGTCTTATGTTTGTTATAGGATTCCACACTTGATCATTTAAAGTCTTATGTTTGTTATAGGATTCCACACTTGATCATTTTAAGTCTTATGTTTGTTATAGGATTCCAGACATTATACTTTTAAGTCTTATGTTTGTTATAGGATTCCACACTTGATCATTTAAAGTCTTATGTTTTTTATAGGATTCAAGACTTGATCATTTTAAGTCTCATGTTTGTTATAGGATTCCAGACTTGATCATTTTAAGTCTCATGTTTGTTATAGGATTCCAGACGTGATCCTTTTAAGTCTTATGTTTGTTATAGGATTCCAGACATTATACTTTTAAGTCTTATGTTTGTTATAGGATTCCAGACTTGATCATTTTAAGTCTCATGTTTGTTATAGGATTCCAGACGTGATCCTTTTAAGTCTTATGTTTGTTATAGGATTCCAGACATTATACTTTTAAGTCTTATGTTTGTCATAGAATTCCAGACTTGATCATTTTAAGTCTTATGTTTGTTATAGGATTCCACACTTGATCATTTAAAGTCTTATGTTTGTTATAGGATTCCAGACATTATACTTTTAAGTCTTATGTTTGTTATAGGATTCCAGACTTGATCATTTTAAGTCTTATGTTTGTTATAGGATTCCAGACACGATCATTTTAAGTCTTATGTTTGTTATAGGATTCCAGACATGATGATTTTAAGTCTTATGTTTGTTATAGGATTCCAGACATTATACTTTTAAGTCTTATGTTTGTCATAGAATTCCAGACTTGATCATTTTAAGTCTTATGTTTGTTATAGGATTCCAGACTTGATCATTTAAAGTCTTATGTTTGTTATAGGATTCCAGACATTATACTTTTAAGTCTTATGTTTGTTATAGGATTCCAGACTTGATCATTTTAAGTCTTATGTTTGTTATAGGATTCCACACTTGATCATTTAAAGTCTTATGTTTGTTATAGGATTCCAGACATTATACTTTTAAGTCTTATGTTTGTCATAGAATTCCAGACTTGATCATTTTAAGTCTTATGTTTGTTATAGGATTCCACACTTGATCATTTAAAGTCTTATGTTTGTTATAGGATTCCAGACATTATACTTTTAAGTCTTATGTTTGTTATAGGATTCCAGACTTGATCATTTTAAGTCTTATGTTTGTTATAGGATTCCACACTTGATCATTTAAAGTCTTATGTTTGTTATAGGATTCCAGACATTATACTTTTAAGTCTTATGTTTGTTATAGGATTCCAGACTTGATCATTTTAAGTCTTATGTTTGTTATAGGATTCCACACTTGATCATTTAAAGTCTTATGTTTGTTATAGGATTCCAGACATTATACTTTTAAGTCTTATGTTTGTTATAGGATTCCAGACTTGATCATTTTAAGTCTTATGTTTGTTATAGGATTCCACACTTGATCATTTAAAGTCTTATGTTTGTTATAGGATTCCACACTTGATCATTTTAAGTCTCATGTTTGTTATAGGATTCCAGACATTATACTTTTAAGTCTTATGTTTGTTATAGGATTCCACACTTGATCATTTAAAGTCTTATGTTTTTTATAGGATTTAAGACTTGATCATTTTAAGTCTCATGTTTGTTATAGGATTCCACACTTGATCATTTAAAGTCTTATGTTTGTTATAGGATTCCAGACATTATACTTTTAAGTCTTATGTTTGTTATAGGATTCCACACTTGATCATTTAAAGTCTTATGTTTGTTATAGGATTCCAGACATTATACTTTTAAGTCTTATGTTTGTTATAGGATTCCACACTTGATCATTTAAAGTCTTATGTTTGTTATAGGATTCCACACTTGATCATTTTAAGTCTTATGTTTGTTATAGGATTCCACACTTGATCATTTAAAGTCTTATGTTTGTTATAGGATTCCAGACATTATACTTTTAAGTCTTATGTTTGTTATAGGATTCCACACTTGATCATTTAAAGTCTTATGTTTTTTATAGGATTCAAGACTTGATCATTTTAAGTCTCATGTTTGTTATAGGATTCCAGACTTGATCATTTTAAGTCTCATGTTTGTTATAGGATTCCAGACGTGATCCTTTTTAGTCTTATGTTTGTTATAGGATTCCAGACATTATACTTTTAAGTCTTATGTTTGTCATAGAATTTCAGACATGATCATTTTAAGTCTAATGTTTGTTATAGGATTCCAGACATGATCATTTTTAGTCTTATGTTTGTCATAGGATTCCAGACTTGATCATTTTAAGTTATATGTTTGTTATAAGATTCCAGACATGATCCTTTTAAGTCTTATGTTTGTTATAGGATTCCAGACATTATACTTTAAAGTCTTATGTTTGTAATAGAATTCCAGACTTGATCATTTTAAGTCTTATGTTTGTTATAGGATTCCAGACATGATCATTTTAAGTCTTATGTTTTTTATAGGATTCTAGACTTGATCATTTTAAGTCTTATGTTTGTTATAGGATTCCAGACATTATACTTTTAAGTCTTATGTTTTTTATAGGATTCAAGACTTGATCATTTTAAGTCTCATGTTTGTTATAGGATTCCAGACTTGATCATTGTAAGTCTCATGTTTGTTATAGGATTCCAGACGTGATCCTTTTTAGTCTTATGTTTGTTATAGGATTCCAGACTTGATCATTTAAAGTCTTATGTTTGTTATAGCATTCTAGACGTGATCATTTTAAGTCTTATGTTTGTTATAGGATTCCAGACATTATACTTTCACTTCTTATGTTTTTTATAGAATTCCAGACATGATCATTTTAAGTCTTATGTTTGTTATAGGATTCCAGACATGATCATTTTAAGTCTTATGTTTGTTATAGGATTCCAGACACGATCATTTTAAGTCTTATGTTTGTTATAGGATTCCAGACGTGATCATTTTAAGTCTTATGTTTGTTATAGGATTCCAGACGTGATCATTTTAAGTCTTATGTTAGTTATAGGATTCCAGACGTGATCATTTTAAGTCTCATGTTTGTTATAGGATTCCAGACTTGATCATTTTAAGTCTTATGTTTGTTATAGGATTCCAGACGTGATCATTTTAAGTCTTATGTTTGTTATAGGATTCCATACCTGATCATTTTAAGTCTTATGTTTGTTATAGGATTCCAGATCTGAAAATAGATGCAGGAAAGAATGCAACGATGAAAATAAAAAAATTCAAAAACGAACCAGCCCAATTTATGTAAGTGAATTTCCTATTTCATTTGACTAGCGAAACTGACAACATGAGATTATTTATATTTTAATTTCTCTTTTAAAATCAAAATCTTTAAAATAATAGTTAACTTATGTTTAATAATAATAACAAAATTTAATACAATTTTTTTAAATAATTTGTAAAACTTTAATATTTTTACTTCAATTCCACAGTTTTCTTTTCATTTATGCTAATAGTACAGACTAATAAAAGTACGACCTGTTTATAAACAAATGGTTGCTGACGATGTTAGACGTAAAATAATAGTTTTAAAAGTCTTTTATAAAAAAAACTATAGGAATTTATTGTTTTTATTTATTTACTTCATCTGTGCTGGGCATAGTCCGATTTTTTCCAACTACTCTTGATACTGAAATAAAATAATTTGAAAAATGCTGTGAAACGCCTAAAAGTGACTTGGACTTTTACTTCCAATCGGTGACCCCAACGTAATATACACAGGCAAAAGCTGGCAAATAAAATAGCCAAACTCTCCTGGTACATTTATCACCAGGGCTTCGAACAATAATCCCCCAAAAATGAGTGACAACATTACCTAGTCATTGACTTGCACTTAAATAAGCTTAATTATTGTTTTGTTTAAATGAAGATACCCTAAAATGGTTTCTATAAATGAACATACCCTAAAATGTCTTTTTTAAATGAACAAACCCTAAAATGTTTTCTTTAAATAAACATACCCTAAAATGGGTTGTTTAAATAAACATACCCTCAAATATTTTGTTTAAATAAACATACCCTAAAATGTTGTTTAAATGAACATACCCTAAAATGGGTTGTTTAAATGAACAAACCCTAAAATGTTTTGTTTATATGAACATACCCTAAAATATTTTGTTTATATGAACACACCCTAAAATGTTTTGTTTATATGAACACACCCTAAAATATTTTGTTTATATGAACATACCCTAAAATATTTTGTTTATATGAACATACCCTAAAATATTTTGTTTATATGAACATACCCTAAAATGTTTTGTTTATATGAACACACCCTAAAATATTTTGTTTATATGAACATACCCTAAAATATTTTGTTTATATGAACATACCCGAAAATATTTTGTTTATATGAACATACCCTAAAATATTTTGTTTATATGAACATACCCTAAAATATTTTGTTTATATGAACATACCCTAAAATATTTTGTTTATATGAACATACCCTAAAATATTTTGTTTATATGAACACACCCTAAAATGTTTTGTTTATATGAACACACATAAAATATTTTGTTTATATGAACACACCCTAAAATATTTTGTTTATATGAACACACCCTAAAATGTTTTGTTTATATGAACACACCCTAAAATGTTTTGTTTATGTGAACATACCCTAAAATGTTTTGTCTAAATCAACATACCCTTAAATGTTTTGTTTAAATGAACATACCCTAAAATGTTTTTTAAAAATTTTTTAGATGAAGATTGATATGTTTTATTATTTGTATTATTCCATTCTCATCTTGAAGACTAAAAGATAACCTTCACAATGTTTTGGCCGATGTAGCCTTCGACCTTCTTCAGGTGCTTCTTTTCAAACTCGGGAATCTTTATGTCGATCTTAGGAACTTATACAGAATTTCTAACTGTTCATGAAATCAAATCTTTAAACAATAATCACGCAAAATGTCCTCAGGATGATCAACAGCTTGATGTGCCCGTGTAATAATATCCATATGATAATAAGTTGAGGAACAAGTAGTGACATGGTGAACAGGAAGTCGCCTTCCGGAAGTGATGGGGAATAGTGAAACAATGCAAAAAGAAAGACTAATGACCTTTTCTCTCTCTTTGATTCCGACTGTCAGACGAGGCAGATGTCTTGTTGAAGAACTTCTTCCTTCCTATACAGCGGTGTAGTTGAGGGAAGACTTAATATGTGTAATGCTCCAAGAGGAATTTAAAGAAAAAAAGAAAATTAATATTAAAACATACAAAAGGATAACCTGTTCTTGTTGTTGTTACACATTACTGATAACTGCGGAGAGAGACGCTATGTGACAACTCCAACTACGGTCAACACTCAATGTCACATCATGGAGATGACACATCTAGATGCATCGGTCATTACTACTTTCACTTTGAAAATTGGTCCACTGTATTACAGACGACTTTCTGTGGCCGTAATTCCCTTTAAGAAAGTTAAGGAGTAATGTTACACATTATCGCACATTTGTGATTGACAACACCATACAAACATTTTAAAGTTGAAATGAATTGTTTCCATCGTGTTATTATCGAGGTGATCATGGAGGTAGAAATAAATCAATTTTTTTTTCAAATTTGATTAGACAATTTTTATTGAAAGTTTATCTTCGTCTGATATACAGCCCAGATTGAGAGTTTCAGAAAGACAGAATGTTTTCGGGCGCTTTCTTAAGTAGAAAGAACCTTGAAAATCAGCATTAAAGAGCTCAAACACCAAGCGCACATATATAACGGGTGCGGGCGATATTTGTTTGCAATGTTTAACTGCTAATTTTACGCATATTTTCTTTTACTTTCGTTGTCAATCTTGTCTTCATGAAAACAAAAATTTCATTTCCATTCTGTTTTTGCAAAATAATGGCTTATGAACAATTGTAAACCTCCATATTTGTGAAAGGGATACAGAGTTCTCCTTGGAATCCATGATGAAAGGACAAATATGGAGATTTCAGAGCAGAGTTCTTCAGCGAGAACAGGAGGTGGTAAAAAAGGTCAGAAATGAATTGATGGATTCAGGATTCCACGAGGAGGAATCAGAGATAAAAATGCATGATCAACGATCTGAAGCCGTCAGAATGCAGAAGTTCATTGCTGAAGGTGACGTCATGCCACCTAACTTCTTCCCTGAGAGCCCCAGGCTGAACTCCGATGGCTACACATTTGCATACTGAGCAAGGTACTGAAACTCTGGATCGATCAGGTGCCGCAGATAGACCATATGTTTGGGAGCAAGACTCAGTCGGAAGACCCAAGTCTTGCTGTCAGAGAACTTTGTCGACCACACTTCATCTGACATCTGACCTCTCAGCTCACCTGACTGCAAACAACAGATCCAGCTACAACATGGAGGATGAGCTAAAGGCCAGGATCATTGAGCCTTTGGGGGCCTAAGTTGGGAGACTATGACTAGGTTCCAAGGCCGCCTCGAGGCTGTCATTAAAGCCAAAGGGGATTCATTGAGTGTAATCGACAGACCAACTCACGAAGACAAACCAACCCAAGTTTGGTGAATACATCTTAAAAATGAAACCAGTTTCATTTTTTTCTAGACAAATATCGTCCACACCCTGTAGATAATTTTTTGTTTATTTCTTTTTCGATGGTTTTGCTTTTTACTTACTACAATGATCTCTTTATTTATCAGGTCAATGCACCCAGTTGCTATGGTTACTTCAGCTATCAAGAAGTTGTTCAACAGTTACAAGGAAACGTGAAGATTCTCAAAGTAATTGATCCCTTCCTATATGTATTAGTGTGCGTATGTGTGTACCCTATCCAAAAGTAATTTTTATTTTATGCCTACAATTTATAGATATCTCATTCCTATGGTTTAACAGTTTTTTAGGTCTGGGAATTCTATTATAGTAAGCTCTTCACTAAGACATAGTTTACATGAATAATCTAAATTTCTACACACTGTGACCCATTTAAATATTTTCCACTCTACTGTTGGTGATTGTTGTAGAGAGCGACTAACCCCCTCTTACAATGGACTATTCCATAGTGAATGTCATCATTTATGGTATTAGTCTGAGTGGGACAATTTTCCGACTGTTTCCAGCAACCTAGGGACTGCCTAACTAGTGAGAAGATCATTCTTTTGTCACAATGAGATATTGTTCGGCTCGTTCCTAGGAGGTGACCCCTCCTCGATATTACCGAGAATGCTGATGAATCCGTTCTCAGCTATTTTAGGACCCACCCAACCAGTGTGGCTCTTTGGAAGAGGTGTTTTTCTCCACTTTTCAACCATGTATCACATGTTGCTGCAGTGGAAAACAAGGCCACAGCAGTTCACCAGCTGTTTTCCTAATATTCGTTATTACGTATTTTATATCAATTATATGGGCGACTCTGAAAGATTTATTCGAAACCTTAGATGCATTTATTCATTTCACTACATGCGTCTGTCCAACTTGTTGAGATCTAGAGCTGAAATGAAAGGTCATCAAACTTTTCTAATAAATGAAACAAGGCAAACAATGCACCACAATTAATTCTATTTTCGTTGACTAATTACGTCGACTGAAATTATGATCGTCTCATAGGTAGAAAAAAAAAGTCAGTCAGCTTGCTTTTTTGATTTCAAGTTCATTAGACCATTTTACATGTCTCTTGAATGCTTCCACCAAGACTGAGACTGAATCTCATCTCAGATTGCGTTTCCTTTGCATATGACGTCATGTCCACCCACATATAATCGACTTTTTTCTCACACTCCGGCTTCCCAGCCATAGTAAATCTCTTTGATCTCTTGTTTGAAACACTTCTTATCTCTAATGTCGCTAAGTCCTTTCTAACATATCCTGTCTCTCGACACTTGCACTAAGATTCTTTTCACAGAATTATCTGCCCCTCATATCTGATGTCATTTTCGCTTATTTTTATAATAGACTTGCTTTCACAAACTGATATATTATACTGACCTTTCCCTAGACCAAATCTCCTGTCTACAACGCTTTGTCTCCTAAAATAACCGCCAATATATGCACCAGCCAATGTATTTACTAGTCAACTTACCGACTTTGAATTTCTAACATATGACGTCACATCCGCCCATGTATCATTGGTTTTCTTTTCTCATGCTCTGGCTTCCTAGTCCTTGATCCCTGTCTTAAACGCTTTCTGTCTCCTAATCCTATCGTCAATATATGCACTAGTTAACTCACCTACTTCGAATGCCTAACACTCGGAGGAAAATGTAAATTTATGACGTTGAGAAATCTATTGTCTGACTTAGTTTTTATCATTTGATTAAACGAAATGTAAACCAAATCGTTTTTTTGTTTTTCCTATTTTTTTCACTTTTCCAACACATTTGTTAAATTGAATTTTAGTGTTACTATATCCGCTACTTTGAGGGCTATACTTTCATGTGCTACTAAAATTAATTCAACACGTTCTTATTGGAAGAGCTATTGTCAAGTTTACATTCAACTGAAAAGGGTATCTGTTAAGTAATAGGTTGAAAAATAGAAAATAAAGCGTTGCAGGGGGTGAGGAACAAGAAAAGCAGGCAGCAAAATGTTAAGATAGAAATTGAGGATGTTTGAAAACTATGTTTTTTATCGTCGATAACATCAAGACGAATTTCAACTTGACTGCGATAAATATGTCTCAATCAAGAAGGATTAAACGAAAAAAGAAGACGAAAAAAAATGATTTTACTTTTGACAAGGGTGTATATCACCGAAAGAACTCAAGTTTTTAAAGTAAATAAATAATTTCTTTTAAAAAACATAAATGTGTTTTCCAGGTTTTCAAAATATTTTTTCAAAATATTCTCCTTATTATTGCCACTTCATCAACGCTTCCAAGTGTGACTTTTCATTCTACCTTATTCACTGTCTAATTTAAATACATGTTTGTACATACCAAAAACAAGTATGTAAATTAGATGGCAAAATAATAAGTCTCTTTACTTTCATATAAGAATAATAAAGAATAATAATACTGCTATATAATAATGATAATATAGAGGTAAATAAAGTTATTATTTTTAGTTATGCAAGAACAATGTCTTTACAGATATGTAACAGTTTATGAATTTTAGAATCAAAGTAGAATAAATCATGATAGTGGTTGTGACTCAACAGTTCGCAGGTATGTCAAATTCTGATGCATTTTTATCTTTTATGTAAAAATAGGTACTCATATTTTGAGTAAATTAACTTTGTCAAATCTAAACTGTATATAAAAAAATGCTTTTAAATATGTAAACATAGTACCATCAAAATTCGCCCATGTGGTCATCGCGATAAAAAATAAGCCCTCTTGTTATAATAAATTACTGTAACTCTTCAGGAAATGAGTCATGGTTATTCCCCTTTGGCCGGAACTAAGGATTCCGCCATATTGACTTTGCCAAACACGTGTATATATTTTAAGCTGATAAAACCTTTACGAAAGGCATTCTTATTCATTCTTCTTTTATCATTACAATTTTATCAGCTTAAAATATATACACGTGTTTGGCAAAGTCAATATGGCGGAATCCTTAGTTCCGGCCAAAGGGGAATAACCATGACTCATTTCCTGAAGAGTTACAGTAATTTATTATAACATTTTCCCCTTCAACACCACGCATTACACCTCTCTTATATAATAGGTTATTTGAATTCACTAACATAAACCGTATTTTCGGATTTTATCTTACGCCTTTATTTTACTTATAACAATAATAATTACCACCCTAAATATCGAACTTTAATTAACCAAAGGCTATTTCAACTAGTTGTTGTTTTTTTATCTATGATTGGTTGGTGTTCCCTATAGCTATTTGAAAACGTAGCTCTGTGTGCTAATTTCAAAATGGTGATCTGATTGGAATTCTGTCATCCTATTGGTGCGGTGGGGGGATCCCTTGTGAGTGTTACTGTTTTTTGTTTTCGGGGGGGGGGGGGGTTCTCCACGTACTCTGTGCTGGACATAGCACTTTATATATGCCTTTCATTTCTGTCTGAGGAACAGTGAATGAATACGTTTAATGGCTGTATTTTACTTGTTGAGAAACAATTGTAAGACCATCAACAATTATGCCATGCAAAAATTAAAATTAAAATAAATGATTTGATTAAAGACTGAATTATTTAGTCATTGGAATATAAACAATCACTATATATATATATATAAAGTAATTAATCCATAAGTTATTTTGAGAGGTGGCAGTGGTGAATTGGATCCTCACGTGGACTAAAGACCTTGGCGTGTCATATGCATATCCAGTCGGTTTCATAGAACCCCTTTTACTTATAGATGTTGGCAACTTTTACATGGCAGCTCCTATAAGTACCCGATTCTAGAAATGCCGCCAACAACAGAAAAAAGTTGATCAATAATCGTATCATGTGGATTCATACGAATTTATGTTTTGCTAACTCTACTGACCCGGTGTTGCTCGGGATGCAGTGAAGTCATTTTTAATTTTATTATTTTATTATTATTATTGTATTATTATTATTATTATTATTATTGTATTATTATTATTATTATTATTAATAATAAAATCAAATTGTTGAGATTAACTTAAGTGAAATAAAATTATTAAAATTCAATTAAGTGAACTAAAATTATTAAAATTCAGTTAAGTGAAAAAAATTATGGAGATTAAATAAAGTGAAATAAAATTGTGAAGTTTAAATTTAGTGAAATTGAATTATTAAGATTAAATTAAGTGAAATAAAATTATTAAAACTAAATTAAGTGAAATAAGATTATTAAAATTCAATTAAGTGAAATAAAAATTTTAAGATAAAATAAAGTGAAATAGAATTATTAAAATTCAATTAAGTGAAATAAAATTATTAAAACTAAATTAAGTGAAATAAGATTATTAAGATTAAATTAAGGAAAATAAAATTATTAAAATTAAATTAAATTAAATGTTAAGATTAAATTAAGTGAAATAAAATTATTAAAACTAAATTAAGTGAAATAAAATTATTAAAATTACATTAAGTGAAATAAAATTGTTAACATTAAATTAAGTGAAATAAAATTGTTAAAATTAAATTAAGTTAAATAAAATTGTTAAAATTAAATTATATGAAATAAAATTGTTAAAATTAAATTAAGTTAAATAAAATTGTTAAAATTAAATTAAGTGAAATAAAATTGTTAAGATTAAATTAAGTGAAATAAAATTAATAAAATTCAATTAAGTGAAATAAAATTATTTAAATTAAATTAAGTGAAATAAAATTATTAAGTTTAAATTAAGTGAAATAAAATTGTTAACATTAAATTTAGTAAAATAAAATTGTTAAAATTAAATTTAGTAAAATAAAATTAGTAAAATAAAATTAAGATTAAATTATTAAAATTACAATATATGTCAGATGAATTGTTTTTCTTTTTTGTGGAAAAAATCTCATTTTATGTCTTGAAATCACTTTAAGAGGGCGACAAATGTGGGCTTTTGAAATTTTTGAATTATTTTTCAACTGACTTAGTCAATATAATAATGTATTTTGTTACAATGTATTAAAAAATGACTTAGTCCGGCCAAAACAAATGCTAATATGAAACATTTTCCACTCTATAATAAAGAGCAATGTGTATCTATTTGTATATAAGTAAATATAAATTTGTCCCATTACACAAAAGTTAGTGAGTAATAAATATGCCTTTTTCTAACCCCAGGATGAAACCATTTTTTTAAAAACATAGTTCACCCCAAACAAGCCGCCACTGTAGACGTATACTGCGAAAAAGGATGAAAGTTTTTTTTTGTTTTTTTGGGGGGGGGGGCGGGGGGTCAACCTAAATCGGGAGCTGTGTAGCGAGATATCTGTTTACATTATTTTAAAATTTCTGCATGTCAGTACCGTCAGGAAAACAGGTAGCAGGGAAGGAGTTATAAAGTCCAGCAGCACGAGGAAAGAAGCTTTTGGAGTAGAAAGCTCTTCGGCCTCTGGGGACTCCACAGTGAATGGATGGGATTTAGCAGATTGTCGGGTTGGTCTAGTGAATTTATGTTGTGGGGGCACCAGAGCAGCAAGTTCATCAGAGCACAATCCCTTGAAGTACTTGTAAAACAAGCACATGGAAGCAACATTGAGGCAATGAGACAGCGGCTGAAGCTTGGTGGATAGTGAGGGACCTATTAAGTTGGCGACTCTATTTTGGATCTTGTCTAAGAGGGAGAGACTAGTGGATGATGCCCCAGCCCATATGTGGCAACAATACTCCATGCATTGGCAGATAGTGACTTTGTAGAGATATAGGATAATGTCAGGTGTGAGAAGTTTACTAGCACGGTAGAGGGAGCCCACCTTCTTTACAGCAGCCCTGGCAATGTCTTCAATGTATTTATTCCAATTCATGTTATCTGTGAAAGTTAGGCCGAGGAGGTTGAATGATGAACTCTCAGGTAGGGTGTTATTTGCCATGGAAATCGGTGGTTAAAGACGCTTCTTGTAGTTATTGAAGGAAAGTAGCTTTGTCTTTGCGGCATTAAAAGTTGCCATCCATTTTCTACCCCAGACCACTACAGACTGGAGGTCATTTTCTAAGGATTCAGCCATTGCCTCAGATATGTGCGCTTCGGTTTTGCCCACATGACGAGAGTAGAGCATGGTGTCGTCAGCAAATATTCCTATCTCAGTCTCAATGACATCAGGGAGGTCATTTATGAAAATCAGGAACAGTAGAGGTCCAAGGATGGATTCCTGGGGTACACCAGCATTTATGTCATGTTGCTTAGATGAACGGCCATCGAGGACAACCTGGATCTTTCTTTTTGTTAGGAAGGATTTAATTATATTAAATATTTGTCCAGTAATATCATGAGTGCAGTTTTAGGAGAAGCCCTTCATGCCAGACCTTTTCAAAGGCCTTGGATATATCTAGCACTACCGCCCTATCTTCACCTGCCTTGTCCAGTGTATGATATATGCGTTCAGAGATGACCGTTAGGATATCTGCGGTAAATCGTGCTTGTCTAAATCCGTATTGATGATCAGAAAGAAGTTTAGCATTAACTAGTTGCCGGACTATCGCTAGATTGATTAATAATTCAAAGATTTTAGCAGACTGATTGGGCGGTAGTTCTGAGGATCTGTTCTATCTCCAAAAATCTTTGAAGACTGGTACCACAGAGGTAATTTTCAAACTATCAGGGAAACAAGATTCAGCAAGGCATTTTTTGTATAGTTTGGAGAGGACAGCTCAGCAGAGCATTTCTTTATTACTATTACTGGTATAAGATCAGGCCCACAGGCTTTGGAGGTGTCAAGGTTTTTTATGATGGGGTGATGACCAGGTTCTCAAGTGTGGCTTCAGTCCGCAATGGGAATATAGGGAGGGGGTGGTTTGCTGAGTCCAAGATGGAGTTTATGGCAAAACGCTGGGCAAGTAGTTCAGCCTTATCATCGTTGTGATTTGATAGTGGGGGAATTGTCCATTGTTCATCACACTATTGTAGATTTTCCAGAAATCACGAGTACTTAGTATCTGTGACTTGATGCATTTTCTGGTCATCTCTGTATACCTTCTGTTTGCTTAATCTATCACTACTTTGCAATCATTTCTTGCCTCAATAAATTTCTGTCTATTCGCAGTTGACTTATGGCGACCGAATTTTCGGAATGCCTTCTGCCTCTCAGCAATAGTGCTGCACATTCTGAGGTGAACCATTGAGGAGAGTGGGGTTTGCTGAAGAATTTTCGTGTGGGGACATAAGCATCAATGCCTACTTTGACCCATTCGGTTAGTTGATTTGCACACTGATCACCAGGGAGTGAGAAGGTTTCAGTCCATGAGGCGTCACTGATGTGATCCCTGCTCATAGTTTCTCGTCGTTTTGAGCAACAGCTCTTCAGCTTTTGGACGAGTTTTTAAGGTGATAAGTATCATTACCACAACGTGATCAGAGTTTCAGAGTGGGCTATGGGCATTCACCACACAAGCCTCCTGTAGTGAGGTCAGGAAACAAGGCCAAGCACTAGGTGTCTTTAGAGGCGACCGAGTGCTTGTACCTCTATGGCTGGCTAATAGACAGAGAAGTAGTGCAAAGGCTGGGCGATAGGCAGAGCCCATCTGCTCCTTTAGCAATTATCGGTTTGCAAACCGGATACTTTGTTCGAGATTCCAGCTCTAGGAAGTTTGTCGATCAAGACTATGGAGACCTCTCTCCCCAACAGTTTGCTGCCAAGACGTAAGTGGTTAGTAGCAAGGTTTTATTATCAGAGTTTTCCTTCTCTTAGATGGATGACTTGACAAGGTCTATGGGTCCAACACTCAGAGAGAGGATAGCCTGCGCCCGTGTACTAGTCGGGTATTTCCGAGTCCCCGCAGGTAAAAAAAAAAAAAAATTTCCATCCACACATATATATATATATACATGTATATATGTCGATAAGTTCACTGTACACTTATCAAAGGGAACAGAAATTTGAAGATATGTTTCCCCTCACACAAGTTAGTACAGATAAGAGATAGACAGCCAGTAGGGTAACAACTGAGAAAAACTAGTTAACTATTTATACAATGAAGGCAACGGAGAAATATAGGTAAATTGAAACTCAAAATTAAATTAAAAAACACAAGGTAAATACAAGTAAATTTGGTAACATGATTCGAAATAAGTAAAAAATGTCAAATATATTTAAGATACTAAAGAACAGAAACTCAGCTGAAAACTTTTTCATTTCAACAACCATGTGTCTGGCATTATTTGAAAGCCGGCCACTTTGCAAATGACCCTTTCAAGAAAATGATACCATGTTTATCTAAGAGGAAGGTGAAGGGGGGTTGGGGGTGTATATCAAGGGTAGTTGGAACTTTTTTTCTATCATGTTTCGCTATCCATTTTTCCATTTTTTTTTTAAACATTTACCTACAAGAACATCGAATTTTACAGCCAGTAGAGAGAGACTAATTTACTATTTATAAAATGAAAGGCTACGGAGAAGATAGAGTGAATTGAAAGTCAAAATTGAAAAGAAAATTAAAACAAGAAAAAAAAGTTTAAAGTAAAGGTGTTAAAGTACTTTTTACACCTTAAATTTTTAAAAAATATCAAATATCTCGAGATTTAAAAATTGGCTAAAATTCGCGATTTCTGTAAGGTCCAGATATGTCGCAATTTTCGATTTTTTTATTTTTTAGCGTCAGTATAATGGAAAATCAAGTGGCGTGGAGAAGCGAGAAAGCAAATAGCAAGTCAGACAATCTTCACCGCCCAAAATTAATTCGGAAAGAAATCCTCAACTTTAAATAAAAGTCAACAGTAGGTGTTTTTTTTCTTTAGTTTTATTAATGACTAGTAGGGCTACCCGGTGTTGCCCGGTGTTACAAAAGTGTAACATATTTCTATTAAAACTTCTGTGTCTTTCCCTCTTCTTTTAAAAGCTTTTTTAATTTTAGATATTATTCATTGCGGGCAACGCCGATCAAGAATATGCCAAGTTTGCCGGTCTTTGTTTTGTAGTGTTTTTACTTTAGCCAGACATACACACAGACAACTGCGACTAGCAGGGCTACCCAGCATTGCTCAGGGTCATAAAAACACAAAATAGAAGAAAAATAGTGTGTGTAACATCTTTATATTCAAACTTCTATTTCTCTTCCTCTCTCTATAGCCGTCTCTTTATCTTTCTCTTCTCTGGTCGCCCACCCTTCTCTCCTGTTGTCTTTGGCAAAAGCTGTCTCTTCCTGTACCTATCGCCGCCCCGGTGCGCATACTATATACGTACCTATCCCCGCCCCGGTGCGCATACTATATACACACCTTTCTCCGCCCCAGTGCGAATGCTAAATATGTACCTATCTCCGCCAAGTCTTTATTTATCCCTCAAGTCCATTTTTATTACTTCCCCATGTTTGACGTCATTTTATGATTTTATATGAATATTAGTTCAAACACTGGCGAAGCATAATTTTTCTTCCGTAATTTTTTATGAAGGCTGTACACAAGTTTTTAAATATTCACCTAAAAATACAAATTAGCAAGAGGGATAACTCGTATTTCACATTGAAGAATATAATTTTTTATGGAGGCTGTACACAAGTTTTTAAATATTCACCTAAAAATAAAAATTAGCAAGAGGGATAACTCGTATTTCACATTGAAGAATATAATTTTTTATGGAGGCTATACACAAGTTTTTAAATATTCACCTAAAAATAAAAATTAGCAAGGAGGATAACTCGTATTTTACATTGAAGAATATAATTGGAGTTTTCTACCTTATTTTTACCATCAAAGAAAAATAACAATGAGTTTGTAAAGTTAATTAAATGTACTTCCAATTAGAAATGAAGTTATTAATATTGTATACATTTTTTGTTTCGACAGCATACATCGGAAATACATCGGAACAGGAATTCTATTGAAACTGATGTACCCTAAAAAGAATAAAAATGAGAACATTTGAATATGCGTTTGTGTTTTACTTATTTACCGATTGTTTTACTAATGAGTCACAACTTATCAAGGCGAAAAGCCACTCGAGAATAAGGATTAACGAGATGGATGGGTTATGAATATTATGAGAGGATTGAAAATGGTGAATGGAATAAAGATTTGATTACTTATAACAATGGTTTATGACAATGATGTATTTCCAGACGAAACTTTTTCTCTTGGAACCACGTGTGGATTTACTTGCACTTTTAACACCAGCAAAATGAGGAAGAAAAATAACTGAGGAAGGAAATAACTCTTCGTTAAGGCCATGATACGGCGAAAGTCTCAGAGACATATATTTATGAAAAATGATTTTATTCATTTCATAGAAACGTTATTTTAAAATAAAAAAAAAATTTTTTATATTTATTATATATAAAAAAAAATATTTTTTTTTTAAATAACGTTTCTTGTTTTTCTTAAAAATTCTATAATATATGTAATACATATTTTTTTTTTAACTAAGAATATTTTTAAATATTGTTCCACTAGAATCTCGCAAACGGTTTCTTTGTTAAAATTGTACGCTGTGTTATTTTGGTAAGATGACTTCAATTGAAAAATGCTGTATGTAAACGCTTTTACCAAAATGGAATGGTCAGATTGTCAAAAATGATTTTTTTTTTTTTCCTATCAAACTCTCTCCATTTGGCATCAGTTTTCCCTTGTCAAGGCGTCGAACGTTTCTTGACATTTTGCAAGATCGCTCTCAATGAGTCAACTGTCTATAAATTTCACTGTGTGCAGTATTGTTTCATGACTTGCTTCCAAGTCTTCCTTGACCGGCCAGCCTTCCTGCAATTCAAGACTTCCATGCTCTACAACGGTTTATCCAAGAGATCAAACGCTTCACATGACCAGCGCAACCAATTCGGCTTTAGGATAACAGCATCTGCTAGGTAATTGCAGTGCTTTCAACAAATCCTCCAACCTAATGTGTCCGGTTTGGTCAGATTTCACATTGCAGATGCATCTAATCATCGCTCTGCCATTACGTTGTAGTCGAGCGAGAGAATACTAAGTAAGGACCCAACATTTTCTACCATACAACTTACCCCGGATGTAGGGGAGACAACTAGTAATGTCAGCAAAGACAATAATAGTTCACAAAATTTCGTCCATGTTGCTTTCACCCTTGTGGTTGTTGTTCACATCCACCACCTGCACTCAGCATATTATTCCGAGGTAGCAGAAGAAAAAGTTCACTACATCAGTAGCATCATTAAGGCGCACTTACCTCATATCTCCGCTCTGAATTTTTCATTATTGAAATTAAACGAGTGGAGAAAAAAAAAAAAAAAAAAAAGACAATGAAGATTTTTGCAAAAATTTCAAAATTGATTTTTCTGAATATTTTATAAAAATAATCCGTTTACAGAAGATTTTGTTTAAAAATGAAAACATCAATTTTACATCAGACAAGAATAATCATCAAGCAAAGTCCTCCACGCCGGTTGCTTCATTCGTCTTTCAACATGAACCGCACAATCTCTCGAATTCCGCTTTATGTAACTGAGTCAAGGGAGATAACTCTAAACTCCAAATGGTTCAAGGGGAATAACTCATAATCCACACGCATACAATTGAAAGACAGGAATAATTTACACAATGAAGGATATTATGCAAATATTGCGACGTACAATCCAAACAAGTTTCGTATTCGAACTCTAACTGGAGAAAGGGTGTCGTAGTAAAAAGAAAATGAAAAGAAAAAAAAAAAAGAAGAAAAATCCAACCCTTGATAGAGTTGACTGCAAAAAAAAAAAAAAAAAATATGACTCAGTAGGTACCTCCAAAGACCACCATAGAATTTACCCCCCCCCCTCTAACTTTAATATACGTTCATATTATCCTAACTTGTGTACCATTCAAAAGAAGAAACCTAAAATCAACTGCTAATGATTGTTTTTTTTGTTTGTTTGTTTTCAACGTACGAAAGTAATGAAAATGACATTAAACGCCTTTAAATAACGTTCCTCCGTATTGGACATTTTTAACGCGCAGACGCACCCATGTTTAATAAATCTAGCAAAAATCAACTAATCGTCAGAATTTTGCGAAAATGTCGATACTTATTCACTTTTGGATTAATTTATATTTAAAATTCAGTTTTAGTAAAATATATGATGGGAAATTATTTTTTGTACGTGATTTCCCCCCACTCCCCATTATATTTTTCTCAGATTTCATAAAATTGATTATAATCGGTCAAGATTTTAATATTATATTAAGATTAAGAGTCTAAATAAAGATATATGTATTTTTTATGTTTAATCAAAACACATTTTTGTAAACTTACCGTGAATTCGTAAATAAAAAAAATGGGAATAAATTCAATATTATGTTTTGGAAAAAAATAGTTTTTTCTCATTAATATATACTATAATCTGTTGAATTGTAAAGAAGAAAAACATCCTAAAAATTAATTTTTAAATGAATTTAAATGAATTTAAATGAATTTAAACGATGTAATCAGTTGGAAAATTTTATGTTCACACAAAATCGATTTTGGAAAAAGTTCCCATTTTTCAAAACATTTTAATATAATATAAAACTGGGTCATATCAATCGTAAACAACTTGCATCGATCGCGATTCATAATTTTTGATTGTAAATAGATGTTTTATTTGTGATTTGTGATTAGTATTTCTTCGCATAATTATGGCCATGAGAAAGCATTTAACAATACCAAAAACAAAGAATTTGCTATTCAGAAATTCCACGACTTAAAACAATTCAGAATTTTTTTCCCAAAACTATAACATTAAAAAGAAAAGGGGGAAAAAAATTATTTTTAAAATAAAATAAATGAAAACCGATCATTTTTGTTAGAAACAAAATGTATCTGTTCTCATGCTGCGCGTTGACAATTTTGTTCCCGGTCAGTGAAGAAGTCCTTCTAGATTGAGGCAATTTTTTATTTTTGTTCCAATTAAGAGCACCCCTTTATGGGGAGCTGGATTTCCCCACATTAAAAACCGACATTGTGTCTAACTTTGCCCTCGTGGGGAGGCAAGTAAATAGAAACAACATAATGAGCAAAAAAAAAAAAAAAAAAATTGTATTTTCTCTCCCTCCTGACCAGCCATAGAACATAAAAATATGACATCGAAATTCTAATTTTTGTATATACATTAGATAAACAAGCATGCCCCCCCTTACAAAATAAAAAGAATTTTCCTACTTATTTCTCAAACTAAAGATGGGTATTTTTCCCCCGAATTCGATAATTTAATCTTTAAATAAACTATTTTTTCTTTGAAACAACTTCCCAAAAATATAACTTTATTTTGGGGAGATTTAAAAACAATGAAATGAAAACAATTATTCAAAATCAGTAATGTACGCACGAACTGATGACGTCACTGATTCTATGGTGCGCTTTGGAGGTCCCTACAGCTCAGGTCTTAGAAAGCCCGACACCAGCAAAGAATTAAAAAGATTATATGTTTTTTAATTAAATAAAGGCTTCTGACTCAACTTTTTAAAAACTAACTCGTGCCTCTGTAAAAGGGGGGGCGGGGGGGTAGTAAAAAATTAAAAGATCCAACTCTTGACTTGCTAAGTGACAGTAAACAAATGTGACTCAGCTCTTTTCAATCTTATGAAACTCGACACAAGCAAAGAATTAAAAGAAAGTAAAAACAAAGTAAAAAAAGAAATTAAGAAAAAGGTAAACCAATATTTTTTTTTGTTTTTTTTTTAAATAAATAATTTTGATATTATAGATTAACATCCTCAGCTATCAGGTGATTATGTGTGAGTTTTTTTTGTTTATGTTAGTGATAGATTTAAAAGAGGGTTTTTAGGATCTAGAAATGTTTTTTTTTGTTTTGTTTTTTCAAACGATTTATTTAACGTAAAGAGCAATGTTTTTAAGTTTGTTTTTTATTATTATTTATTTAGGTAAATGAAAAAGTGTGTGTGTGAAAAACACTCATCCTCGGAATATATGCACTCTGGCCCTGCCTTTGCCTCCACAATCGGGCACCACTAGAAACGATGCTCAAATGAAACCCAAACGCACTAGTTTGCCGATGCCACAGAAAGTGAAGATGGCGGCATGGCTCATTCTCACACCCACCTTACTCATATAGCTTCTCCTTTAGCAAAAGAAAAAAAAAAAAAAAAAGAGACCGTAACTCAACCTAACCGGCATTTTTATGGGACCACAAACACAAAAATGTTATGATCTGCCAAACTTAGCAATATTTATCTACATATAAATAAATATGTATAAACATGTAACCGCACCTTTTTATTTGCGTCGTCTGTCTTCAGACTTGGGAATATTCTGTACTCCTTCGGGATTCTCCACTCATACTATGAACTGACTACATAATGATTGCAATCCTGAGTACCTAGTTATTACATGTATCTTTAAATGTTTCTTTGCTAAAAAATTTTTTTACCGTCTTTCTATATTATTATATAACTCGTGACTTGTGATACATAGTGAACGTATGTGCGCCTAGCTCGCTTCAATAATCACATATGTAAATTTAATTTTTATGAGAAAGAAGCCGAGGCTTAGTCTTAACAATAACTGATAATAATAAAAATGAAAGTAAAGAATTTCTTTCACTTTAATATAAACACATTATTATTATTAATAAATAGTAGTATTGTTATATGAGTAATTTTTTTCTAGTTGCCAGAGAAAGTGAGAGAAGGGGTTATAGAGAGAGATGTGGGCTGAGAGAAGGGGGATATAGTGGGGAAAAGCAGCATAGGTAAAGAGGGATAGAAAGAGAAGTTTTAAGATAAAGATGTTATACACACTTTTTAACTCTTCTATTTTGTTGTTCACATTCCCGGGCAACAGCAGATAGCCATGCTAGTTTTAAATGTTTTTAAAACTAGCTTTTTAAATGGTTTTAAAACATTCTTTTTAAAACGTCTTATTTTCTAGTTTTTTTTTCATTAAATTATCTTTTGTCAATCATAACTAAATTTTTTTTAAGTATGAAAAATTATTTTTTATTAACTTTTCAACAATTATGTGCATTTTGGCAGGAGGGGGTCCTGCCAAAATGCACATAATTTTTTAAGAAATAATAAATTTGGTTAACTGCTCTAAAAAGCTAGAATGACCAAGAAATGAGGGGGTATCATTTTACATTAAATTTGCATGCAAAACTGATCCAGCACTCTCAATTCTAAAATAATTCCTGGTGATACCAGATCAGGCTGCCCTGTGGCTCCCTGAGACGAAATTCACCTACATTGACGTTTTTTTTTTTTTTTTTTTTTTTTTTTTTTTTGTAAAACTTAATTATGTTCTACAAAACCAAAAACAAAAACAACAGCCCCTCTCCCTTTCTCCCTCCCCTTTTTTATTTTATTTTTAGAACTTGAAGCATAAATCTTTTACTATAATGACCAGATTCGGCATTAAATAACCCAAAAAGGGTTGATATGCCGTAAAACAAAACTACCAAACCAAAAACGATGATTAAACATTTGAAGATATAAAGAACTTGAAGCATAAAAACTTTTACTATAATGACCAGATTCGGCATTAAATAACCCAAAAAGGGTTGATATGCCGTAAAACAAAACTACCAAACCAAAAACGATGATTAAACATTTGAAGATATAAAGAACTTGAAGCATAAAAACTTTTACTATAATGACCAGATTCGGCATTAAATAACCCAAAAAGGGTTGATATGCCGTAAAACAAAACTACCAAACCAAAAACGATGATTAAACATTTGAAGATATAAAGAACTTGAAGCATAAAAACTTTTACTATAATGACCAGATTCGGCATTAAATAACCCAAAAAGGGTTGATATGCCGTAAAACAAAACTACCAAACCAAAAACGATGATTAAACATTTGAAGATATAAAGAACTTGAAGCATAAAAACTTTTACTATAATGACCAGATTCGGCATTAAATAACCCAAAAAGGGTTGATATGCCGTAAAACAAAACTACCAAAACTACCTAAAATAATTGTTTCTTTTCTTCTTTTCAAGGTGTTCACATGTAATCCCTTAAAAACATTCATAGGATCTCATTTTTTCATGGGTGATTCAGTGAAGAATGTTAATCTACAAATCTACCATAATATTTGTTTTTATGAATAAAAGTTTGGTTTTTTTTTTAATAAAAAAAAAATCCGACTTCTGACTCAGTTGTTAAAGAATCTACTCATGTCCCCTGTAAAAAAGGAAGAGGGAAGAGTAGTAAAAATAAAAAAAACAATTCTTAGCAGAGTTGACTGCAAATAAATGCAACTCTTAGCTCACTTATACAAAACAACACCAACAAATTAAAATTAAAAAAATGAAATAAAATATTTTTAATAAAAAAAAAAGAATTTCCGACTCAGTTTTTCAAGTCAACTCGTGTCTCCTGCAAGAATTGTTGTCTCCTGACTCCCAACCTCTGATTCTGTCACCAATAAGTTTACACTATCTTAGTTTTTGTCACTGAAAAGATCCTATCTGTCGGGGTAACGGGTGTTTAATTCTTCAGACGCTGCTAGCTGATTTCGTTCAGATTGTATCTGTCTTTCAAGATGCTGATAGTTTCCTCAGCGGCACTACAAGAAAGGAAGAAATCACAATTATAATACACACTCGCTGTCCCTACCCGGTGTTGCCCGGAATTATTTTTACATTCGTTAATAATCTACATGACTGAAAAAAAAATAGATCAAACAATGGGAAGTAACTACAGAGTTACTTCCTTTTTACAAACACTGCAAGAAAGAAACCAGTAATAATAGGTGTCCTTACCTGGCGTTGCCTGGGATTATTTTTACTTTCATCAATAATTTACATGACTGAAACGTAACAAAATATTTTGCATCCTCTTTGAGAAGTGAAAAGTAGACTAAACAAAGGGAAGTAACTTTGTAATCGTCAATACAGGGTTACTTGCTTTTTGTAAAAAGTCGACCAAGCAAAGAGAAGTATTGACAAATACAGAGTTACTTCCCCTCCCCCCCCCCCCCTTAAGATAGCATCATTTAAAAAATTATTTCAGTCGGAGAAAATAATTTCTCAAATAAATTAAATCGAATTAAACTTTTTTTCCAGCTAAAAACACATACCAACATTGCGCAAGAAAAAATAAATAAAAATGACAAACCAGAATTAAACATTGATTTTGTACAACGAAAACTATCTTCTCTTAACGTCAATTTTCTCTTGTCCAGGGGTCAGACGTTTTTTGACACTTTGAAAGCTTACTCTTCTCTATGACCTTGTCCAATAATTTGCTTCCAAGTCGTCCTTGGTCGTCCAGCCTCATTGCAATTCAAGACTTCCATGCTTTTACAACGGTTTATCCAAAGGGTCGAATGCTCCACATGACCATTCCAGCACAATCAATTCGATCTTAGGATAACACCTATGCTAGGTAATTGCAGTGCTTTCAGTAAATCCTCCACCCTAAATGTGTCGAGTTTATCTAATCATGGATCTGTCGTTACGCTGCATACGGGCGAGATGAGTAATTCATGATGAAATGGATCTGCAACATGAAATCTGACCAAACCTAAAACATTAGGTCAGAGGATTTACTGACCTTATACTATGCAAATTGAACAAATTTTTATATGCCAACTTCAAATTTTGCTCAAATAACCCTTATGCATCATAATCAGCAAGGGGAATAATTTTTTTTTACTTGAATAATATAAAAAAGGTGGTGTCTTCCTTAGAACTAAAATGTGTTTTCTTTTTCCGTTTTTAAAATTTGGAAAAAAACAAAAATTAAAAACTAAAATGACTTCCCGGCATCCCAGCCAGGTAACTACAGCTCGTAATAAGTGAACTATAAACGGGCATGAAATGAGAGAAATAAAGTAAACATGAAATGAGAGAAATAAAGTAAACATGAAATGAGATAAATAAAGTAAACATGAAATGAGATAAATAAAGTAAACATGAAATGAGAGAAATAAAGTAAACATGAAATGAGAGAAATAAAGTAAACATGAAATGAGAGAAATAAAGTAAACATGAAATGAGAGAAATAAAGTAAACAAAAAATGAGAGAAATAAAGTAAACAAAAAATGAGAGAAATAAAGTAAACAAAAAATGAGAGAAATAAAGTAAACATAAAATGAGAAATAAAGTAAACATGAAATGAGAGAAATAAAGTAAACATGAAATGAGAGAAATAAAGTAAACATGAAATGAGAGAAATAAAGTAAACATGAAATGAGAGAAATAAAGTAAACATGAAATGAGATAAATAAAGTAAACATGAAATGAGATAAATAAAGTAAACATGAAATGAGAGAAATAAAGTAAACATGAAATGAGAGAAATAAAGTAAACATGAAATGAGAGAAATAAAGTAAACAAAAAATGAGAAATAAAGTAAACACAAATGAGAGCAATAAAGTAAACAAAAAATGAGATAAATAAAGTAAACATGAAATGAGATAAATAAAGTAAACCAAAAATGAGAGAAATAAAGTAAACAAAAAATGAGAAATAAAGTAAACAAAAATGAGAGCAATAAAGTAAACAAAAAATGAGAGCAATGAAGTAAACATGAATTGAGAGCAATAAAGTAAACATGAAATGAGAGCAATAAAGTAAACGTGAAATGAGAGAAATAAAGTAAACAAAAAATGAGAGAAATAAAGTAAACATGAAATGAGAAATAAAGTAAACAAAAAATGAGAGAAATAAAGTAAACAAAAATGAGAAATAAAGTAAACAAAAAATGAGAAATAAAGTAAACATGAAATGAGAGAAAAAGTAAACATGAAATGAGAGAAATAAAGTAAACATGAAATGAGAGAAATAAAGTAAACATGAAATGAGAGAAATAAAGTAAACATGAAATGAGAGAAATAAAGTAAACATGAAATGAGAGAAATAAAGTAAACATGAAATGAGAGAAATAAAGTAAACATGAAATGAGATAAATAAAGTAAACATGAAATGAGAGAAATAAAGTAAACAAAAAATGATAGCAATAAAGTAGACGTGAAATGAGAGAAATAAAGTAAACAAAAAATTCATCATCAAATTCAGATTCTTGTTTTTTTTACATGCTGGCATGCATTGGACAGCTTCTAGAAATGGACTTCTAAACAAACTGGCCAGGTTTTTATTTATCCCTCTTTCCCTCAAGTCCTATCACTTCCTCCCATCTTTTCCTCAGCTTTCCCCTGTGAACTGGACCTGCTACTTTAACTGTTCTACATCTGATCCAAGATCTCGCATCCATTTTTTCAACATGACCATATTATTCTGCACACATCTACTATCCAGATTTAATCTTCCTTCGAGGTATCAGATCTAAGTCTGTCTTTAAGACTCACATTACACATCAATTGTATCATTCTCATATCATTTCTCTCCATGCAACGCATGTCTTCAACCCTCATTGGCCCGGTTTCACTTTCATACATCAGACTGTGTACACATGCCGGATAGACTTTTCCTTTGATCAACAGTGGTAACACTCTGCTGGTTAGTAATGGAAGTTTTCTGAACTTACTCCATCCACTCCTAACTCTTGCAATCACACACCCTGGGCTCCAATGTTATCACCAAGTAACAAACCTTGTTGACAACCTCAATAGCTTCACCATCCAGAGTCCCTTAAGTGCACATTATGTCCAGAGTTAGAATTTATTATTTTTCGAAGCTTTTATTTAATGTATGCAGTGTGTATTTTATTTAATGTATGCAGTGTGTATTTTATTTAATGTAGCAGTGTGTATTTTATTTAATGTATGCAGTGTGTATTTTATTTAATGTATGCAGTGTGTATTTTATTTAATGTAGCGGTGTGTATTTTATTTAATGTAGCGGTGTGTATTTTATTTAATGTATGCAGTGTGTATTTTATTTAATGTATGCAGTGTGTATTTTATTTAATGTATGCAGTGTGTATTTTATTTAATGTATGCAGTGTGTATTTTATTTAATGTATGCAGTGTGTATTTTATTTAATGTATGCAGTGTGTATTTTATTTAATGTATGCAGTGTGTATTTTATTTAATGTATGCAGTGTGTATTTTATTTAATGTATGCAGTGTGTATTTTATTTAATGTATGCAGTGTGTATTTTATTTAATGTATGCAGTGTGTATTTTATTTAATGTATGCAGTGTGTTTTTTATTTAATGTATGCAGTGTGTATTTTATTAAAATTCAAAGTGTTGAAGAACACAAAGCAAAGAACCAGAAGTCAAAATATCGAACGATTCAATTTTGAGAACTGTGCAAATGTGGCATCATAACCACTGAATTACTATTCTCATGTTGATCATTATTTTCACGTTTCGGGCGATGTAACGCCGACCTTATTCAGCTTTGGTTCTTCATCATCATCATCGGTTTAACGTCCATTTTACATGTTGGCATGTGTTGGACAGCTTTTAGAAATCGATTTCCAAACTAACATATCTCTGGCCAGGTCTTTATTTATCCCCCTTTCTCTTATGTCCATTTTTATCACTTCCTCCCATGTTTTCCTCAGCTTTCTTCTGCCAACTAAACTTGTTACCTCAACTGTTCTACATCTACTAACCCAAGAACTCTCATCCATTCTTTCAACGTGGCCATACAATCAAAGTCTCCTCTTCTGCACACATCTCCCTATACTGTCCAGATTTAGTTTTCCTCTGAAATCATCAAAATCACGGATCTTAGCACAATATACTAAACATGTTCAGCACAATATACTAAACATGTTCAGCACAATATACTAAACATGTTCATCTTTGTTAAACCTAAATTTATTTTGTGTATGTTGATATATCAACTGTCAAGATAAAATCAGAAAGTGATCTTGTGAATGAAGTGAAAACTAAACGCTTCTAAATATGCTACGGCAATTTCATGTTCGTACGTACGTTTTCACTCTCTACCTTAATGTAAAAGATGGGTTCACCTTATCGCTGAAGATACAATGCAAAAAAGTAATAATCTGATGTCACTGCCGATTCGAACATGAAACTTGAACTAAAATACACTTTTTTGGCCTCGAACTAGGATCCAAATTGGGAGGGTCTTACTGACCACTTTTTGATTTTCTTTCTCCCACTCCCATTATACTCCAATGAATTTCTGTATATATAACCATATTTATGAAAAATAAAAATTTCAAAATAATTTGTGGATATCTTCAGTAGGATGGCCTCTAGAGTAAATGTGGTATTGTGGTGGCTGAGATGATTCTTGTTAAGAGTAGGTGATACATTTTTTATCATTTTTGACCAAGGACACCCGTTATTCCCCTCACTTTTGATGGCCTTGTGCCTAATTTGTTCCAAATGTAAATTTTTATATTTTGTGCAAATAAATATTTCAAAGTGTAGTATCTGTTCTGTCCAAAGATGGTACAATAATATTGTGGAGTCTGCGTTCGCGCTGGACGTCCATAGAATGGAAATATGTCACAAACTTCTACAAGGGTTTTCGAGATATATCCCCCTCCCCCATAAGCAGATATATTCTGAAACTACATTAACCAGAGTATTTAAATAACTGTTTCACAAAGTGATAGAATAATAGAATGGGGTCTGCATTCGTGCTGGATGTTACAGACTGAAAGAACACAATAAGTTAATTCGTATAAGTGACTGTAAATTTCCAGTTGGAAGTTTATGGATTTGTACACATTTTCCAAATTCAATTGCAAGATTAATTTTTGTAATAATAGAAAATACGGTACTGGTACAGCTTTTGAACGAGACAAAAACGACTTTTTGTTCGACTTTTCCTGACTGTTTACGTAAACAGCCGGAAGATACCAAAGTGGTTATCCAATCAGAAGGCAAGAAAGCAGACTTCAAATTAACTTGTAAATTGATTAAATCAAAAATGCCGATTGTAAAGAATTTCTAACAGGGGTGAAAAAACAAAAATCAAATATTATATTTCTGAATTTTTGAGATGTAACCTCCGACCTTCTTCAGGTGTATCTTTTCGAACTCGAGAATCTGGACGGAATTTCGAACGGAACCCTTTATTTAATCCACAGAGGTAGCATGCTCTCGTTCCGTAAGCCAATGACTGGGAGAAGTTCTCAGTAATTCGCAATTCTTTGTATCGCCCGCACCGAGGATTGAACCTTCAACCTTCAGATGACTGTCCCTTGGAACTGAATTTTACTTAGTACTATATCCACTGCGCCATTGCAGAGAATTGGGAATTACTGAAGACTTCTCCCAGTCATTGTTGACAGAACGAAGCATGCTACCCCCATGGATTAAATAACGGGTTCCATTCGAAATTCCGTCAAAATTCCCCAAGTTCGACAGAAATATTCCCGAGTTCAAAAAGATTTCATGAAGAAGGCCGGAGGTTACAATAGCCGAAACGTTGTGATGATAACACTCAAGATGAAAACAGTAGTCCAACAATCGAAATTATACAAAAAAAAATCAAATAGTCAACAAATAATGGTCACCAAAGGCAATAAAAGTAGGTTGGTGTTAGGTTACGGTTAGGGTTAAGATAAAAAAAAATGGTTAGGGTTAAGATAAAAAAAAATATGGTTAGGGTTAAGATAAAAAAAAATGGTTAGGGTTAAGATAAAAAAAAATATGGTTAGGGTTAAGATAAAAAAAAAATGGTTAGGGTTAAGATAAAAAAAAATGGTTAGGGTTAAGATAAAAAAAAATGGTTAGGGTTAAGATAAAAAAAAAATGGTTAGGGTTAAGATAAAAAAAATGGTTAGGGTTAAGATAAAAAAAAATATGGTTAGGGTTAAGATAAAAAAAAAATGGTTAGGGTTAAGATAAAAAAAAATATGGTTAGGGTTAAGATAAAAAAAAAATAGTTAGGGTTAAGATAAAAAAAAATGGTTAGGGTTAAGATAAAAAAAAAATGGTTAGGGTTAAGATAAAAAAAAATATGGTTAGGGTTAAGATAAAAAAAAAATGGTTAGGGTTAAGATAAAAAAAAATATGGTTAGGGTTAAGATAAAAAAAAATATGGTTAGGGTTAAGATAAAAAAAAAAAATGGTTTGGTTTTTCTCTGGTTCAAAAGCTGGACCGGTACTGAAGAAAAAAAAAATGATAAAAGTTGTTTCATTAATTTTCTTTGTCAAAAAAGAAATAATATTTCATAAAAATAAAAATACGGTGAGTGTTTTTCTTGCATTAAATGTTGCTTCATTATTTTTTTTCTGTTGGAACACCGCCTCGTTTTGATTTTGACGCCGGTTCATTTTCATTCGGCTTTTTCGCGCTGCTTACGTTATTCTGCGTCAGCAAAAGTCGGTTTTGTCTTATTCAAAAGATGGACCAGGTCCGAAAATACGAGCATAAAAAGTAAAACTACACTTTTACTTCTGTATGAGTTTCGAGAGAGTAGACTTTTGGGACATACCTACTGATGTTTATCAAAACTTGATAAAATTTAAGATCGTTAACAGTCGAGAATTCATAAGCAAAAAATTAAAAAATTCATAGCAAACACAATAGAATTAAATTCTCGATCAACCCAAATACTTTTAATGTGTAGAAACTAAGATTTTTTTTATTTTAGAATTTTATTTCAACATTTGTGTATCTTAAAACACAAAAACAACATTGCCATCAAGATGTCGCCTAACGTCCCTAAACTTAGGTGATTAAGTGTGGTTTTATAAAGGGTGGGGGGGGGGGTACTTGAACTTACATTTTGTGGTAAAGTAAGTAATTTTTTTTTTTACTATCTTTTCAGCATGAAGTTAACAGAAGTTAGGCCATCACCTTGACACACAAATATGGAAATAAAATTCTGAAATCAAAAATCTTAGTTTCCTCAGATTAAAAATATACAGGCAATTAGAGAATTTAATTCTATTTCGTTTGCTATAAATTATTTGTTGTTTTTATTTTTTTTATTCACGAGTTCTCGACTGTTAACGAAACTGTTTATGGATTTTTACTACTAGCAATGGAAGTTAAAAAAGGACTATGATTTTTCTACGGTAACAAAATTGATTATTGGTAATACTGTAATACGACTAGATAGATATAGAAGGTAATAAATAAATAATAATATATAAAATTAAGTTGGACGGATTTTAAAAGCTGAACCTAAATAATATTTAAACTGACAATATTGTAATATAAAAATATGGTAATATGGAAACATTTTTAAATAATCACCTAAAAATAAAAATCAGCTTATGTCAGTCATAAAAAAAAAACACTTTACTCATTGCTCGCTCTATTTCTGCTATAAAAAAAAAGCAATTACATGTGTTTAGATTACATATTACACTATTTTTTTTCATACAATTTCTTTGTCTCTTTTATAACGGTTAAATATAAGCAAAACATTGTTTGTAGGTTCGCTTCTTAAAATAGACATTTATCATTACTCAAAGAAGAGCTTATGTCTTTAATAAACGGGTTTTTTGATTACATTTCAATTTTTGATTACATTTCAATTTTTGATTACATTTCACGAACTACTAAACACTACGGAAGTTACTTGTGGTAATAAGCCATTCTTAACAGATATGAGTTAACAATGATTATTTCACTAACTGCTTAGATTAAAGCAAATACTGATTACTTCATAGAATTAATTCATAAATTATTTAAAACATTACAAATTAGAGACGATTAAAATGTGCAAACATTATCATTATTATATTTTTCAATGATTTTTCTTCCTCGCCGTAAACATCGTTCTACCTATAGAAAAGAGAGGAAAAGAAACCAGGTGGGTGGCAGAGATTTCAGTTCATGGTTAAATTGAATTTATTTTTTTAAACTTGGCAAGTTGGTTTTAAGGTGAACAACAAAGCACATAGAGAGGTTGTGAGTTCGAACCTCGGCCATTAATACTTTTTTCCTGATTTCATGCAGATTTTAACTTAATTCAAATTATAATATTAAGCGATTTTTATTATATTTTTATTTCTTTTCCTTTTCTTATTTCTATGAAATTTATGGTAATTAAACACCAGAGAGATGGCAGGGAGTTCTTTCAATGTCTACACTGGAATAACTTAAATAGACTTCAGACAGATTTACATTCATACTTCTTTTAATTAAGATAATGAATTTTTTCCTTTAACAAATCCGAAAATTTGCCTCTTATTATTTATAAAATACAGCCAGCGTAAGCTTCACACTGACTTCAGTAATGTTTACATAAATTCTTTTAAATAAAAAAAAGGAAGTTCCAGCTTTTAATACCTAATTATATATTTAAAAAGAAAGGCTTTAAACGTAATTTTGAGAAAATGTATGACTGATTTAAAAATAAATAATATGTTCTGGAAAAAGTATAAATACCTCCGGGCAACACCAGGTCAGGACAGTTATTAATAATAATAATAATAATGATGTGATAACTAGTAATAATAATGATGCTGCTGCTGCTGATGATGATGCTGATGATGGCTGTCTTTGTTATAAAAATATATGTTAGCGAATATGGCGAGAAGCAAACAGGAAGTCGCTTAATGAAAGTGACGAAAAACAGTGATACTTGGCAGGAGGAAAGATTAGAGACTCTCTTGGGTTTTGCCTGCGAGACAAGGAAAACGTATTTCTAAGGACTTCTTCCCTCCCCCTATGAGGACGAAGTGCAAGAAAACTAATACTCTGTAACTGCAGATCAAAGAGGCTAACAAATTCTCTAGGTAGTCAAATCCAGAACCAGATATTTGTCTCAGCACAGGTTTGCCAGTGCCTCACATACATTTATGCACCATTGCTGAACATCCATCACTACGCATGTTCACATCGTAGGAGTACAAATAAAGCTAATAAAGAAATACTTTTTTTTATAAAGCTGTAATGTTTGTTCCTTTCATTTTGGACCAAACTGAATATTTAACACAAGGTTTAGTACTGAAAGTTTTTCTCCTCAAACAAATTTAGAAAACGGAATTTAGAATCTGAGATCATCATCATCATCATCAGTTTAATGCTGGCATGTTTTGGACAGCTTTTATAAATTGATTTCCAAACTAACCTATCCCTGGGCAGGTCTTTATTTATCCTTCTTTTTCTCAAATCCATCTTTATTACTTCCTCCATGATTTCCTTGGCCTTCCACTGTCATCTCAACTGTTCTACATCTATTGTGACCAAACCAACAAAGTTTCCTGTTCTGCACACTTCTTTCCTATACTGTCCAGATTTAATTTTTAGTGAGGTTATCAGATGTAAGCATGTCTTTAAGATTCATATTACACATCCATCATATTATTTCTCTCTATGCAACACATATCCTCAACCTTCACTGGTCAGATTTCATTTCCATACATCACCACACTGCACACACATGCCGATAGACTCTTCCATTGGTTGGCAGTGGTAACGCTCTGCTGGTTAGTAATGGCAGAAGTTCCTTGAACTTACTCCATCCACTCCTGACTCTTGCTATCATACTAGCACCTGCTCCTCCACCAAGGTAAACTTCTGAACAATTTAAAGAGCCTTGTCATCCAAATATACTTTTTGACATCTGAGTTCTCATCCGTCTTTATTATCTTACCCTTCTTGCATACAAATTGGTTATTATCTCTCAACCTACCTGTAATTCCACTGCACCAGTCACTCCTCCCTGGGCTCCAATAGTATCACTAAGGTAACAATACTTCTGGATAACCTCAATAGTCTCTACATCCAAATACACATCCCTCAACCTACCTGTAACTCCACTTCACTTCTTGCTTTTGAAGTCAAACAATGATCATTATTGAATGATCATTGTTAGAACTTCCAAAAACAATGGCTAAATATAAAAACTTTGATGATTCAAAATATCTCTCTTCTCTTGCCTCCTGTGGCAGACTTACCTTCCATCTCTTAAAATCTTAAACTTTCCAGGAACACTGAGGTCAATCACAGTCGAACCTTGACGTGAACGAGCATTGCTTTCAATAATACCACCATCATAGACCAGGTCCAATTTGGGCCACAAGTTCTCAAACTCCTGTTAAAAAAAAATAAAGAAATTAATCTAATACATAAAATTAAGCTTCAGACCTAAATAGTTGCTTCCTTGAACATAATATTTCATTCTGAATGGCTATTTCATTCTGAATGACTATTTCATTCTGAATGACTATTTCATTCTGAATGACTATTTCATTCTGAATGGCTATTTCATTCTGAATGGCTATTTCATTCTGAATGACTATTTCCTTAAATGTTGGTCCATGTTGTTAAGAAAAAAATTAAAATTTTATTTAAATTCTTTGCAAATACAATTATTCCTGTTCAGAATATTTTTTGAAGGGAAGAAATCCTGCGACACATTCATGAATGATACCTCTATTTCTAAGCATCTAATGTAAGGGAGATAATTCATATTTGAACTTGAAGAGTATAATAGGAGTTATCTATCTTACATAAGCATTTTTAATTTCTTCTCAATAACATTATGTAACAACTTTGCACATTTCTGTATGTTTCTCGCTTATACGTGACTAACACATTACTAGTTTGTTTGTTTTATTTAATATTCATTGAAATAAAAAATATACAAACTAAAATTTTCTTTCTTTTTGTGTATAACTTTCAAAATATGCAAACAAAAAATATTTCAAAATAAAAATGACTTCATTTCATCGCTGAGTAGAATTAGTAAATGATAAAGAATTTACCTTCTCCACAGCTGATGACCACTCCATCTGTTACACACGCACATATGTATAAGTAAACAAATAGAATTTAGTTCCAACAATATGTTGTGTGTAACACTGTTTTGGGTCGACACTCATATTTTACGAAGTAATACCGTTATTAAATGAGAGGTTTAATTATGCTACATGGCTGGGAACTTAGACAATTCACAAAGATATAGATATATATATATATATGTATATATCAAGGCAGCATCTTCTCTTGCAGGCAAGTATTGTTGAATATAAGAAACAACTCGTGTCTAGATATCCTTTGGTAGATCCTTTCAATAGTCCGAATTAGGATCTTAGTTTCAGAGGGGAATTGGCTGATGAATTTGCCATAATTTGTATCTGTCTTCCAAGTACTTTCGGACCCATCTGGATCCATTTTCAGAGGGATTGACGTAAATCAGGTCTAGACCATGTGTAGTATTTATAGAAGGTATTTGGCAGGAATTATGTACTAAGTACGAAACTATATTGGAGCTATAAACATTTTAGAATATTATTACTGATTATATATATATATATATATATATATATATATAGGAAAAGTTTAATTACTAAACTAAAACAATTCAAGAGTTATCCTGGTTGAAATTAATCCCTATACATTCTTTAAAAAATCAAAAACATTGAGTCTCCAGGATAATTCAAAGGTGCAATTCAAGTTCAACTCAATGATCAATAGTTTAAATCAATCAGAGCTTTCATATATTAAGCGTGCATATTTCAAATGTTCAAAACATTAATTGATTTCAAAGATCTGAAACTTGCTCTGGGAACCAATACTCAACATGGTATTTTCCATATACGTACGTTTCTACAAAACACTTTTATGAGTAAAATTACATTTAAGTAAACATATATAATATAATTGATTTTCTTCATCAGGATGTTTCATTATTTAAGTTGCTATGGCCAGATGCTGGCTACAAAACTGAACCAAGATTCCGCGAATATGGAAAAGAAAACCATATAATGCAACACTGGCTTGTCTGCCCTCAACTGCCCAAACGGTGCAGCTTGAAAGCTCCTTTAGAGTACAATAATAATGCAAAGGACTGCATAAAAAAGTGGGAAACTGTCGTATGACCACATGACACTTCAAAGACACGCAAAAAAAAAAAAATCTCCCCCTCCCACCAAGGGGAACGGGTGACGAGAATTCTAATACTACATATCAATACTGTGTAATGCTAAAAAAGATTATTAAAACCTAAAGCGAAAACATTATTATACGCGGAACAACAGAAGAGAGAAGAAAGATGGACGAGTTTATACTACAGATTACTATGGCTGTTATGACAAAAGAGAAAACTTTATACAGTCGCTGCTACTACTACTACTACTACTGTGACACGGAGAAGCAGAGACGACAGACAATACGTGCACAGACCATCTGTTTACGTGGCAAAGATTAATTCCGGCTACGTTACAAGAATGAGGTTAATTTGGATTATCCGGACTACCGTTCTCATCTTGGATGTTATTCTCACAATGTTTTGGCCATTGTAACCTCTGACCTTCTTTAGTTGAGTCTTGTTGAACTCAGAAATCTGTACGGAATTTATTTAATCCACGGGGGTAGCTTGCTCTCGTTCCATCAGCCATGACCATGTAGAAGTAACTTTTAATTGTATTCTTAGTATCGCCCGTAATGAGCAGTGAATCTTCAACCTCCAAAAGACTCACTTAAAAATGATTACTTAGTACTCATATCCGTTGTGCCACGGATCCAAGATGAGAAACGTAGACCGAATAATTAAAATAATCCAAATTATCAATTTTCATCTCAAAACTTCCGAAACAAAACTTCCGAAACAAAACTTCCGAAACATAACAACGTTAATGTTGAGAATAAGATGAAATAATAATTACCTGAATCGACAACGTACTTTCCTGGTTACTGACATTCGCACTCGTCAACGCCAAAGGTCCTCCTACTGCTCGTGCTAGCAACCGAATAAATTTGTGATCCGGAATCCTAATCCCGACAAAGTCTGTATCCGGGTTCAATGTCGGATTTAGCAAAGGTGTCCGTTGAAAGACTAACGTCACAGGTCCAGGCAACAAGTCATATAAGAGATTTACTGGTACAGTCAGGACACCCCATCTGAAATTTGATTTTAATGTGTAGTTTATTTTAAGATGTAATGAATATATTGTTACAATATTTAAATATTGATAAAATGTGTGTTACACAATAGCAAATGGAATGTGTGAGGGTGAGATTTGGTCGCATCTGGAATTCAAGGCTGGGTTGTTTTGACATGTTGTGATTTAGGAAATTCTGTCAGTAAATTATTAGAATAAATATTTGTGTAAAAATAAAAATAGATTTTATAAATACAGTAAACTGATTGGAAAATGGGAGAGGAATACTAGTTTGATACTATGGATTGCCCCCAATCGCCGCCGAGAATGTTAAGGAAGAATTACAAGAGGAAAAAATGATAAGAAAGTAAGTGGCCGACAATGGAGTGGCAGCAAATCCATTGAACTTCCTAGATGAGATGGCGTCTGACAGTTTGTTTGTTGGTTTCTGGGTGGTCAGCTGAGAGTGTCTGACAGAACGAGAGGATGTAGTCGGCTCTGCTGATCAGCTGGGGGTGACTGAGAGAAGGACCGGACATCTAGGATTTCTGGTCGAAAGTAGATATATTGAGGAGATGAAGCAGACGAGAGTCAGTGAGAGTTCGGCATAGATTTAGATTGGGTCGCGCAGATGATGAGATGAACTGATGACCTCAAGCGAACAACAATGATGATTTCAACAGACAAATTAACTTAGGTCTTAGATGATATACTGGAACTTAACTCAAAAGGTGGACGCTAGCAGCGGGGGCTCAACAACACACACACACACAGGAAGATGACAACAAAGAGAAAACTATGGCACAAACGTTGGGGATTGACGGTCGTCAAGGGGCTGCATGGTTTCATACTAGATTTCAATAAATGAGCATGTCCCACACTTTGCTCCCCATTAGCAACAGACAGGACAGAGTGAAGGCCCAGTACTCACTACCATATAACATAATAACTGTTATACAACTTACTAATAAAAAACGAACAGAAAAGTCGCTCATTTTTGGTTCATTTTATACATAAAAATTAAAGCTAATTTTGACCAAGCAATAAAATTAAGTGAATAATGGGTGTAGTGGGGGGGGGGGGGGGGGGGGGAGATCCCCCCCCCCTCTCCCCAACTGCAAAAATTCTGTTCATGTTTAGGAATTTTGTTTAGAGTATTGATAATTTGTATTATTTCGACTATTTTGGATGTTATTCTCACAATGTTTCGGCCGATGTAACTTCCAACCTTCTTTGGATGCATCACTTTAATAAGATTTTGTTTCCTGTCGACCTGCGTGTGATACGAATTCAGAATGGTTCCGGACACAACTATTTTTTTTAATATTGATTTATTTTAATATTGATTGACTTAGAAAAAGGAAAGAAACAAAAAAAAGGGTTTCACTAACTTTTGGACATCAATCACATCTGAAATGCTGATTGCAATTGGTTTCAATGGATTTCTCTCTTTGATCTTGTAGATTCTCGTAACAGCCTCGTCATTTTGCACAGAACCAGTAATTCCGTAGATCGTATCTGTAGGGACAGCAATCACGCCACCAGCCAAAAGCTTCTTTGCAGCAATTGCTGTCTGCATAGGAAGATCTAGAAAAACAGAAAAAAAAATGTAATTATTTTTTTAATTTACTTTCAATAAGTCACAACTTATCAAGGCCAAAAGTCACTCAAGGATAAGAGTTAGTGAAATGGATAGATTGTTAGTTGAATGATGAAGAATATTATGAGAGGATTGAAAATGATGAATGGATTGAAAAAAATTTGATCACTTATGAAGATGGTTTATGACAAGTATTTGTTGATATTGCATTTGAACACAACTATGTTGTAGTCAGCAGGAAAGCAATTCCATGGCAACGTGTTCCACAGATAGAAGTTCTTAGAAACTTTTCATGGAAAATTCTGTTTGATATTAGGTATACAGGGGAAGAAAGGAAAGTTCTTTGAAGTGGTGGTGACAGGACGAGTACGTGCGGTGAAAGTTTTGCAAGGAGGAAGCAGAGATTGGAGCTCAGTCGAGCACCTTTGATGGAAATAACGAGAGTAGAGAAAGACTAGCAACATCTCTTCCATAAGACAAGGGCTGTAGAAAACAGAATGGAGCATCCCCTACTTGATTGCAAAATCGATTTTGTACTGTCAGGACAAGACAAGTATGCTCTGTAAAAGTATGCTTTGTAAAATTATATTATAAACAAATAAATAAAACTTCGTATTTGTTAAATCTTATTTCATTTGTTGCTTAGAGAAAAAAAAAGGACAAAAACTTCATAAACTTTAAATTGCTTCTGTTTAGAAACTGATTTTTGAAGTCTAACTCCGCCCTCGTGGGGAGGCAAAACGAAAGATTACAAGTCAGCCAATTTTTTAAAAAGCGTATATATTTCGTTTATTTATTAAAATAACTTGCGTAATCATCCGTTTTGCCTCCTCAGGCTAGGAGCAATGTGTAGTATGGAAAAATCCTTCTAAACTGAGGTAAGATCCAGAGTGCCCCTTTTTGGGAAGCTTGATTTTTCCCTACAAAACGAAAGATTACTTAAGTACGGTGATAAATATTTCATACCCCCCCATTTCTGCCCTTGTGGGGAGGCAAGTAAATAGTGACACAAAAACATGTTTTAAAAGAAAACATGTTAATATTTTATTTGTTTTATTTATGGACTCTCTGCCTTAAAATAAATATTAACATGTTAAAAGAAAAAAAAATTCCGAAATATACTGCATTTATTCAAATAAATAAAAGATTTATTTACAAGTGTTTTGTAAATAGAGACCACGTGTATTGCGAGGTCAACCGGTGACTTCCAAAACATGTCCCGCGTCTTGTGTTAATGATCTGGGGTCCTTATTGTTGTCTTGATCCGAAAATTTATAAATTTCAATGTTTAAACCAGAAAAGGTTGTCGTTTTGTTTCATTAAAATGAAATGAATAAAGTCAAATAAATAAAAGGTAACTAGAATTGAAAATTGAATATTACCCCCCCTTCCCCCCATACCCAGCACTGACATTATGATTTTTACCTTATTAATTAAGTAGGAACAGTGATAACATTTTGAAAGAACAGATAATTACTTTTTGTTATAAATGAAACAAAAAACAAAATTGTATACTTCTGTGTTCCAAGTAGAGGATCATTTGATTTAGAAAACACAATTTTAATTTTAACATTTCTCAAAAAACCCATGGGAGAGATTTGAAAATGAAAACTAAGTAAAAAAAAATGTATCTAATAAGTGTCAGACTGAAAATGTAAATTATGTACAATAATGCATTATAAAAGTAATTGTGTGTGTAATTAACATATGGTATTAAATTTTTCTATATATGATCCCTTAGAAGCAAATGAAAGCCTCATTTTATGACACAACACATTTGAAAGTATATGCTTCTGTCTTGCTTCAAACCCATACACTGATTGGGAAGCTTCTGTTGTTAACTTTACTGCCCTTTCAACACTTTGAGAATGTGAGGGCAAATCTGGCAACTTCAGCTTTGTTCCATTCATGAGTGAGTCCAAAAGTTCATCTTCAGAAAATGATACAACACATTTTCAGGCAGTAAAGCAAAAGCATTATGCTGTAAATTTTTTAATGTAATGTGTTGTATTTCAGGTGACTGTTTCTTGATCATATTGAAAATATACAATTGCTGGTTATGAAACTTATTATCCCTTTTTATTTCAAACCAGCTAACTGTATATACTTCGATTATGAATCTAATAAGGCTGTGAAGTTTGCCAGACATTTCTTGTGGATAAGCGCCTCGTGTCCATAAACACATTAGTCTGATGGCTAAAGTTAACCATCTTGTCTGATTTATAAGCCCAATTTTCCATGCAGCAAATTTAGGGTCAACTTTTCCTCTAGAAATACCTATTGCATATTCTAATAGAAGTCTCTGGTCACAAGTTCGCTTATTTCCTCAGTAGTAAAACGAACATCACGAGGACAACCAACTGGTGAAAATGCTACTTGGGGTAAATCGTTATAGTCATTACCAGATAATTCACCTGGAGGATCAGTGAAATTTGTAGAACTTCTTGTGGTTCCATCGATATATCTAAAAATAGCTCTAAATGGAAGTTTGTTTTGATGTAAAGAGCAGCCAATGGTGTGTAATTTTCTCTATATGTTTTTCTCAAGAAGTGTTACAAGTCCAGCCTCACAACCTGTATTTGCATTGGTGTTGTCTACTAGAATAGCCTTAATTGTAGATAAACTATTGTATTCTTTCAAAACACCAGCAACTTCCTCTGCAAGAATATCGCCAGTTGCACCATTATTAGGGATAACCCTATGAGTGAGATATTCACTTTTGTGTTCCATCGACTCTGTGAAGGTCAAGTGGCGTTCTGGTTCCTTTGCTTTTTTAAATATTTTCTCTCCATTTGGCCCCAAAATCTCTTTATACAACAGTGTGTCTTTATCATTTCTTCCATCAACCCCAATGCAAACAAGGTTTTCCACTGTTTCATCATGTCTTTGATGGGCATTTTCTTTCATTCTTGTCTTTTCTCTATTTTACATTTATCAATTATGATATCTTTTATATTGACATTAGATTTGAGAAGACCCATGGCATCTAAGTCTAAGAGAAAGGCGTTAGCAAGGCTGGCTCCAAGGTTGGAAGAAACATCACCCCTAATTAATTCCATAGCATATCGAGGAATTTTAATAAGACTGTAAGGTCCTGGAAGAGGTGTCTCAGGCTCAAAATAATCAATTTCTGTTAAATCACCATCAGGACTGGAGTGGGAAAGAACAGCATCCTGGTCATGAGATGTTGATGCATCATTAGATTTTCTATTTATTTGTTTTGCTTTTCAGAAACATATGATGTTCACCTTACTTGCAATAGATATTTCACTTAATAGAGGTAAACGAGGGTTTACTGCCTTCCAAATGCCAATTATGTCCTTTGCTATTAATATAGAAATAGCAAAATCTGTCAAGTGTGGACATGTATTTATAAGGAAATAGCTGTATTGGATAACTTGTCGAAAAATTGGGGATTCTGTTTTATTTAATGGGGCAGGTGGGCCTGAAAATTTTCTGGCATCATTACTGCGAGTAGAAATTGTGCGTCTTTTTCAAACCATTTTTCTTGAAATATCTTAAAAGAAAATATATTGTAGAATATCAGAAGTTACACATATTGAATGAATATTTCCAAATTGAAGAAAAAATAAAATCCACCCATCTTTATACTGGAGTCGCTTTTGGCCTTGGTAAATGGTGACACATTAGTGGAACAAAAAACAAATTAAAAAATGAAACTTTACCAGTGATTTATTTTTTGATAATTAAATCTATTTTGATAAAAAAAAAAATAGATTTGATTAAAATATACTGAAGAAGTCCACGTGGAAAGTTTTGTGAATAACTTTTTAAATGAAAAAATACACCACCCTTTTTTAAAGTAATTAAGTCTATTTACTTGCCTCCCCACGAGGTCAGACAAAGGGTTTTTTTCAGGTGGGAAAAAAGCGAGAACATTTAATTACCTTAGTCTAGGAGGATCTCTTTTTCACTGACCGAGGACAGAACTTTAAAATTTAGGAATTAAAAACAATAAATTTGAAAATATAAAATAATGAAAACACTGCTTATTACATCATTTTTTTTTTTTAAATAAGTCTATTTTAATTTAAAAATATAGATTTAATTAAAATGTTGTCCACAAAGGTAGAGTTCGATGAAAAATCGTTTTTCATGTGAGGAAACTGTTGATTGGAACAAAAATAAAAATTACCCAGTCTAGCAGGATCTGCGGACCGATGATAGAACAGATATACACTTTGAATTTTAAGAATGATAAACAATAACTTTGAAAATCGAAACAAATTACAACAGTGCTTATTAAAACATTTTTTTTTAAATAATTAAGTCTTTTTAAAATTTAAAAACAAAATACATTTTATTAAAAGATACGACTTATCTAGTAAACGACCGAAAGGTCTAATTTGACATGTGAAAAAAAAACGATAACTTCTTATATGAAAGAAAATTACAAGTTATTATAAAAATATATATAGTAAATACGTTTTAAATAAGTCTATTTTAATTAAAAATATATAATATTTGTTTTGTTTGTATTATTCAACGATGTTTGACAACACAGCAATATAAACAAAAGGGAGATAACTTATTACGGTCCATGGAAATAATTACCTTGATACAAATTTGACCAGATTATAAAATCATAATTTGTATTTTAGATAAAATATTTAACAGTATTTCAATTTTTTGTAACTATTATTCGATTTATTGAGAACAATATGGATATTTGCACATAAAAAAATACTCATACATATATTTACTGCATTTATTTGCTATAATGTCTGGTCTTAATTTTACCGGTTAAAATTGTTAAGTAACACCGTTACTTTAACAGAATCTTACATTATTTCACACTTTAAATTCATTTCCTCAAAAAAACGACAAAATTTTGGAGAAAAGTATTTTGTGTGGTGATTATTTATGAACATTTGCAACTTTCCCATCTATTCACTTGTTATGATTCCAAAATCGACCTACCCTACTGGACATACACACAGACAACTCAAGAAATGAGTCGGCTAAAGGGAATTAACTCTGTAAAAAAATAATCAGAGTTACTTCCCTTTAGTTAGTGACTAGAAAACAGGCCCCCACTGGACGAAATCTGCACCAGTTTAAGGTCAAAGAATGAATAATTTTTTCTAAATTTTAGATATATTTCAACCGGGACAATGCTGATCAAGAAAATAACAACTTTGTGGGCGTTTGTTTTGTCGTTCTTCTACTTTTAGCCGGACATACAGACAGACATCATCATCTAGTCGTCGTCGTGTCACAGATCCTCCTGACTCTCTCACGCCATCTTGCTCTATCCGCCATCACACCTGGTAGGTCTTTATAGGTGTATTGTTGGTTGTGTGGAGATGAGAACTTTCATCCACCAGTTCCCCAAGTTGCAGATAAGGGAACTGCATCTAGATATAGAGGTCAGCTGCGAATACACAAAATAAGCAGTGCCGGACAAAATCACGGGTTGCCCTCTGGCAAGGCATAGCACCCACAAGCCACCTCACCAGGGTTACGGTGAAGCCAAGGGGAGCAGCTTTAGATTAATGGTGGAGCACATTAATTCAACAAAGAACTACTGCGTTGTCTATAGGGGGGGGGGGGGCGTCCGTAGACAAAATACAGCTATCGAAAGATCTATTATGTCGTTTTTGACTTAGCCAGACACATACACAGATGACTGGCCTTTATATAGATTCAGTAATATTAGTCGCATATTTATTAAAATAAAATAGTATAAAGTACTAAAACAAACTTTTTTTAAAAATTTTATTTTTTAAATTATTTAATTACAAAATTAAATCTACCAGAATGCATTTTCATTTTTTCGTAAACAAGTCAGCCATTTTCATCTTTTGTTAAGAGTTAAAAAAAGATTAAAGAATGAATTACTTTATTTCCCTTCGAAATTTCAAAGGAATTTGGAAGCATTTAAACTGTTGAATTTTCTGGCTCTAAAATTCTTATAAAATCTTCATTACTAAAAGATTGAAAGTTTTGGAATTTGGAAGCTATTTACATCCAATTATATAGTGCAGTAGAATATTTACATCCAATTATATAGTGCAGTAGAATATTTACATTCAATCATATAGTGCAGTAGAATATTTACATCCAATTATATAGTGCAGTAGAATATTTACATCCAATTATATAGTGCAGTAGAATATTTACATCCAATTATATAGTGCAGTAGAATATTTACATCCAATTATATAGTGCAGTAGAATATTTACATCCAATCATATAGTGCAGTAGAATATTTACATCCAATCATATTGTGCAGTAGAATATTTACATCCAATTATATAGTGCAGTAGAATATTTACATCCAATCATATAGTGCAGTAGAATATTTACATCCAATCATATAGTGCAGTAGAATATTTACATCCAATCATATAGTGCAGTAGAATACCAATTAAAGATCTATGAGCAAGATATGCTGTTATCACTGTGAATACGTGCATTTAAATCTATCCCTGTTGAAAAAGAAACATTGTACGTGTATGTGTGTGCATGTGTAGATGCGTATATGTACGTGTGCGTATGTACAGAGATTCACAGTATACATATCGGTATGTTTTTTGAATGCACCTAACCGATTGATTTTGTAAAATACCTGTTTATATTTTACAGTTATTTCTTAACGTATTTTTACTTTTTGAGTGTGCTTAGATTCACGACTGGATTCCGACATCGGCCAAAGCCCGTTAAATCGAATATATTGATGCTGTTTACCATAAAAGCCACCAATCTACTTGAAAGAGTGCCTGTGTATATGTATAACTAATATGTGTGTCTGTGTATGTGTTCATACAGATGTATGCATGTGTATAAATATATATGTATATATTTGTATGTATGTATAATATATGTATATGTGAAAAGCGAGGGGAGTATGTAAATGCTTAGTCTTTTGGGTTTTTTTTAGTTCTTTTGTAGGTTTTTTTTTTATATTTCTTTGCGTGTGTTTTGTATTTTCATGTTGGTTCACGTTTGTTCGTGAAAAGAAACGTTTCCTAAAGGGGTCTTGTTAGAGTGTATGTATTTATATATATATATATATATATATATATATATATATATATATATATAGCATAAAATGAAATAATAAAATAAGGTGCGAATCAAATTTTATTAGAATTCAAAATTCAGGCAAAGTATCTCAACGTCCTTAACTCATGAGTTTTCAAAGATAATTCTTCTCCTCAGAGGACCATTACCGCAGTGACGTTACTGCAGGTGATAAAATTACACTTTGAAAATATATCACCAGAGCCGTTGAAGATTTAAGTCTTAGGCTGCCCCGAGGCTGTCATAAAGGTCAAAGGCAGGTTCATCAAGTGAAATCAGCAGAACAAGTCATGAAGTCAAACTAACCCTAGTTTCATCATCATCATTATCATCATATTCAGTTTAACATCAGTTTTACATGCTGGCATGTGTTGGACAGCTTTTAGAAATTGACTTCCAAACTTATTTCTGGTCAGGTTTCTTTGGACATCATTTCCTTAACTGAGGCAAAAATTTTATAAGCCTGTACTAGATGACCCGTGACCAGTTGACGCCAAATCAGTGATGGGACCTGTGTTTTTTATAGAGACACCATCTCAAGATGATTGCTTACCAAAGTGTGCTTCACTCGCCCTTTAATAAATGAAAAAAAAAGAAAAAGAGGAAAAAAAAACCTTTTTCCCCTAGACAAACAAACATCGTCCGCACCCTGTACTAGATGACCCGTGACGACCGGTTGAGTGAACATTACTACACTGTACATTATTAGTGCACACATTTAAACGCCTCAATCGATTGTGAAAGTAAATAGATATTTTAAAAGTACATTCAGGTTAGATGTTATCATCTGCTTTCAAGTTCATACATTAGATCCATTGCTCTTTCTATCGCTCTAAACACTTTCTCACACCCGAGGCTATTCTCTATCTCTCCAAATCTACTATCAGACCATGTATAGCATACCGTTGTCATATTTGGAATGGTGAATCTATTACATTTAAGGGTTCTTGATACGGTTCTGAAGCATATCTGTAATTTGGTTGGCCTCACCCTTTCTTCTTCTCTGCACCCTCTCTCCACAGATATGATGTCGCTAGTCTCAGTCTTTTCTATAAATGCTATTATGGCACGTGTTCTGCAGAATTGTCCGATTTGTTCCAGCTCGTTTGACTCATTGGTCTAGTGGTCTTCACCAATTCGCCGTTTTTATACCTCGTTATAATACAGCTTCCTATTCCAGCAGCTTCTTTCCAAGAACTGCAGGCTTGTGGTACTATCTTCATCTTTCATTCTTTTTAGCTCCTTACATCGTTGCTTCATTTCTTCTGATTTCCATAAAAAAAATTTTTTAAGTGAATGGAAATTAGCAAAATTTCATAAATGGATCAACTAAATCCCATCCATTCACTGTGGAGGTCCCCAGATGCCAGAGAGCTTTCTACTCAAATAGTTTCTTTCCTCATGCTGCTGGCCTCTGGGACTCCTTCCCTGCCCCGTTTCCCCAACAGTACTGACATGCAGAAATTTAAAACTAATGTAAACAGACATCTCGCTGCGCAGATCCCAATTTAGGTTGACCCACCCCCCAACCTTCTCCCTTTTCTTTTTTCTCAGTAGCCCCTTACGTCTACAGTGGCGGCCTGCATTGTTTGGGGTGAACTATGTTAAAAAAAAAAAAAAAACATTGGTACATTGTGCATATATTTATTCTTTTCCTTTTTATTTACATCATTTATTTATGCCATCCTCTTATTCTCTTTCACTATTGCTACTACCTCTATTCCCCTCATGCCACCACCTCTCATCTCATTCGTCCTTCCTCTCACTATCTAAAACATTCAATGATCAAACAATCAAGGTTATCAAAATGTTAGCATCACGTGCGATATATCACGTGCGATATATCATTTCTTTTTTCCTATTTCCTTCTTAAATGTTCCTAAGATGCTGAAAGATAAATATATTTACCATTTATTAAAGATGTTAATGTTTTTCTTTATCTATTATTAGTTGAACCCATGCACGGGTGTTGCCCACATAAGAAAAACGGTATTATTGTAACCCTGCATATTTTAATTGACTCACAAGAAAAAAAAGATATTCTTCATTTTCTAGGGGATTACCTGTGCACAGCCTGAAGAAATTGGTGTGAAAATTTACTTTTAAAAAAAAAAAGGAATTTAGACTTAACAGTGGGGGATCAGTTTTGCATATAAATATAACGAAAAATGATCGCCCAGTTCCAGACCAGGTAGCGTTTTTAAAGACTTGTAACCAAGTTTGTTTGTTTTTAATCTTGGCCGGTTTCTTAATTTTTTGATCATCAATTGTGTGTGTGTGTGGGGGGGGGTGTATAATTAGTTTTTTTCTGTTGAAAATATATTAAAATATGTTATAAATAAAATGATTACATATTATTGTTGTACTGCAAAATTGACGTTTAATGGTCTCGTAGACTATAAATTCACTTGTAACTGTCCCATTACCCGCACATCGCGTGCACCATTACTGTCTTCTTAGAGACAGTTAAAAGTATCAGGTCCATAAGTGGGCGATCATTTAAAGATGAATTTATTTGCGATACTGATCCCTACTCTAAATTGTAAAATATTTTTGCTATTATTTTTAGCGGCAAGTTTCAGACGGTTTTCGATTGTTCTTGAAAATAAATATGGTACTGCTACAGAATTTGAACCAAACAAAACAGATTTTTGCCAAAGCAGATTTACATAAACAGCTAGAAACTACCGAAGTGTTTATCCAATCGGAAGCCGAGAAAAATATCATGCAGACGTCAAATAGAGGACGACTGATTGACAGTTACTTTTTTAACCTAACCCTAAACTATGTACTAATTGACTGTCGCCGACAGAGACCCCTTGTGATTTTTTTAAAGGACTAAAACAATTCACGGGGGAAAATAATTAAAAAAAAATTTACGTAAATCTACTTCAGCAAAAGTCGGTCCTGTTTAGTTCAAATTCTGTAGAAGTACCAAAAGTACCGAAGGTTTATTACCCCCGCCCCCGAAACACAAAGTTTAGATCCCTTTAAAGAAATTAATAATTTTAACATCAAGTTTCAGACTGTTTACAATTGTTCTCAAAAATTAAGTAACGATGCCCCCCCTCCGCCTTTCTAAACACACACAAACTGTATCTCACTTAAAACATATATTATTTTTAGCCATTTCATAAGTCATGCTGAAGTCTGGTGTGTCTGGAAAATGCCATTCTGCTTTTCTGTTCATCCGGATGCTATGTGGTACTGCATAAGCACACATAAATAGAGAAGTGAAGATCAAAAATAGAACCCTAAAGTAATAGCTTAACTAGCAATGAATTGTTTGTTGTTATATAAATTATTTTTCAGGTTTTGGTCACTGAAGAAATCTACAAGGCCAACGTTTTCACTATCCTTCTCTACAGCTGTGAAACGTGGCCTATAAGGGTGGTCGATCAGCAGAAGGTCTTCGACAACAACTGCCTTCACAGAGGTCTACATCACCGACGCGCGGACCGGGTTGCTGTCACCAGTCTCCCCTTCGTTTGTCCCTTTGCTCCCTCACTTCTGTAATACTGCAGCAACGTCTGCGATGGTTTGGCCATGCGGTCCGGAAGCCGAATGAAGTCATGACGTCCTCCTTCCATCTCCACTTCCCAGCTGGCGAAGACACACTGGTGGGCAGCTGAAGACCTGGGCCATTACGATCAAGAGGGAACTTTCATGTCCATAGGTGGTTGGGTTACGCCAATGGAATCATGAATGGTTCGGGAAGCCGGCTCAATCCACCTAGGGTAAATGCCGCCTAAAGTATAAGTAAGTACATAAATCATGATTTAAAAGAATCAAAAAGTAAATCAAGTAAAAAAATGAATAGTTAAAAGTATGAATAATGTAAGCGACTATTGTCGTATCGACTCTGAAAACCGCTCTATCTTCTGTGAATGCTAATTTGCTATTCGTTTATTCCATCAATCTGGAATGTGAAAGAAAGTATTTGGAATAGCCACTCAAACGCCCAGTAGTTGTAGTTCAAAAGAATGTTACGATTGGTAAAATAAATTATTTTAAAGGAAATACAGCTGAGAAATTAATCAAAAACAATTTATTTTGGTTTACTTACTATTTATGAAATATTAGAAGTAGAACGAAGCAATGTTGCCGAAATCGAAGATGTTTTTTTTTCTGAAACCGGGTACAATTCCGAATTTTGTGATAAATAAGTAATATAAATAAATGTCTTTAAATAGAAATGAAAAGGTAATATGCTGGAACTTTTTCTATTTGTCGTCTGCTGAAATGTAACCGCGCCTTTTTATTTGTATCATTTGTCTTCAGACTCGGTAAAAGTCGCAACTGTTTATGTCACGATTGCAAATCTATGGATACCTATTCCGAATTAGCGCCATTATTTATTTTTAGTTTTTAAATTTTTTTAACGATTTTTTGATTGTTACCTATTCTGGACTTTTACAAAAGTTAAATTTTCTTCTATGAGTCAGCTAGGCACTTCACTACCCCTGCTGTCATCAGTGCCGTGTGTCGACTTGTTTCTCTCTGTCTCTTATTTTCAGCATTATCACAATTGTTATCATCTGTGTGACGCTTGGCCTGCCCTATTGCGTCAGGGTTGGGGACGGCGGTGATGTTAGTAGTCCGACCACAAGGAGGAGGGTCAATCACTTGCACTGAGAGTCAATGTTGCCAATTTAGCGGTTTTTTTCTTTAAAATCTGGAGATTTCGTTTGCCACCCAAAAAGCTTGTGCTGAAACTTAACTCTCTGAGCGGTGTCATATAAACATTTAACAAATAGGTGCAAACAGAAATTTGAACATTTCAAAAGGTTTGATAAGAGGGATAGGATCAAGTGAACTCTGAAATATTTACTTTGTATCCCCATAAAATTCAAATTACACTGGAGAGCCAATGTTAACTAAATTCTTTTACCTATTAACCCTAAGTCGGCAAAGTCGTAAAACCACATGCTTTAAAAAGTAGAACCCCCTCACCCCACAAAGAACAACGCATAGAATTTATCTCCAATCGCAAAAAGAAATTTGTTAATGCCCTAGAAAGTTAGAATGTCCCAAAAACGGGAGATCATTTTATGTTACAATTATATGCAAAACTGACCCCCCCAATCTGCATTCTAAAATAATTGTCTTTTTCTTTCCGCGAAAGATAAGTGATAAAATGCAACGATTTATTTCAAATAAATAACACAAAAGCAACTTTAATGTTCAATAAATTGACTAGTAACAACCTCGTTAAACCCACGTCGTATGCACCTTTTCCGACTTTTTTAAAATTTATTTTTTATTTATTTTTCGTATTACCTTTTCTGTGTACTGTTACTTATGTCGCTAGAGAATTCCGCGTTTTAGGGAATTTTTATCGTACCGGACTTAGGGTTAGTAGTAGGAAATGTGTGTGCGTTTTTGTGCCCATGTAATTTAGGTAATTTGGGTAAGGTAGGTAAATTAGGTAAGTATGGAATAAATATAGAAGTAATTCAATCATTAACAAAATATTAAAATGGTTTACTTGTTTACGAAGAAACCGAAATGCAAAAAAAGAAAAGACCAATACATTCTGTTAGTTAACATTCACCAGTCTCAGGTGAAAACTCGGAATCGATAACATAAGTACTGAAATTTTCGAAAAAGTATCTGACCAAGAAAAAAACAAAACAATTATATTTGAGAACTTAAATGCTAATTACTTCACGACGTAGACGACAGCAACAAATAGGATCAAGAGAAGAATAGGGACCCCAGATCATTAACACAAGACGCGGGACATATTTTGGAAGTCACCGGTTGACCTCGCAATACACGTGGTCTCTATTTACAAAACACTTGTAAATAGATCTTTTATTTATGGTAATAAATGCAGTATATTTCGGAATTTTTTTTCGTGTTGTGTATTTTAAGAAAAAGTGGATACTTTTTTTTCTTTTCGTAGGGAGGCGAGTAACTAGCGAAGTTTTATTTATTTGTTTATAATTGTTGCTTAAAGAAAAAAAGGAAAAAACTTCACGAGGGCAGAAATGGGGGGGGGGTATGAAATATTTATCACCGTACTTAAGTAATCTTTCGTTTTGTAGGGAAAAATCAAGCTTCCCAAAAAGGGGCACTCTGGATCTTACCTCAGTTTAGAAGGATTTTTCCATACTACACATTGCTCCTAGCCTGAGGAGGCAAAACGGATGATTACGCAAGTTATTTTAATAAATAAACGAAATATATACGCTTTTTAAAAAATCGGCTGACTTGTAATCTTTCGTTTTGCCTCCCCACGAGGGCGGAGTTAGACTTCAAAAATCAGTTTCTAAACGGAAGCAATTTAAAATTTATGAAGTTTTTTCTTTTTTTTTCTGTAAGCAACAATTATAAACAAATAAATAAAACTTCGCTAGTTACTCGCCTCCCTACGAAAAGAAAAAAAAGTATCCACTTTTTCTTAAAATACACAACACGAAATATAGAATTGCGTTTAAAATTTGTTTTTTATTTAGTAAATAAAAGTAAAAAAAAAAAATGATAAATTGTTTTGTTTATTGCAAAACGACAGATTACAAGTCAGCCGATTTTTAAAAAAGCGTATGTTAAAAGAAAAAAAACCCGAGTTGTTTTGTAAATAGTGACACAAAAACATGTTTTAAAAGAAAACATGTTTATTTATGAACTCTCTGCCTTAAAATAAATATTAACATGTTAAAAGAAAAAAAAAAATCCGAAATATACTGCATTTATTACCATAAATAAAAGATCTATTTACAAGTGTTTTGTAAATAGAGACCACGTGTATTGCGAGGTCAACCGGTGACTTCCAAAATATGTCCCGCGTCTTGTGTTAATGATCTGGGGTCCCTATTCTTCTCTTGATCCAACAAATACCACGAATTCGGCAAAATGGTAATGGTGCGTGCAAAATATCAACAGAAAAAAAAGGTAAAAAAAAAAAAAGAAAGTCAATTAACTGTTACTAACCTGCCTAACTTAGTTTTTTTTTTTAAATCTTTGCAAACGTTTGTGTGTGTGTGTGTGTGTACGAGCATAGTACCCAAATGCGGCATCTGTAAACTGGCGATCACGTGATATTAATCGCACCGTTTTTACGTCCCGTCCAAAAACATACCGGGCGGTTCGGTTTTTGAAAAACAATTAATTCATTAAAGAAATATCGCTTCTCTGACATTAACCTATGTTTCCCTGTTGTCCGGTCCTTTTTTTGTAAGGGACATAAAAACGGTGCGATTAATATTACGTGATCTTCGATTTACAGACAACGCATCCGGGTACTATGCTCGTACACATTCACTTTTTTTTTTTTTTTTAATTAAAAAGTTCCGTCAAGTATATTATTAGACTCAAATAAAAAATGAAGGACAGACGCTTCGCATCTCTGAAGTCTGATTATTTTTTTTCCCTTTTCGTCATTTTCTCCTTTCAATTAGGTAGAAAAGTAAATTTGATTGCTCTAGGAACGGTTAGTTGTATATTTCTGTTTTACCAAACCAAAAGACGAAAAGTCATCAAGCAAACTTCGGGGATGTTCGCCATGTGGCAGTTCGGCCATGTTGAAAATGTAACTCTAACGCGAAATATTCAAATGCAATAAAACGCTTTAACATACACAAAAAAAAAAAAAAAAAAAAAAAAAACGTCCAGGAAGGTTAAAAAAAAGTAACTTTTATTGCCTTTGGTAACAGGTATTTGTTGACTATTTGTTTTGTTTTTTTCACTCCCTTTTTTTTTCTGTTGACTATTCTGCACCCATTGTTGGCTAAATTGACCTTTAACAGTCCCGTTATGCCCACTGCGTCTGCAAGGCTTTTTATTTTTCGTGTTGTCATCAGGATTTAGGGTTAGTGTTAAAAGGCATTTTGTTTTTCATTCAACAATTTATTATCCCGGATACAGGAGGAGAGTTTACAGAAACGTTTGCAATGCTGTCATAAGCAAGCCACGTGTCGTTCTATTATTGAATACGGTACTTCTACATAATTTGAACCGAACTTTTTTTCTTTTTTTACCCTAACCTAAGTTTAAGTTCGGTAAAAGTCAATTTGGTTCGGTTCAAATTCTGTAGAAGCACCTGAAAAATAAAAAAAGACAAAAACAGTAAGCGTAATGGGACCATTAAAAGTCAATTTCACACAGAAAGTACTTCTAACAATAACAGCGTGATAAAAAGGTAACATTTTCCGACAGAATTACTGAAGTGAAATTTAAGCTAACAACAAAGAAACGATTATTACAAACATTTGGAATGTTCATTGTTGTGAATGAACTTATTTTTATGAATGAACATGTACTATTTGGATTTACCTTCGTCTTGGTGGACGGGAATGATTTTGTCTTTCGTTGCCATGTGGCCCGATTTTGTAAGTTTGTGTAAAGCTAATCTACGAACAGCGAACGATTGGCACAATTTCATGAGAGTTCTTCTAATAGAAAACACTGGAAACTGTTCTAGCGTGAATAGTTGTCGGCTGGAAAGTATAAAATTGACAAAGAACAGAATCTTTTATGGGGAACACCTTCATCATTAAAAGATGATGTAATAAAAGACGACATGAATAACCGGTGCTAGGACAAGTCCCCACTAAATTTTGTACCGGTTTCGGCGGGCAATTCATACACGATCCATCAGACCCTCCTTTTTGAGAATGATGTATGGCCGTCCGACTCGGTCCTAGAGGTTCATCCTTCTTTGGCCTACCGAGGAATGCCGCATGAGGACGGGTTCATTCTCGGCTATTTTTTGTGGCCGACAATAGTATCCCCTTGGGGAGTTGGCCCTGTGCCACATTTTGCTGTCAGAGCAATTAGTCCCAACTAAATTTCCATCCTGCTTCGGCGTGGGAAAGATGTTGACACATTCTGATTCTAGGATCTGGTTCGCTAACGGAACGAATGAGGGTCACTTTTTTACTTTAGGAGGGTGACAGTGTCATATCAAGGGAGATAACTTACCTCAACTTATTTTAGAATAAGTCTAAGAATACCAAAACCCATTTCATTTGAAATAATTGACACGACTAAACTAGAAATCAAATTTTTCCAATTAAAAATTGAAAACACTCTAATTTTTTAGCACAAAAAGAAATAAAATCTGAAGAAGAAGAATAGCCATTACAATCAGGTAAATATTGCATGAAAAATACGTATCATTTAATGTTAACAACATTTCTAGCACTAACCCTAAGTCCGAGTAGCATGGCAGTAAAACCACACGTAATTGCCTAAAAATCGTGTGGTTTTACGACCTTGCCACTCGAACTTAGGGTTACTGGTAAAAAAAATTGTTTAACATTAATTGTTACGTATTTTTCAGTTGAAATAAGTTATCACCCTTGACATGACAATTTTACCACCCTAAAGTAAAAAAAAAACTTACCTGATTGAAATAATTTAACACAAGCTCAATGGATCACTCAACGGGTCACACATTTTCTAGTTTTGTCTGTTCTTTTGCCACGGTGACAGGACAATTTAATCCACCGTGCAAATTTTTGCAAATATGTGTTTTTTTATTTTTTGCGGATTTCTATCCTTTTTTTTTTTTTTTTTTTTTCAAAATAGCAAATAGCAATTTGTTTTCTCATAAATACTTTCTTTCTTTCTTGGTTCGCTTGGAGGGTTTCTGTTTCTTCGGTGCCATCCGAATTTTAGGTTAGTGATAGGGTATGTTTTATTTTGTAAGAAACATATAATAAAATCAAATAGTATTTATTCAAAATGAAATTGAAATGTATTACAATTGAAAACATCATCATAATGATGTTTTCAATTGCTGAAGAAATTGTTTATTATTATACGACGGCGCTATTTGATTTTATAATGTCTTACAAAATAAAAACATACCCTCTCTTAAACTTATAACTAACCCCATCCCCCTAAAAACCCTTCGAATGAACCAATTAAGAAAAAGAGTAGTTATCAGAAAACAAATTAATATTTTCAAAATAATCCACAAAAATCAGAAAACAAATTAATATTTTCAAAATAATCCACAAAAATTAGAAAACAAATTAATATTTTCAAAATAATCCACAAAAATTAGAAAACAAATTAATATTTTCAAAATAATCCACAAAAATCAGAAAAAAAAATTAATATTTTCAAAATAATCCACAAAAATTAGAAAACAAATTAATATTTTCAAAATAATCCACAAAAATCAGAAAAAAAAATTAATATTTTCAAAATAATCCACAAAAATTAGAAAACAAATTAATATTTTCAAAATAATCCACAAAAATTAGAAAACAAATTAATATTTTCAAAATAATCCACAAAAATCAGAAAACAAATTAATATTTTCAAAATAATCCACAAAAATCAGATAATAAGGTTAAATAATATTTGCACAAATTTTCACAGTAGATTAATTGGTGTTTCTATTGGGGACAGATGAAATTTTCATCTTTAATTTAGAACTGTCAATTGAAAGGGGGAATAATTCAAACTGTTGTTGTTGTTGTTGTTGTTGTTGTTGTTGTAACCATAACCCATAAGGAAATTCCAGAGAATTAGTAAGAAAATAATTTTTTTAAAGGTACTTATGCAGTTTACAGACAGGGACAGAGTAATAATGTTATAATTTAGAAAGCCATTCTTAACATGGGAAAGTAGGGGGGTGATAAACTATTCTGTTTATTACATTGTAAGGTGTAAATACAGAATAGTTAATCAACCCCCCACCTCCCCATGTTAAGAATGGCTTTCTAAATTATAACGTTATTATTCTAGTCCTGTCCGTAAACTGCGTAAATACCCTTTTTTAAATTTATTTTCTTAATAATTCTCTGGATTTTCATTATAGGTTGATCTGCCACAAGGTTATGGTTACAACAAAAAAAAACGTTTGAATTATCTCCCCTTTAAACTAACTCTTCTAAAACTTCAAGTTCTTTATATCTTCAATTAATGGCACCTGTTTTGTTTGGTTGTTTTGTAGAGGAATATTTAGGGTTAGGGTTAAAAAAAGGTCCTAAAATAAATAAAATAAAATAAAGTTAACTCACATGTTTGAAGAAAATTATTAAACCCATTCATAATGCGGGGTGGTGGTGGAGTAATTAACCTTAAGTCAGGGAAAAAAATAAAAAAGTTTTTTTCATTTAATGTCGGTACTAATTAACTGTTCAGCGACAGCTTGGACATTTCCGGTCTGTTCCGTAAATCGCAATGAAAAATATTCTGGTTGATAGACTTCCTTTCCTATGGAAGTCCTAAATTTTTTAATATTTTCATAAATTCTTCAGTTGAGAAAAAATGGTTAAGGGGAGGGTATGTTTTGTTTTGTAAGAAACAAATAATAAAATCAAACAGTGTTTATTAAAAATGAAATGAAATTATATTACAAATTAAACATCATAATAACGGTGCATCCAATATAGAATATTGCCAAAGAAATCGTCTTTTAACGGCGCCTATCTGATTTTATTAGGTAATTTTGTAGATTGCACCTTCCGCTAAATCAACCCTTCCAAAAAATGAGATTATATATGAAAAAACTTGATAGAAAAAAAAAATGATAATAATTATTATTTTAGAACTTAGAGTGGTGGATCAGTTTCGCATATAAATTTAACGTAAAATGCTCCGCCATTTCCGGGTAATTCTAGCATCTACTTTTTTTTCGAGTCTCAAAGCCATGGGAGATAAATTCTGGATGTTTTTTGGTATGGGTCGAAGGGAGGGGGTGAAGGAAAGTTCATGCTGAAAAGTTAGTAAAGTAAAAGTTAGCAAAGCCTCCCTCTAAAAAACGTCCTTTAAATCTACCACAAACAATAAGTCCGAGTGGTAAAGCCACCTCTACAAAAAAAACACTCCATTATCTCTATCACTAACTGTAAGTATGAGTAGCAAAGCCCCTCCGTAAAATAACCTTCTTTAAACCTACTACTAACCCTAAGTCCTAGTGGCAAGCCACTCAAACAAAAATCTCGTAAAACCGCAAGTAATACTAAAAAAAGTAGACCACCTTCATCTGAAAAACACAGAATTTATCTCCCATAGTAAAAAAAAAAATGGTTAATGACCCTAAAACGTTAGATCATCTAATTTCTAAAATATTTGTTTTCTTGTTTTCTTATTTCTTTTTGCAAAGTTTTTCAGGGTGTTCACATGCTAGCGTCTAAAAAAGTGAATTTCAAGGTGTTAATCGCCAATAATACCTTTTTATTTTGTTTCTTATAAAACAAAACACATCCTCACTTAACCCTACCACTTACCCTAAGTCCGAACGAGCCAGGGAAAAAAAGAGAGTAGCCATCTGATAGCAAATAAATATTTGCAAAATAAAAATTATGAAAAAAAAGAAAGAAATCTCCAAAAATCAGAAAACATTAATATTTGCAAAATAATATTTGCAAAAGAAAAAAATCTGCGAAACTTCAAAAACAAATTAATATTTGCACAGTGGATTAATTTGCCCTGTCACTGCTGCGAAAAACAGACAAAACTAGTCGATAAAATTTAGCCGCCATTTTGGGAGCTAACTGCTTCAATATACCCGCCTTACCTTCTTCTTGGTGGATGGGAATAATTTTGCCATTGGTCGGCATGTGACTTGATTTTATAAGTTTGTGTAAACTCGTAGCAAATCTACGAACAGCGAACAATTGACACATTTTCATAAATGTTCTTCGGAAATAAAAACGACGACACACACTGAAAACTGTTCTGACTTGAATAGTTGGTGACTTTAAATTAATCTATAAAAGTGACAAAAAGAAGAAATTTTTATGGGGAATATCTCTATTATCCATAATTATGTAGCCGCCTCTTGTGCGCTGGCTTTCCAATTTCCACCTTTCGACCTCGTGTCACATCTTCCCACAGTAGTTTGTTACTTTTAACACCTCTAAAACCAAACGTCTCTCCTTTCACCACCAACGCTCAGATTCTTGTTTTGCTCCAGTTGAAATGAGTGGCTTTCTCTTTGGGGAAAATTCCTTGTTTTGATAAGCTCCTAGGACTGACTTTCACTCCAGATCTAAAATGGAAGAGTTATATCCAATCTGATGCTATCATTCTTCATAACTTCAGAAAGTTTTAGACTCTTGATGCATTCCTCTATCAGTATAAGAGTCAGACAAGCCGGCACTTCTGCCGTATATATGAAGCAGCTGCCGATTAAGAAATCGAAATTGAAGAGTTCCGTTTTTTTTTCTCCAAGTACCATTCATTCAGAATTCACCGGAAGTTGAATTTACCGGGAGTTGAAGTTGAATTTAGTATTTAGAAAATGGAGTTAAATGAGATGAATCTTCGAGACATTGGTAATTTAATGAACCAGACGCAAAAAACAATAGATTTTTTTACAGGCACACCGCCTGATTTCTTGCAGGCGGACATGCCCGTCATGTCAAAGACAGATGCAGATGGCAAGCCACAATGGAAGTGATGGATTTATTTGGAAATGCTCACGGAGAGACTGCTGCAAAACACTATCCATTAGGAAAGATAGTTTTTTTGCTGGGTCACGGCTTCGCTTAGATGACATTTTTAGTTTCATATACGTATGGGCAAATGAAATGGCCTACTATAAAGCTGTTAAAAGAGAGTGCAGAATACTTGGCGATCACGTAATTTGTGACTGGAGAATGTTCCTTAGGGAAATATGTTCGGAGCACTTTCTGAAGCATCCGCAGATCCTTGGAGGAGAAGGTTGCTTCGTGGAGATAGACGAAAGTCTATTTTCACGAAGAAAGAACAATACGGGCCGTATCCGACGACAACTGTGGGTATTTGGTGGATATGAAGTGGCCACTAAGTCTGGCTTCTTAGTAACAGTCCCTTCCAGAAATGCCGAAACACTAATACCCATATTAAAGCAGTATGTACGTCCCGGAACAACAATAATCTCAGACTGTTGGCGTGCATACGACCAACTCGCTTCGGAAGGATTTCACCATTTGCGTGTAAATCACAGATATAATTTTGTGGATCCATCCACAGGTGCCACAACAAATCATGTGGAAAACATGTGGCAAAAGGCCAAAATGCGTAACAAAATAGAATGTGGCACCCACACGCAAATGGTGGAGTCTTACTTAATGGAATTTATGTGGCGGCAGAAGTTTTCTGCTAACCCCATTGTAAATCAAATTGCAGAACTTTATCCTGTTCAATAAAAGAAAAAGGACAAAAAAATACAGTCCCCCCCCAATCAAAACTTTTCATTTATATAAAAAAGATCCCAGCAAGCTAAACTTTTCAACTAAAATATATTAAAAAAAATAAAAGCAAAATCAATGTTCAGTTCCCCCCCCCCCCCAATCAAAACTTTTCATTTTTATTTAAAATTTTTTTAATTCATATGATAAAAAAAAGAAATTGTTAATTGTTTCGTGTTACCCAAAAACAAATCAGTCTTGCATTTTTTTTTTATGTTGTAAAAAAATCACTTCCGGTTGAATTACCTCCCTTTATTTTCAGTAGCAGGACAGAAAATCTGCTGCTTCATATATACGGCAGAAGTGCCGACAAGCCTTAAGACGGTGTACTGTTGCCACATCTGGTGAGGTGCCACCCTGAGCACTCTCTCTCTCTCTCTCTCTCTCGCGCTCTCTCGCCGTGACAGAGTACAAAATCGACTTCGCAATCTAGTAGGGGATGATCTCTTCTTTTCCCTACGGCCTCTTTCTCACAGAAGAAACGTTGCTAGTCTTTCTCCACTCTATCGTTATTTCCATGGAAGGAGCTCGACTGAGCTTCAATCGCTGGTTTCTCCTTAAAAAACATTCACAGCAAGAACTTGTCTTACCACCACAACTTCTAATAAAAATAGAACACACGGGAAATTATGTCTCTGAATTTTGGAGATGACGATTGATAATTTGTATAATTTGGATTATTCAGACTGCTGTTCTCATCTTGAGTGTTATTCTCACAACGTTTCGGCCAAAGTAACCTCCGACCTTCTTCAGGTGTATCTTGTCGAACTCGGGAATCTTTCTGTCGAACTCGAGAATCTGCACGGGACGATTCCCAAGTCCGACAAGATACACCTCAAGAAGGTCGGAGGTTAAATCAGTAAAAATGTTGTGAGAATAACACTCCAGATGAGAACAGTAGTCCAAAATGTTGTGAGAATAACACTCCAGATGAGAACAGTAGTCCAAAATGTTGTGAGAATAACACTCCAGATGAGAACAGTAGTCCAAAATGTTGTGAGAATAACACTCCAGATGAGAACAGTAGTCCAAAATGTTGTGAGAATAACACTCCAGATGAGAACAGTAGTCCAAAATGTTGTGAGAATAACACCCCAGATGAGAACAGTAGTCCAAAATGTTGTCAGAATAACACCCCAGATGAGAACAGTAGTCCAAAATGTTGTCAGAATAACACCCCAGATGAGAACAGTAGTCCAAAATGTTGTGAGAATAACACTCCAGATGAGAACAGTAGTCCAAAATGTTGTGAGAATAACACTCCAGATGAGAACAGTAGTCCAAATTATCCAAATTATACACACTGGAAATTGTTTTAATTAAAATAGTTGTAATCTATAAAATTGACAAAGAGAATCTTTTATGGGCAATATCTCTATTATCTATAATTATGTACACGTCTCTTGTGCGCTGGCTGTGGGTAGGGAGGTTAATATTCACAGCTGAAATAAATAAGTGGTGTCAGAACAACACAGCGGTGTGCAGGTTGGGGGGGGGGGCAATTGAGTGATGACTCAGAGGATCCAAATGATCGGCATCCTATCGTATTCAGACTATCTTCTTCTCTCATATTTCTCAGCACTAGGACTATTGCTTGAGTCTTCGGAGCATACAATCAAGGAGTTGGCCGCCCTTGGGCCACACAAGGACATCACTAGACCCCTGCACACCACTGGGACGACAAGTGTATCCAAGTCAAGGTCCGTTCTTGGCATGAATATGGCATCTATGATTTGGTTTGATCCATCAGACTCTTCTGTTGTCAGAATGGGGTATGACCCATCTTGGTCTTAGGAAGTGCACCCTCCCAGGCATTACCCCTTCTTCAGAAAGGGGTATTGCAAGTTGCCTGAGGCTCCCCTACATTACCACCTCCTTCGAGATTGAGGTGGGGGTATTAACAGCTGCCTGAAACGCCCCTACCGGAAGAATGCTAACGGGTTTGTTCTCAACTATTTATGTGCATTTCAGCAGTGCCCTCTTTTGTCACCCCCATTTCCGATACTAACAAGGTATAGCATGATACACATAACATCCCCCCCCCCAAAAAAAAAACATGATTATAAGTAAAATTATCTATGATTATACTAAAGGTGAGTTAATTAACGTTCGTGGCCCTAAGGTTATTTTCCTATATATTTTCCTCACACAAAATACATACTAGGAGTTAGGTTGGTAAAAACTTACATTTCAATTGTTCTAATTCGCCGTTATATTCAATTAACTTATCAAGTGACCCATCTCTTACTAACTTTCTATCACTCTCACCCTCTCCCAATGCATGCTGTGTGAACTTCTGCTCTCTCTCTCTCTCTCTCTCTCTTTCTCTCTCTCTCTCTCTCTCTCTCTCTCTCTCTCTCTCTCTCTCTCTCTCTCTCTTTTAAGAGCCGAAGTGATAAAGAAAGAAGAAAAAGAAAACGAGTGAAATAGTCCATTATAAACAGAAGGGAATATCACCACAAATAGTAATATTTTTAACCCGTAGTTTGAGAGGATAGAGAGAGAGATCTGAAAGAGGCTAATTTTTAACTTTGTCATTTTATTTTTATATTTAACTGGCTTTGCAAAAAATAAAATCACATTTTCCTGATTTAAAAAATTTAACCCGAGCTCAAGGGGGTGACCCAACGGGTTGCATTTTTTTTTAGTAAAGTATAAAATCAAACTGCCCTTTTACTCAATAACTCAATCCCAAAACTAATAACAACTGCCCTTTTGTCAATATTGCCACAGTTACTCCACTTCTTTTCAATTTGAATAAGAGCTGTCAAAGTGTGGATGAGCCCCATGGAGCCAACGGCCAGCCATACTGATGAAGTTTAGAAAGGTGACCTTTGGTTTACTTTCAGCAACCTCCGAACTCTCGGTTCACCCCCCTACTTTGTCCTTTCGTCCTCACAGTTCATGACGATGTTTCTGACAAAGGGGCAAGAATTGCTATTTCCTGGGTCAGCTGTTATTTTGAGTGAGTTGTATGTTGAAATCCCTTGAGTTTATGTTGTTTTTTTTCCCATGTCACTAATAATAGTACTGGAAGTAAATGTTTGAACTGGACTGACATTATCCGCCTGATAGTCCAAGAAGCGGAACCTCCCTTGAAGGACTCATTTAAAACCCTTTGTAGACAGTAGCCAGAGAGTTTCCTGGAACCAATGAAGAAGGACGCTTCTCTCCCTTCTCTTGCCTTTGTCCACTGGACACCCGAGCACCGGCTATCTTCACTTGAAGATAAACTCCTCATAAACTTTCTTACTTAATTCCTTTCTTCCCTCAGACACTGTACTAACTTTTGCCAACCTACACCCAACGGTGTCGGTAACATAAATAAATACCTTTCTTTGTTGTTAACAAAAGAGCTTTGTTTTCCTTTCGTTTGACGTCCGTCTTGTTACAAAAATATTATAGGAGTTTGTCTTACAATCCATGCTAAGATAGACTCCTATAACAAAGCCAGTTCCTCAACTCCTAGTGTGGATGTTTACTACCAAGTCTCACCAACATTAGGGGTCTATGGAAGGTGGGGATTGGAAAGCCAGCGCACAAAAGGCATGTACATAATTATGAATAATGGAGATACTCCCATAAAATATTTTCTTTTTATCATTTTTATAGATTACAGCGATCAACTACGCAATTTCCAGTGTGTTCTATTTATATTAGCAGTTGTGGGAATAAGACAAGTTCTTGCTGTGAATGTTTTCCAAAGGGAAACCAGAGATATTGCCCATAAAAGATTCTCTTTGTCAATTTTATAGATTACAACTATTTTAATTAAAACAATTTCCAGTGTGCATAATTTGGATTATTCAAACTGCTGTTCTCATCTGGAGTGTTATTCTCACAACATTTTGACCGATTTAACCTCCGACCTTCTTGAGGTGTATCTTGTCGGACTTGGGAATCTTCCCATGCAGATTCTCGAGTTCGATAGAAAGATTCCCGAGTTCAACATAATACACCTGAAGAAGGTCGGAGGTTACTTCAGCCGAAACGTTGTGAGAATAACACTCAAGATGAGAACAGCAGTCTGAATAATCCAAATTATACAAATTATCAATCCTCATCTCCAAAATTCAGAGACATAATTTCCCGTGTGTTCTATTTTTATTAGAAGTTGTGGTGGTAAGACAAGTTCTTGCTGTGAATGTTTTTTAAGGAGAAACCAGCGATTGAAGCTCAGTCGAGCTCCTTCCATGGAAATAACGATAGAGTAGAGAAAGGCTAGCAACGTTTCTTCCGTGAGAAAGAGGCCGTAGGGAAAAGAAGAGATCATCCCCTACTAGATTGCGAAGTCGATTTTATACTCTGTCACGGCAAGAGAGAGAGAGAGAGATAGAGAGAGAGAGAGTGCTCAGGGTGGCTCCTCACACGATGTGGCAACAGTACACCATCTTAAGGCTTGTCTGACTCTTATACTGATAGAGGAATGCATCAAGAGTCTAAAACTTTCTGAAGTTATGAAGAATGATAGCATCAGATTGGATATAACTCTTCCATTTTAGATCTGGAGTGAAAGTCAGTCCTAGGAGCTTATCAAAACAAGGAATTTTCCCCAAAGAGAAAGCCACTCATTTCAACTGGAGCAAAACAAGAATCTGAGCGTTGGTGGTGAAAGGAGAGACGTTTGGTTTTAGAGGTGTTAAAAGTAACAAACTACTGTGGGAAGATGTTACACGAGGTCGAAAGGTGGAGATTGGAAAGCCAGCGCACAAGAGGCGGCTACATAATTATGGATAATAGAGATATTCCCCATAAAAATTTCTTCTTTTTGTCACTTTTATAGATTAATTTAAAGTCACCAACTATTCAAGTCAGAACAGTTTTCAGTGTGTGTCGTCGTTTTTATTTCCGAAGAACATTTATGAAAATGTGTCAATTGTTCGCTGTTCGTAGATTTGCTACGAGTTTACACAAACTTATAAAATCAAGTCACATGCCGACCAATGGCAAAATTATTCCCATCCACCAAGAAGAAGGTAAGGCGGGTATATTGAAGCAGTTAGCTCCCAAAATGGCGGCTAAATTTTATCGACTAGTTTTGTCTGTTTTTCGCAGCAGTGACAGGGCAAATTAATCCACTGTGCAAATTTGTGCAAATATTAATTTGTTTTTGAAGTTTTGCAGATTTTTTTCTTTTTTCTTTTGCAAATATTATTTTGCAAATCTTAATGTTTTCTGATTTTTGGAGATTTCTTTCTTTTTTTTCATAATTTTTATTTTGCAAATATTTATTTGCTATCAGATGACTACTCTCTTTTTTTCCCTGGCTCGTTCGGACTTAGGGTAAGTGGTAGGGTTAAGGGAGAATATGTTTTGTTTTGTAAGAAACAAAATAAAAAGGTATTATTGGCGATTAACACCCTGAAATTCACTTTTTTAGACGTTAGCGTGTGAACACCCTGAAAAACTTTGCAAAAAGAAATAAGAAAACAAGAAAATAAATATTTTAGAAATTAGATGATGTAATGTTTTAGGGCCATTAACCATTTTTTTTTTACTATGGGAGATAAATTCTGTGTGTTTTTCAGATGAAGGTGGTCTACTTTTTTTAGTATTACTTGTGGTTTTATGAGATTTTTGTTTGAGTGGCTTGCCACTAGGACTTAGGGTTAGTGGTAGGTTTAAAGAAGGTTTTTTTACGGAGGGGCTTTGCTACTCATACTTACAGTTAGTGATAGAGGTAATGGAGTGTTTTTTTTGTAGAGGTGGCTTTGCCACTCAGACTTATGGTTTGTGGTAGATTTAAAGGATGTTTTTTAGGGGGTGTCTTTGCTAACTTTTACTTTACTAGCTTTTCAGCATGAACTTTCCTTCACCCTCTCCCCTCGACCCCTACCAAAAAACATCCAGAATTTATCTCCCATGGCTTTGAGACTCGAAAAAAAAGTAGATGCTAGAATTACCCGGAAATGGCGGAGCATTTTACGTTAAATTTATATGCGAAACTGATCCACCACTCAAGTTCTAAAATAATTTTTGTTTTTCTTCCTTCCATCAAGTTTTTCAGGGTGTTCACACTCAATCACCTAAAAAAATATATAATCTCATTTTTTGGAAGGGTTGATTTAGCGGAAGGTGCAATCTACAAAATTACCTAATAAAATCAGATAGGCGCCGTTAAAAGACGATTTCTTTGGCAATATTCTATATTGGATGCACCGTTATTATGATGTTTAATTTGTAATATAATTTCATTTCATTTTTAATAAACACTGTTTGATTTTATTATTTGTTTCTTACAAAACAAAACATACCCTCCCCTTAACCCTACCACTAACCTTAAGTTCAGGTGACAACGCCCCCTCCCCCAATGAGATTTTAACTTTTTTTTCAACTGTAGAATTTATCTAAATATTTAAAACTTCGGTACTTCCATAGGAAAGGAAATCTATCAACCAGAATATTTTTCATTGCGATTTATGGAACAGACCGGAAATGTCAAAGCTGTCGCCGAACAGTCAATCAGTACCGACATTAAATGAATTAACTTTTTCATTTTTTCCCTGACTTTAAGTTAAGGTTGATTACCCCCACCCCCACCACACATTACGAATAGGTTTAATAATTTTCTTCAAACATGTGAGTTAACTTTATTTTATTTTATTTATTTTAGGAACTTTTTTTAACCCTAACCCGAACTTAATCTGTTTTTGCATCTGTATGCCTTAGTGTCGTCTGCCTTTTTACATTTTTTCACAGGCTTTTTTTTTTATGCGCAGAGTTTAATTTCAAAAGAGAGTAACTTTGAATTGTCACCGCTACGAAAAATAGACAAAACCAAGCATGAAAAAATGTCCGGTGCCTATTCATTACAAGTACCAGCCTTCACTTTTGCATATTAATTTAACGTAAAATGATCACCCACTTCCGGACTACCACGCAATAATGATCACTCTCTTCCAGACCAGATAGCGTTTTTAAGGTTATATGTCCTTAAAAACACTATCTAGTCTGGAGTTGGATGATCATTAAATATTAAATTTATATGTGAAACTGGTCCCTATTCTAAAGTCTAAAATATTGTTTGTTTGTTTGTTGTTTTTATTTTATTCTATTTTCAGGGTGTTTACATGTAATCGCCTAAAAATAGTAGAATCTCTGTTTTCTTTTCTATTTTGTAGTGATTTGAAGTTTTGAACTAATTTCATCTTCAAATCAGACATATATTAATTAACACATGTAAATACCCTAGTTCCTACATTTCTCCTAGGCAGGAAAACGAATGAGGAGGGAAGGTATGCATGTCACCCCCTCCCGAATCTGCCTAATAATGGTATGTTGTATGTTAAGGATTATGTGCCCCAAGCACAGTTATTGGTTGACACAGGTGCCACATCTGGTTCCTTAAATTCCTTAAAGAAAAACCGCCAATCTCTCCTATCATTCATTCATTTCGTATGAATCAGATGATTCTGTTGTTGGTATTGGTTTCCCTGATATCCTTCTAGTTAGAATTCTTTCTAGAAAGACGTTTGGTACTTACAAGAGGGACCACGTGACAGTTGCCAACATCCTAAATGAAAGTGTTTCTGTGGAGCAAACTGGATTCGAACATGGCACACCAGGTTATCAGTTGGTGTCATTAACCACTTAGCCACCACCACCTTCCTATCGTACCATAAGCAATTAACCACTTATCCATTTCCATATATGGTCAAGTTTCTCATTAATTAGATCTGCAACTACGTAGAGACTTTACATGGATTTTCACTGTTGCCGACATCTAAGGTGCAGATATTTTCAACCATTTCAATTTACTGGTGGACATATGTAGTGACACATTGATGAATTCACATATGTAGTGACACATTGATGAATTCACATATGTAGTGACACATTGATGAATTCACATATGTGGTGACACATTGATGAATTCACATATGTAGTGACACATTGATGAATTCACATATGTAGTCACACATTGATGAATTCACATATGTAGTGACACATTGATGAATTCACATATGTAGTGACACATTGATGAATTCACATATGTAGTGACACATTGATGAATTCACATATGTAGTGACACATTGATGAATTCACATATGTAGTGACACATTGATGAATTCACATATGTAGTGACACATTGATGAATTCACATATGTAGTGACACATTGATGAATTCACATATGTAGTCACACATTGATGAATTCACATATGTAGTGACACATTGATGAATTCACATATGTAGTGACACATTGATGAATTCACATATGTAGTGACACATTGATGAATTCACATATGTAGTGACACATTGATGAATTCACATATGTAGTGACACATTGATGAATTCACATATGTAGTGACACATTGATGAATTCACATATGTAGTCACACATTGATGAATTCACATATGTAGTGACACATTGATGAATTCACATATGTAGTGACACATTGATGAATTCACATATGTAGTGACACATTGATGAATTCACATATGTAGTGACACATTGATGAATTCACATATGTAGTGACACATTGATGAATTCACATATGTAGTGACACATTGATGAATTCACATATGTAGTGACACATTGATGAATTCACATATGTAGTCACACATTGATGAATTCACATATGTAGTGACACATTGATGAATTCACATATGTAGTGACACATTGATGAATTCACATATGTAGTGACACATTGATGAATTCACATATGTAGTGACACATTGATGAATTCACATATGTAGTCACACATTGATGAATTCACATATGTAGTGACACATTGATGAATTCACATATGTAGTGACACATTGATGAATTCACATATGTAGTGACACATTGATGAATTCACATATGTAGTCACACATTGATGAATTCACATATGTAGTCACACATTGATGAATTCACATATGTAGTGACACATTGATGAATTCACATATGTAGTGACACATTGATGAATTCACATATGTAGTGACACATTGATGAATTCACATATGTAGTGACACATTGATGAATTCACATATGTAGTGACACATTGATGAATTCACATATGTAGTGACACATTGATGAATTCACATATGTAGTGACACATTGATGAATTCACATATGTAGTGACACATTGATGAATTCACATATGTAGTCACACATTGATGAATTCACATATGTAGTGACACATTGATGAATTCACATATGTAGTGACACATTGATGAATTCACATATGTAGTGACACATTGATGAATTCACATATGTAGTGACACATTGATGAATTCACATATGTAGTGACACATTGATGAATTCACATATGTAGTGACACATTGATGAATTCACATATGTAGTGACACATTGATGAATTCACATATGTAGTCACACATTGATGAATTCACATATGTAGTGACACATTGATGAATTCACATATGTAGTGACACATTGATGAATTCACATATGTAGTGACACATTGATGAATTCACATATGTAGTGACACATTGATGAATTCACATATGTAGTGACACATTGATGAATTCACATATGTAGTGACACATTGATGAATTCACATATGTAGTGACACATTGATGAATTCACATATGTAGTGACACATTGATGAATTCACATATGTAGTGACACATTGATGAATTCACATATGTAGTGACACATTGATGAATTCACATATGTAGTGACACATTGATGAATTCACATATGTAGTGACACATTGATGAATTCACATATGTAGTGACACATTGATGAATTCACATATGTAGTGACACATTGATGAATTCACATATGTAGTGACACATTGATGAATTCACATATGTAGTGACACATTGATGAATTCACATATGTAGTGACACATTGATGAATTCACATATGTAGTCACACATTGATGAATTCACATATGTAGTGACACATTGATGAATTCACATATGTAGTGACACATTGATGAATTCACATATGTAGTGACACATTGATGAATTCACATATGTAGTCACACATTGATGAATTCACATATGTAGTCACACATTGATGAATTCACATATGTAGTGACACATTGATGAATTCACATATGTAGTGACACATTGATGAATTCACATATGTAGTGACACATTGATGAATTCACATATGTAGTGACACATTGATGAATTCACATATGTAGTGACACATTGATGAATTCACATATGTAGTGACACATTGATGAATTCACATATGTAGTGACACATTGATGAATTCACATATGTAGTCACACATTGATGAATTCACATATGTAGTGACACATTGATGAATTCACATATGTAGTCACACATTGATGAATTCACATATGTAGTGACACATTGATGAATTCACATATGTAGTGACACATTGATGAATTCACATATGTAGTGACACATTGATGAATTCACATATGTAGTGACACATTGATGAATTCACATATGTAGTGACACATTGATGAATTCACATATGTAGTGACACATTGATGAATTCACATATGTAGTGACACATTGATGAATTCACATATGTAGTGACACATTGATGAATTCACATATGTAGTGACACATTGATGAATTCACATATGTAGTGACACATTGATGAATTCACATATGTAGTCACACATTGATGAATTCACATATGTAGTGACACATTGATGAATTCACATATGTAGTGACACATTGATGAATTCACATATGTAGTGACACATTGATGAATTCACATATGTAGTGACACATTGATGAATTCACATATGTAGTGACACATTGATGAATTCACATATGTAGTGACACATTGATGAATTCACATATGTAGTGACACATTGATGAATTCACATATGTAGTGACACATTGATGAATTCACATATGTAGTGACACATTGATGAATTCACATACGTAGTGACACATTGATGAATTCACATACGTAGTGACACATTGATGAATTCACATACGTAGTGACACATTGATGAATTCACATACGTAGTGACACATTGATGAATTCACATATGTAGTGACACATTGATGAATTCACATATGTAGTGACACATTGATGAATTCACATATGTAGTCACACATTGATGAATTCACATATGTAGTGACACATTGATGAATTCACATATGTAGTGACACATTGATGAATTCACATATGTAGTGACACATTGATGAATTCACATATGTAGTGACACATTGATGAATTCACATATGTAGTGACACATTGATGAATTCACATATGTAGTGACACATTGATGAATTCACATATGTAGTCACACATTGATGAATTCACATATGTAGTGACACATTGATGAATTCACATATGTAGTGACACATTGATGAATTCACATATGTAGTGACACATTGATGAATTCACATATGTAGTGACACATTGATGAATTCACATATGTAGTGACACATTGATGAATTCACATATGTAGTGACACATTGATGAATTCACATATGTAGTGACACATTGATGAATTCACATATGTAGTCACACATTGATGAATTCACATATGTAGTGACACATTGATGAATTCACATATGTAGTCACACATTGATGAATTCACATATGTAGTGACACATTGATGAATTCACATATGTAGTGACACATTGATGAATTCACATATGTAGTGACACATTGATGAATTCACATATGTAGTGACACATTGATGAATTCACATATGTAGTGACACATTGATGAATTCACATATGTAGTGACACATTGATGAATTCACATATGTAGTGACACATTGATGAATTCACATATGTAGTGACACATTGATGAATTCACATATGTAGTGACACATTGATGAATTCACATATGTAGTGACACATTGATGAATTCACATATGTAGTGACACATTGATGAATTCACATATGTAGTGACACATTGATGAATTCACATATGTAGTGACACATTGATGAATTCACATATGTAGTGACACATTGATGAATTCACATATGTAGTGACACATTGATGAATTCACATATGTAGTGACACATTGATGAATTCACATATGTAGTGACACATTGATGAATTCACATATGTAGTGACACATTGATGAATTCACATATGTAGTGACACATTGATGAATTCACATATGTAGTGACACATTGATGAATTCACATATGTAGTGACACATTGATGAATTCACATATGTAGTCACACATTGATGAATTCACATATGTAGTGACACATTGATGAATTCACATATGTAGTGACACATTGATGAATTCACATATGTAGTGACACATTGATGAATTCACATATGTAGTGACACATTGATGAATTCACATATGTAGTGACACATTGATGAATTCACATATGTAGTGACACATTGATGAATTCACATATGTAGTGACACATTGATGAATTCACATATGTAGTGACACATTGATGAATTCACATATGTAGTGACACATTGATGAATTCACATATGTAGTGACACATTGATGAATTCACATATGTAGTGACACATTGATGAATTCACATATGTAGTGACACATTGATGAATTCACATATGTAGTGACACATTGATGAATTCACATATGTGGTGACACATTGATGAATTCACATATGTGGTGACACATTGATGAATTCACATATGTGGTGACACATTGATGAATTCACATATGTAGTGACACATTGATGAATTCACATATGTAGTGACACATTGATGAATTCACATATGTAGTGACACATTGATGAATTCACATATGTAGTGACACATTGATGAATTCACATATGTAGTGACACATTGATGAATTCACATATGTAGTGACACATTGATGAATTCACATATGTAGTGACACATTGATGAATTCACATATGTAGTGACACATTGATGAATTCACATATGTAGTCACACATTGATGAATTCACATATGTAGTGACACATTGATGAATTCACATATGTAGTGACACATTGATGAATTCACATATGTAGTGACACATTGATGAATTCACATATGTAGTGACACATTGATGAATTCACATATGTAGTGACACATTGATGAATTCACATATGTAGTGACACATTGATGAATTCACATATGTGGTGACACATTGATGAATTCACATATGTGGTGACACATTGATGAATTCACATATGTAGTCACACATTGATGAATTCACATATGTAGTGACACATTGATGAATTCACATACTAAATAATCGATACGACTTACTAGTCCGATATTTTTAATTGCCTCTACTGAGGGTCCGTATCAATCTTTACTAAATTCCTTTTAGGATTTGACCAATTTAAATTTTGAGATGGATTAGCCTGCTCACTCACTGATGCATTTCACCGAGACCTCCAGGAATATGAGTGTCTGTCCTGTACTTAAAATGGTTATGCATGACGTTGTTTCTTATGGTTACGTGTCGTCCAGTTCTGCCGTTGGTGTTGTGTTACAACAACAACATCACCAGCAGCAATTACAAATGCTCGGATCCTCATTTTTCCCCAGTTGAAATGAATGACTCCCTCCTTTAGCAAGCCCCCTGTTTTATTAGCTTCTACGACTGACTTTCACTCCAGACCTGAAATGGACGACTTACATCAAATCTGTTGCTAAAATCGCTGAAAAAATGGTCGGATCATTCTACAGCTCCGGAAAGTATCTCATTACTCCTGACGCAATCCTCAACCATTATAAGAGCCAGCTATGTCCACAGAGTACTTCTGCCACATCTTGAGAGGTGCCACTTGGGTCACTCTTTCTTGTCTTGACAACAGAGTACAAAACCGAGTTCGAAATCTAGTGGGAGATGATCTCTTCTCTTCCCTACAACCCCTTTCTGCGCAAAAGAGATGTTGCTAGTCTCTCTTTATGTTCATGGTATGTGTTCGACAGAGCTCCATTCTCTGCTCCCCCCCCCCCACTCCGAAAGACATTCACAGCAAGAATTCACATAGCTACAACAACCGCAGCAATGAACTTTCCTTTCTTCCTTTCTGTACCAAAAACCAAACGGAATTTCCATGAAAAAAGTTTATTTCCTAGAACATCTCATCTGTTGAACAAAATACCACTGTTACATTTTCGATCGTCAAATGTTCGATACTCCTTATCGGAGATGTTACATTTCTGCTTACCTTCGAGTATCAGCTTTTTGCTCGTCCTGGATGGCTGGTGTCCACCATCATCACCATCGTCATGAACAAATTCACACAACGCCGTGGATGGGTTTTAGACGATTTATTTAAACACAAAACAGATGACACGTTTTTGTTTTGCTTGCACGAGAGAGAGAGAGAGGGGGGGGGATTAATTTACTCTGAGGAAGTCACTCAGGCCATGTGCGCCCCACTGCGGAGTGCTGCTCCGCTCTTGGTTGTCAGCAGCAGAAGAGAAAGAACAGCCGCGAACTGAAGTGACATCACTTCCAATTCCCTTGCTACTGCCACCCTCTCTAAAGGCGTCCTCTCACCATCTTTTGGGGTGTCCTCTCTATCTGCCCTTCACCACCATTATCTAACATACCTCTCTTTACATCCTTTCAAAATACCTACTAGAGAGGTATTTTTCTACGTCCCCTTTTTCAACACTCGTTCCATTCGATCTCTAAAAACAATACCGGGCAAAACAGCAAAGCCCCATTTAAAATTCCTATTTTCTTTTCTGATCATCCATCTAATTTTCGATAAGATATATCTATCATACAATTCGACACTCGTCTGCTTCTCAACATGGACTCCAGAAACGACCTCTTAACTCCCTACCCCGATGGTTCGTCCAATTCGTGTCGAGCCGGCTACATATGTTCCTTGTCTATCCCTTCCAAGGGGGCGCCACCCTTATCTCGGTCCGGCGACTCGCCTTTCACCATATTCTTCTAAGGAGCCCCATTCATTCCACATTGACCCCCCAGCGCACATGTTAATCCGTCTCAGTCCGAAAACAAGTTCAATTTTTACCAACCTGATTTCACAATCAATCATTCAGATCCGTTACGTAGTTGCAGTACTCTCTTAGGTCTCACTGACCCGCAACAGCGATGACCCCTCTGTCATCCTCATCCCATCAGCCTTTCTGTATGTGAAGGAAATCTCCATGGAGTCCTTCAAAGTCGGTAACCGCAACCATGACATAGTCCTCATACCAGCTGGACACAATATACCTCATTAGTTTTGTTGAGCTGCTCCATACTAGGGAACATCACACGAATTCTCCAATGTAATCCACCGTTAGAGTTTCCACAACCCCCCCCCCCTGACTCCACACAACTCCCCCGATTCCGAGAGAAAAAAACTCTGATGAAATCCTCTACCTATATAATAGTCAGATAAGCCTTAAGATGGAGTACTGCTGTCACATCTGGGGAAGTGCCACTCTGAGCACTCTTTCTCTCTCTCTTGCCGTGGCAGTACAAAATTGACTTCGCAATCTAGTGGCGTATTATGTTCTATACCCTAAGCCCCTTTTCTCACAGAAGAGATGTTGCAAGTCTTTCTTCACTCTATCGTTATTTTCATAGAAGGATCTCAACTGAGCTTCAATCTCTGGTTTCCCTTTGGAAAACATTCACAGCAAGAACTTGTTTTATTACCACAACTACTAATATAAATAGAATGATGTCTTTTCTCCTCTTTTTTCTTTAGTCTAATTTTTAAGTCTATCTTTCGTTTTACTTTTTCTTTTTAATTTAAGTATTCTTATTCTTTCGACTTTAAAAGTCACTACAATCAAAACAAAACGAAGTTTTTACTCATAATTTCTTCTGTCTTTCTCTCTTCTCTCTCCGTTTTCTCTTCCTCTCTCTGTTTATTTTCTTTGTCTTTTCCGTTTGACCCACTTGTTGTGTCGTTGTGGCAACTTCGGTTCAATCTCACCCGATTTCTTGTAGAAATAGCAGATCACTTAGCATCAAATCGCAAATGTTACATGCTGTTAGATGGCTATGGACCAGCCACCTTCGGATGTTTAGAACCTGTCATCACAAGAATTTAAAACTTGCCATTCCTTTCTTTCCTCCATGTGTCTAACATCAAACAGAATTTCCATGAACAGAGTTTCTTTCTAAGAACTTCTGATCAGTGGAACACACTACGATGGGACTGCACTATTTTCAGTCCTCTCATAATATAGTTCATCATTCAACTGGCAATCCATCCATCTCATTAACCTTTATGTTCGAGTTGATTTGGTCTTGATAAGCAGTTAATAAACAAAAAAAATAAATAAAAATTTTCCTTTTTTTTTAAATTTTCTGTTTCTGTAGATCTTCTTACGCAGACACCAATTGCTGCAAAGCAACTTTTGGCTGGTGGCGTGATTGCTGTCCCCACAGATACGGTCTACGGGATTACTGGTTCTGCGCAAAATGACGAGGCTGTTACGAGAATCTACAAGATCAAAGAAAGAAATCCATTGATGCCAATTGCAATCAGCATTTCAGATGTGATTGATGTCCAAAAGTGAGTCAAATTCTATTTTTTTCTGCTTTCTCTAAATGCGTAAAGATTAAAACAAAAACCGGGGTAAACAGATGGCAACGGCCAACGTATTTAATGTCAGCCCAGGCGAAGTGACTCGCAGTTCCCCCCCTTACATAACATTTACAAAAAATCACATTTATAAAATCGCACATGGAATTAAGAAGGAAAATAAACAAATAATTAAAAATAAAATTAAAAATAATAATGATACTAAAGAAAGAAAAAACAAATCAAACAATTAAAGCCTATTAATATTAAATTCATAAAAGAATACCTATATTGCAGAATATTCACTAAATAGCTTATCTTGTAGCATTACCTCCCTTACTGAACACAATTACAGACTACAGTAAGTAGAGGGGGTCAGACCCAGGTTATCTGCCCTTTCGAAATGGTACACGATGCTAGTACTGGTGATTATACAAAGCACAAAAAATTCACTCTCTTTTTCTCTTCCACGTTTTACAAATTTATCTCACTTCCTTGTCTTCTTTGGTCTGAAGAGGTGGACTCTCTGTGAAGAGTACAACCAAAAACATGTATGCACATATGTAACCAATAATGTTTGTATTAATAAAATTTATACTAAAGAACAGCTCTACTTGTTATTGAGCACTTTTTATTAACACTAGAGTTTCAACGGATTTATATCTACAGAAACTAATATAATATATGTACCAATATATATATATATATATATATATATATATATATATATATATATATATATATATATATATATACATATGTGATTTTATGAAGGCTTACCAAAGCATTCCTTTCAAGACACCAATGATCACCATTAAAGATATTTTTTCTTACAAATACTATTTATTCAAATTAAATGTTTTTTCCTACACGTGTTTCACTACCAAGCAGTTACTTGCTTGGCAGATCATCAGGGAAATTAAATGCAATATCGAGTAGGATATCTAAGCTGTCCAAGAATCAACAAATATTCGACAGCAGTAAGCAATTCTACAATGAAGCTTTAAACAGATCAGGATACAAGGAAAAAATTAATTACCTTGTGCCTCCTTCGGTTGGGAATGGGGGATTAAACGGGAGACCGATTGCCTCTCGATCAATGGTTTCATATAATAGGGCAATGGGCAAGGCTAGATATAGGAGACCTGGTGTATCCCACGGTAATGTAAACCAGGTAGGGTGGGAACCGGTTGATGATAATCGTGAAGTTGGATGTAACGAATTGAACTCACATGCTACCCAAACCGGGGGGGAAGGTAGGAAGAAAAATAGGAGAAGGACCACTACATGGTTCAACCCCCCCTATAGCCAGCATATTAAGACTAATATCCCAAAGATTTTTTATAGCATAGTGGAAAAAAACTTTCCAAGGGATAGCAGATTGGGGGGAATCATTAACAAAAATACTGTAAAACTGTCTTATTCAACCTGTAGAAATATAGCCACATCCATCATAGGATATAATAATTCTAAGATAACTAAAACAAGGGAAGCCATGTTCTCTTCTGGTGTTGATCCCAGTAACACCAGTTCAGTGTGAACCTCCATTATAAATAACCATAGTAGTAGAACATCCAGCAACGGCCCAGCACACAACTGTAACTGCAGAGCTTCTAACATCTGTCCACTGGGGGGGAACTGTAGAGTTTCAAGCATTGTCTACAAATGCGATGTGATAACAGAGAGTAGTAGGAAATCATATATCGGTTCAACCGGGGGTGAGTTCAAAGATAGATTCAGAAACCACATGAGTTCCTTCAGGGGAGGCCACAGGGAAGACATAGATAGGCCTAACACTTCTGTTGGCCGTTTTGTGAGAAACCTCATTGCTAGGCAAGACCCTTTCGAACTGAAATGGTCAATTTTGGGGAGGGCTAACAAATATAAACCGAACAAAAAGAAGAGATGCAACCTATGTGCATTGGAGTCGTACCACATCATGACATCTAGAGATAATTTACTGAACGCTAGGCAGGAAATACTACAATGCTGTCTGCATAGAAACCGTTACCTGTTATCAAGCCTAAAACCTGGATAGGAGGGGAATTGGGGGAAGTATAAACTTACAGCAGAGATAGGCAGGATGGACACTTCTTGAGGCAATCTGGGGCAATAATTAGTGTATAATAGGGAGGATGAGAATTAGTAACACGTACTTATGCTAAGATATGTCTTAATTCAATTATTAGCGGATACTCGAGACTTAGGTTGGGGGTGATAAGGTAGGAATATTCTATCGGAATAAGGCCCAGTGATAGTCAACTATAGTAAATACTTATCCAGCGGAATAGAGGGGGGAAATGGTGTTACATATAAAAAGATAGTGGAATAATAAATAATAAATCACAATTTATTCTCAGAAATAGATATATTATACGAAATGCATTGGGGATTTCAAGTAATTTTAAGTGAAAAATAAGAAATAGCAACCTGGATGCTATCACTATTTAATTAAATTAGGTTAAATTAAATTAGTTTTTAATTAGATTAAAATAAATAAAACAATTTGGTGGCAGGAATGGGGAAAAGTAATTAAGGAAAAAATAATTTTAAAAACATGCATGCCGACACGGACTTAATTTCTAAAAATAGAAACAATTGAATTTTATAAAAAAAGTATTTTGTACGGGATTTTAAATTAGTAATAATAAAGTCTCCTGTCATTTAACGTGTAAGAGTGATATTTTCCCGTAAAGTTGACAAAAAAATAAACCGGTCCTTTAAAAAAAAGTTTGTTTTTTTCAAAATAGAAAATAGATTTCTGATAACGATATTCCGTTGTAACATTTATTTATGGAATATAGAATAATATTCTCCACAGAGAGTTACAAACAGACACAGCCGTTAAGGAAATATTTTAAATGATTTAAAATAATAACTAGATTTTTGTAGAAGGCCTTTTTATAATAACAGTTTATTTTTGATATATGAATAATTTTTTTTTTAAACAAATTATGCGGGATAGGCTTTTTTCGCTTCGTTAAACAACAAAACGATAATAATTCGGCAGTTAATTAAATGAAGGATATTTTCCCAAAATGTAAAATGACGTCCCAGACACTAGATGATTAATTTCTATAAGGAATAGGTTTAATAATAAATATTTTTAGAAACAGTATTTTGAATAAATAGTTTCTATATTAAGATTTTTTCTTGATGGAAGGGAGTTTTCTGCGGGATTGACATTCAACTCGTCGTGTGTTTATTTCGAAGGGTAATAAATCAACAATTGAAATAAGACTCTTTGAACTCGGACGAACATTTGTGTTGACTTTTCTTTGTGAGAAGTTGGATTTAGAATTCCCATACTATCATTGGATTGGAATGGTAACTTGTGAGCGGTATCTTGAATGATTTAGTTCTTTTGTTTTTCTTGGGGGGGGGGGGGGATTTATTCATCATTGTACCGGCTAACGTGAAAGTGTATTATCGCACATTGTTCCGGTTTTGTGGTTTTATTGAATGTATTTGGGACCGATTACTTGCTTGTTGGCTTGGTGGAAGAAATAATGCACAAGCTACTTTTCTAAGACTTTTCTAGGACTTTCTTTTCTTATCGTTGTTCTTCCTTGCTTTTTAAGTTTGACTTTTATTTTTATTTTTATTTTTTTCCTCTTCTCTTCTTAAGTGACCTCAACTATTACAACGCCACATTGTGTTTTGTCGGCAGTTGAAACCAGTATTCCAGACATTTAATTTCCCTGATGATCTGCCAAGCAAGTAACTGCTTGGTAGTGAAACACGTGTAGGAAAAAACATTTAATTTGAATAAATAGTATTTGTAAGAAAAAATATCTTTAATGGTGATCATTGGTGTCTTGAAAGGAATGCTTTGGTAAGCCTTCATAAAATCACATATAAATGCTCTGTACTCTGTAATCGAGTATCATCGAGCTTGTTTTTTATTGGAACAACCCCGGTCTTCACTGAATGATCTATTTTATAAGTGAAAAATCTAAATATATATATATATATATATATATATATATATATATATATACAGAGCTTTACGGAGCCCTCCAAAAAGGAGCACGCTCCAGGAGCATGCTCCTTTTTGCTGGAGCAAAGGAGAGGAGGGCTCATTTTATATTCAGCGGGAGTGGAGCAGGAGCAACTCCATTTGGGACTAAAGAGCACTCCTTGCTCCAAAATTATTTGATTTTTTTTTAAACATAAGTTTTTTATTCAGCAATAAAAAGGAAAAGAAATGAAAGTCTCAGCTAAACTCTGAGTTATTTTTTAAAATTATATCTCTGGTAAATGTATACAAGATAGGGAGAGAGAGGGAGAGAGGAAGAAAGAACGAGAGAGTTACACATGAAAACAGAGCATTTGAACTTCTCAGATTTTCACATCGACATGTTACATTTTTGATGGGACAATTTGGCAACAAATGTCTTCAAATACAATTAAGACCAACAATCAGTTTCATCCAAAATTTGGGCGAATACCAAGCAAAATGAGCGAAAAAAAAACAGCGGCCCCTATTCTACAATTAAACCGATGTTTAAATTTAATTAAATTAAAGAAAATATCTTAAATTTTAATTTAAAAAAAGCAAATAATTAGACTTTCTGATTAATTTGTTGTTTTTTTAGAATCGAAAGTAGATTAGATATCTTTCTTTATCTTAAAAAATCTATTATCGAATATTAAAATTGTAAACAGTTTGTTTTTGTTAGAGATTTCAAATATAGACGTTTTCACCTTTTTTATTCAAATTTTTAATTTTAATAAATGTTTTTGCCCGACCTAGGAAAACTTGCTCCAGTTAATTTTTCGGGGGAGGAAAATTTGCCCCGATATTTTTTCAACTCCCAAGGTCTAGGCCAGATATTTTGTATGAAATTTTAAGACATTAAATGGATCTCTGAATTGTTTATTGACAATTTATTGATATTTTTTGGCCAACTTCTGAAAAATATTTTTTATTCAATCTTTAAAAAATAAACTTCATTGGGTTTTTCGCCCCAAATTGTATTATTGAAAAAGAATGGATAAATCGATTTGTTTTAAAGTACTTGCGCGTTTCTCTTTTATACAATATAGTTATGTTCGTAAAACAAACAAATATTAAACAACAGTACGACGATTAATGTTGCTGTGGCTATCTCTCCTCTCCCAGAGAAATGTTTTCTTTAAAAAGAAAATAATCACTAATAATGTTTAAAAGTAAAACTTTATTTACTTAAAACAAATCAAAATTCCCTTCCAAAATAAATAGAAAAAATATCGGGTCAAACTTTCCTTTCCTGAAAAAATAGGTTGTTAATGTAATGAAAATTAAAATTGTTTTAAAATACTTCAGGGATTTTTCTATTTCTATTTTATACCTCAGGAAACGAAAATTTACGTATAATCCGATGCTTCATCTGACATGTTCTCCTATAACCCTTAGCACATCTCAAAATATTAGCGAGATTGTGTCAAATATTATCTTACGGTCTTAAACTTAGTGACATCCCCACCCATATTGACGAGATCCTTTGACACCCACCCCTATCCTTCGACCACTCATTGGCAGAATAGAACGTTTATGAAAGAAAATACATTTTCATTATGGAGCGCTGAAAAAGAGCCGTTCCTTTTTTATAGGAGTTTGAGCTGGAGCGGCTCCTTTTTGAAAATGGAGAGCGTGAGAGGAGCCAGCTCCAATTTTGGGCATTGGAGCGGGAGCAGCTCCAAAAGTAGTGGAGCGCCTAAAAACATATATATATATATATATATATATATATATATATATATATATACCAATATATATATATATATATATATATAGTAATAAATATAAAAATTCCATACAGATTCTCGAGTTCAACAGAAGGATTCTTGAGTTTGAAAAGATACACCTGAAGAAGGGTGGAAGTTTACATCGGCCGAAACGTTGTGAAAATAACATCCAAGACGAGAACAGTACTTCGAATAATTCAAATAATACAAATTATCAATTCTCATTTCAAAAATTCTGAAACATGTTATTACTTACTTTCCCACTCATTTCTCGATGTTCAGTGAATTCCATAATGAAGCCGGCTGGGGGAGCAAAGCGCAGAACATCCTTGCTATTAAAATCATATTTTCCGATCAACTCATTATCAGAATCTGTTTTTATTTTTACACATATTTTTTCTGAACAATAAAACAAATATTTATTCTAATAATTTATCTGCCGAATTTCCTAAATCACAACCTGTCAAAATAACTCAGCCTTGAATTCTAGATGCAATCAAATCTCACCCCACACATTCCATTCGCTAACCTTATCTTGTGTAATCTACTTATTATCAACATTTGAATACTGTTACAATATATGTAAGAAACTGTACACATTGAAATCAAATTTCAGATGGGGTGTCTTGACTGTGCCAATTAATCTTTTATACGACTTGCTGCCTGGACCTGTGATGGTAGTCTTCCAACGAACACCCTTGCTAAACCCAAGATTGAACCCAAATACGAACTTAGTCGGGATCAGGATTCCGAATCACAAATTTATTCGACTGTTAGCACGAGCAGTAGGAGGACCTTTAGTCTTGACGAGCGCCAATGAGCATAACCAGGAAAGTACGTTATCCATTCAGGTAAATATCTTTTACTTTCTTCCATCTTACTGTCAACATTAACTTTATGTTTCGCAATTTTTTAGATGAAGATTGATAATTTGTATCATTCGGTCTACTGTTCTCATCTTTAACCCGTGGCCCAACAGATATAAGTGCTAAGTAATACTCAGTTCTAAGTGACAGTCTTCTGGAGGTTGAAGGTTCAATCCTCAGTACGGGCGATACTAAGAATACAATTACTTCTACCTGGTCATGGCTGACGGAAAGAGAGCAAGCTACCCCCCCCCCCCCGTGGATTAGATGAAGGGTTCCGTTCAGAATTCTGTACAGATTCCCGAGTTCGACAAAAAGATTCCCGAGTTCGACAAGACAAACCTGAAGAAGGTTGGAGGTTACAGGTTACATTGGATGTAACGTTGTGAGGATAACGTTCCAAGATGAGAAACGTCGTCCAAATAATTCAAATTATACAAATTAACCTCATTCTTGTAACGTAACTGGAATGAATCTTCGCCACGCAAACAGATTGTCCGTACACGTGTCGTCTGTTGTCTCTGATTCTCCATAGTAACAACAGTAGTAGTAGTAATAGTGGCAAAGGTATAGAGTTAACTTTCTTTTTCATCGTAGCAGCCGTTGTAATCGTTAGCATAAGCTTGTCCGTCTTCCTTCTCTCTCTTCTCTCATTCCGCACGTTTGTGCTGTGGGTTTTCATAATCCTTCTTAATGTGGCTTCATTAGGCTTCATTAACATTATTCGCTTTCATTTAGTCTTGAGATGCAATGGATACTCTCTGTAAGGTGCCTGCACGGGAAGTTAATCATGAAGCAAAAGTTGTGCAATCCCAACCACGCGTTTCTCCTGAATCAGCACTGCTTGATTCCAGTGGCAAAGAGAAGTCAAGGATGACGAGAAACAATGCCGGGATAAGCAGAGAGCCATACAGTACCTGGTATTCCCAAATGGTCACCCATATTAGTGCCTACCAGGCTGAACGTCGCTTAACTTCAGTGTGTTAACGTGATTATACCATATTCGCATCACACAGTATTAGCCTTCTCGTCACCCGTCACCCATACGGGAGAGGGAAAGAGACCTCTGAAAATATGTATTTTTCCTCCACAGAGAAAAACCCAAGAGAGAATGTCTCTATCTTTCTATCTGCCATATATCTGCTGTCTTACGTCACTGTTGCTGTTTTCTAAGCTCGCAGACACCATTCTATTACACTCAGTGTAGGATTCTTAACTGCCTCAGAAAAAAATTATTACTTTCTTATCTAACATAAAATTATGTTGGCGGATTTTCAAAGTCAGACCCAAATAGCATTTAAGTTGACAATTAAATCATTGCTTCTGACTAGACAATGTTCATTTGTTATTGTTGTACTGTGTTATTGGCAATATAATAACGTACTTCGCTACAATTTATTTTTAAAATTAGTTAGTCTGGCCCAGACAACTTATAATATGAAACATTAAAATAAATCACCTAAAATAAAAATCAGCAAGGGGGATGATTCATATTTTACACTGAAAAATATAATAGTAGTTTTCTAACCTACAACTATCAATTTTTAATTTGTATTTGTTTGCACATTCTTAAACTTAAGGTAGACAACTGCTATTATATTCTTCAATTAAAAATAAGTTATCTTCCTTGCTGATTTTTATTTTTAGGTGATTATTTAAAAACATTTCATATTAGCAGTCGTCTGGTCTGGCCTAAGTACTTTAAAAAATAAATTGTAGCTAAGTGTGTTATTATGTTGCCAATAACACATTATTCTAACCCGAACATAAATATTTTTAATACGAGACATTAATGGATCGTAAATTCTCCGATGAAGCAATCTGATTTCGTACTAAAAGAAAATAATTGCTTCCTTAAAGGATTTGTTTTATTGCATGTCCCTCCAAAGAACTTTCCAAAATTGCAGACAATTAAATCCAGTAATAATTCATTTCACAACTTATCTAACATATAAAGTTATCTTGTTGGATTTTGAACGTTAAACCCACATAGCATTTAAGCTGACAAATCAAACTTTGCTTCTTAGTAGCCAATTTTCATTTGTTATTGTTGTATCGTTTTATTGGCAACAATTTATTTTACAATTTTTGATGTTTTACCTGCAAAAAATATTCTGAGCAGAAATAATTCTATTTCCAAAGAAATTAAATCGAATTACAATTTATTTTCTTAACAACATGGACCCACAATAAAGAAAAGGAAATGGCTATTCAGAATGAAATATTGATATTTAATTCATAAGTCGAAAATCCGGCTGACTTAATTTTATATATTAGATAATTGTATTTCCAAAGAAATTAAAGCTAATTATAACTTTTTCCTTCTTAACAACATGAACTAACGATAAAGAAAAGGAAATGGCTATTCAGAATGAAATATTGATATTTTAGGAAGGAAGCTATTTAGGTCTGAAGTAAAAATTCTGACTAATTTAATTTTGTATTTTCGATTCATATTTTGTTTTTAACAGGAGTTTGAGAACCTGTGGCCCAAATTGGACCTGATTTGTGATGGTGGTATAATTAAAAGCAATGTTCGTTCACGCCAATGTTCGACTGTGATTGACCTCAGTGTTCCTGGAACGTTTAAGATTTTAAGAGACGGACGGTAAGTCGACCATGAGAGAGGGGAGAAGAGAGATCTTTTGAATTATTAAAGTTTTTATGTTTAGCCATTGTTCCTGGAATGAACAATGATCGTTATTAGATCTGACTTCCAAGAGAACAAGAAGTGCAGTGGAATTACAGGAATTAGATGTATATTTTGATGAAGAGACTATTGAGGTTGTTCAGAAGTATTGTTACCTTAGTGATACCATTGAAGTATTGTTACCTTAGTGATACCATTGAAGTATTGTTACCTTAGCGATACCATTGAAGTATTGTTACCTTAGCGATACCATTGAAGTATTGTTACCTTAGCGATACCATTGAAGTATTGTTACCTTAGCGATACCATTGAAGTATTGTTACCTTAGCGATACCATTGAAGTATTGTTACCTTAGCGATACCATTGAAGTATTGTTAGCGATACCATTGAAGTATTGTTAGCGATACCATTGAAGTATTGTTACCTTAGCGATACCATTGAAGTATTGTTACCTTAGTGATACCATTGAAGTATTGTTACCTTAGCGATACCATTGAAGTATTGTTACCTTAGTGATACCATTGAAGTATTGTTACCTTAGCGATACCATTGAAGTATTGTTACCTTAGCGATACCATTGAAGTATTGTTACCTTAGCGATACCATTAAAGTATTGTTACCTTAGTGATACCATTGAAGTATTGTTACCTTAGCGATACCATTGAAGTATTGTTACCTTAGCGATACCATTGAAGTATTGTTACCTTAGCGATACCATTGAAGTATTGTTACCTTAGTGATACCATTGAAGTATTGTTACCTTAGCGATACCATTGAAGTATTGTTACCTTAGCGATACCATTGAAGTATTGTTACCTTAGTGATACCATTGAAGTATTGTTACCTTAGCGATACCATTGAAGTATTGTTACCTTAGTGATACCATTGAAGTATTGTTACCTTAGCGATACCATTGAAGTATTGTTACCTTAGTGATACCATTGAAGTATTGTTACCTTAGTGATACCATTGAAGTATTGTTACCTTAGCGATACCATTGAAGTATTGTTACCTTAGCGATACCATTGAAGTATTGTTACCTTAGTGATACCATTGAAGTATTGTTACCTTAGCGATACCATTGAAGTATTGTTAGTGATACCATTGGAGCCCAGGGGGGAGCTGGTACTGGTGTGATAGCAGTAAGAGTCTATTAGGCATGTGTGCACAGTGTGATGATGTGTTGAAGTGAAACCTGGCCAATTGAGTATATGTGTTGCATGGGGAGAAATGATATGAAAATGATCCAATGGACAAGCTCAGATCTGATGACCTCGGAGGAAGATTAAATCTGGAAAGTATAGAGAGATGTGTGCAGAACAGGAGACTTCGTTGGTATGATCACATTTAAAAGAAGGGGTGAGAGCGCTTTGGTTAGTAGATGTAAGAGTTGAGCTGGCAGGGGAAGGCCAGGGAAAACATGGGGAGAAGTGATAAGGATGGATTTGAGATAAAGGGGTATAAATAAAGACCTTGCAGAGATAGGTAAGTTTGGAAATCAATTTCTAAAAGCCATCCAACACATGCCAGCATGTAAAACAGACATTAAACTGATGATGATGATAATGATCTCAGATTCTAAATTCCGTTTTCTAAATTTGTTTTAGGAGAAAAACTTTCAGTACTAAACCTTGTGTTAAATATTCAGTTTGGTCCAAAATGAAAGGAACAAACATTACAGCTTTATAAAAAAAAAGTATTTCTTTATTAGCTCTATTTGTACTCCTACGATGTGAACATGCGTAGTGATGGATGTTCAGCAATAGTGCATAAATTCATGTAAGGAACTGGCAAAATTGTGATGAGACACATGTCTGGTTCTAGATTTGACCACCCAGAAAATTGGTTAGCCTCTTTGAAAAAAAATACTGGCTTTCTAAAAAGGAGGATCGATACTGAGAAAGTAAACTATTTGAGATTCCCCAGAATTTATGCCAACTTCAGATAATGGAGCTCCCCGGTGCATCCATTGAAGACATCTGCTTAAACTAAAAGAACAAAAAATACAGCTTTATAAAAATAAGTATTTCTTTATTAGCTCTATTTGAACTCCTAGTAAATACTTTTGCATATCTTTAACAACTTTGTCAACAAATGTCTTCAATGAATTCATCTTAAAAAATATCCGTCCATGCTTATCTTTTTTTATATAACGACTCGACAGTTAAAGGTTTTATTCAAGCATCATAATTCTGTTTCGGAATCCGAAATTACCTAATTCACACCAATGCACCTAAAATTCACTTCAGGTTCACACACACACACACACTCTCTCTCTCTCTCTCTCTCTCTCTCTCTCTCTCTCTATATATATATATATATATATATATATATATATATATATATATATATATATGAGAGAGAGAGAAATGTGATACTTAGAAGGCAATACAATGCAGAGGTGTGACGAATAGACACAAGTTGGAGCAAATAAGACATATAATGGTGGAACAAATTAAATAGTTTCACCCTTAATACAATGTATACATACACATATATATATATTTTTTTTTTCACAAACACACATATATCTGTTTATCTACACAATGTTACAATGTTATTTAATACCTATATCAAGATGGTCTGGTGGAAACTCCGTATGATATAATATTTCGGGAACTCTTCCCTTCTTCAGAACCGTGCTCAACTCAAGGTGCATCTTTTCAAACTTGAGAATCTTTATGCCTGTCGTTCCCAGCTATTATCGCCTGTGGGTCATTCTGTCCTTGCGTCTGTGCCACCGAACATGCAACCTTAACAGTGCACCTAACTAACTTGTACTTGTATCGGCTATCACCCAGGTCAGGTTTAGCCGGTTTCCTCTCAAGCAAGTACGATTGTAACCCACTTTTGCCGATCCTGGGCTAAGTCAGTCAATTGGCTAGTCAATCTCCATTTCATAGTCGAAGACAGACTATTTGAGTCGTCGCCATTCAGATCTTCTACTGGCCACCAGCATGTTTGCACATACCAAGTAGAGAAAGTGGTAGAAGGACATCGTAGATGAGCTCTCCCTCCGGGTGTTGATCTGCATGCCTTAAAGTCCAACCCTTTCTAAATGTGGTAGACCGGTGGCAACATGGTAGTGCCAAAGCTATGCCATCAGGGACTTTGGTTCTTGGTAGGACCACCCAAGGCAGATTGATCTCGCATTCAATGGTATTAAGACCACAACCTAACTAATGGGGAAAATCTAGTAAGTGACTGTTCGAATAACCGGTGACCTTGTGTGGTTCTGTCTGTCCCTGCGTCTGTGGAGAATCTATGGCAAACAGGAGGTTTGCTAGGGTAATACTTGGGACATTTTCCTAAATCCCAAAGACCCTTCCTCCTGAATAGTGGACCTAAGATCTACTTCAGGTGCCCAGTTACAGGTGCATAGAATTAGCATTTACATTTTTTGATTAATGAAATTAATATTTGGGAATTTTTAAAGATGAGAACGGATAATTTTGACGACTATTCTCATCTAGGTTTTAATTTTCACAACGTTTTAACCGATATAGCTTCCGACCTTCTTCAGGTGCATTTTTTTGAACTTTGGAATCTTTGTTATTCACCTGAGGACCCGTGGCACAACGGTTAAAGGTGTTGATTATGTAGCAGTCATGAACATTGACATTTCTTTCCTCTTGCAGAGAGCAGCCCAAGCAAGGTTGTTTGGTTACAAGATGACCAATCAGATTCCTGGGCATAGTAATTTCGACCGGACCTTTGAAGGACTATATCCAGACCCTTAGAGATTTGCAGAGCAGGCAGAGAGCTTCCAGGCACCCATATAGAAAGACGTCCTCATTCATGCGCCTTAATTATCTTTCTATTCCTTTCTTCACTTTTTTAACTTTCGGAAACCTACACCCAACAGTGTAGATCACATAAATTCATATAACATTTGTTGTTTACAGAAAACCTTGTTTTCCTTTCATGTGACGACTTTTTTGTTAGAGATGATTATAGGAGATGGTCTTACAGTTAATGTGAAGATTATTCTGTAGAATTAACAATCAGTTCAAAGTGACAGTCTTCTGGAGGTTGAAGGTTCAATTCTTACTAGAGGCGATAACTAAGAATAACATAAGCAACATTTCTTTAAATATCCCCAATGGTCCTTATTAACTTGCCTCCCCACAAGGGCAGAGTTAGACATAAGGTCAGCTTTTAACATGAGAAAAATCCAGCTCCATAAAAAGGGGCATTCTGGATTGAGATGAAAAGATTTAAATTGTCTCAGTCTAAAAGGATTTCTCCGTCACCTACCGAGAGCAGAAAAGATGAAATATCAGAACAGATACTAGACTTTGCTCCTTGCAATGGTTTTAATTGAATTTGGTGTACAAAATAGGGGAATCGTTTTATACATTTCATATAAAATAACCGTTTTAAAGCTGATAATAATTAAAAATAAATAAAACAGTAATAAAAGAGGTATTATTCGGACTACTATCTTCATCTTGGTTGTTATTTTCACAACGTTTCGGACGATGTAACTTCCAATCTTCTTCTGCTGCATTGTTTTGAAGTGGGGAATCCTTTTGTCGAATTCGGAAACCCATATGAAATTTCGAACTGAACCCTTTATTTAATCCATGGGGGTAGATTGTTCTCGTTCCATCAGCCATGCCCAAGTAAAAATGTTAATAACTTTATAATCAACTCAAATAATACAAATCCATTCTTGTCTATAAAATTTTGCTTCATTTGTAAGAACGAAAGATCTCATTTGGAACATTAATTCATTGTAAAATGAACCCTTACAGAGGCTTGGTCTTCGCATTGACTGTAAGACAAACTTCTATATTTTTTAACAACATGCAAGTCAAATGAAAGGAAAACAAATCCCTTTTATAAACAACAACGATATGTATTTATTTAAGTGACCTGCACCGTTGGGTGTAGGTTGCCGAAAGTTTAAACAGTGAAGAAAGAAATAGAAGAGTGACAAAGTCGGTTGGCTGCCAAAATAAGTCTTCTGGGAGCAATATATCTTCAAGTGAAGATAGCTTTGCTCGGCATCTAGGCGATGGAGGCAGGAGAAAGGACGTCTTTCTTCATTGATGCCTGGAAGATCTCTGTTACTGCTTTCTAATTTCCTAAGAGTTTGGAAGTTGTACTTCAAAGCTTCAGTCGAAATTAATACACTCTGAAGGCTGATTGGTCGTCGTATGACCAAATCAACTCGCAGGGGCTGATCTCTGCAAGAAGATAGAGATGTTAATGTGTATGACTTCTACACCCGGACTTACCGACCACGAAGACTTCCAACAGTAATCTAAAAATAGATGAGCCCTTTAACTCCACAATGTGAATTAGTTTTAAATTTCTGCATGTCGGTACAGTCGGGGAAACAGGGAGTAGGTGGGGAGTTCCAAAGGTCAGTAGCACAAGGAAAGAAGCTATTGGAGTAGAAGGTTACAGGTTTTCTCGTGCAGCGTTTTTTATATCCCCATTCCATGATGCGTTTAACAATGGCGTTTATTCTGTATCTTGTACAGCGTAACCCTAACCTGACGTATGTCTGAACAGGACTCACAAAAATAGGTCAAGGACGTGTGCGCACACTGTGCATGACTGGCAGGCCTTTTTTTTTAAACCTCATTTTTCCATTAGTGGTGGGGATCTTCTATAAAATATTTGACAGGATTGTAATTTAGTAAATAATTGGATTACTTTCAGACACATTGCCACGATAATTTGGGTCAGGGTGGTGGGAAGATGGCGTCGTCCATCCCGTCTAGTGACGTCCTTTTTTATGGTCGTCCAAAGTGTTTCCTCTGTTGGACAGAAGTTCGATTTTTAAAAATTTATTGTTTCAAACGGGCTGTAAAACAACAAAAACAGAAAAAGCTTCCTAATCATAACATCGCAAAACAATAAAAGTCTTCCCGTTGGAATAAAAATTAACAATAAAAAAATAAATTATTAGATTTAAAAAGTTATAAAATAGAGTTCAAAAGACCCAGGTTTGCATTGAGTTGGTCTTAAAACGATGCCGAAATCGTCTACTTTTATCTTTTTATTGTTTTTTTAGGAGTTTAGGCTGACGACGCTCCAGTATATTTATATCTGTGTTCAATATACAAGCATGTACTAATGAGAGCAAAGTAACAAGTCGAAGACAATATATGATTCAATAAAACGTTTATTGTATGCAGAACCGACTATGAAATAGTGTTCATTAAAATGTATACTAAGTGGGTGTTGGTGGAATAATGTATATGTGTATGTGTGCATACGTATGTGTGTACATAGAGAGAAAAGTTTATGTACTGAATGGTATGTGTGTGCACACGTTGAAACAAAGTGTCCATTGGGAATGTTTATAGTAGGAAGTCTGAGTATTGTGCACGTATGCATGTGAGTGGAGAAAAGTTCTTACATACCAGGAATGTGTCCTTGTGTGTGTATGAAACGCACACATGTTGAAGTGTTTATCAAAACAACGCTTAGACCGAGGTCTGGGGTGTATCAGTGTCGCGAAAGAAGAGAATGAATTTTTCCCGTGCAGCGTTTTTTATATCCCCAGATCATACACTGTCTGGCTTTCCAAAGAACAGATAACTCGGGACTGAAAACATCTTCTGGTGTGAGGCTGTGTAATTGTGTTTGAGAAATGCTACAGTTTTATGTGCGAGAGGAGAAACTGTTTCAACTTCCGCGTTAACCAATTTCTCTCTGTATTTTATTTACATCCTTTGTAGGAGGTTAGACACAAGGTCAGGTGAAATTTTGAAAAGCCACCATACTAGGAGAAGTGCACTTCGGGCCACAAAAAATTTTGAAAAGCCATCACACTAAAAGCGCACTCCAGCCCACAAAAAATGCCTGAGTAGCCCTGTCGGCATTCTCCGGTAAGACGCCTCATAACTAACCCCTTCTCAAAGAGACAAGGTAAAGCCTGGAAAGGTGCACCTTCTGAAACTGAAGAGAACCATACCTCAGTCCGACAGCAACAAAGTCACTGTCGGACTGACTGTCGAGGACGTATCCTCAACTGGTATGAACAACCCTACTCAAGCTGCGTCAGGTATTACAACAACAAAAATAAACTACGAGTTTAAAAAACCTGTGATAGAATAAAGTTCAAAACAACCGTGTTTGCGTAGAGGTTGTCGTAAACCTACTTTGTCTTTTTATTTGTTTTAGGTGTAGGAGGACGAACTATTTCAAGTTCCAAAAGCTATTAACCAGAAAAATACAAGAAACAGACCCACTTTACTTTGTATATTAAATATATCTATATATCTATATATAAACCAAAGTTGTCTGTATGTGTGTATGTATGTATGTATGTCACAGCATCACAGTTAAACGGTTGATCTAAGAACGAAACTAACAACAGATTTGGAATCAGCACCTTCGAACTGATGTCCTTATCGATGTCAGAAGTTCTTGAAATTATTCAAAATTAAAACTACGTAAAAATAACATTAGAAACAAATGTTCTGACAATTTAGTGTTCTTTTTCAGCCGACTGAAAACCTACTTTTCACGTAAAATCATTAACGTTTACTTTAAAGAGAAAACATTTATCCTTTCTTTTATTAAAAATGGATCAAAATATTTGATAAATGTTGATTAATATATTTTCACTTCCACAAGAATTTTTTATTTCATATTTATGTTTATTTATTTTAGACAATCGAACTATTTTAGATCTCTCAAGAGGTAAAATATTCCTACGCCAAACTCATTTAAGTAGATTACAAAGACAAAATATTTTTGTTATATCGGTGGCCTTGTTTGCTTTCATTTCCAATATTTTATGCCATCGTGGGTTCGAATCTCACACTAGACAATTGTTTGTTTTGTTTCTTTTTGTTTTGTTTCTTTGCTGTAGTGTACCAGAGAACTGTTATGAACGTGATACTTTGAAACCAATGTTACAAATGTGTAAATCAGCCACGAATGTTAGTAATGTGTAAGGTTGGAAACCCCCGTACAACGCATCTCCTATCATTTATGTTTTAATTGGGCCCACGGATCACATGTTAGACTCGCTGTTAGTGAAAACGACTTTTATTTTTTTAAATTTTTTTTTCATTAAAACGATGAAAGGAAGAAAAGCAAGTGTTAGGTATCGAGGGTCGTGTTCCCCCGATTATAATTAACAAAGGCGATATTATGCAAACATAACAAGTGTTTATTAATTCAAAATGACCAACTAAAAGTTCTGCTACACTCAAGGGGAGTTTTTGATAGAGGGGCTGGTTTTGTTAGGACCGAGAATGGTTGATCAGTCAGGAGTTAAAAAAATTGGCAAATACAAAAGTTCAAATTAGGATGAATTAAAAATATGTCATTTGTTTTTTGTTTTTTTCATAGGGCACATACTCTTTTATAGAGTTTTTTTCGTGTGATAGCTGACACGCTGAGTGAAAGATATTATCACAGAATGTTTTTTATTCTGATGTGTCTTTCTCGGATATTTTTTTTTTAGGGTGGAGTTGTCTGCTGCATTAAGGATATTATCACAGGATTTTAGATCCTTAAGTTCGTCTTTTGCGATAGCTTTTTTATGTGTGGCGAGTTATATGTACTCTCGTAAACTTTGTCGGACTGGGTTTTTCCTTGTGATGTCCGATAGACAGCAGTAAGATCCTCGCTGTATTTTTCTCAGCTGATCAATTTTGAATTCCACTTTTCCTTGCAGGGATATATTGTCTCGATTTGAAGTGCTGGGTGGGCATCAAATCTTGACACAACTTCACTTGTCCGCTCCTAAAATCTGACTGTCTTTTTTTCTCTTCTTGCCCGGGGTTTTCCCACTATTTCTCTAGGGCCTTTCCTGCCTAGCAACAGGTTTTCCTCCAATCTGATTGGTTGCCCTACTCCCCCCCCTGCAAACTGCCTGGGCTGATCTCCCAGCTCTTGCTTTAGCTGTCTAGACTACATCCGGTAATGTGTGATCGCTTCTCGGCGAATTACACCTTAGTTTTGTTTATTGTTGGGGGACATGTGCCAACAAGTCCCCATCTCATGTTTTATGGGGCAAAATATGTGGATATAACACAGCCCCCCTTCCCCTCGATTTTGGACACTGAACGCATAGGTTAACATTTCCTGTCCGCTGGGTATGCTTTCGATGATGGGTTTGGCATTAAAAAGTCCCTAAAACGAGATGGGAGCTGACCTGCTTGGATGAATGTGTCCTTCTGGTGAACCATGGGTGTTTCAGGTAGTTGATCCCTGTTAATGGTCTGGTTATCTGTTTGCTAGGCTGGCTTTTGTCGATAAACGAATGCTATATTCTGTAGTTCCATTCTAGCAGGTCACTTGTGGCTAAATGACGAGAACAGAACGGAACATCCTATCTAGAAGCGATCAAGACTGGAACTGATTTGAATCGTATTTTTGGCGCCAAGCCTCATTGACACATATTTGATTTTTTAGTCTACGCTAAGTTAAGGCATGAGTGCGTGAAGCCAAACCAAAACTCAATGTAACGCATGATACTGCACGTACATATAAACTAAAAAGGTCCTTTATGCAACTGCTACAGACCTATTTGCATGAAAAGATTTTAATATTTAATATTTAAAAGAGGTTTTAAACCAATTTACTTTACCATAAATAGTCATAGAGTAAGTACGTAATCGGAGTCAAAGCGAGTAAGGCCTGAAAATGCAGAAACTCTTTTAAATCTTAGATAGTAATTTTTAACGCAAATAGATCACAAATGAATAGGTAAAGCAAAATAAACTGTTTTTGACAAATTTCCCAACAATATTTCCTTAAAAATAATTTATGTTTGTGTTAGTAATGATTACCAGTAGATCTCCTCTTTATATAAATAATATTTTGTGATCATTTCACGTGTGTATGTGTGTGTTTATTGCCTCTACGTGACTTGCACATTATTTTTTTATTATTATTTTACTTTGTTTCTCACATTTAGAAAAAAATTATTTTAATCTAAATTAATTTAAAAATGTGAAACCCATGAATCCCGGGCAACGCCGGGCAACAACAGCTAGTATGTATTATAATTGTACTTTTTTTCTTTCTTTCTTGTAGTACCTCTGAGGGAACTATCAGCATCTTGAAAGACAGATACAATCTTAAAGAAATCAGCTAGCAACACATGAATAATTACCCCCACACACCGTTCCTCCCGCGTATACAATTTTTTCTAATGAGGAAACAAAGATGTAAAATTATTGGTTACACAATCAGAGGTCGGGAGACAGCAATCCTTTCAGAAAGCACGAGTTGACTTTTGACAAACTGAATAGAAAATCTGATTATTTAGTTAAAAAAAAGTTATTAGTAAAAAAAAAAAATATTTATTTAATTTTTAAAAAAAATTTATTTAAAATTTAAAAGTTGCTTTTTTATTTTTTTCATTGTTTTATCAATTTATCTTTTTGGTTATTTTTTTTAATGTATTATTTTTATTCATTTACTTTTATTTTTTTTATTAATTTAAATTTTTCATTTAAAATTTAAAAAAATTTTTTTTTCTTTTAATCAATTTTTTTCTCTTCTTTTTAATTATTTGCTGCTGTCTGGTTTTGTATGACTGCGCTGAGAGTCGCATCTTTTTGCAGTCAGAAATTATTGCAGTAGCCTACGAAGAGTTGTGTTTTTAACAATAGCCCTACAACGAAAACGCTGAAAAAACAAATATACAACAAATAAAAGTTACCGTAGCCGATAAAAGTTGATTTCAAAGTTACCTGTGACATTTATTAATGATTATAATCTGTTAAAAGTGCTGTTTTTTATAAATCGATATTTTTATCACACACAGACTGGAAAGTAAAATGGCCGCCGCTTCTTCACATTTTCGCAGTCTCGTGTTTTTTTTTTACTCGGACTCATATTCAAAGCGCAATTTCATTTTTCAGCCAAGCAAAAGAAAAAAACAAAACTACATTTTAAGCAAAAGAAATAAAATCATTTTCTTTATGTACACGTCATTATGCTTTTATTTACATATTATTTTCATTCGTCACACCGTAATGTTTTTTTTCCTGTTGTTTCTGTAAAAAATTCCATACGCTAACCCTAAATCTAAACCGAACCCCAATTTTTCATATTTCAGTCAAACAAAAGAACAAAACCAAAAAAAAAAAACGCCGCTTTGATTATGAGTCCCGGTAATAAAAAAAAACACACCACGTGACAACGAAACGTGAAGCAAACAAAGCTGTTGACGCCATTTTCTTTTGTGAACAGAAATTTTTTTTTTCATGTCTAATAAAAAGCCATTTATCCTACTTAAACATACAAACAAATGGAATAGATAACTAATCTCCAGTCTCGACATACGTCGCATTTATTTGTTGCATATTCATTTTTTTGACCACGTTCTACAACTTTTACTTAACCCGACTTGCGAGTTGTAGAGCTATTGTAAAACATTCCCGTAAATATTATGTCTTCCTTAATAATTTAAAACAAAAAAGGCACTTCTGCAGTCTTTATGAAGCAGCTGCCGATTAAGAAATCGAAATTGAAGAGTTCCGTTTTTTTTTCTCCAAGTACCATTCATTCAGAATTCACCGGAAGTTGAATTTACCGGGAGTTGAAGTAGAATTTAGTTTTTAGAAAATGGACTTAAATGAGTTGAATCTTCGCGACATTGGTAATTTAATGAACCAGACGCAAAAAACAATAGATTTTTTACAGGCACATCGCCTGATTTGTTGCAGTCGTACATGCCCGTCATGTCAAAGACAGATGCAGATGGCAAGCCACAATGGAAGTGATGGATTTATTTGGAAATCAGTCCCTTACAGAAATGCCGAAACACTAATACCCATATTAAAGCAGTATGTGCGTCCCGGAACAACAGTAATCTCAGACTGTTGGCGTGCATACGACCAACTCGCTTCGGAAGGATTTGTTAGGATCGAGGGTCGCGTTCCCCCGATTATAAACGTGCAAAGTTGAATCAAGCAATGTTGCATGCAAAGACAGAGTAATAATTAAAAAACAAAATGAAGTAGTTCAAATAACGTTTATTGAACGTGTGTGTACGTGGAATGGTGAAGTGTGTGATGTATGCATGTGTGTCGATGGAAAAACAGTTCTTGAAAAGGTATAAGAAGAAATGAATCCGGCGTAGGAAAAGTCTTTGAAAGCCGTACACAAAGAAAATGAGTTGAGAACTCTTACCGTTGTTTGACCACGTGTGTTGGTAGTTGTTATGCCGATGCCATTTGAAGAGAAAAGCGTTAGACGAAGCGCTAGTGTATTAGCGTCGTTCTGTCGACCAGAGAAGAGTGAAACGGAACGCTAGTGTCAGCGTCTGTCTGCCGAGGCTGGTCGGTGAAGGAGAGATGGATTTTCCGTTTGCAACGGTTTTTATAGTCAGAAGGGCAGATAACTCTGGTGTCGCTTTACAGTGCCACCTGTCGGTGAAAAAGCGACACCTACCGGCAAACCGGTGTAGTTATGTTTTGAAAGGAGGAGGTAACTGCTACAGATTTCACCATTTGCGTGTAAATCACAGATATAATTTTGTGGATCCATCCACAGGTGCCACAACTAATCATGTGGAAAACATGTGGCAAAAGGCCAAAATGCGTAACAAAATAGAATGTGGCACCCACACGCAAATGGTGGAGTCTTACTTAATGGAATTTATGTGGCGGCAGAAGTTTTCTGCTAACCCCATGGAAGCCATTATAAATCAAATTGCAGAACTTTATCCTGTTCAATAAAAGAAAAAGGACAAAAAAATACAGTCCCCCCCCAATGAAAACTTTTCATTTAGATAAAAAAAATCCCACCAAGCAAAACTTTTCAACTACAATATATTTAAAAAAATAAAATCAAAATCAATGTTGACCTAAAAATTCATTCCCCCCCCCCCCAAATCAAAACTTTACATTTTTATTTATAAAATTTTTAATTCATATAATAAAAAAAAGAAATTGTTAATTGTTTCTTGTTACCCAAAAACAAATCAGTCTTGCATTTTTTTTTAAAGTTGTAAATAAGTCACTTCCGGTTGAATTACTTCCCTTTATTTTCAGTAGAAGGACAGAAAATCTGCTGCTTCATAAAGACTGCAGAAGTGCCACAAAAAAACAATTTGTGAAAACTTATTGTTTTCTCAAATGTTTTGAAAACAATAAAATAAAAAACAAATTAATTATTTTTAAAATGGATTCGATATTCTGTTAATTATTTATTAATTACGAAATAAAAGTAATAACCTGATTTTTATTTTACTAACCTCCTCCCTCTATCTCTCGTTACAAAACTAGTTTCGATTGTACTTCGTAATATTTGATAATTACTGCGGATATCCGTCATTAAACTTCACTGCTGTGTATATCATTTACCTCTTCTCCACGAGGCTAGAAACAATGATGAAAGTGTGGAACGAACTGGATTCGAACCCGGCACACCCAGGCCCTCAGTCGGCGTCGTGAACCACTTAGCCCTGTTGAGTATTTCATTGATGAATGTGTGGATTATTAGTTATTTCCCTTGAACCATTTGGGATCAAGAGTTATCTCTCTTGACTGAGTGTCATCATCGACGAATGTGTAGTTTGCCAGCCAAAATGGCGGACAACTCTGACGTCAATCTAGCGTCTGCTCTATTCAACCGGTGCCTCGAAAAAGTGGTCCCTCGTTTACATGAAACAACTTACAATAAGAAAATATTTCCTTTTTACAAATTTATTGGGAAAATAAAATCAACAAAACTTTTAACCACCATTTTTCCGAAAGATAACCAACATTTATGTACAATTTAACGAAAATTTTTGCAGTGAAAATGAAGTGTGCAAATTTGCTCTAATGAAATTGTACCAATCAACCATAGCATGGTTTGATACGGCCGTCTGCTTGCCCACGTTCTCCTGAGACTCCTCTATAGACCACCAATATATAATCTCAATCAAAACGCTGCAATCACAAATAAAAATAATTACATAAAAATACATTAAATATTTAGGTGATAAAAATCGTACACATTTCTATACAAGCGTCTTTGTCCAGTGGTGAAGATGCTGTACTATAGACATCAATATCGAAGGTTCGATCCTTGTCTAAGTTAGAAATGCTGATGACGGCTGTGAGCAACACGTTTCCATGGATTACTTTTATATAGGTATAAAATTTATAAAGAAATATGTATATATTAACGATAAATACGTCCTATAGAGTTAAGGGCGACTAATAATGCAATTTTCTGCATCTTAATCACTTAATAGTAAGCAAAAAAACGGGAGCCAGAAAAACGTGTCCATGGATTACTTTTATGTACGTAATAAAATTAAAATATAAACATATATATATAAAATATATATGTATATATAATAATATATGATATATGAATAAAATGACATATAATGTATGTTATATATATTATACAATATAGATATTGTATAATATATATAATAATATTATATATAGACATTATATAATATATATACATTATGTAATATATATATATATATTATATATATAAATATGTGTAATATATATATACATTATATGTGTAATATATACACATTATATAATATATATATATACACATTATATAATATATATATATATATACACATTATATAATATATATATACACATTATATAATATATATATATATATTATGTGATATATATGTATAATATATATTATATAATATATATATACACATTATATGATATATATATACATTATATGATATATATACGCATTATATGATATATATATATACATTATATAATATATATATATCTATATCTATGATATATTATATAATATGTATCATATATTTTATATATTATATATATCATATATTGTATATTATATAATATACTATTATATATTATATATATATCATTATGTATATATCATATATTATATATACATATGATATATAATATATACACATTATATAATATATATATACATTATATAATATATATATATAATATATATACACTATATAATATATATATATGATATATATACATTATATAATATATATATATATGATATATATACATTATATAATATATATATATGATATATATACATTATATAATATATATATATGATATATATACATTATATAATATATATATGATATATATACATTATATAATATATATATATATGATATATATACATTATATAATATATCACATAAGATATATATATATTATATATATAACATAATACATATATAATATATATAATACATTATATATATTATATAATATTATATATCATATGTTATATAATGTATATATGTATATATATATATATATCATATAATAGCCTATATATATATCATATAATGTATATATATATCATATAATGTATATATATCATATAATATTCTATATATATCATATATTATATAATGTATATATTTCATATAATATTCTATATATATCATATATTATATAATGTACATATATATCATATAATATATATATATATTATATAATATATATCATATATTATGTAATGTATATATATCAGAATATTCTATATATATCATAATATATATCATATATTGTATAATGTATATATATATATATTATAATATTCTATATATATCATAATATAGATCATATATTATATAATGTATATATATATATTATAATATTCTATATATATCATAATATAGATCATATATTATATAATGTATATATATATATTATAATATTCTATATATATCATAATATAGATCATATATTATATAATGTATATATATATATCATATAACATTCTATATATATCATATAATATATATCATATATTCTATAATGTATATCTATATATATCATAATATTCTATAATGTATATCTATATATATCATAATATTCTATATATATCCTATAATATATATCATATATAATATAATGTGTATATATATATATATCATATAATATTCTATATATATTATATATTACATATATATAATATATTATATATATTATATAATATTACATATATATAATGTATTATATATATTATATAATATTACATATATATATATTATATATATATAATAGTATATAATATTACATACATATAATATATTATAGAACATCATACCCATATATAATATATTAGTATATATAAATTATATAATATATATATACATATTTTTATATAATATATATAATATATACATTATATGATATTATATATATACAATATTTTATATGATATACATATACAATATTTTATATAATATATATATACAATATTTTATATAATATATTATATAATACATATATATATTTTATATAATATATTATATAATACATATATATATATATAATATTTTATATAATATATATATATACAATATTTTATATTATATATTATATAATACATATATATATATAATATTTTATATAATATATATATAATATTTTATATTATATATTATATAATATATATATATAAAATATTTGATATAATCTATTATACAATATATTATATAATATATATTATATTATATATGATATATCATATATATAATATATTATATAACATATAATATATTATATTACATATACAATATATTATATAACATATATTATATAACATATAAAATATATTATATAACATATACAATATATATATTATATTATATAATATGTATATAATACATACTATATAATATCTTATATATATTATATTATATATAATATATGTATCATAATATATATTATATAATATATTATATGTATAATATATTATATGTATTATATATGTAAAATATATTATATGTATAATATATGTATAATACATTATATGATATATTATATAATATATTATATATTATATATAGTATATATTATGATATATAGTATAGATTGTATAATACATATGATATAATATTATATATATATTATATATATAATATATAGTATATAATATATATTGTATGATACATATATAATTCATATTATATAATATTCGATACATGTTATATTTTATATTATATAATATAAGCAACATTGTTTGTAATATATATTATATCATATAATACATATCTGATACACATCATGTAATACATATCTGATACACATTATATAATATCTGATACGCATTATATTATATATATATCTGATACATATTATTTAATATATAATATCTGATACACATTATATAATATATAATATATAATATTATACATATATGACATGTATTATATATTATATACTATAGTACATAAATTATATAATATATTATATAATATGATATATATTATATAAAATATTATATAATATATATATATCATATATAGTATATAAAATATGATATATATATCATATCATATATAGTATATAAAATATGATATAATATATATATCATATCATATATAGTATATAAAATATGATATAATATATACCATATCATATATAGTATATAAAATATGATATAATATATATCATGTCTTATACAGTATATAAAACATGATATAATATATATCATGTCTTATATAGTATATAAAATTTTATATAATATATATCATGTCTTATATAGTATATAAAATATGATATAATATATATCATGTCTTATACAGTATATAAAATATGATATAATATATATCATGTCTTATACAGTATATAAAATATGATATAATATATATCATGTCTTATACAGCATATAAAATATGATATGATATATATCATGTCTCATATAGTATATAAAATATATAATATATATCATGTCTTATATAGTATATAAAATATTATATAATATATATCATATCTTATATAGTATATAAAATATTATATAATATATATCATATCTTATATAGTATATGAAATATTATATAATATGTATTATATAAAACATCATACAATATATATATATATATATATATATAATACAATACCCTAAGTAAGAACCCTATCTTTGGAATGATAATAGCGGAAGTAAGAGACTGATCAGGATGAGGAAGAACAGCACCAGAAGAATTGTCAGCAAAAAAGATGATATTCCTTATTTACCATTAAAAAGTGTTGGAAGAGAAGCAGCACCAGAATAGAGAGTGGTATCATCAGCATAGATTTTAATTTTCTGAAAAATATTCTTTGGAAGATCATTTATTTAAAGAAACAGTGTCTGGCCTAGAATAGAGCCCTGAGGAATATCAGCATTTATAGGAAAAGAGAATGAAGAGACACCGTCCAAAGTTACTCGCAAGCTTCGATCAGAAAGAAAAAACCTAATAATTTCAAGAACCTCACCATCAATATCATAACCCTGAAGTTTGTGTAGGAGACCAGAATGACACACTCTGTCAAACGCCTTCGAAATATCAAGCGCAATGGCTTTTCCCACTCCTTAATTATCCATAAACCGACAGATCCACTCAGTTACAGCAGTTGAACGAAAACCACAAAAGCCATACTGAACATCACTAAAGAGGCCCAGACTTTCTAGAAAATAAACAAGCTTGCCGTTTACCAACATTTCAAAAACTTTGCTAATAACAGAGAGGAGACTAACCAGACGATAGTTAGTTTGCCCACATCGATCACCATAATTTTTAAGATAGGGACAACAGAGGACTCCTTCCAACAAGAAGGGAAACAGGACTTAAACGAACAGAGATTGAATAATTTAGAGAGGATAGAAGAATGTTCAGGAGCACAACACTTGAGAACAACAACAGGAATTGAATCAGGGCCGGAAGCTTTAGACTGGTCAAGATCAGAAAGAAACCTAGCAACCATCTTTGGAATGATAATAACAGAATCAAGAGACTGATCAGTTTTCAAAGGAAAATCAGGAAAAACAGCCCCAAAATCATCAAGAGAAGAATTGTCAGCAAAAAGATGAGCAAAGAAATCAGCCGTATCCTTAGAAGATGAAATAATCTGAAGACCATTAAAAAGAGGAGGAATAGCAGACTTGCTACTATTAATAACACTATTGTAGATTCTACAAAAATTACGAGACCCAACCCTTTTAGATGAGATAGAGTCACAAATCCTTTAAGAATTGCTAGACTTAGCCTCAGAGATTGCTCTTTTGCTAGCTCTTCTGTAGGATTGTCTAGAATTCTCAGAACAATCCTGACGATACTGATTAAAGTAATGGTTACGATGGGCAATGACAGAAGCACAAACAGATGAAAACCATGGAGGAGAATGAGGTTTGGTTTGAAACTTACGATGAGGAATGAAGATGTCAATTCCAACAAGCTAGTCAGTAACCTTCCTAGCAGCATTGTTCGGAGACATACCAAATATAGAACACCATGGAACATCACATAGGAAGCTGCAAAAGCCCAACCCAATCAGCCCTACTGTAGTTGAACGTCTTCCTATAGAAGGGACGATCAATAGAAGACTTCACCGAAAAATTAACCTGAACATCAACAACCGCATGATCAGAAGAACCCAATGGAGGAGAAGAATAAATATAACTTGAGTCAGAAACAGAAGTGAGAAAAAAATCAAGTAAGGATGGTTGATGAATATCATTATCAGGAAAACGTGTGGGGAAGGTGACAATTTGGGACAAGTCATGAGACAGAGAAAAGTTAAGACAGATTTCACCAGCTAGATCTGTGCGGTTAGAGTTAGGGAGCCAGTCAGAATGATGAGCATTGAAGTCACCAAAAACAAAGATGGAGCTTGACGGATGAATTTGCAATTCATCATCAATACTGCTGGATATAGCATCAACAGAGCAGTCATTGTCAGAAGGGGGGGGGGGAACGGTACAAAAAGAACAAATAGGAAGTGGAGTGCAGCAAAGACAACCTCAGACAGATACAAAAAAAAACACCCATGAGATTCAAGGCTAGGGACACGTGCAATGGGGAGATGCTTGCGAATAAAAAGAGCGAGACCAAGCAAATGTGTGGAAGAGTCTAAGCGGATAAGAGGCAAATAACCATCCACATGTAGATTATTGCTATTAATAGAAGCATCCAGATTAGTCTCACAAAGAGCAAGGATATGAGATTTTCCAAGAGAAAGGTGAACATCAGAAACGTTTGATCTGAGACTGATGTTACTATAAGAAATAGTAAGGTGTTTGTTGTGTTGATTTGTAGAAGGCATAATAATAAAAAGGGAGAGAAAGATAGAATCACTTCAAGACAAACAGAGCCTGAAAGAGACCCAACCATCAGCATTCAATCACATGGACTCCAAACAGGCTAGCTAAAAATAAAAAAAGCCATTTAAGAGTCCAATAGTGATGGAAGGGGTTACTTGGCTGTCTGACAAAAAAGTTTACCCCTAAACTGGTTTAAGTGGCTAACCAGAAACCAGTGTTTTTATCGTGAGACCATCCCGCTGAAACAAAGGCTAAAGATGGTCTTCTCCCCAAGAGGTAAGACATCACCATGTCATTTTAAGAGTCTCGGCATCAAGAGTGACCAGGAACTATGCAAGACAGGATGGCATAAAGTATTTACATACCCACACATATGTATAACTTTCTTTTTTTTTTAGTGTACCTTATATTATACTTGCATATATTTAACAGTAATAAATAAATACATTATATATATATACACACATACATATATATATATATATACACACACATATAAGAGAGAGAGAGAGAATCAATCAAGCCAAATAAAAAGAATAAGGAATTATGCCTTTAACAATTTGGAAGGAGGGGGGGGGGATTTCAATCAAATAGCGATTTAAGCGGAAATCAGCCTTTTCTGGATTTAAAATAAGTGGAATTCCGATAAAAAACAGAGAACTCATATCCTGCATGGTGGGAGTTGAAGTGACGAAATTCATTCAATATTTAGGCAAAAGATTACTACAGAGCTCGAGCCATGTCAAAGTGAGTTATGAAATAGGGGAGGAGGGTTATGTACAGGGATGATCATCTCAAGATTAATGGCCATAATGCGTCCAGTGAAAGTTGGCTTTCAATCTACGCACAACCTGAACCAAGATGAGAATCGTAGTCCGAATAATCCGAATCATTAATCCTCATCTCAAAAATTCTGAAAATTTTTTTTTTTTTATTTCTTGTTGCAACAAATGAACATTTTTGAAGAAAAATGTTGACTTTTTTTGCTGATTTCGTAAGCAGGACATAGACATTAACAAAACTATGAGTCGTCCCTTCTCCGATAGACGTAACGGAAACTAAACATTAAACAGGAAATGACATTATTTTAGTTACAATTTTACCGGCCCGGTATTGCCCTCGATCCATTACATTCAAATTTGTTTTGGAAATATTTCTAAAATTACGTCTTTTTTGTTATGTTTAGTATCTAAGGTAAAATAGCAAATAAGGAAAGCTAATTCTAACTAAAAGAATAAGAGTTATTTCCCTTAGATGATTCTTCATTTTTGGTGTTTATTTAAGCATGTATCCACATTAGAAAGCTGCAAATATAATTCCCGAAAAGTTTGTTTTTCTAACCAATTAATGCACCAATTATTTTACTTTAATTTATTACCAAAAATCTTTTGCAAATGCAATATTATATTTGAGTAAAATTACTTTCAAACACTTTATAGTATAGTTAGAGTCTTCATTTAGACTATATAAAATTGTGGGTAGCTTATAAGACTACTAATTTGCATTTATGTATCTGATTCCTGATGCGATCCTCTACCTATATAAGAGTGAGATATATCATGTGATGGTGTACTATTGCCACATCTGCGGAGGTGCCGCTCAAAACACTCTTTTTTACCTTACCTCATCAGTGCTCCAATTTATTTGCTTTAGCTTATTACCAAAAATCCTTTTGCAAATACAATATTATAGTTGAGCCAAATTATTTTCAAAGATTTCCTTGACTTCATAGGATAGTGAAAGAATTCATTTATTCTATATATAAAAATGTGGGTTGGTTATAAGAACTACTTACCCAAAGATTTTTGATTGAATAATAGATGAAACTGATTGTATGCTTCCATTCTAGATTTTCACAGTATGCTGAAAACTGAGACATCAGTGTTGTCAATATACATTAGACAGTAGATGTAATATTTGAAAGACACTACAAGCTTTATGACTAACTATAGATATCTCTGAAAAATACAGATGTATGAAATATGGTTAATTATCCCTCTGGTACTAAAAATAGGACCATGGGCACTAATGGGTTCATTAAAAAATAACAGCTGTTTCTTCATAGACACACAATCAGAAAATTAATAATTACAAAGTCTGAATCTTATAAACAAATGTAGCATCAGATTTACAGAATAAAAACACCTTACTAGTGCATATTCTCACCAACAGAAGGCGCTCATGAGTTAAGGATAGACGAGTGAGAGAAAAAAAAAGAAAGAGAAATCTGAAAGTGAATAAAACAAGAATGAACACGAAACAGAGTCATCACGTCAGCAGAGATGCATTTATTTAGGAATAGATCATAACTAATGGTAACATGGACACTTATAGGGGGGGGAAGGGGGAAAAGAGGGAAGGAAAAAAAAAGGGAAGGGGGGGAAAAAAAGGGGAAAATTTAAAAAAGGAGTAAATGGCCATTTTGTCACCTCAGTATTAGTTTCATCAACAGTTTATTATCCACATTCAAGTCCGACATGACAACAGCAGTTTCACTCCAATAGACCCAAATTGTTGCCAGTCGATAACGAAAACACGTTACGCAGTGGATCTATTTTTCTCTTTTTTTTATACAAATGTAACAACAGTCTTAGAATGTCGGCCTCACATATCAACTTTGGAGGGATGTTCCGAGTAATATGCAAACATGAAAGGGATGTATGCATATGTATATAGTTATATACATACTTACAGATATCTCACATGATCGAATGTGAGTGTGTGTGTGTGTCAGCGTGTGTGAAATGGGATGGGTAAAGACATTGGTTTTTGTGAGGATTGTTTTTTGTTTTTTTCTTGGTGGGAAGCAGGATTTTATTTTTGTTGTTAATCTCAAGACTTGCACTGATGTATAAAAGAAAATAAGGCGGTAAAAAGACAAGGATGAGAAAATAAGTTAAAATAGAAGAAAATACCATTTTGTTGGGAGCTAATGATCACACATCTGCCAATGCTAGATTTAATATATGTGTGTGTGTGTGTGTGTATTTTCAAAAATTATTATAATACTTATATTTATAATTATTGTTTCAAGGCTATACAGAGGAATAATATCCAAGGATATCAAAGAAAGTTCTAATATGATGGATGCACAATATTGCAAATAGAACATTAAAGTTAGGAAATATATAAAGAGTATAGTTCATATGTTCAACTTTTAATAATATGTATATATATATATATATGTATATATATATATATAATTATGGAAATAATATTCCAACATGATTAAAAACCAAAATTATTTATATATTCAATGTTTCGGCTTTATTTCAAGATTTTCTCACGATAATCGATTTGAAGAAATCAATATTGTACTTATGTTATTTCTTTAAATCAATCGTCTTGAAATAAAGACGAAACGTTAATGAACATAAATAATTTCATTTTTCCTTTTCCATATATATATATATATATATATATATATATATGTAAAATTAAAATGAAACATAATTTTGTTAGATTTTCATCCTTGAAATATTTCTCACATGAATGATACATTTTATCATCAAGTTTCCATGTATGCTTCTTTCATTAGAGGAAATAAAAACAACAATAAAATTAATTGCAGAAAACTAATTCACTGTTGTTGTTTATTAGTCCCTCTCCGGTATTATTTTTTTTTTTTTTTTAAAGCATGGTTTAATAATTTCAGAGGAAAAAATAAAATAGAAATACTGGACAGAGATTAATAAACAAGGCAGTGAATTACAGTTTTTTGTAATTAATTTGTTTTTATTGCCTATAATAATATCACATATATATATAATTTTCGTCTGAGTGTTTCTTTTTCTCTCTCTCTCTCTCTATATATATATATATAATGTTGGTCGGATTTTAAAAGTTGGACCTAAATAGGATTTAAGCTAACAAATCAATTTTTCTAGCCAATTTTCACTTGTTATTTTTGTACCATGTTATTGGCAATAAACTAAAAAACTTTGTCACAATTTATTTTAAAAAAAAGGCAATCTTTTTTGGTAATTTGCTAATATAGAGAGATTTTTAAATAAACACCTAAAAATAAAAATCAGCTATGGGGAATAACTCTTATTCTTTCAGTTAGAGTTAATGCTCCTTATTTGCTTTTTTAACCTTATATACTGAGCCTAACAGAAACGGTGTGGTTATAGACAATAGGCATATTTACAAAAATTTGAACATCTTTGAACCCAGGCAATGTCGAGTTGGTAGAGCTATCTCTCATATTCATATATAAATATACGAGAGAGAGAGAAGCACTCAGATGTTTGAAAAAAAAGAATTTCTTTTAATCGCTCTAATTAGCCTTAATTTATAATTAACTGAACAAGTCATCAATTTCTCTCTCAGTTATCTATTTCTCTCGACACTCTCACTATGTTGATTCAAGCACTAATATTTCTTAATGTCTGAACATTCACAGAAATAGGGATTCTCTTTTCTCAGCATAATCATCTAATTTACATAAGTGTGCTTTTTTACACACCACAAACACATATGTAAATTAGATGGAATAATGAGTTTCTTTACTTCTTATTTTTAGTTATGCAAGAAGAATATCTTAAAAGATATGTCACAGTTTACGAGTTTTCGAATGAAATCAAAGTAGAATAAACAGTTGTTGTGGTACGACTAGCGGGTACGTCTAGTATATTTGAAACATTGAAAATGGCTTTAAATTATCTCCCTTGAAAATCCACTTTACGTTAAACAAAAACTATTCAATACATTTTCGTTATCTTTTTGTTTAGTTAGTTTTTAATAGACATAAAACTATTATTTATGCAGAGAAAAAATGATGAGACAATAGTAAAAATGAATAACGCAGTCAAGTTTTTAATGAAAAACAGGCTTTGAAAAAATGTATAGCAAATGAAATGTACAATGACTACTGTTTAAGGATCCCGTGGTGCAACGGATAAAAATGTTAAGCAGTTCTAAGTGACAGTCTTCTGGAGGTTGAAGGTTCAATCCTCAGTGTGGGCGATACTAAGAATACAATTACGAATTACTTAAAGACTTCTACCCGGTTATTGATGATGGAATGAGCGCAAGCTACCAAGTGGATTAAATAAAGGGTTCCGTTTATCGTGGGTGGCAACCTGTGATGTTTACGGACGGTATCCTGATGACTGAGTAAACAGTGTTCTGCTTGCTTAAATGGTCACGTGATTTGCAATATTCCACTTTGACCCTTGGGCGAGATGGGAGGTCAGAGAGGCCCAATCAAATTAAGCAGTCAGTCACAAAATGCCTTAGCAAAAATAAAATGTTAATCCATTCCCTCTGTAAATTTTAAACACTTGATGGCGGTACCAAAGAAATGAGGGCGTTTGATCACTGCTTCATATTACTAAATATTAGTTTTTGCGTACTAAATCTGAAATTACTAGCGACTCAACTGTACTTGTTGCGAGTATACTGATTATGTATTTCCGTCTCAACCAAAGCGATTGGAATGCCCCGTGGTTATATTCTCAACAGAAGATGGACTCCGCAGTGGGTAGTGAAGCACAGAAACAGTGAATAATTCTATTTTTCTTAATGGAAAAGTAAAACGGCAGGTGAAGAATAACCTAGAGATGGTGTCTCAATAAAAATACTGGTCCCCATCACCTCACTGGGTTGCCTTCATTTAATTATGTATTCCAAAATAATAATGTGACAAAGGGACCCATCCCCTCAATCTAAGCACGTAGGATTAAAAAATAAAGAGAGAGCCCCTTTCATTATCGATTTGTTTTATTATCGATTTGTATCTTAAATCAAAAAGAAATGTCAATAAAATATGTTTACATTTGACCATAATGTTATACGCCCAAAACTATTTGTTATACGCAGCCAGCCTAATATATAAAAGTAAAGTCAGTTTATTTATCGCTCATTTGTAATCGATAGCTTTCTGTCGACAAAATCAATATTTCATTCCAGTCTGTCAGTTTTTCTTTTAGACCGTTGCAGCATGTTAAGAAGAATAAAATGTAATTCGATTTACTCCTTCCAGAAATTACTTTGTTAGGGGTCAGAATTATTTTCAAATGGCTGGCATCTAAAAAAACAAGGGACATAACTCTGTATTTGTCCATACAGACTTACATCCTTTTGATTGAAACGAATAAAATATTTTGGATTAAAAAAAAAAAAATTTTTTTTAAATATAGTATATAAAATTGATTGAAAATAAATATACTTACGGGACAACAGCTCGTGATACAATAAATTTTAAAACGAATAACAGAGTAGAGTTAAAGGCGGTTTTAAAATATCTTATGCAAATTAGATGCCGTAATCACTTTTTCAGAATGACATTTAAACAATATCAATATTTCTTTAAAAAACTAACAACCGCACCCCCACTCCCTCTCCCAAACAAACAAAAGAACTATTTTAGGTCACTTGCTGATTATTATTTTTAGGCGATCATTTAAAAATGTCTGGGCTAGATTCAGTAATTTAAAAAAATTAATTGCAGCTAAGTATGTTATATGGTACAACAATAACAAATGAAAAGTGGCTATTCAGAAGCAAGGTTTGATTTGTCAGCTTGAATGCTATTTGGGTACAACTTTGAAAATCCGACAATATAACTTTATATGTTAGATAGGGATGAGCAATGAAAGTGAAAGTAATTTGTTTATTAGCCAAAAAATGAATACACCTGATTGAAAAAAAAACAAGAATCCACCAAAAATCATAGAATTATCCAATCTTAATGATATTTCCAGTATTTTTACATCAATAAATGAATATTAATAAATCAATATTTATTGAATATTTATTTTATTTAAAAAAAAAATAAAGTAAAATAAAAAAAACTTTTAGATTTTATTTTTTAGATCACTTAAATTACATTATTCTTCATTTCAAGGACGAAATATGTCTTGTTATACCCATAGTTGAAACTCGGTGACCACCTTTTACATAGAGATCAAAAACTCTGAAAAAAAATTTTTAAAGGCAGCTCTCGGTAGAAAATGATACTAAAAAATCGGAAATTAAAACGTAAAAATGTCTTGAAAGCTTTAAATACTAGCTGCCTTTAATTTTTTTTTGCACTTTCAGGGTGTTATCGCTTTGTAAAAGTAGTCATAGAGTTTTGACTATGGGTATAATAAGTATTTTATCAAGGAAAAGCAAATGGGATATAGATTTCTTTTAATCTTATAAAGGGGTCTTAAAGTACTTTGATTTAAATGTCTTAACTTTTGAACAGTCAGTGAGAAAGTTTCTATTAAAATGGGTGAGGCGTGATTAGGTTGGTGCGATTGTTTTTTTTAATCTTTCCCCTATCTATTATATTTCCTTATTCTTTTGTAATGCGATCTCTGATGTGAAACCATCTTTTGAATAAAGCCGTTTTCACATAAAAAGTTTGTCTTGTTATCTTTTATGCCATATTAGCTCTACACATCCAGCGCTGCCCAGGAATCATTAATGTCATTTTAGTTTACATTTTTAAATCTTAAAAAATAATGTGTAAGTCATGAATAGATAAAAACTCATTTTGGAATTTTGAGTTAAAATAGAAATTATTTCCCTTAAATTTTTAGAGTGTTATTTTTTAGGTCATTATTTAAAATTATCTCCATTGTAATAATCTTCCTTACCGAAATAATTATTTTTGGAAAAGTGAATTACATTTTATTTAGTGTAAAGAACATGCTGCAGTATAAGAAGGAAGAAATCGATTTATCAGAATAAAATATCGATTTATAAGATGTAATACTATTTAGGTCAGCATGGAAATTCCGACAGACTTAAATTTATATATTAGGGTTCCCCAAAAAGTGTTACATCATTGGCCAATTATTTTAGCAATTGTTGAAATAACCTCAACCTTTTCACAGATCAGGATTTTATATGTTAGGTTTTATTTGTGTTCTGTTTTAGGTTGAGCCATGACGTTCACTCCCAAATAGAAGCCATTTTGTGCCTTGGCATATGTTCGTCACACACAGTCACCCCAAAATTGTACAGTGTGTCTTCAATGCAAAATATAAAGAGAAAGGCTGCTTATGCAGGGCAAAAAGATCTTGTAGACAATCATCAACATTCACTGCATTGGCCGTTCACTCCTAATATGCTGGCACAGTTATCCAAGACTGTGCAGCATGCCTGCAAGGCACACGTCCCCGTGCACTTTATTTTTATGGAGATATGTGATATGTGCACCCACCTCTTGTCCTGCAAGCTTTGATGAACTCAAGCAGAGAGTCACTTCTGCGGCGGATAATGTTACCAGAGACACGTTACAGCGTGTTTGGCAAGATCTTAACTACCAACTTGACGTGTGCCGTGTCACAGCACTACACATATTGGACACTTATGAAATCAGTCCAGAATAAATTTATGATTTTTCAACACCTAAACTTAAATTTCATTAAGCTAAACTTGACAGCGTTCATGATAATTGCTTTGAAAACAGCTCCATTTTTAGGGACACTGTGTGTGTGTGTGTAAAATATATATATATATATATATATATATATATATATATAGGTGTGTGAAAATATGTTTTATCATATACTTTCTATTCTTTATGTATACCAACCTCCTCTTCAAAGTGAAAGCTCGATGATTGTCAACATGTAACAATAGAGCATATAAATAAACAACACTTTGCTACATTCCAAAGTCCAAGATTTTATTCACCTTACGAATCATTTTTTTCAAAACAAAAAGGTTTTGTTTTAAAAAATGAATAAAAAGCTTGATCTTTGGAATGTAGCAAAATGTTATATATATATATATATATATATATATACATATATATATATATTAGTAATCCAGGTAAGAGATAAGGGGAATAACTGATTCTTTTAGTAAGAGTTGTTCTCTTTGGTTGATTTTTCTTTTAAAAGGTGATTAGTTAAGAATGTTTTATCACACTGCCGGACCAGATCAAGTATTTTTTTAAAAATAAACTGTAACAAAGTATGTTAATCAAAATTTGATTTGTCAGCTCAAATGCTATTTAGGTCTAACTTTTAAAATCTGGTCAACATTATTTTATAATAATAGCAATAATATTACTAGTATATCTAATGTAAGTGTTTGAACATCCAATTGTGACAATTTCTTGTTGACGTATGCTATCCCCCTCACCTCCAAAGGAGGAGGTAATGTCTGGGACTATGATTTCATGACAACAGAATAGATACTACATTACCCCTCCCCCCATCAAGGAAGAAGTAATCCCTGGCAGGATGCTGATCATGACCACATAACAGATACTATATTACCCCCCCCCCCCATCGAATTGTACCTTGAAAGGTAGTACAAAAGTAATAGAGTTCAGCTTCAGACAGACAGATACCAAATCTCCATTAGTAATAGATAGAAAGAGAGGTGATTTTTTTTTTTTATTCTTTTGTTTAGATTACATTAAAAAAAATAGCAAAGAAAGGACGAACCTATCTACTGCAAAGATAGAACCCAGGGAAAAAGAAAGAAAAGTTTTGAATCATTTAAAAAATGACCGGATTCAATTGTATGACCTGAGATCTGTTGGCGGATGTCAGTTTATTGGTTTGAGGTGTGTGAGAACGAATATAACAGGAAACCAAGTTCTGGTACCTTTATAAAATGAACCTGCCCTCTAAAACTCCGCTCCCTTTTCTATTTAAAAAAGAGATAAAAACTAAATTCAAAATTTACATTTTTCTTTTCTGGTGGAAGGAAAGTCCAAGAGCATAAAGACCAAGTTTTAAAACGAAAACTATTTTTGACGGAGGAAGAAAAGAGTATCGCCTCTTCCTCGTCATCTTCGGAACCAAAATATCACAAGACCAAGTTCATTTAGAAGAATATGAATAACTTTAAAAATCATCTTTTCTCAATTTGTAAAGTTGGGCCGTTCATCACATTGACATTAATATTAAAACTCTAAATTTATATACAAAAAAAAAGAACTTCAGCTTTTTAATATACTGAGCATGTCCACATGATCAGGCAAATAATTTGCATATTGATTTGCAAAATAACTTCTCATTAATACACTATTTGTTATTTTCTAATTCACTGACCGTTTTCATCTTATTATTACACATATGTTTTTGATCGTGAATAAAAATATTAGCATTTTTAGTGAAAAAGAGTCTTTTGGAGCCTTTTCAGGTCAATTTACTTCTGGGGGTTGCGACCCAGTTCGACATTGTATATTATAAACAAAGTGTCTACCCTTTAACAAAACACACAAACTGTGGCTAAACAAGTCAGTAAGTATCCCTCGCCTCTCCCTTCACATTAATTAAATTTCACCATGATGCATTTTAATTCATTCATACATAAATCAACCATTTTATTCTTTTATTAAATTGCAAATTAGAAACAGTCCCCATCCCAAACACATCGCGGCCGAGCAAAAATGTCAAAATTTATTTTATTACAAAATTAAATTCCACCATAATGCATTTCGGTTCATTTGTACACCAATCAGTCATTTACCCTGTCCCCACAAAAATACACACACATCATGTAGCCAAGCAAACAAGTCCTAACATTTCACAAATAATTTTTAATCATTGATAAAGATTTAAGATTTTGAATGAAAAGTCTTTTTCGATCAATTTACTTCTGGGAGTTGTTATTTTTGGTTTCCTCAATTTTCTCGGGCAATGCCAAGAGATGCGTCCCGCTTATTCACTTTCAATTGATTTTACGTCAAAGGAAAGACAAATTTTGCCCTTTGACAAATAACACTTTTTCAAATTTAATGCTATTATATCGGCAATAACACAGTACAACAATAACAAATGAAAATTGGCTAGTCGGGAGCAAAGTTTAATCGGTCAGCTTAAATGCTGTTTGGGTCTGACTTTGAAAATCCAACAAGATAACTTTATATGTTAGAAAATGCTTAAAACAAATGCAAATAAACTTGGTAACATTTTACAGGGATAAAAGTAAAATAGTTTACTGAAAAACAAAATTAAATCCGACTTCCTAATCAGCTTTTTAAAAATTTGACTTTCAACTCCTGCAAAAACTTCACATCTCAGGTGTGAGTAGACACTCTAAAACAATAGACTCCCACTTCATCATCATATTCAGTTGAACATCGGTTTTACATGCATGCTGGCATGTGTTATACACCTTTTAGAAATTGACTTCCTATCTCTGGCTAAGTGTTTATTTCTTTCTCTCAAATCACTATCACTATCTACACGTTTTCCTTAGCCTTACCCTGCCTACTGACTCTGCAACCCCAACTATTCTATATTTCACCCACGCACTCTCTCATTCGTTCATTGTGACCAAACCAACAAAGTCTACTGTTCTGCACACGATACAATAGCTGCATTAAAATTATAACTAAATAGCTGTTAACTATTTTAAAATATTCTAACTAGAATCACTTAAAACAACAGCCAGTCAACTATTGGGATGTGGGCCATAAAGGGAATGTCATCTCCTTCCCTCCCAAATAGTATAGATGGCTTCACACCCACCAAACTTTGACCTCCACCAAGATTGTTAATAAAAAGGAAGGGCTTAGAAGATCTAACAATCTCCACACCACTGCGTATTCCAAACTAAATCTTATACAAGATATCTTATTAAAAAAAAAAAAAAAAAAAAAAAAATGGATACTCCCCCCCCCCCCCCGAATCGTTAATAGAATTCACAATCCTTTCTGCAATCCAAGCACTTCAGTCTATTCCTGACTTGTCCAAGTTTCAGTCATGAAAATCAACAATCTTTGTTTTATCACCGTTCAATGACATGAGGGGACACTTTGGTGATCGTCTCATCAGTATTAGGTGTGATCCTGAATCTACTTCACACACACTGGAACTTAACTCCCCAAATTTTTATCTCAACGATAATGTCTATCAAAATAATTCCCAGACTATTTGTGCACTGCAGAGTTTCATCACAGCCAAAATCAGGGCAGCGACACAAGAGGGTTGGCTTTTCATTGAACGGCAATAAAAAAAAAAATAGACTGTTGGACATTCATCACTGAAACTTGGTGGACAAGTTCATGATGGTATTTTTGGGGGGAAGGGGATCACTCTCTCTCTCTGTCATATAGCAATATTTTTCTATCCATATAGTAGATGGAAAATACAAAGGATTTGTATATTTTAATAAAGATGTTCAGAACTAACAACTGTAGAGACACCAATGAAAATTTATTGAACCTGGCATATTTCGCCAACAGATATTAAAAAAAAAAGAAAAAAGTACTAGTGTCAGCGGTTTGGTTGTTGTCTGATTTCTTTTGTGTTTCGAAATTTTTTAGATGTGGATTGATAATTTGAATTATTTGGATTACTATTCTCATCTTGATTGTTATTTTCACATTTTGATTGATGCAACCTCTGACTTTCCTCAGGCGCATTTTTACGAACTTGAGAATCTTATGTAGCACTCGGGAACCTATACGGAATTTCGAACTGAACCCTTCATTTAATTCACGGAGATAGATTGTTCTCGTCCTGTCAGCCATGTTAATTATGTTATTCTTAGTTATTATTGCCTGTAGTAACGATTGAACCTTCAACCTCCGGAAAACTATCACTTCGAATCGATTGTTAATCAACTCCTTTATTCGTTATACCATGGGTTCATGTGGACAATTCTAGAATTAATTTTGGTTGTGTAGTAATACTATATATAAGAACAAGATTAGGTTTAAGGTTCCGAAAAGGGTTCAGTTCCAGAATTGTCCAGGTTCCAAAGTTTGAAAAGGTGCACCTGAAGAAGGTCAAAGATCACATTAACCGAAACGTGAAAACAACCACCAAGATGACAATAGTAATCTGAAAATCCAAATTAAATTAAAAGTTGTAATCTGTTTTTCAGAAGATTTCTTTATTCGATTTAAAAACAAACGAATTCTAAGTCAAATGTTCTCCAAATAAAAGAAATGTTACAACAAAATAATGCGTAAGTCCTGTTGTACGAACATAATCTGGTTGGAGATGCTGGTGGTTGTCTGCATAATACTCAAGAATTACTTAATAGGACCTGCCCAGAAGAGAACCCGTCGGCAATAATAAAAGAAAGGGACATATTAAATAAACTGAAGTTGTAACAATAATGCAAGATTTCTAATAAGAGACGGGCAACGAAAGTGAAAGTAATTTTTTTTCTTTTTTTTTTTTTTAACAAAAAATGAATACCCCGAAAAAATAAAATAATTTAAAAAACCCACCAAAAATCAGAGAATTATTCTATCTTGATGAAATTTTCAACATTTATCTAAAAGAGTCATCTTGTGAGATTTTAAAAGTTGGACCTAAATAGTATTTAAACTGACATAAAACTTTGATTCTGAATAGCGAATTTTAATTTTTTTAATTATTATTATTATTATTGTTGTATCATCTTATTTGCACTATAATATAGTATTTCATTGCAGTTTAAAAAAAACTTTTGTAGTCCCTCCCGGACAACTGGTAATATAGAAAAAAAAATTTCAATAATGACCAAAAAATTTTAAACAGCAAAGGGTATAACTCATTTTTTGAAGAATACAAAAAGAGTTGTCTCCCTTAAAACTAAAATTTTATTTCTTTTTCTGTATAAGTTTAAAACGTGCAAACAAATAAAAATTAAAAACTGAAATAACTTCACTGAATCCCGGGCAACGCCAGATAGGTACAGCCAGTTAATAAATGAATGTTAATATAAAGTATTTATTTTATAAAAAAACCCCTAAAAACTAAAAATAAAAAGTTTAAATTCCTTTACACCCTCATTTCAAGGATGAAACATATGTGTTATAGCTATAGTCAAAATTCGCTGACAACCTTTACAAAGAGATAACACCCCTAAGGTGGGAATGTAAAAGAAAAAAGTTTTAAAAAGTAGCTGATATTTAAAACTCTCAAGACATTTTTTATGACATTTAAATTTCCGATTTTTTTAGTAACATTTTCTACCGAGAGCCGTCTTTAAAACAAAAAAAAATTTTTTTTTCATTCGCAACTTCAGGTTTTAAAAGCTGTCAGAGTTTCGACTATGGGTAGAAGACATATTTCGTTCTTGAAATGAAGGGGGTGCGGTAATGTAATTTAAGTGATCGAAAAAAATAAATAAAAGAAAATAGTTTGTTTTTTTTTAAACCTATAAGTATTCATTTTTTTAGTTACAAAACAAATTACTGTCACTTTCCTTGCTTGTCCTTAGATTTAAGTAATTCTCTTTTCGAATATTTCATTTTTGTTAAAAAAAAAAAAAAGTTCTGGCTAAGAAAAGTCAAGTTAACAAAAGGACTATCATTGATGAGGCAAATCAAAAAGTAACAGTTTTATATACAGTAATGAGAATAAAAAAAGGGATTTTCAGAAAAGCAGTTCACTGCGGACAATCACAGAAAGGTTGTATTTTTTTTTAAAAAGGGAGGAGGATGCTTGAGAAATAGCACAACTTGAACACTTTTTTCAATTTTTTTGTTTAATAAAATATTTTGGAGGGTGTAGCATGGCGTTTTATACTACAGGCCACTTCATGGCGCAGCTGAGAAGAACGACTGGAGGCCTATTGATAAATGTTTGATTTTCTGAGATTTTTTAAGGAAATTAGGCTAATTATATTCGAAAAATACATAGAATAACATTGTGACCCATATCTGAGGATGAGATATCTTTTACCAGACATCTTAATTACTTCTTTGTTTTGTTTAATACTTATAAGTTTCCACAACAAAAATACGTATTTTCATTTATTCAGCTTTCAACAAATCTTATCTTTAGGTATGGATCCGAATGTTATTCTATGTATTTTCAAATATAGTTGATTAATTTCTTCAAAAATCTCTGGAAATCAAATATTTGTTAATCGGCTTCCAGTTCTGCTTCTCACTGTGCTATAAAGTGGCCTGCAGTATAAAACGCCATGGGGTGTATGTAAAACAAATGGGCGTGGGCTGAGGGATAACAATAAGAGACCCTGTTTGCTGGTATTTTCTTTTTTTTTCTTCTTTTTACAAATTTTTTTATATATATTTATATATATAAGGCCAATTGTTTTTTTTTTGTTTTGTTTTAAAGATAAGTATGCAAATGTAAGTAAAAATCATTTTTTTTTTTTCGTGATGATTCTTCCAATGAGATATCCAGAGAGTTAAAACAAGGAAGACATGCTGAGTTAAATGTCAGTTTTTTTGATCAATATCACTTCAATCTTCAAAAAGAAAAAAAAAAAACGGTAAACATGAATTCAAAGAAGGACTTAGAAATATATCAAGGAGAGGGCGACTCGGCGTGCGGGAAGTGGAAGGGGGCAGGGCTAAATTATTTATTCATTTTTTTATCAATCTAGTTTGTGTTTTCTTTTAATGTTGGGGATCAAGGGAATAACGAGTGGAAATAAAAAAAAAATTAGATAATGGGTGTTGTGTGCGCAGGAGGGAAGGTTTAACAAGGTCAAATAACTATTCCGATCAAGATAAGTATATCTTTCCTTAATATAACAGATTCTTTTCTTCTCTTTTTAGAGGGGGGAGGGGGGGGGGACTGAAGGAGAGAAGAGGGGGGGGGGCATAACACTTCCCCTTTAATCTAGTTTTATTTTTCTCATAAAAAAAAAAATTTTTTTTTAAAAAGAAGGGGGTGTATAATTGTCCCTTTTTTTCCTATAGTATTATCCCCATAATCTCAAACAAGGGAGAAAGTGTCTTTATTGTTTTTTTATCTTTCCACTATATCCCCATAATTTTGAATGCGGTTCTGAGAATGATTTAATATTTCTTTCATTCTTTTCTGATATCTTAAGGAAACAATAATACAGGGAAATGGAGGGAGGGAAGCGAGAAGGGGAAGGAAGGATTAACAAAAAAAAAAAAAAAACAGAGAGAAAGAGACATGGAAATTCTTTGGATTCTTTCGTGGTTGAAAGTTTGCATTGGACAGCAGGCCAAAAACGTTGGTTGTTGTGTTTTGTTTTAATGTTGCTTAATAGTTTCACAGTCTCATATGTCGCTAACGTAGGTGGCCGGGAAAAGCCCCTGCTGTCCATCAACATTCTCTCCTCTCCACCAATTCTCATCCTTCTTTTCTAGAACCGTGATCGTCTCGCCCTTCCGTAATTGTAATTCTTCAGGGTATTGTGGGTCAAAATCAAAAGAGGCCTTCACCTGAAAATAAAAAAGAAAAAGAAAACTGTAAACGAAACGGAATAAGAAAACAAAACAGGAACACACGTTTCACACAAAAAAACAAAAAGGTTAATTTCTTCATAATGTGTCGCAGATTGAGTAGAAAATAGCTCCTCGTAACCATGACAAAGCACCTTCAAAAACCTTATTCTTATATAAAAAATAAATAAATGGCAAATTATTATCATAGTAAACTTGGAACTTATCATATATATATATATATATATATAAATAAATATATATCTCGTAACATACATTTTTTAGATACATCAAGGTTGGTCTTCAGTGATTACACTGCCTTCATTGCCGATTTTGGGTTTTGCATTATATCGGCTCAGATAGCAACCCTGACCCGATTCTGGATGTACCAGATTATGTCCTTGAAAGTTTTCAGCCACATACATAAACCTGGCAAAAAATTATCCTTCTGATAATCTTCGACCTTTCTTTTAACAACACAGCAGACATCAGCCGATAAGAACTGTTCCCACTACTCTCATGCCATCCCCCACTTCACCTTGTTTCGACTCTTTATTCTTCATTGGTTTGCGTTCGGGTAAGTTGTTGTTCCTTTGTCCCTCCCCTTTTAACTACCTAACTAAATTAATTCTGATATTGAAACAATCTTAAAATTAATTGTTAGCCGTACATATTAATTATAATAAACTTGGAACTTATATATATTACATATATATTATATGATGTAGGAAATCTAAGACTAATTTTGTTTTCAAGAACTGCAGGCTTGTAGAACTCTCTTCCTACTGTTTTCCTCCTATCCATAGCCTTGGTCTTTTCAAAACTAAGCTCAATCGGAATCTTCTGACTTGTGATAATCATTTTTTGTTCTTTTTAAGTGGTTTCATCACTTGAATGGAGTGACATCCATAAAAAAAAATAACAGTGTGATGATACAAGAGGCATAGAAATTAGGAAATCATCCAGGAAGTCTTATAAAAATTGGAAATCTCATTAAGCAAAATGAGAATAGAATTGGAATGAGCTTCCATAATGACTAGGAGAAACAGAAACAGATGTGCACATATTACTGTTTAGAAAAATTCATCAGCATTTCAGATATTGCGCACGTATTACTGTTTAGAAAAATTCATCAGCATTTCAGATATTGCGCACGTATTACTGTTTAGAAAAATTCATCAGCATTTCAGATATTGCGCACGTATTACTGTTTAGAAAAATTCATCAGCATTTCAGATATTGCGCACGTATTACTGTTTAGAAAAATTCATCAGCATTTCAGATATTGCGCACGTATTACTGTTTAGAAAAATTCACCAGCATTTCAGATATTGCGCACGTATTACTGTTTAGAAAAATTCATCAGCATTTCAGGTGTTGCACACGTATTACTGTTTAGAAAAATTCATCAGCATTTCAGATATTGCGCACGTATTACTGTTTAGAAAAATTCATCAGCATTTCAGATATTGCGCACGTATTACTGTTTAGAAAAATTCATCAGCATTTCAGATATTGCGCACGTATTACTGTTTAGAAAAATTCATCAGCATTTCAGATATTGCGCACGTATTACTGTTTAGAAAAATTCATCAGCATTTCAGATATTGCGCACGTATTACTGTTTAGAAAAATTCATCAGCATTTCAGATATTGCGCACGTATTACTGTTTAGAAAAATTCATCAGCATTTCAGATATTGCGCACGTATTACTGTTTAGAAAAATTCATCAGCATTTCAGATATTGCACACGTATTACTGTTTAGAAAAATTCATCAGCATTTCAGGTGTTGCGCACGTATTACTGTTTAGAAAAATTCATCAGCATTTCAGATATTGCGCACGTATTACTGTTTAGAAAAATTCATCAGCATTTCAGATATTGCGCACGTATTACTGTTTAGAAAAATTCATCAGCATTTCAGATATTGCGCACGTATTACTGTTTAGAAAAATTCATCAGCATTTCAGATATTGCGCACGTATTACTGTTTAGAAAAATTCATCAGCATTTCAGATATTGCGCACGTATTACTGTTTAGAAAAATTCATCAGCATTTCAGATATTGCGCACGTATTACTGTTTAGAAAAATTCACCAGCATTTCAGATATTGCGCACGTATTACTGTTTAGAAAAATTCATCAGCATTTCAGGTGTTGCACACGTATTACTGTTTAGAAAAATTCATCAGCATTTCAGATATTGCGCACGTATTACTGTTTAGAAAAATTCATCAGCATTTCAGATATTGCGCACGTATTACTGTTTAGAAAAATTCATCAGCATTTCAGATATTGCGCACGTATTACTGTTTAGAAAAATTCATCAGCATTTCAGATATTGCGCACGTATTACTGTTTAGAAAAATTCATCAGCATTTCAGATATTGCGCACGTATTACTGTTTAGAAAAATTCATCAGCATTTCAGATATTGCGCACGTATTACTGTTTAGAAAAATTCATCAGCATTTCAGATATTGCGCACGTATTACTGTTTAGAAAAATTCATCAGCATTTCAGATATTGCGCACGTATTACTGTTTAGAAAAATTCATCAGCATTTCAGATATTGCGCACGTATTACTGTTTAGAAAAATTCATCAGCATTTCAGATATTGCGCACGTATTACTGTTTAGAAAAATTCATCAGCATTTCAGATATTGCGCACGTATTACTGTTTAGAAAAATTCATCAGCATTTCAGGTATTGCGCACGTATTACTGTTTAGAAAAATTCATCAGCATTTCAGATATTGCGCACGTATTACTGTTTAGAAAAATTCATCAGCATTTCAGATATTGCGCACGTATTACTGTTTAGAAAAATTCATCAGCATTTCAGATATTGCGCACGTATTACTGTTTAGAAAAATTCATCAGCATTTCAGATATTGCGCACGTATTACTGTTTAGAAAAATTCACCAGCATTTCAGATATTGCGCACGTATTACTGTTTAGAAAAATTCATCAGCATTTCAGGTGTTGCACACGTATTACTGTTTAGAAAAATTCATCAGCATTTCAGATATTGCGCACGTATTACTGTTTAGAAAAATTCATCAGCATTTCAGATATTGCGCACGTATTACTGTTTAGAAAAATTCATCAGCATTTCAGATATTGCGCACGTATTACTGTTTAGAAAAATTCATCAGCATTTCAGATATTGCGCACGTATTACTGTTTAGAAAAATTCATCAGCATTTCAGATATTGCGCACGTATTACTGTTTAGAAAAATTCACCAGCATTTCAGATATTGCGCACGTATTACTGTTTAGAAAAATTCATCAGCATTTCAGGTGTTGCACACGTATTACTGTTTAGAAAAATTCATCAGCATTTCAGATATTGCGCACGTATTACTGTTTAGAAAAATTCATCAGCATTTCAGATATTGCGCACGTATTACTGTTTAGAAAAATTCATCAGCATTTCAGATATTGCGCACGTATTACTGTTTAGAAAAATTCATCAGCATTTCAGATATTGCGCACGTATTACTGTTTAGAAAAATTCATCAGCATTTCAGATATTGCGCACGTATTACTGTTTAGAAAAATTCATCAGCATTTCAGATATTGCGCACGTATTACTGTTTAGAAAAATTCATCAGCATTTCAGATATTGCGCACGTATTACTGTTTAGAAAAATTCATCAGCATTTCAGATATTGCGCACGTATTACTGTTTAGAAAAATTCACCAGCATTTCAGATATTGCGCACGTATTACTGTTTAGAAAAATTCATCAGCATTTCAGGTGTTGCACACGTATTACTGTTTAGAAAAATTCATCAGCATTTCAGATATTGCGCACGTATTACTGTTTAGAAAAATTCATCAGCATTTCAGATATTGCGCACGTATTACTGTTTAGAAAAATTCATCAGCATTTCAGATATTGCGCACGTATTACTGTTTAGAAAAATTCATCAGCATTTCAGATATTGCGCACGTATTACTGTTTAGAAAAATTCATCAGCATTTCAGATATTGCGCACGTATTACTGTTTAGAAAAATTCACCAGCATTTCAGATATTGCGCACGTATTACTGTTTAGAAAAATTCATCAGCATTTCAGATATTGCGCACGTATTACTGTTTAGAAAAATTCATCAGCATTTCAGATATTGCGCACGTATTACTGTTTAGAAAAATTCATCAGCATTTCAGATATTGCGCACGTATTACTGTTTAGAAAAATTCATCAGCATTTCAGATATTGCGCACGTATTACTGTTTAGAAAAATTCATCAGCATTTCAGATATTGCGCACGTATTACTGTTTAGAAAAATTCATCAGCATTTCAGATATTGCGCACGTATTACTGTTTAGAAAAATTCACCAGCATTTCAGATATTGCGCACGTATTACTGTTTAGAAAAATTCATCAGCATTTCAGGTGTTGCACACGTATTACTGTTTAGAAAAATTCATCAGCATTTCAGATATTGCGCACGTATTACTGTTTAGAAAAATTCATCAGCATTTCAGATATTGCGCACGTATTACTGTTTAGAAAAATTCACCAGCATTTCAAGTGTTGCGCATGTATTACTGTTTAGAAAAATTCATCAGCATTTCAGGTGTTGCGCACGTATTACTGTTTAGAAAAATTCATCAGCATTTCAGGTGTTGCACACGTATTACTGTTTAGAAAAATTCATCAGCATTTCAGATATTGCGCACGTATTACTGTTTAGAAAAAATTCATCAGCATTTCAGGTGTTGCACACGTATTACTGTTTAGAAAAATTCATCAGCATTTCAGATATTGCGCACGTATTACTGTTTAGAAAAATTCACCAGCATTTCAAGTGTTGCGCATGTATTACTGTTTAGAAACATTCATCAGCATTTCAGGTGTTGCGCACGTATTACTGTTTAGAAAAATTCATCAGCATTTCAGGTGTTGCACACGTATTACTGTTTAGAAAAATTCATCAGCATTTCAGATATTGCGCACGTATTACTGTTTAGAAAAAATTCATCAGCATTTCAGGTGTTGCACACATATTACTGTTTAGAAAAATTCATCAGCATTTCAGATATTGCGCACGTATTACTGTTTAGAAAAAATTCATCAGCATTTCAGGTGTTGCACACGTATTACTGTTTAGAAAAATTCATCAGCATTTCAGATATTGCGCACGTATTACTGTTTAGAAAAAATTCATCAGCATTTCAGGTGTTGCACACGTATTACTGTTTAGAAAAATTCATCAGCATTTCAGATGTTGCACACGTATTACTGTTTAGAAAAATTCATCAGCATTTCAGATATTGCGCACGTATTACTGTTTAGAAAAATTCATCAGCATTTCATGTGTTGCACACGTATTACTGTTTAGAAAAATTCATCAGCATTTCAGATATTGCGCACGTATTACTGTTTAGAAAAATTCATCAGCATTTCAGGTGTTGCACACATATTACTGTTTAGAAAAATTCATCAGCATTTCAGATATTGCGCACGTATAACTGTTTAAAAAAAATTCATCAGCATTTCAGGTGTTGCACACGTATTACTGTTTAGAAAAATTCATCAGCATTTCAGGTGTTGCACACGTATTACTGTTTAGAAAAATTCATCAGCATTTCAGATGTTGCACACGTATTACTGTTTAGAAAAATTCATCAGCATTTCAGATATTGCGCACGTATTACTGTTTAGAAAAATTCATCAGCATTTCAGGTGTTGCACACGTATTACTGTTTAGAAAAATTCATCAGCATTTCAGATATTGCGCACGTATAACTGTTTAAAAAAAATTCATCAGCATTTCAGGTGTTGCACACGTATTACTGTTTAGAAAAATTCATCAGCATTTCAGGTGTTGCACACGTATTACTGTTTAGAAAAATTCATCAGCATTTCAGGTGTTGCACACATATTACTGTTTAGAAAAATTCATCAGCATTTCAGATATTGCGCACGTATAACTGTTTAAAAAAAATTCATCAGCATTTCAGATATTGCGCACGTATTACTGTTTAGAAAAATTCATCAGCATTTCAGGTGTTGCACACGTATTACTGTTTAGAAAAATTCATCAGCATTTCAGATATTGCGCACGTATAACTGTTTAAAAAAAATTCATCAGCATTTCAGATATTGCGCACGTATTACTGTTTAGAAAAATTCATCAGCATTTCATGTGTTGCACACGTATTACTGTTTAGAAAAATTCATCAGCATTTCAGGTGTTGCACACGTATTACTGTTTAGAAAAATTCATCAGCATTTCAGATATTGCGCACATATTACTGTTTAGAAAAATTCATCAGCATTTCATGTGTTGCACACGTATTACTGTTTAGAAAAATTCATCAGCATTTCAGGTGTTGCACACGTATTACTGTTTAGAAAAATTCATCAGAATTTCAGATGTTGTGCACGTATTACTGTTTAGAAAAATTCATCAGAATTTCAGATGTTGCACACGTATTACTGTTTAGAAAAATTCATCAGCATTTCAGATATTGCGCACATATTACTGTTTAGAAAAATTCATCAGCATTTCATGTGTTGCACACGTATTACTGTTTAGAAAAATTCATCATCATTTCAGGTGTTGCGCACATATTACTGTTTAGAAAAATTCATCAGCATTTCATGTGTTGCACACGTATTACTGTTTAGAAAAATTCATCAGCATTTCAGGTGTTGCGCATGTATTACTGTTTAGAAAAATTCATCAGCATTTCAGATATTGCGCACATATTACTGTTTAGAAAAATTCATCAGCATTTCATGTGTTGCACACGTATTACTGTTTAGAAAAATTCATCAGCATTTCAGGTGTTGCACACGTATTACTGTTTAGAAAAATTCATCAGAATTTCAGATGTTGTGCACGTATTACTGTTTAGAAAAATTAATCAGCATTTCAGGTGTTGCGCACGTATTACTGTTTAGAAAAATTCATCAGAATTTCAGATGTTGTGCACGTATTACTGTTTAGAAAAATTCATCAGCATTTCAGATGTTGCGCACATATTACTGTTTAGAAAAATTTATCAGAATTTCAGATGTTGTGCACGTATTACTGTTTAGAAAAATTCATCAGCATTTCAGGTGTTGCACACGTATTACTGTTTAGAAACATTCATCAGCATTTCAGGTGTTGCACACGTATTACTGTTTAGAAAAATTCATCAGCATTTCAGGTGTTGCGCACGTATTACTGTTTAGAAAAATTCATCAGCATTTCAGGTGTTGCACACGTATTACTGTTTAGAAACATTCATCAGCATTTCAGGTGTTGCACACGTATTACTGTTTAGAAAAATTCATCAGCATTTCAGATGTTGCGCACATATAACTGTTTAGAAAAATTCATCAGCATTTCAGGTGTTGCGCACATATTACTGTTTAGAAAAATTCATCAGAATTTCAGGTGTTGCACACGTATTACTGTTTAGAAAAATTCATCAGCATTTCAGATGTTGCGCACATATTACTGTTTAGAAAAATTCATCAGCATTTCAGATGTTGCGCACATATTACTGTTTAGAAAAATTCATCAGCATTTCAGATGTTGCGCACATATTACTGTTTAGAAAAATTTATCAGCATTTCAGGTGTTGCGCACATATTACTGTTTAGAAAAATTCATCAGCATTTCAGATGTTGCGCACATATTACTGTTTAGAAAAATTCATCAGCATTTCAGGTGTTGCGCACATATTACTGTTTAGAAAAATTCATCAGCATTTCAGGTGTTGTGCACATATACTGTTTAGAAAAATTCATCAGCATTTCAGATGTTGTGCACGTATTACTGTTTAGAAAAATTCATCAGCATTTCAGGTGTTGCACACGTATTACTGTTTAGAAAAATTCATCAGAATTTCAGATGTTGCGCATGTATTACTGTTTAGAAAAATTCATCAGAATTTCAGATGTTGCGCATGTATTACTGTTTAGAAACATTCATCAGAATTTCAGATGTTGCGCATGTATTACTGTTTAGAAAAATTCATCAGAATTTCAGATGTTGCGCATGTATTACTGTTTAGAAAAATTCATCAGCATTTCAGATGTTGCGCACATATTACTGTTTAGAAAAATTTATCAGCATTTCAGATGTTGTGCACGTATTACTGTTTAGAAAAATTCATCAGCATTTCAGGTGTTGCACACGTATTACTGTTTAGAAAAATTCATCAGAATTTCAGATGTTGCGCATGTATTACTGTTTAGAAAAATTCATCAGAATTTCAGATGTTGTGCACGTATTACTGTTTAGAAACATTCATCAGCATTTCAGGTGTTGCACACGTATTACTGTTTAGAAAAATTCATCAGAATTTCAGATGTTGTGCACGTATTACTGTTTAGAAAAATTCATCAGCATTTCAGGTGTTGCGCACGTATTACTGTTTAGAAAAATTCATCAGCATTTCAGGTGTTGCACACGTATTACTGTTTAGAAAAATTCATCAGCATTTCAGATATTGCGCACATATTACTGTTTAAAAAAATTCATCAGCATTTCAGGTGTTGCGCACGTATTACTGTTTAGAAAAATTCATCAGCATTTCAGATGTTGCGCACGTATTACTGTTTAGAAAAATTCATCAGCATTTCAGATGTTGCGCACATATTACTGTTTAAAAAAATTCATCAGCATTTCAGGTGTTGCGCACGTATTACTGTTTAAAAAAATTCATCAACATTTCAGGTGTTGCGCACGTATTACTGTTTAGAAAAATTCATCAGCATTTCAGATATTGCGCACGTATTACTGTTTAGAAAAATTCATCAGCATTTCAGGTGTTGCACACGTATTACTGTTTAGAAAAATTCATCAGCATTTCAGATGTTGCGCACGTATTACTGTTTAGAAAAATTCATCAGCATTTCAGGTGTTGCGCATGTATTACTGTTTAGAAAAATTCATCAGAATTTCAGATGTTGCGCACGTATTACTGTTTAAAAAAATTCATCAGCATTTCAGATGTTGCGCACGTATTACTGTTTAGAAAAATTCATCAGCATTTCAGATGTTGCACATGTATTACTGTTTAGAAAAATTCATCAGCATTTCAGATATTGCGCACGTATTACTGTTTAGAAAAATTCATCAGCATTTCAGATGTTGCGCACGTATTACTGTTTAGAAAAATTCATCAGCATTTCAGATGTTGCACATGTATTACTGTTTAGAAAAATTCATCAGCATTTCAGGTGTTGCGCACGTATTACTGTTTAGAAAAATTCATCAGAATTTCAGATGTTGCGCACGTATTATTGTTTAAAAAAATTCATCAGCATTTCAGATGTTGCGCACGTATTACTGTTTAGAAAAATTCATCAGCATTTCATGTGTTGCGCACGTATTACTGTTTAGAAAAATTCATCAGAATTTCAGATGTTGCGCATGTATTACTGTTTAGAAAAATTCATCAGAATTTCAGATGTTGCGCATGTATTACTGTTTGGAAAAATTCATCAGCATTTCAGATGTTGCGCATGTATTACTGTTTAGAAAAATTCATCAGAATTTCAGATGTTGCGCACGTATTACTGTTTAGAAAAATTCATCAGCATTTCAGATGTTGTGCACGTATTACTGTTTAGAAAAATTCATCAGAATTTCAGATGTTGCGCATGTATTACTGTTTAGAAAAATTCATCAGAATTTCAGATGTTGCGCATGTATTACTGTTTAGAAAAATTCATCATAATTTCAGATGTTGCGCACGTATTACTGTTTAAAAAAATTCATCAGCATTTCAGATGTTGCGCACGTATTACTGTTTAGAAAAATTCATCAGCATTTCAGGTGTTGCGCATGTATTACTGTTTAGAGAAATTCATCAGCATTTCAGATGTTGCGCATGTATTACTGTTTAGAGAAATTCATCAGCATTTCAGGTGTTGCGCATGTATTACTGTTTAAAAAATTCATCAGCATTTCAGGTGTTGCGCACGTATTACTGTTTAGAAAAATTCATCAGCATTTTAGGTGTTGCGCATGTATTACTGTTTAAAAAGATTTATCAGCATTTCAGGTTTTGCGCACGTATTACTGTTTAAAAAAATTCATCAGCATTTTAGGTGTTGCGCATGTATTACTGTTTAAAAAAATTCATCAGCATTTTAGGTGTTGCGCACGTATTACTGTTTAAAAAAATTCATCAGCATTTCAGGTGTTGCGCACGTATTACCGTTTAAAAAAATTCATCAGCATTTCAGATATTGCGCACGTATTACTGTTTAGAAAAATTCATCAGCATTTCAGATATGCGCACATATTACTGTTTAGAAAAATTCATCAGCATTTCAGGTGTTGCACACGTATTACTGTTTAGAAAAATTCATCAGCATTTCAGATATTGCGCACGTATTACTGTTTAGAAAAATTCATCAGCATTTCAGATATGCGCACATATTACTGTTTAGAAAAATTCATCAGCATTTCAGATGTTGCACACGTATTACTGTTTAGAAAAATTCATCAGCATTTCAGATATTGCGCACGTATTACTGTTTAGAAAAATTCATTAGCATTTCAGATATTGCGCACGTATTACTGTTTAGAAAAATTCATCAGCATGTCAGATGTTGCGCATGTATTACTGTTTAGAAAAATTCATCAGCATTTCAGGTGTTGCGCACATATTACTGTTTAGAAACATTCATCAGCATTTCACGTGTTGCGCATGTATTACTGTTTAGAAAAATTCATCAGCATTTCAGGTGTTGCGCACGTATTACTGTTTAGAAAAATTCATCAGCATTTCAGGTGTTGCGCACGTATTACCGTTTAAAAAAATTCATCAGCATTTCAGATATTGCGCACGTATTACTGTTTAGAAAAATTCATCAGCATTTCAGATATGCGCACATATTACTGTTTAGAAAAATTCATCAGCATTTCAGGTGTTGCACACGTATTACTGTTTAGAAAAATTCATCAGCATTTCAGATATTGCGCACGTATTACTGTTTAGAAAAATTCATCAGCATGTCAGATGTTGCGCATGTATTACTGTTTAGAAAAATTCATCAGCATTTCAGGTGTTGCGCACATATTACTGTTTAGAAACATTCATCAGCATTTCACGTGTTGCGCATGTATTACTGTTTAGAAAAATTCATCAGCATTTCAGGTGTTGCGCACGTATTACTGTTTAGAAAAATTCATCAGCATTTCAGGTGTTGCGCACGTATTACCGTTTAAAAAAATTCATCAGCATTTCAGATATTGCGCACGTATTACCGTTTAAAAAAATTCATCAGCATTTCAGATATGCGCACATATTACCGTTTAAAAAAATTCATCAGCATTTCAGATATTGCGCACATATTACTGTTTAGAAAAATTCATCAGCATTTCAGATATTGCGCACGTATTACTGTTTAGAAAAATTCATCAGCATTTCAGATATGCGCACGTATTACTGTTTAGAAAAATTCATCAGCATTTCAGATATGCGCACGTATTACTGTTTAGAAAAATTCATCAGCATTTCAGGTGTTGCACACGTATTACTGTTTAGAAAAATTCATCAGCATTTCAGATATGCGCACGTATTACTGTTTAGAAAAATTCATCAGCATTTCAGATATTGCGCACGTATTACTGTTTAGAAAAATTCATCAGCATTTCAGATATGCGCACGTATTACTGTTTAGAAAAATTCATCAGCATTTCAGATATGCGCACGTATTACTGTTTAGAAAAATTCATCAGCATTTCAGGTGTTGCACACGTATTACTGTTTAGAAAAATTCATCAGCATTTCAGATATGCGCACGTATTACTGTTTAGAAAAATTCATCAGCATTTCAGGTGTTGCACACGTATTACTGTTTAGAAAAATTCATCAGCATTTCAGATATGCGCACGTATTACTGTTTAGAAAAATTCATCAGCATTTCAGGTGTTGCACACGTATTACTGTTTAGAAAAATTCATCAGCATTTCAGATATGCGCACGTATTACTGTTTAGAAAAATTCATCAGCATTTCAGATATTGCGCACGTATTACTGTTTAGAAAAATTCATCAGCATTTCAGATATGCGCACGTATTACTGTTTAGAAAAATTCATCAGCATTTCAGATATGCGCACGTATTACTGTTTAGAAAAATTCATCAGCATTTCAGGTGTTGCACACGTATTACTGTTTAGAAAAATTCATCAGCATTTCAGATATTGCGCACGTATTACTGTTTAGAAAAATTCATCAGCATTTCAGATATGCGCACATATTACTGTTTAGAAAAATTCATCAGCATTTCAGATGTTGCACACGTATTACTGTTTAGAAAAATTCATCAGCATTTCAGATATTGCGCACGTATTACTGTTTAGAAAAATTCATTAGCATTTCAGATATTGCGCACGTATTACTGTTTAGAAAAATTCATCAGCATGTCAGATGTTGCGCATGTATTACTGTTTAGAAAAATTCATCAGCATTTCAGGTGTTGCGCACATATTACTGTTTAGAAACATTCATCAGCATTTCACGTGTTGCGCATGTATTACTGTTTAGAAAAATTCATCAGCATTTCAGATATTGCGCACGTATTACTGTTTAGAAAAATTCATCAGCATTTCAGATGTTATGCACATATTACTGTTTAGAAACATTCATCAGCATTTCACGTGTTGCGCATGTATTACTGTTTAGAAAAATTCATCAGCATTTCAGATATTGCGCACGTATTACTGTTTAGAAAAATTCATCAGCATTTCAGATGTTGTGCACATAATACTGTTTAGAAAAATTCATCAGCATTTCAGATGTTGTGCACGTATTACTGTTTAAAAAAATTCATCAGCATTTCAGGTGTTGCGCATGTATTACTGTTTAGAAAAATTCATCAGCATTTCAGATATTGCGCACGTATTACTGTTTAGAAAAATTCATCAGCATTTCAGATATGCGCACATATTACTGTTTAAAAAAATTCATCAGCATTTCAGGTGTTGCACACGTATTACTGTTTAAAAAAATTCATCAGCATTTCAGGTGTTGCACACGTATTACTGTTTAGAAAAATTCATCAGCATTTCAGATATGCGCACATATTACTGTTTAAAAAAATTCATCAGCATTTCAGGTGTTGCACACGTATTACTGTTTAGAAAAATTCATCAGCATTTCAGGTGTTGCGCACGTATTACTGTTTAGAAAAATTCATCAGCATTTTAGGTGTTGCGCATGTATTACTGTTTAAAAAAATTCATCAGCATTTCAGGTGTTGCGCATGTATTACTGTTTAGAAAAATTCATCAGAATTTCAGATGTTGCGCACGTATTACTGTTTAAAAAAATTCATCAGCATTTCAGATGTTGCGCACGTATTACTGTTTAGAAAAATTCATCAGCATTTCAGATGTTGCACATGTATTACTGTTTAGAAAAATTCATCAGCATTTCAGATATTGCGCACGTATTACTGTTCAGAAAAATTCATCAGCATTTCAGATGTTGCGCACATATTACTGTTTAGAAAAATTCATCAGCATTTCAGGTGTTGCACACGTATTACTGTTTAGAAAAATTCATCAGCATTTCAGGTGTTGCGCACGTATTACTGTTTAGAAAAATTCATCAGCATTTCAGATATTGCGCACGTATTACTGTTTAGAAAAATTCATCAGCATTTCAGGTGTTGCACACGTATTACTGTTTAGAAAAATTCATCAGCATTTCAGATGTTGCGCACGTATTACTGTTTAGAAAAATTCATCAGCATTTCAGGTGTTGCGCATGTATTACTGTTTAGAAAAATTCATCAGAATTTCAGATGTTGCGCACGTATTACTGTTTAAAAAAATTCATCAGCATTTCAGATGTTGCGCACGTATTACTGTTTAGAAAAATTCATCAGCATTTCAGATGTTGCACATGTATTACTGTTTAGAAAAATTCATCAGCATTTCAGATATTGCGCACGTATTACTGTTTAGAAAAATTCATCAGCATTTCAGATGTTGCGCACGTATTACTGTTTAGAAAAATTCATCAGCATTTCAGATGTTGCACATGTATTACTGTTTAGAAAAATTCATCAGCATTTCAGGTGTTGCGCACGTATTACTGTTTAGAAAAATTCATCAGAATTTCAGATGTTGCGCACGTATTATTGTTTAAAAAAATTCATCAGCATTTCAGATGTTGCGCACGTATTACTGTTTAGAAAAATTCATCAGCATTTCATGTGTTGCGCACGTATTACTGTTTAGAAAAATTCATCAGAATTTCAGATGTTGCGCATGTATTACTGTTTAGAAAAATTCATCAGAATTTCAGATGTTGCGCATGTATTACTGTTTGGAAAAATTCATCAGCATTTCAGATGTTGCGCATGTATTACTGTTTAGAAAAATTCATCAGAATTTCAGATGTTGCGCACGTATTACTGTTTAGAAAAATTCATCAGCATTTCAGATGTTGTGCACGTATTACTGTTTAGAAAAATTCATCAGAATTTCAGATGTTGCGCATGTATTACTGTTTAGAAAAATTCATCAGCATTTCAGATGTTGCGCACGTATTACTGTTTAGAAAAATTCATCAGCATTTCAGGTGTTGCGCATGTATTACTGTTTAGAGAAATTCATCAGCATTTCAGATGTTGCGCATGTATTACTGTTTAGAGAAATTCATCAGCATTTCAGGTGTTGCGCATGTATTACTGTTTAAAAAATTCATCAGCATTTCAGGTGTTGCGCACGTATTACTGTTTAGAAAAATTCATCAGCATTTTAGGTGTTGCGCATGTATTACTGTTTAAAAAGATTTATCAGCATTTCAGGTTTTGCGCACGTATTACTGTTTAAAAAAATTCATCAGCATTTTAGGTGTTGCGCACGTATTACTGTTTAAAAAAATTCATCAGCATTTCAGGTGTTGCGCACGTATTACCGTTTAAAAAAATTCATCAGCATTTCAGATATTGCGCACGTATTACTGTTTAGAAAAATTCATCAGCATTTCAGATATGCGCACATATTACTGTTTAGAAAAATTCATCAGCATTTCAGGTGTTGCACACGTATTACTGTTTAGAAAAATTCATCAGCATTTCAGATATTGCGCACGTATTACTGTTTAGAAAAATTCATCAGCATTTCAGATATGCGCACATATTACTGTTTAGAAAAATTCATCAGCATTTCAGATGTTGCACACGTATTACTGTTTAGAAAAATTCATCAGCATTTCAGATATTGCGCACGTATTACTGTTTAGAAAAATTCATTAGCATTTCAGATATTGCGCACGTATTACTGTTTAGAAAAATTCATCAGCATGTCAGATGTTGCGCATGTATTACTGTTTAGAAAAATTCATCAGCATTTCAGATGTTGCGCACGTATTACTGTTTAGAAAAATTCATCAGCATTTCAGATGTTGTGCACATAATACTGTTTAGAAACATTCATCAGCATTTCACGTGTTGCGCATGTATTACTGTTTAGAAAAATTCATCAGCATTTCAGATATTGCGCACGTATTACTGTTTAGAAAAATTCATCAGCATTTCAGATGTTGTGCACATAATACTGTTTAGAAAAATTCATCAGCATTTCAGATGTTGTGCACATAATACTGTTTAGAAACATTCATCAGCATTTCACGTGTTGCGCACGTATTACTGTTTAAAAAAATTCATCAGCATTTCAGGTGTTGCGCATGTATTACTGTTTAGAAAAATTCATCAGCATTTCAGATATTGCGCACGTATTACTGTTTAGAAAAATTCATCAGCATTTCAGATATGCGCACATATTACTGTTTAAAAAAATTCATCAGCATTTCAGGTGTTGCACACGTATTACTGTTTAAAAAAATTCATCAGCATTTCAGGTGTTGCACACGTATTACTGTTTAGAAAAATTCATCAGCATTTCAGATATTGCGCACGTATTACTGTTTAGAAAAATTCATCAGCATTTCAGATGTTGCGCACGTATTACTGTTTAGAAAAATTCATCAGCATTTCAGATATGCGCACATATTACTGTTTAAAAAAATTCATCAGCATTTCAGGTGTTGCACACGTATTACTGTTTAGAAAAATTCATCAGCATTTCAGGTGTTGCGCACGTATTACTGTTTAGAAAAATTCATCAGCATTTTAGGTGTTGCGCATGTATTACTGTTTAAAAAAATTCATCAGCATTTCAGGTGTTGCGCATGTATTACTGTTTAGAAAAATTCATCAGAATTTCAGATGTTGCGCACGTATTACTGTTTAAAAAAATTCATCAGCATTTCAGATGTTGCGCACGTATTACTGTTTAGAAAAATTCATCAGCATTTCAGATGTTGCACATGTATTACTGTTTAGAAAAATTCATCAGCATTTCAGATATTGCGCACGTATTACTGTTTAGAAAAATTCATCAGCATTTCAGATGTTGCGCACGTATTACTGTTTAGAAAAATTCATCAGCATTTCAGGTGTTGCGCACGTATTACTGTTTAGAAAAATTCATCAGAATTTCAGATGTTGCGCACGTATTACTGTTTAAAAAAATTCATCAGCATTTCATGTGTTGCGCACGTATTACTGTTTAGAAAAATTCATCAGCATTTCATGTGTTGCGCACGTATTACTGTTTAGAAAAATTCATCAGAATTTCAGATGTTGCGCATGTATTACTGTTTAGAAAAATTCATCAGAATTTCAGATGTTGCGCATGTATTACTGTTTAGAAAAATTCATCAGAATTTCAGATGTTGCGCACGTATTACTGTTTAGAAAAATTCATCAGCATTTCAGATGTTGTGCACGTATTACTGTTTAGAAAAATTCATCAGAATTTCAGATGTTGCGCATGTATTACTGTTTAGAAAAATTCATCAGAATTTCAGATGTTGCGCATGTATTACTGTTTAGAAAAATTCATCAGAATTTCAGATGTTGCGCATGTATTACTGTTTAGAAAAATTCATCATAATTTCAGATGTTGCGCACGTATTACTGTTTAAAAAAATTCATCAGCATTTCAGGTGTTGCTAATGAATACAAGTAATCATTAACAAATTAATAAATTAATGTGAATATCATTTGCTAATCAATCATGACACCATGCTCTATTCCAGACATGTGGTAAAAACGATTATAGACATATCTAAGTAAATGTTTGAAACTTTAGGAAATGACCTCAAGTCTGTAGTGGAATGGGGAAGTAGACGGATGATAACATTTAATGCTACTTTCCTTCAACAATTACAAAGACACCTTTTCAACCACCGATTGCCATAGCAAATAACACTCTACCTGAGAGCCTAATGTTCAAACTCATCGGCCTAACATTAACAGATAACATGAATTGGAACAAATACATAGAAGACATTGCCAAGGCTACTGCAAAGAAGGTGGACTCCTCTACGGCGCTAGAAAACTACTTACACCTGCCAGTATCCTATATCTCTACTGAGCCACTATTCACCCATGCATGGAGTATTGTTGCCAAATATGGGCTAGTCCACTAGTCTCTCTCTATTAGATAGGGTATAAAAAAAAGAGTCTTCCATCCAATAGGTTCCGCACTGTCAACCACACTACAACCCTTGTTGCATCACTGCAATGTTGCATCCCTGTGCTTTTTTTTACAAGTAATTTAATGGAATGTGCTCTGACGAACTTGTAGCACTGATGCTCTCTCGACGTAAATACCTCTAATTAACCCGACAAACAGCAAAATCTCACCCCTTCACTGTAGAGGTCTCAGATGCCTGAAAGCCTTTTACTCTAATAGTTTCTTCTCTCGAACTGCTAGACTTTGGAATTCCCTCCCTGTTTCCTGCTTTCCTGACTGTACTAACATGTAGAAATTTAAATGTAATGTGAACAGACATCTTGCTGTTCAACTCCTTACTTAGTGTCCCTGTAGGCATGGTCCCTAATTAACAGTATCCCCTAACATCTGAGTGGCAAGATGCCTTGTTTGGGGTGAATATGAATTAAAAAAACACTAACATATCTGCATTATTTAATCTTTTTCAATATACTTTTCACTGTTTTCATTAAGTTTCACTGTTATGATAAATATATATATAATAAATATTTGTTTTTTGTTTATTATCTATCTATATATATATATATATATATATATAAAACTTGATGTTTGTGTGTTCCCTATGGAAAGAAAGGTTAGAGAATCTACATGAAATCTAAAAGTGTATTCTTATATAAAATTGACCGGAGAAGACAATGGAAGTGTTCTTGAATCTCTAAATGCATCCTTAAGGGGGTTATGAGGGTATAATCCCCTTAACACTTCAAATATAGACTATTTTGATGAAATTTAAATCATATGTATGAAATTTTCTGGGGAAGACAATGAATCTCTAGGTGAGCTAACTTAAGGAAGCTATGGAGGCCGACCCTCTTTTAAAACATCCTATTTTGATGAAGTTTTTATCATATGTATAAAATTCTCCAGTGTTGAATATCTACGTGCTCGCACCTCTAAGTGACCCATAGTAAAAAAATTTTTAAAAACCCTTAAAACTTCAAATATGAGTATCTGATTTTAATGAAATTTTAATCATATAAACTAGTTCAGCGTTCCCCAACATTTCAGCTTCTTCTGACTATGTTAGGGGGCAAAACAGGAGAAGAGGCAGTAAAAACAAAGAAAGTAATATGAGCATAGTGAAAAAGTACATAGTAGTGATTTTTATCCAATCCCGAGCAACGTCGGGTCTTTCTGCTAGTGTTTCATAAGAATTAGATAATTTTCTCATCAATTAAAATCAAATTTGCCTTAATTATTTCCAAACTAAAAGCAATTTGGTGACTATAATTTGGTGACAGTGTAAATACAGTTTCTGTTTTAAAGGTGATTTAATAAAAATAAAAAATGTTTTATTAATTAAAAAAAAAAAAATCTTGTTCTATCATAATTCTCAAAAATAAAGTTTTTTAATTTAATTTTCATTAAATTAAAATGTTTTAAGTGTATGAATTTAATTTTTAAAATCTTTTGTTCTATAAATTTATGTGATTCAAATTAAAATTGTTTTATAGAAACAATCGTAATTATTTTTTCTGGAGGAACACTACAAGTCAAAAATTCACCTGGATGATCTTCAATGATAGGTTTGGTCAGATGTGGCACAGAAAAAGAAACATGTAGTAATGAAAAGTCATTATTTACGAGAGCAATGTTAGACACAATGTCGTTTTTTAAGAATGGGACAAGCTGACCCAGAAAGTGCCTCTCTTCATTGATTGAGAAAAAAGAATATAAATTGCCTGTTTAGGAGGAATTTTCCTCCACTGACCAAAGAAAGAACCCCCAGTAGCAAAGTTATACACAAGGTCAGTTTATAAGGTGGACTTCAGATCCCTGCCATAAAAAAGGGGGAGGAGCATTCTGGATTGGGAAGAAATATAGGCTGATCCATTCTGTATGTTCGATGTAGACGAAAAATACACATACATATACTTTTATTTTAGCACAAAATCCACTTGTTACATGAAAATAATATTTAATGAAACCCGGGCAATGGCGAGTACCTACAGCTTGTATAAACTAAAAAATGAATTGCTTGTTATCTAAATTGACAGAGATTCTAAGATAATTAGAGTACTGACGCCTCCAAAATTGGACAATTTAAGAAATAAGCTGGGTTTTTTGTTTTTTTCATGGCGAGTGATTGCACAGAAGTCGCCATTTTTTTGTAGTGCTTAGCGTATTATTGAGATACCTACTCTGTGTTGCCTGCGAGTAAAAGAAAGAACAACCGATTTGTTTAGAAAATAACGGAAATTTATTTTGGTAAATTTGATTTCATAATCAAATTATTTAGTGAAATAGGAATATTTTTTTAAATTTCGTTTCAGAACTCGATGCTAATCGATTAATAGTAAAGAACAAATAATAATATTAATTAATTTGGAGGCGAGAAACACTAATACACATATAAAGTCGCATAATTTAATTTATATATATATTTATTTTTTAAGTCAAGGGAGAAAACTCAGTATAATTACACTTAATTTTTCGTTGGATTTATCGCTTGGGGATGCAAGTTGTTTTGTTTATCTTTGAAAACAAAAACAGAAAATGGAGAAAACAAAGCAAATTAATTCGTCTTGAAAGTGCGTTCATCCAATGTTTTTTATGTGTGCCGCTTGGAACAGTATTTATTTCGTTATTTTTTTCGATTGGGGATGCAAGTCGTTTTATTTATCTTCAAAAACAAAAACAACAAAGAATTTTAAAATATTTCTAATAACCTCAGATGAATACATTCCAAATGGCCGTGTTGAGGATTTCACACAAAATCAAAAGATAAGTAATATCTTGGATTTGCAAAGTGCGAAGGTATTTTTTTTACTTTAATTTACTTGCTTGTTCGGGCGACTGTCATTCTGACAGTCATGTCAATGCCCCAGCTTTAATGTCCAACCTAATGATATGCCCAGGCACCAAGTTCCGACCAACGAATTGACAGCAGTTTTCCACTGAAGAATGCCATCGATGCAAATCGGTAAACAGAAGATGGGGTAGAAGATGTCATGCATGTCAGCGCTTCTTCTACCATACCTGTTTTGGAATCAAGCGAAAAGTTTCGGCTGAAACCCAAACATGGAAGTGTTCCACTGATTCCCTATCTTCCACCTATTGCTTCCCTTGGTGATCCGCCTGACCATCTGCAAGCTCACCTTTCTCAGGAGGAGTTGCAACATTCGTGTCCGCATACCAAAAGCCACAAGTATCTGCGCGTCAGAAGCCCTGGCCTCCGCCATAGAATCTGTTACCACCGAAAACTCTCCGAATTCCTGGGAATGCCTTTAAGTCTTTGCCCCAATAGCGCTGGGTTCCTTTCCCACAAAAGCAAAGATATCATTGTCCCATGATGTGAAAGCCAACATCCGCTTCTTCTCGGAATTTCTAGATTGGCACAGAACCGATACCAACCCATACTTTCATCAACGCAAGCCTACAGCAGATTTGAGGAGGGCTGTCAATGCAAAATTAGCCTGAGGCGACGTTTCATCAGCAGTTCAACTTATTGCCTCTGATGATTCTGTCGCATGTCAGAACAGCGAGGTGCTAAAGGTGCTGAAAGCAAAACATCCTCCATCACTACCGGATACCAGAACTGTCTCCTCCCAATCAACGATCTGTGCCAGTCAGCGTGTCCTGTGATGACGTCCGAGTAGCCCTGATTTTACATCCTCTGCGACAACTGAAGCGGGTCGTCGTCTTGTGTCTTCCCTTTCTAAACTTTGCAAAAATATCATCTCCGGTGATATTTCTCCAAGTGCGAGGGAGCTTCTATTTTCAGGAAAAAGGATGGCGGACTACGACCTATTGTCGTTGGAAACACTCTTCGTTGTCTCACCTCCAAAGTGGTCACACATCCTGTGATCTGCACACTGGCCCCCGAGCTGTCTCCCATCCAACTCGGTGTAAGAGTCCGTCATGGAGGCAAAGCTGCAGTACATGCAGTTAGGGCGTTCATCCAGGACCAACAACAATAGCAGCAGGACTATTTGCTGGTCAAGTTGGATGTGAGTAACTCCATCCGACGATCTTCTCGAAACCTGTCTCCGTTGAACCCCTGTGCTTATCTTTTGCCCCACACTGCCTATGCCGGTTCCAGCACCCTGATTATAACCGACCACACTCTTGAATCACAGTGTGGTATACAGAAGGGTGACCCAATGGGACCCCTTCTCTTTGTCCTGGGATATCGCCCGTTCAGTGACTACATTTTTTAACATCTGGTATCTCGATGATGCAACATTTGGAGGCAGTTGAGCTAAAGTTGTTGAGAACCTCTTCAGAATCATCTCAGCCCTTGCCGCAATCAGGCTTGAGGTAAACCCTGTCAAGTCCGAAGTTGTCAATATCGACTGTTCGACAGAATCCTTCATGGTGGCCGTCTCGCAAATCAGCAGTCTTAGATAGGGTTAACATCATTAATCGAGACAAACTCATAATCCTCGGTTCCCCAATCTTCAAACCTGCGATCCAAGCTGACATCGACGACAAAAAAATTGCCAACTTGTCCAACTTGTCATTCCTACTCATTGATAAACATTTGGAACTTTTCCTCTTGCTTAACTGCTTCTGTAATCCAAAATTTGTATTTTCGCTACGTAGTGTGCCATGTTACCAGTTTCCGATCGATCTGAGAAAGCTGGATTGTGTAACTCGGAACTCAGCATGGCCATCTGCAACATCAATCTTGATGATGTAGGCTGACACCAGGCCACCCTTCTTATCTCTCTTGGTGGACTCAACAACGACCATCTGCAAGATCAATTTTAATGATGTAGGCTGGTGCTAGGCTACCCTTCCTATCTCCTTTGGTGGACTTGGTCTTAGATTAACAACCGAAGTTGCATTGCCGGCTTATGCCTCCTCCTCCATCTGCGTAAATCAGGATCTGATTGCGAGTATTCTACATGAAGCATCCGAATCTGCTCTCGACCAACTGATTCATTACCTTTCCACCGACTGGAGGGAAGGGGGGGGGTCTCATCGTTCCGGAGCACAGCACTCTCAATAATGTTGTCCGACGAGCACTAGACATTGCTGGCTTTCCGTCGATCCTCGAACCGGTTGGCCTTGACAGAGGGGATGGCAAACGACCTGATGGCCTGACAGTGTTTCCTTTTACAAATGGGAAGTCACTGATATGGGATTCGACTTGTGTCGACATTTTTGTGCCCTTGTCAGTGATAGAATCGGCAACAACCCCTGGACATGCAGCAGTGTCAGCAGAGAGCCGCAAGCGGTCAAAATATGCTGAACTTCGACAGATTTGTATTTCAACCGATCGCTGTGGAAACGAGTGGAGTGATAGGCTTTGCCACGCGCAACTTCCTCGGCAGCCTTGGTTTATTAATGACACACAACACCGGAGACAATCGCGAATTGTCTTGGCTTTACGAGCGCATCTCTTTTGCCATTATTCTTGAAAACTATTGACTGTGATACGATTATATATAAGGAATCGGGATTTCTTGCTACTGAACTAAACAATGTCCAAGTGATGAATAAGGGATTTATTAATTAATATTTTAAAATAAATTTTAAATATAAAAAATTACACACAATAACTTCCCTTTAATTTGTTTCGCTAAGTAAGGGAAAATGTCTCCACACTATCAATTTTCTTAACCAGAATAAGTATTTTCAAACAAGACAACAAAATACTAAAACAAAATGAAATATATTCATGCAATTAACATAGTGTAAGAAAAAATGAAATAGGTAGTCCGAATCAAGTATGGATATGTCAGATGGATTAGTATTTGGGTCCGACTAAAAAAGTTAGACAAGATAACTTTATATGTCAGATATACATATAATAAAACGAGATGCTTACCTGATTTTTTTTGTCTTTCTTAGTTAGCATGTCTAGGAGATAAATAGTTTCACCTCGACTTACTGATGATCGTCTGTGATATTCGACGATTGCATTGAGCGAAGAAAATTTTGTAACCCAAAGGAAATATTTGCCACTTCCATCCCTCAATACTTTGTAGTGTTGGACTTCATTCCTAAATCTGTCAAGAAAAAGGACAAATATTAAATTCACTCAGAAATTATACATATATATATAAATATATATATAAATATATATATATAACAGGTAACAATATAAAAGCAATTTTTATACAGTTCAGATCGATTTGAATAGGAATCAATTTCCAAACCAAAGATGAAGCTCGATATTCAATATTGAAAAATTGCAATAGAGCAATTAATAAAGTCTCAAATCAAATATGATAAACTGATTTCAACGCTTCTTTAACAATTCAGTGCCTTTTTTGTAGAACAATTTGTCTTCGGCCTCAAAATACACATCAGTTTCCAATATCACATTCTCATTGAAGGCAAATCTCTTTCCCTGGAGCATTCTTTCAAGGTCTGCAAACTGCCAATAGTCGCTGACGGCCAGATCTGGAGAATAGGTTGGGTGCGGAAGCAATTGAAAGTGCAATTCATGTAGCTTTGCCATTGTTATGATCGACTTGTGACATGGTGCATTGTCATGGTGAAAGAGTACTTTTTCTTCATTTGTGGCCGTTTTTTGGTGATTTCTTCCTTCAAATAGACCACTAATGCTATATAATATCTGCTATTGATGGTTCTTCCTTTCTCAAGGTAATCGATGAACTTGCGCATCTCAAAGTACGAAAGCCAAAACCTTGCATGCTGATGTTTGCATCTTTGGTCTCTTTGGACAGCTTTCACCTGCTACTGTCCACTCAGCTAAGTGTCTATTTGACGCCGGAGTGAAGTGGTGGATCCGTGTTTCATTCACAAACACTCCTCGCTCTGAATAATTGATGCATCATTATTTTTAGTTGACTGCGAGCAAATGCGGCACCCACTTCGAACACATCTTTCTCATTGACAAATGTTCATACAAAGTGGTGAATACACTGCCGTCTGATATCTTGAACTCCTCTGCTATCTCACGCAACTTCAATTTACGACTGGCCAAAACAGGTTCCGGGACAACTGATGAATTTGGGCGACCTGAACATTCAGCATCATTTGTGTCTGTACGACAGCATTTAAAGTCAGCAAACCTCTAACCTCTTCACCGTTGTTTCCAAATAACACTAATCAAACCATTGCTTTGCTTTAACAGCATTTATTTTTCCGATCAGCAATACTTTATCAACCCACAAAATGCAATTTTTTTTTTATTGTTTTAAAAATTTACAACAGTAGTTGCACTTAAATAACTGTAATTTATAAATTAATAATCTGATTGAGCTGAAATTTTGACACGTGCCATTTGTAGGCAAGTACTTTATTAAAATTATATGGATTTTTATATTAGTCGCACCATCTATATGTCAGGTCGTGGACTTATAGCGTTCTATGCTTTCTTAGACGAGCTTAATATCATTTTTTTTTTAAATAAATTGTTTTTAATTTACCGCAATCAATAGTTTCATTATATTTGAATTTGTCGTCGAACTTACCATTCCCCAGTGTCGACTTCCAATCACTAGTTTTTCAGTTTACGTTTTTATTAAATTCTAGTTTTATTATTTGTTTATTTATTTTTCTCTGCTCTCCAAAAATCTGAAGATTGTGTGCACGAATGAAATCAATGGTTACGATAAATTATAAACAATTTATCTTTATTAAATGAATAAATGCAAACGTTTTTTTCAACCTACTCTAATTATATTAACATCAAACGAGTTATGCTTATTTAATTCTATGATAAAATATCAGACTTTTAAATACTGTATATATAGTAATCTGAAAACAATAATTATCTTTAGGATTTCTTAATTTGCATATTTATTTCATAAACATCTTCTAATAAATTAATATTATGTAATATACATTTGTAATTTGCATTGTCATATTTTCTTATAGTATTCACAATAATTTTGTAGATAGTACAACGTCTGCGGTTGCTAGTATGCTGAGAACAAATACGACATTTGGATCTTAGCAAAAAGGTCAAGGAATAATAAAAAGAAGTTCTTTAAATATGAGGCATTTTTAAACAAATGAAAAAAAAACCTGATTTAATTTATTATTGTATTATCTTTTAGTCTTTGGGTAGTGTAGTATCGGTTTTGTTGTCATAAGATCATCATCCCAGGAATTACCTCCTCAGTTTTTGTGGGGGTAATCTTTTCATATTTCATCCTCCTTTGGAAGGAAGGGAATAATAATATCTGTTCTGTAGTCATGAGACCACTCTTACAGGCATTACCTTCTCTTTTTATGGTGAGATCCTCCCAAGTATTACCTCCATTATTCATTTTTGGGGGCGCATGAGGATGGGATAGTGTACAATCTATTCTGTTGTCGTATTATCCTCTCAGTCATTACCTCCTCCTTTGGGGGTCAGTGTAGTACATGTTCGTTCACCATGATATTATCATCCCAGGTTAGTAAAAATATGCAACCAGAGGGAGCATATATATATATATATATATATATATATGGGAAGAGAAGGATGAAGGTAATCCGACGTGATGGTAAAATGAAAAAGGAAAACCAAAGACTGGATGTTTTTTATGTGTACATCAACGTTTCGTCTTTATTTATAAGACTTCATCAGGATGATGATATAGGGAAAAGATATCATGCAAGTACAGATACATGTAGGGTAGACATGTTGGGAAGAAAAATAAAATAAAATGAAAAATAATGGCAGCGTCTTGGTGGACGTCCGTACTTGTTAGAGAATGAAAATGAGTGACGAAAATGAGTGGGAGAAAAGGGGAAGGGTGGAGGGAGCAAGGACTACTGTGGCTGGCGATGAGAGAAAGAGGTGGGGGATGAGCAGGGGTAAAATGGATGGCAGAGAGAGATTGGAGGAAGAGGGGGAGGGGGTGTTTGACCAGATGGCTGTGGTCAAGATTGAAGGGGAAGAGTGAGTTGGAATGTTTGTGTGTGGGGGGTGTATGCAGGGAAAATGGGGATGGGTAGAGAGGGAGGGGGGGCTGTGATTTTGGTGGATGGGCGAAAGTTATGGTCTTAGAGAGCGTTTTGAGAAAATGAGGGAATTTAAGAAGAGGTATGGGAGAAAATAGATGAGAGGGGGAAGAGGGAGGATTTGTCGTGATAGGGTGTGAAATATTTGAAATATTTGGAAAAAGATAGCAATGAGTGAGGGATTGGAGTGGGTGGAGGAGGGCGGTGATTGAAAGGGTGGGTGAGGAATATTTGAAATATTTGGAACATGAGAAAGTTTATTTGGACTGTAGTATTAAAAATGTGAGGGAAAAAAGTAAGGGAAAAAAAAGAAGATTCAGGGAGAAGAAGGAAATACACATACAGACACACACACGTATGTATGAAAAGGCAGAAAAGAAAAACTAGTAAACATAGGAAGAAATTCATACATCTTGTTTCCACAGCATTTCATTTTATGATATATCACGTATTTTATCCTCACATGTATGTGTGTGTATGTATATATATATATATATATATATATATACACACACATATATATATATATATATATATATATATATGGTTTTCTTATCACGTTTGACCAACTCCTCCCAAGACAAACTTGGGTCTGCCAGTGGTGGTCTTCTCTGCTGGCACGTTCAACTGTCGAACTTTAGCAATTCAGCCATTGCTGCGCTCAACGTGCCCCAACCAATGCAGTCTGCTCTTCTGCATGATGTCCGCGAGGCTTTTCAAGTTGACTTGTTCGAGTAGAGACCCAAACGGTATGCTTTGTTCAGGCCTCACCAAACAGATCCATCTGACCTTTGCCTTGCCATTACGGTGCAGTTTCTTTAGTGTGTCGGCAGAGACAGCCCAAGTTTTGGAGCCAAACATTAGCACACATGAGGAGTATACATGACCTCTCGTAGCTGTTGGCAGTGTTTGTTTCTTAGTATGGGTAGCAGCTCTCTAAACTGTCTTCAGGCAGACTTACAATGAGTTCATAGCCTCCACTTGATGATAGCACGTCTCCAAGGTAACAAAATTCCGTCACTACTTCAAGCTTTTCATCACCAGTATCCACTCCTATCTATTAGTCTTGCTGCGCCAGTGCAACACAAACACTTAAAGTGAGGATCTGTTCTGAGAGATCCCTTTATGCCACTGCACCTTTTGTGGACCTATCCTGAACAGTGGGTGCAGATGATTGAGCTACTGCCTGTTCCTCTTAGACATACGACACATGGGTGTTTTCCTCAGTAAGCTGAGGTTGGGACTTTAGTTTTACCCATGTTGACTCTGAAACCTTTCTCCTCCATGCTAATCTTCCATTTATCCAGACGTTCCTTGAGTGATTGAAGTGAATATACCAATGATCGCCAGCATGTAGGAACTCCCACGGGCAGCCGGTACGAAATTCTAGTGATAGAGCCTCGAGTACAATGATGAATAGAAGGGGACTTAAGACAGATCCTTGATGGACGCCCACTTTAACATCGAATTCGTTGTGTATTGCCAATAACATGATACAATAACAAATCAAAATTGGCTATTCAGAAGTGAAATATTGATTTGTCAACTTAAATGCTATTTTGGTTCAACTTTCAAAATCTGGACGACAATGTTATATATTAGATTTAACGTACATGTCCTTTCTGTTCAATTTATTTGAATATATATATATATATATATAAATAAATGTTTCGAGGTACAAAATTTATAAATAGATTTAAAAAGAATACGCGGAAATCTCTCTAAGGCCCTTTCGACTATCATCTCGTCAGGAGAAAATCGATAGTTTTAATTAATAATAACGTCGAAAGAAAGAGCAAAAATTCTTTTTTTTTTAAATCTATATTTATATATATATATATATATATTACCCCACACCACAACAGTTTTGCACCATTTATTATAGATTAAAATCAAGATATAATGCTACTAAACCTTATGTCTAGAATATTTATTCTAATTTTGATCACTAGAAAATGTTTAAAATTTAAGGGATTTTAAGCGGCATAAAATGAGCACAACCTCCCATTTCAAAATTCAAACATCAGATTTGCATTGGTGTCTAAGGACTATGGCTCAAATTTAATGCAAATTTTATAGATTTGAATTTTCAAATGGGAGGTTGTGCTCACATTATTCCCCCTAAAAACCCTTTAAAAGGCTCTAAAGAAACTGAAATTTGGGGAATATTTATTAATTGATGTCTAATACCTATTGTTAAAATTTCACAAAAATCTGAGGTATCTGAATTTTCACAAAAGGCTTCAATCTTTTTTACGCCAAAATCCAAAACATGTTCAATATGTATCACTAACGTTTTTGATTCTTCGTCAAATCATTTTCACGTGACAAAAACAAATGAACAAAAAAGCTTTAAAAAAGAGAATTTGAAAAAGCAGCCAGGAACGCGCATGTGAAGTCAGATGTCAAAAGAACGAACCAGTGCAATTCTAGGAGAAACGTTAACAATTTAAATTGCGGTACACTAGAATTAGCGACTCAGGATGAATTGTATCATATTAAGAATGTAAAAATAGTGTCACTGGTTTCATACGTAATGTTATTTATTAGAGGTGGCCGAGTTTTAATAAAGATAGCTTTGAGTATTTAAAATTTTTTAAGATTGATTTCAGAATGTATTATTTTCGTGTTAGTAATTAAAATGTGTATCAATTCAAAGGTAGTTATGTTTTTGTGAATGCTGGTAAATTGAGCTAAAGTTTACAGGATGCATGGTGAGTCAGCAGAATAGGGTAGTAATAGTAAAACCAATGTCGCTATTACCTTCATTATTATGAGAGTTGCATTGTCCCAAAGTGCATTTAAACTTATAAATAACATTGGCGCTTTAATGTTTTATGGGTTGGGAAGGAGTTGTTTTTTGGGGTTTTTTTTTTACAAAATTTTGGGTTTTAAATTTCTTATAGTAAATAATGAGCCAAATATTATTATTATTATTGTCAATTGGAGATACGTATCAGTTTAGAATAATTTTTCTTCTAATTTAAATTTTGGTTGTATTTGATTACAATAGTATAGGTTAATATAGTTTGAGTTGTAATGTTGAATATTGTTATTAGTTGTAGTAGTGCTTTTTAAAGTTTTGAATCATTAATTTTATTTGTTCATCAATGATATAGTTATGGAATTCGTTATTAATAAGGACTTGTTTTATACTTTTTAATTCAATGAATAGTGTTTTTTAAATGGAGGAGATTAGTTTTAACTAACTTCATATGCACGTTCTTGGCGGCTTTTTCAAATTCTCTTCTTTTCTCCAGCTTTTTTGTTCATTTGTTTTTGTCACCTGAAGATGATTTGATGAAGAATCAAAAACGTTAATGATACATATGGAACATACATTCATTTTTTGATTTTAACATAAAAAAGATTAGAAAAATTTTTAAATAAAAAGTTTAATCAAACAGAAGAATTCTGTTATGTTTAACAATGTCTGCTTAAATGAAAGAATACTGCTTAAATACACACATACATATTCGAGCATCTCAAATGGAACATTTTCTTTATAGAATAGCTAAATAAATTTGCTAAAGTCATCATCTCAATAGAGACTGCTACATCTCTAGAAGTGGTTAAACATTTCAACTCTTCAAAACTAGATATCCTTTTTCGGTATCACTCTTCCTTTCCTTCATAACATTTGTATACTACTAGAAAAAAATATGACTCGTTGATTTGTCTGCTTAAATGCTATTTGGATCTGACTTTGAAAATCTGGCCGATATTTTATATTACACACACACACGAGTTGTGGAGTTGTCAGGTCCAACTCCGACGATTCCAAAAATTCCTTCCAATATTTCAAGTGTTGATTCATCGGAAATAAAAATCTTCCTCCTAGTATTCTTACGAGTCCGACTCTTTCCAAAACGTTAGACTCTGCAAACCTAACACACAGAAAAAAGAAAGAAAAATAGAATGTAGTAAGTGTTGGCTTACTTGACTGAAATGGAAAATTCTCCTGGAGAGCTTTCACTGTGCCGTACAAGAAATGCTCCATCGGGTTGGATATACTGATCATTCTCATCTTTGTCTAACAAGAGTTTTTCTGCTTGTGCTCTGGTAATCTTTTTGGGAATAAACCACCTGCAAGAGAGGATAACAAATGCGGGTTAAACAAAAAATGATAATGAGTCAACACTTATCAAGGCTAAAAGCCACTCGAGGATAATGGTCAATGAGATGGGTTAATTGTCAGTTGAATGATAAAGACTATTATGAGAGGATTGAAAATAATGAATGGAATGAACAAAATTCAGTGACTTATGAAGATGTTTCCTGGCATGACATTTGGACATTTGAAGAAGACCATGTTGTAGTAACAGGGAAGCGATTTTTTTAAAAACTAATTAGTTACCATTTATCAAGGCTAAAAAGCCATTTGAGGATAAGAGTTAATGAGATGGACGGATTTTCAGTTGAACAATGAACTTTGATTGTTAGAGTTTACGGCATATCAATATCTGATGGGTCATTTTATGCCGAATCTGCGTATATAATTATACTGTTTGAGAAAAAAAAAAAATTGTTGAAAAATTCTTTTTGCCGAAATAGTTTGTAGAAGAATCCGGTTTTGTTGAATGGATACTTAATTGTTTCTTATTTGCATATTTGTTTCATAGGTAGATTTCTTTTTATAGTTGTGTCATTTGTGTGCCTATTTATTTTGTGGGCAAACATATTGTGATACTATAGACTGCTCCCCCCCCCCCCCTCCCTCAGGTTTGGTTTGTTTAATACCATATCAACCATCTGTGAGTTATTTAATGCCATTCCATCAACGTTTCAAGTGTGGAATTTTTCATTATACTTAATTATTTTAGAATTTAATGTAAAATAACACCCCATTTTAGTGCCATTTTAGCGTTTTAGGGCAAGTAACCAGTTTTTTTTCTATGGGAGATAAATCTTGTGCGTCTTTTTTTTGGGGGGGGGGGTCTGCTTTTTTTCTTTTTTTAAGACAATTATGTGTGGTTTTAAAAGGGTCTTTGTGGGAGGGGGTTTGCCACTCGGGCTTAGGGTTAGTGGTGGGGCTAAAGGCAACTACATGTGAACACCCTGAAAATTCGGCAGAAAGAAAGAAAAAAAACAATTATTTAAAGTTTAGAGTGGGGGTTAGTTTCACATAAATTCAATGTAAAATAATCCATTTCCGGGCTATTCTAGCGTTTTAGGCCATTAACCATTTTTTTTTTATGGAAGATAAATCCTGTGCATTTTTCTTTGATGGGGGAAAGGTTTGCTTTTTTTTTTTTTAAGATGAGTATGTGTGGTTTTAAGTAAGTTTTTGTTGGGTGGAGACTTTCCACTCAGACTTAGGGTTAGTAGTAGGGTTAAGGAAGTTTTCTTTAGAGGGTAGGGTGCTTATCACTCAGATTTAGGGTTAATGTTACAACACATTCAAGGAAAGGCACTTTTAGGAGGTGGGCTTGTCACTTGAATCTATGGTTAGTGGTAGGGTAATTATTTTTTTTATACTACTTTTCAGCTTGAAAAAATATCAAGAATTTGGAGGGCTAACTGCTAGTGCTCTAAAAGGCAAAAATGTCCGGGAAATGAGGGATCATTTTACATTAGATCTATATGTGAAACTGATCCCCCCTCTACACTCAATTTTTTTTTCCACCTTTTTTTCTTCCAAGATTTTTAGAGTGTTCACATGTAATCGCCTAAAAAAGTAGAATCTTATTTTTTTTAATTGGCGTCTAAAGTCATTTCTGACTAGAATTAAAGTTCGAAAGTTGAGTATTTTTGAAAACCAGTATTTCTCAGTATTTTATAAACGAACCACAAACCGCATTAACTTCAAAAAACAAGTTTGTTCTTCTTTCTTGTTTTTTTTTTAAAGCCTGTAAACGTACTTTGTAAAACTCACTAGTTTTGTAAACAGCTGCTGCTGCTGGCTGATAGCATTATTAGCAATAATAGTGTCAGCGAAACAGTCAAAGTGTTCACTTTCGCTGAAATGGAGACAATATCTTTTCAGATAGGGTAATTAAAAATTGCTACTACGAACAGAGAAAACATACAATTATAATCTTAATGCATAAAAGAGTAAAAAGATTGATTTTCTTACTAGTTGGGGTACGAAAAATATATATTTTTTAAAATGATTGATTTGTTTACTAGTTGGGGTACGAAAAATATATATTTTTTTAAATGATTGATTTGTTTACTAGTTGGGGTACGAAAAATACTTTTTTTTTTAAATGTTCAATACTCGTCATGTTGAAGTCTTATTTTCAAGACAACAAAAGGAATAGGCCAGTTTATTTTGTACCCCCAAAAAGATTGAGATTGCTGAAAATTCTTCAAATATATCATGTAGATTATTATTTATTAATGCATGTCAAAGGATATTCATTTACAAAAAAAATGGTGGTATTTTGAGGACTAAAAGTGCTTTGGTCTTTAAAATATGACTATTTTAGAACCTCCCCCCCTTGAAATCTTCAATTATCCAAAGCGTTTTATTTAGGGTCGGTGGGTATTGCTACTGAGAGTAACTGAGAAAAGACCAGATGTATCAGATTTCCGGTAGAAAGTAGATATATTTAGTAAACACTGATTGTTTGAGGAGAACAACGAGAGATGGGTTTGAGGTGATCGATGGACAGATCAGAGGTGAATGGTCTCAAAAGGAAATAGGTCCGAGTTGTACGAAGAGAATGACAAGAAAAGGATCTCGGTGTGGGACAAAGGTTGTCACAGGTCGAACAACAAAATTAGTCTTAGCTGTGATCCTGAACTTGAAAGATGGGAACAGAGCTCAGAAGTAGTGGCACTAACGATCGAGCCCCAACGACACACACACACCCATGTTCAACAAGTTGGTTCATACAATGTCTATCTGTGTGTTAGTTTTTATAATGAATGCAAACTGTAAACTAATGCTCAACATTCAGTGATCGCCTTATAGTAGAATCCATACAACCAGAAGAAGATGGAGAAGAAAAACCACGGCACATTGCGTTTTGGGGGTCAGCGGAGGTGCTGGTATGGTTATATGATATTTTGTTGTTTATTTTGATTTCTGTGAGGAATTCACATATTTCATTGGTATTTATTCTTTCAAAGATGTCTCTTAGTTTTTTTTTGTTAAATATTTTTGTCTTATTTTAGATGAGATTTTGCATTCTAACAGAATGTGTTTTATTGTTAGTTGGTGTCTACATTAGCCTTTAATTGGATCCCTTTTTCTGAGTAAGAAGGATTGTGTTAAATAGATGTGTCCGATATGTAGTCGGATCAGGATGACTTGTTTGCTCCGGATATTTCCAAGATTTTTTCACAATTTCCTTATTTGGGGTTCATTTGGAATAATTAATTAGTATGGTTTTTCCAGGATTTTTCTTTTATATAGTACAAGCAAAAAACTACCTGCCATCTGGCGATTATTAATCTAGTTCTAAGTATTCTTTTTAAATGTATAACTTGCATTACATATCTTTCATATAACTTTATTGTAATTTTAAAAGCTAATAGTTTTCATTTAAATTATCTCCCTTGAAAATTAATGAACATAATATTTCAAGAAAGGTTTAGGTCATTTAACCTTTTTTATTAAATCACTTTAATTACTGTTAATATAAACAAAACTATTGCATATATATATATATATATATATATATAGGTAAATAGGATGATAAAATTACAAATGAATAACACCAAACATTTATTTATTATAAACTGTTTTAAAAAATAGTTATGCAAATTAGGCATACAAATAGCTGTGTTTGGGTCTTTGCTCTACTATATCTACAGTATTTCAAATAACTGTTGTATTATTGATTTAAATAAGAGTAACCCATTTTGATGGTAATGTGATAAATGACAAAAACTTGTGCATTTATTCATTTAGATTTATTTTGGGTTTCATAGTCATTTCGAGTGATGATCTAGTTGCTGCATCCACTCCATCTCCTCCATTGATTCCGATGTGGCTTGATATTAAACAAAATGTAATATTTTGGCTTTTACTCGAAGTGTAATTTAAAGAGATTTTCTACCAGTAAGCTACACAGATGCATTGATGCTTGTTTCATTCTCGCATACATACATATATTGAGTCGGACAAAAAGTTTTGTTTTTTTGTTTCTGTCAGTTTATGGGGAAGCCAAACCTCAAGTTTAGAAACATAACCGAGTTTATGCAATTCATTTTCCTTGCTCGATTTGGAAATCTTGAGAATGCTGCAATGTGTCTGGTTGTCAAAAGGCCATTTTCATAAATATGGCTTTCACTTGGTCACTGCCTATATCTTTGGCCGACCAGAGCGAGGATCATCTCTCACTGAAAAATTTCCCTTTCAGAATTGGACAAACTATTTTTGGCACACCCGTTCTGCAACATGGCATATCTTTATTCATGTTTCCGTAGTTTTTTTCTTCTTTACAGTAGTAAAAAAAAAAAAGACGCATCAGATGTCAGTAGTGCTTTGCTTCCATTTCACAGTCTGAAATATAAGCAAAAATGTAAGAACTCCTCTGGTCGGAGGCTTATTACACACTGACGTCAACACTCGCTACACCAAATACAGGGTTTGAAGAATAGGAATATAAAACGATCTTTAGTAGGCTGGAAAGATGACATTCACAAAAAGGAACAAACTTTTTGACCAACCCAATATATATATATATATATATATATAAATAAATAAAAAGATAGAAGCAATAAGAGTGATAAACATGTACGAATGTCCACATTTATTTCAAATTTCGATTGTTCAATGCAAGGTGTATTATGTAATAGACTAGTGTTAAACACTGTTTATCACTCTTATTTCTTCTATCTTTATAATTGCTCTATCTCGTATATTGAGCTTAACCTTTTCACTATAGGTTCTATCTACTAAAAGTTTACTTTTGGTTTATATTTGATTCTACTATATATATATATATATATATATATATATTTATTTAAAATCAACTTAGTTTCAACGATATAACACCTTCTTAATACATAGAAACAGTTTTTTTCGCTTTTCCTTTCTCATGACACAGTGTCACTAGAAAAGTAAAGTCTGTATGATCTTCAAAGGTGATTTTTTTTCAAATGTTCTAATATATATTCGAGGAGAGGTCAAAGTTCCTAAAAAGATTGAACAATTTGATGAATTTCTTCTGCCGGCATAAAGTTTTACGAATGGTGATAAGAGACGGACTCCAAAATTTTTAAATGATTTTTGGAATCTACTCTATGCAAGACCTCAAAGCACTCCATTTTATAGTTTTTGGCAAAGACCGGATTTTCAACCAAGTGCTCTCCAATAGAAGAGTCCAAAGGTCAAGGAGAGGAAGGGTGAAAAGGTCAAGGAGAGGACGGGTGAAAAGGTCAAGGAGAGGACGGGTGAAAAGGTCAAGGAGAGGACGGGTGAAAAGGTCAAGGAGAGGACGGGTGAAAAGGTCAAGGAGAGGAAGGGTGAAAAGGTCAAGGAGAGGACGGGTGAAAAGGTCAAGGAGAGGACGGGTGAAAAGGTCAAGGAGAGGACAGGTGAAAAGGTCAAGGAGAGGACGGGTGAAAAGGTCAAGGAGAGGACGGGTGAAAAGGTCAAGGAGAGGACGGGTGAAAAGGTCAAGGAGAGGACGGGTGAAAAGGTCAAGGAGATGGCGGGTGAAAAGGTCAAGGAGAGGACAGGTGAAAAGGTCAAGGAGAGGAAGGGTGAAAAGGTCAAGGAGAGGAAGGGTGAAAAGGTCAAGGAGAGGAAGGGTGAAAAGGTCAAGGAGAGGAAGGGTGAAAAGGTCAAGGAGAGGAAGGGTGAAAAGGTCAAGGAGAGGACGGGTGAAAAGGTCAAGGAGAGGACGGGTGAAAAGGTCAAGGAGAGGACGGGTGACAAGGTCAAGGAGAGGACGGGTGACAAGGTCAAGGAGAGGACGGGTGAAAAGGTCAAGGAGAGGACGGGTGAAAAGGTCAAGGAGAGGACGGGTGAAAAGGTCAAGGAGAGGACGGGTGAAAAGGTCAAGGAGAGGACGGGTGAAAAGGTCAAGGAGAGGACGGGTGAAAAGGTCAAGGAGAGGACGGGTGAAAAGGTCAAGGAGAGGACGGGTGAAAAGGTCAAGGAGAGGAAGGGTGAAAAGGTCAAGGAGAGGACGGGTGAAAAGGTCAAGGAGGAAGGGTGACACAAGGAACCTATCCTTCCGTGTCAGATTTTGGATGGAATGTGCTGGTTTATGCGGGTCTGCAACTGCAAGGAAATTCACCCAATATAACCAGCATCCAATTAAATTGGTCAACAAAATTTCTATAGATTTTCTATCAGCGGGTTTTCATTTTTTTTATCTTTTAGGGATAAGGAATGTGAAAATATAATAGAGGTTTTGTTTTTGTCTCCCGATCTTTACGCTAGGTCCATTGCATGAGCTTCCGCATGAAAGCATTTTTGTTTAATAATTGTCTTGTTTAATATTACTGTGCTGCTTGTTCTTCCTTCTCAACGATGAAGAACACTATGAGGAGATTGGAAATGCTGAATGGAATGAACAAAATTTGGTTACTTATAAGGACGGTTTATAAGATTGGATTTGAAGACGACCATGTTCTAGTCTGCACAGTTCATAGAAAATTCAAAACATGAAAAAATTATGTACTATAGTAAAAAGAAAGTGAAAACTTCAGTGAAGCAAAGAAAAATATGGTAAATTTGTAGATGAGGACTCTCAGCTACTCCCTCCCCTCCTCTAAAAATATTTTAGAATTTTGAGTGGGGAAATCAGTTTTTCATATAAATTTAACGTAAAATGATCACACATTTTCGGATAGCGTTTAAGTGCATAACCAGAATTATTTTTTTAAGGTAGATAAATTGTGTTTTTATTGCAGGATGGGGAGGAAGGAAGGGGGGGGGGGCGGTCATTCTGAAAAGTAATAAAAATAAAATGATTAGTTTTCATCATAAAAAAGAATCCCTTAAACCACAGTCCCCATTAAAACAAGAACATGGTTACATATCATTACACCATTATCTGATCGGAAAATGGGTGATCATTTTATGCAAAATTTACATGTGAAACTTATCCTTCGCTCTAAATTCTAAAATAATTGTTTTCTTTGTCTATGTATAGCCCTCCCCCCCCCTCGAACCCCAACTATGTTTTTCAGGGTGTTCACATGCAATTGTCTAAAAAGAGAAGAGGAATTTTTTTTTGGGGGGGGGGGTTGTTTAGATGAGGGTTCCCATCTATAATAATACTGAAAAAATAAAAGCTGATTAATCGTACCAAAAGATCATGATCTTCATGTGTTTAACGTAACGCAAGAAAATGCAGCTTTCACTGTATCTTTATACAGTGAAAGCTGCATTTTCTTTTTTCAAAAGACAAACTAATCAACTTATAGAACAAAGCCGCCATTTATTAAGAAGAATTCAAAACATGAGAAAATTATATCTTATTAAAACTTCAGTCATCATCATCATCATCCTATTCGGTTTAATGTCTTGTTTTACATGCTGGCATGTGTTGGATGGCTTTTAAAAGTTGACTTTCAAACTAACCTATCTCAGACCAGGTCTTTATCTATCCCTCTTTCTCTCAAATCCATCCTTATCACTTCCATGTTTTATTTGATCTGAATAATCCAAATTATCAATCCTCATCTAAAAAAAATAAAAATAAAAAACGTAAATATATTTACGTTTTTTTGTTATTTTTTTTAGATGAGGATTGTAATGACAATAACTTACAGTAAAATCATATTATAATTGTATGTTGGGCATTAGAGTTATTTTAGTAATAACTTCATATAACATTACAAAAATGGCGATGAGGATGAGATCCACTTAGTGTTATCCGAAAGTATTTCATAACTTGAATGACATACAAATATAAACAGGTTTATTACTATAAGTGAATAATGCAATAGGTAGTTGCAAGTTCGGTAACTAACTTGTAATGTATACGGGGACGGCCCCAGCTTTATTCTTACTACTGTTGTAATCATCAAGGCTAGCATCATGTCATCGTTGATGTGCAACTTGGGCTAGTTCATTGTGTAAGGAAGGGGGTTGCGATACTTTCTCTACACGTCTGAAAACTGGTGTCACAATTTATCTCAATTCCAAACAACTACATGGTTTCCACCTATACGGGTAACTCACACTCCTTTGAGTCTAATGCATTTTTCCCATCCTTCTCTGCGACGCTTTGAAATGTCGCTGGAAGGATTCATTCTGGGATGCCTCTCAGCTATGTCGTTACAGCCCTCTTGATATCCTCCACTTTCAAAACTAAGGAAGTTTGGGGGGGGGGGGGGAATTTAAAAAGTCACTCGGAGCAAGATCAGGTAAATAAGGAGGTTGTTCTAGTATGGCAATGTTCTTCTGACAGAAATTGCTGGTGTCTCAGGGCGTTAGGAGCAGGTGCATTGTCGTGGTGAAGGAGGAAGTGACAACATGGAATGGTTGCAGAAGGCTAGAATTAGAGCTGTATACTCTCATGTTAGATAACAGAATCTGCTTATCCCTCTTTCCCCCATAGCTCACACAGTACCATTTTTTTTAGATACTTTGTAGCACGAGAGCAGTTGTGTTTGCTCCAGTTAAGCCAATTACATAACCGAGTGGAGAAAAAATAAAATAAAATTTTGCAACATCCTATTGTTAAAAATAGATACATTTTAGAAGTGAATATAAAAAAGATTTTAATTTTTTTTATTTTGTTATTACTAATCCCTTATCAAAGCTAAAAACCACTCAAGGATAAAGATTAATGAGATGAATAGACTGTCAGCTGAATGATGGAAGAATACTATTGTAAACATGCACTAGGCGGTTGCATGTTTAGTTGGTTGCATGTTTGCGATGCATGCGAATAACAGACTTGCTGTGAGAGAGATATTTAACCAAGGGAAGAGAAACACAAGAAATTGAAAATATGTCTGGTCTAGAGTTTTAACTACACAGAATTCGATTTGTCCACTTGAAAAAGTAACGGTTCTATAGATACGAGATTCCCTGTTGTGGTTATGATCCATTCAAGGTTTTCCAAAAAATAATGTCCATCTAGATACGCGATCCCCGAAGCAAGAGATTTTTTTAATTAAAAATTAGATTAGCTTTTTTGAGTGGATAGCTGGGTGGTCTACCACAAAGGACTCAAATATCTATATATATTCCAGCAGATGGACAGGGGAGGTCAGTTTGGTTTTGTGGGGTCTGACGACCAGTTGGTTTCGGTGGCTCTCGAAAATAGATGGTCTGTTTGTGTTTAGTTGGACTTGTGTTTTGATTTGGTCGGGCTAAGAATTCTCATCTGCAATTCTCTTGTTCAATAGAAGAAAACGAGTATCATTGTGCCCCCCCCCCCTTAAACGTTTATTATTGGTTTTAAACTGGAGTTGTAATTTTATTTGAACGACACAATAAACACTGCGGCCGCTGTCGGAATTGAGTAACGATTTTGGACGAGCACAACAAGTGAACGATCACAACCTGTGCAGTGAACGCACACAGATGCAAATTCATATGAGAGGATTGAAAATGATGAATGAAATGAACAAAGAAAGTTTGATTTATGACAAGTATTTGCTGACATTGAATTTAAGGGGGACCATGTTGTAGCCCACAAGGAAGTAATCCTGCGGTAACATGTTCCACAGATGGAAAGTTCTTGGAAAGAAACTTTGTTCATGGAAATTCAGTTTGATGTTAAACACATGAAGGAAGAAAGTAAAGTACCTTACAGTGGTGGTAACTAGATGATCTCTTGTGAATGTCTATCAAGGCAAGAAAGGGTGCTTTGAGCAGCATCTCACCAGCTGTGACAGCAGTACTCCATCCTTAAGATGCATCTGACCCTTATACAGGTAGAGGATTGCATCAGAAGTCAGATACTTTCCGGAACGGTAGAAGGATGTAACCATTGTTCCAGCAACCGATTGGATATAAGTCTTTCATTTTAGATCTGGAGTGAAAGTCAGTGCTAGGAGCTTATCAAAACAAGGGGCTTCTTCAATTTTCCTGAATATAAAACGGATGTTGTATCACATAGATTGAAGCCTTCTCTCCTAACCAAGAAGCACTGTGGGTTCAACAGAGGACACTCAACCGCCTGAGAACAGGAATGGGGCGATCAAAAGCTACTATGGCAAGATGAGGCTACAAAACCGACCCAACCAATAAAACAATAAACTACCATGTTATATTGAGAGGAGGTGATACCATCCTTCCGAAAAGGGGGGAAAGCGCTTTTAGTCCTGAAAACTGTTCAAACTTTAGTTGCAAAGAAACAACGTGAAACGGCTGAAGAAATTTTGTGCGACAACTCCTGACTTTTATACCAAGCCATGGGAGCTTCACATAAATATGACATTTTTTAAATATATATATATATATATTTAAAAAATGTCATATTTATGCGACGGTTGCGTTTCGATCCTGGCTTAGCCGCACTGATGAGCTGTGAAACAGCGAAACAGTCTGTATGTGGATGACATATATATATATATATATATATATATATATATATTTAAATATATATATATATATACACATATATATTTTTACTTTTGTTAACCGCAAACAACGCACAACGCCACTGAGACGCAAGGGGATACTGTGAATTAGGGGCATCCTAAGTGGGGAGTTGTGCAGCGAAATGCTTATTCACATTACATTTAAACTTCTGCATGTTAGTATGATCAGGGAAACAGGAAGCAAGAGGGGAATTCCAAAGGCTAGCAGTTCGAGGAAAGAAGCTATTAGAGTAGAAAGACCTCCGGCATCTGGGGACCCCAACAGTGAAGGGGAGCACATTCCTTGGAGCACATTCCATTAAAGTACTTGTAAAACAAGTACAGGGATGCAACATTGCAGTGATGGGACAGAGGCTGGAGCTTGACAGATAGTGTAGGATCTATTAGATTAGAGGCTCTTTTTTGGACCCTATCTAAGAGGGAGAGGCTAGTGGTTAGTACACCAGCCCAGATGTGAAAATGATACTCCATGTATGGGCAAATGGTGGCTTTGTAGAGATATGGGATACTGGCAAGTGAGAGAAGTTTTCTAGCACGGTAGAGGGAGCCCACCTTCCTTGCAGCAGCCTTGGCAACCCCTTCTATGTATTTGTTCCAATTCATGTTATCTGTGAACTTTAAGCAGAGTAGTTTGAATGTGTTTGACTCTCGGGTAGGGTGCCTTTAGCCATAGCAATCAGTGGTTGAAAAGGTTTCTTATAATTGTTAAAGGAAAGGAGTTAGAATTAAATGTTACCATCCATTTATGTCACCATTCTACTACAGCCACTGTCTTGGATATGCGTGTGTTCGTTTTTCCCACATGTTGGAAATAAAGCGTGGTTTTGTCAACAAATATACTCATCTTGACACAATTGCATCAGAGAGATCGTTTACAAACAGGAATAATAATGGCCCAAGGATATATATATATTATATTATATAACCACATGCTTCGAAGACATGAAAAGAAGACATGATACATACAGACAATATATGGCCACCAACGGGACTCGCACTAATTTGGTATTTGTGAGGATACAGAGGAATGACACGGTTATGATTCAGTGGATTTGTAGTGTGCATATTGACACAGATAATTCTTACTTCCTGCTATTGAAGCTGAAGGTACCCAGATTGGAGTCAGCTCTGCGTTGCAATCGCCTGCAGCGGCATAAACATATTGAACAAAGCTTTGATGGTTGGTTAAATAGATGTACACACATCTAAGTTGAGGATGACCAAGGAAAAGATAGGCCAAAGAAGACTTGTACTGACTCAAAGATGACCTCAAGCAATGACATACTGAAACCAATGCAAATGTTAGAATTTCATGGAGAAAATTACTTTGTGCCGCCATGAACAGCGTGCAACCCACATCTGATGTGAAAAAGACACACAAAACAACAATGACGAAGAAGATATGAGGTTTAAAACCTTGTAAGTGCAATTTTATGTCTACTTATGTCTATTCAAAATATACTTCTCAATAATAGGTTGTGCTAAAATGGTGCTGCCAGGCCTTGCGTATAAGATGCCATCCCAAAGTTATTTCAAACAAAACTCATGCTGTCATTCGCTGTGTTACACCAATCATGGCGTCATATTGCCAGGCTTCAAGATTAATGTTGCCTGTAGATTATTTAGAACAATCAGTTATTTTTTACGGCAATAGAAAAATTTGAACTGAGTAAAGGAAAGAAATGGTAAAAAACTGTTGTAAGGACTTGAGCTTTGCTATCAGACTAACCACAATGAATGTGTGTGTGTGTGTTTTACTCACTCACTCATGTGAAACGACTTTTTCAGTTTTACATTGTTTACACACGAATCCAGATTTGACATCTTTGAAAAAAATGTTAGTGTTCTGCAAACCAAATACAAAAAATACAAATTTATTTATAATAAAAAAAAAAAAAAAAAAAAAAAAAAAAAAAAAAAAAATCACTATTAATAATCCAAGTTTTTATACAAAGCTCAGTATAAGGTCTGACCGACTCTTACGATTTTTAAAATTCTAAAATACCTTAGGATTCCAAAATATCCGACTCCTTATTTTATATCTTCCCATATTCAGACTGTCTGTTAATTCTTCAGAGAGAAAGAGCATTTTTTTTTGTATAACTAATGTTCTAACAACTTCCGGCAATTTGTTTTAATTGTTTTAACAAATTTTCTTTGTTTTTCCAGTGGCTTTATTTTATTTTCTCTCAGAATTTCCAGGCTCGTTAGCAACAGAATTACAGCCATAAAATGATCCAAATACCAGGAACAATTGGCTGTTTCTATATTAAAACTAGCTGTATCTACCCGGTGTTGGCCGGAAAATTAAGTTAAGACAGTCAATAATAAAACAGAATCAGACTTCATCTTCTAGCATTCTTACATATCAGACTTCTTCCAAAACTTCGGACTCCGCAACCAAGCTTCCCTGGACTTGCATCCATTGAAGCTCCGACATCTAACAACAGAGTTGATAAACACCTGTAAACATGCGCAAGGCAGCATGTTAAGTGGGGTGCATAGTTGCAATGCATGTGGACGACAGGCCTGCAATGGGAGAAATATTTTGCTAAGAGAAGAGAGACCACCCAAGAAATGGGCTGACAATTGAAATAGTAATGTCTTCTTGGATATGAAATTCCATGCTGTGATTATGACCCACTGGAGATTTTCCAAAACTAATGTTTATACCAGACGGTGAACCTCATGGTCAGTCAGTTTTTATGTCCATAGATTAACAGCTGATTCTCTGTGTGGTCCAAGTGATATCTATATCTATTCCGGCAGAGGGGGCAGTTAGGTATCTGGTTATCATGGATAGATGGACCCTAAGCTAATGGCTTGTATTCGGTTAGAAGATATGTTGGTTTTAATTTGCAGGCCTGTTTTTCAGTAGAAGAAAACTATTATCAGTGTAACGTCTCTCAAAAGAAAACATTGTTACTAGTTTTAAACTGGAGTTGTGGTTTGTTACGAGAGAGAATCCTTTTGTTGCAGCAGTGACAGAGACCACATGATTGAGAATTGAGACTGCGACCGACATCGAAATCGAGCACCAAATTCAGACGTAGAAAACAAGAGGACGATTACAGCCAGTGCAGTGAATGCACAACCATACTCCCACAAAGGTATTAACCATCTTAACAACAACAGCCAAGAGCACCTTTTTGTTATCCATGTGTCTAACACACGTGGAAAGAAAACCGCACAGCGCCCATGACTTTTAGAAACATTTTTTCATGCTTAGAATTTGCAGAGCATGGAACAAACTGTTTGCATCTGTTGTTGACTGCAGATACATTGCACCATTTAAAACTCTCATGCTTTCCAAAATTCACCAAAACTGATATGCCTCCTCCATACACATATGCATATCATGCACTTTTTATGCACTTTTTATGAGTTGTAGTGCACCTGAGCACTCTACACATCATTGATTTCATTATCTATATAATAATACGCTAAGGCAATTTCATGTTTGTACTTACATTATCACCACCACTCCTTTAAAAAGAATTTTTAAAATGGGATCGCCCAACCGTCAAAAATGCAATGCAAAAAAAAAAAAAAAAGTTAAAAATTTTTCATCTGATGTCGCTGTTACGTGGAATGTGAAACTCAAACTCAAACACACTTTCTTAGCCTATGGGCTACGATCAAAGTGTAGTATCTGTTCTGTCTAAAGATGGTGCAATAATATTGTGGGGTCTGTGTCCATGCCAGACTTCAATAAAATAGAAAATATTTTTAGACAACAGATGAAGGATACAACCGTGGAATTTCTACGGGTCTCGCTAGTTATAAATCAAACAAAATTGTTTGCACAGGCTTCCCATTTTGTTTTTCAACTAATTTGTGTCCTTTGAATCCCAAAATCGTCCCAGGTGATTCTCTCTCAAACAAACTTACCACATCTAACAAATGTGTGCTGATTTTATAGAATGTTTAAAAAATATTACATAAAATAATAAAAGTAATCAGCTGACGAGTATTATTACTTACGAACAAACAATACAATTGTCCTTATTCAAAAGTAGAGACGAAAAAGTTAATGTGTACAGTTTTGGAATCAGAAATGACAATTTTAGTTTAAATTAACTTAAAAATCTAACCCCCCCGCAGAAATAATATTTAAAATTGTCCCACAGAGTAATCTGTTTTGATCACTCCGTTGCCATATATCTACTCAATCCTAGATCTTTTATTGCTCGGAGATTCCCCTCTCCCTTTAACTGTGTCTGGATTTAAACTTATGTAACTATTTTGCTTCTCAACTAAGTGGCCAGTCGTGTAGAGCGCCCATAGGTTAGATCTAAACAGCAGAAAACAATGAAAGAAATTGAACAGAAATGCAAAATAAAGTAAATCAACTATGCACTCTTTTGATAGGCTTTTTTTTATCATTAAATAATTTAGTTGTTTTAAATTATAGTACAATATACTTTTAAAATGACATTAAACATGTTAAGAGAAACATGTCAAACTCAGGATCCCCGAAGGCCATGTGGTCAATTTGTGTTTGTCATGATGGTAGCATGCAACTAATTGAAGGCGTTTAGCAAAATTATTGCAGATTATTTTTTTTTACCTAAAAAACATACAATATGTATACAAATGATTGTTTTGTTTTTTCAACTGAAAATGGCACTAAGTTTTATTTAAATTCATGGAATTTTCTGAAAATTTAATTCATGGGGTTAAAAAAAAAAAAAATTGGGGGGACACACCTACTCCAGAAATGCAAGTTTCTTTTCCTGCTTTTGAAAATCAATAAAATGTGATATTTAGCATTTTTAAGTGTAAAGAAACATTCTGAATAAAGAAAAGCATGTTTTTTTTCAGTGAAAGATGCATTTTTTTTAAAAATGGAAATTGCTCCAGACAAGGCACTAAGCTAAAGGAGCTAAAAAGAATGAAAGATGATAATCGCAAAGACAGGATATGCTTATTGACCTTAGTTTTGAAAAGATGAAGGCTATAGGTAGGAAGAAAAGAGTTCCACAAGCCTGTAGTTCTTGGGAAGAAGTTACTGGAATAGAAAGTTGTATTATATTGAGGTACTAAAACAGCAAATTGATGGAGACCACTAGACTGAGTCAAAGAGCTGGAACAAAGGAAGCAGAGAATAAATCAAACAATTCTGAAGAACACATGTCATAATAGTATTGATAGAAAAGGCTGAGACTAGCAACACCACGTCTGTGCGAGAGATGATGCAGAGAAGAAGGGTGGGGCCAACTTAATTACAGGTACGCTTCTGAACCTTATCAAGAACCCTCAAATGGGACAGATTCAACAGCCCAAATATAGCAGTACTCCATTCATTTATCCATTAAAATTATAAAAACTGCAATTTTGGCCATTAAATGGTGAAATTACAGTATCTTTTATGTCCATGTTTGATGTACTTGCGTTAAGATATTTTAAGATATACATATTTTTTTTAATGAATTGGATAAAGTAATAATTATTATTTGTGAAGTTTGCAATTAAATGTATTCATAAAGTTGTTTATCGCAATGACAGCGACAAAAAACGTTTTTCATATACAAAATACAAAAAGGGCAGATGAAGCACTCTTTAGCCTTGGTAGGCAATCAACCTAGAGATGGGGTCTCGATAAAAACATTGGTCCCCATCACCACACTGGGTTGGTGTCAGGAAGCGGATCTGGCCTATAAAAATCTTGCCTTAACTATGAAAATGACTTCCAAAGAAAATCGGTCGCAGTTCAGGTTAAATAATGACCTGGTCAGGGATCGGTTAGTTTGGAAGTTAATTTCTAAAAACCATCCAACACATGCCAGCATGTAAAACGGATGTTAAACCGAATATGGTGAACTGAGCATGACCATGTGATATACATATTAGGCCTAACGAATTTGCATATTGATTTGCAAAATGAAATCTCATTAATTCATTATTAGTGTTTTCTAATACAATAATCGTTTTATTTTATTATTACACAGGGTTCTATTTATGTTTTTTTTTTTTAAATTGTGGATAGAAAATTAGCATTTTGGGCAAGGAACATCTTTCCCAACTATTTTCAGGTCGACTTACTTCTGAAGACTACGATCGAGGTAAACAAAGCACACCCCCACCCAACAAAAACACTTACACCTAAAAAACGTGGCCAAGGAAACAAGTCAGTGAGTAGCCCTCGCACCTCCTCCACATTAATTTCATTACAAAATTAAATTTCACCATAATATATTTCGGTTAAGTCAAATCAGCTATTTTATTCTTTTGTTAAATTGTATATTGCAAACAAAACTTCTATCCAAAATACACCATAGCTAAACAAAAATTCAGTGAGTGAGTATCCCACCCCTCATTTTAATTTTTTATTTACGAATTTAAATTCCAGCATAATGCATTTCGGTTCAGTTAGTCATCTAATTATTTTGTTATATTGTACATTAAAACCAAAGCCCACATCTCGTTGATTAACACATCTTTAGTAGCCTATACAAGGATGCCAGTAGTCAATGGCAAAAAAAAGCTGAAAGCGAGATGAATTTCCTGACCTGGGGGCCACAGCCCGTGTGTGTGATTGTGTGTGTGTTTTCCTAAACAACTCCAATTAGTTTCAACTAAAAAAAAATCAAAATTAAGAGAAAGTCACTGAGTGTGTATGGGGGGGGGAGGGAGGGAGAGAAACAGGAAGTCATTCTTTGATGAAACAAAAGTCATCTAACTCCCCTACTCCCCTCTTGAATTGTTTGAAGTCTTTGTCTTCACAGCAAAATTAACATTTTCAGTAATCAGTGAGAACTGTCATAAGAGGGAAAACCAGCTGTTTTATAAAAAAAAAAGAAAGAAAAAGCAGATTGCAATCAAAAAGTTGAGAACTCACATAGGAGAGGCTTGAGCGATTTAAGCGGAAATCCGTTTTTTCTGGATTAAACAAAAACAAGCAGAATTTTGCTAAAAGAGCAGAGAACTCAAATCACTGTGTATAATAATAAATTTATGAAATTAAGTCTTACTTATATTTAATTTGGATTTTCGTTTTCTATAGATAAATTTGAAACAATGATTCTAAAAGAATTACTAGTAATTAGTTCTTTTAGCCAATTACACAACTAGTTTCTTTTATATTTTTCTGGTTGTTGTTTTAAATTAAGTGTGGGATTCTGTATTTGCACTGAACAAACATAAGCAGTAAATAATTCCATACTTCAGGGTTGGAGCCAGGAGTTTATTAGATTACTCTACTTTCCGGGCAGACAGTTGTAAAATACTCATTGTTTTAATCTCTGAGTTTCTTAGTTTAAATTTTTAAATAATTTAAAATTTAAAGAAAAATAGGTGCTTCTTTAAAGACGTAGCTGAGACGAAACATGAAAGAGGGAGATAATTCAAACTTTTTTTGAAGGAGGGGGGAGATAAAATCTAATTTCTCACAAAATGGACGCAAACGATTTGAACTTAGAAGCCCTGTTGTTTTTACTTAGAGATAATTGCAAAATAATCGATTTTTTGCAAACACAGACTTATTCAGGTGTCGAGACGTGCATCTGTGGTGCTGAGATGAGACTTATCCCATACGCAACTAGAAGCGATGGATTTGTGTGGCGATGCCCAAATTTGACACGTAGGAAGAAAGTGTCCATTAGACGAGGAAGTAACCCTAACCCTAACCTTTTTATTTATTTATTTGATGTTTAATTTATTTCAATAAATCTATTTAATTTTAATGTTTCCTCAAGTTTTATTTTTGCATTTTAAATCTGATAAAAATCGAAAAGTAAAAAAAAAATAAATAAAATAAAAAAAAAATCAAAAAAAATCAACGTTAATTCTATTTTGAAAACTAACAAAATGAAGCTTTGGCCTACAAAAAAATGTCTGGCAGCCCCATTGGCAATCCCCGGTAGGGGCGCCTCAGGCAATTAGCAATAAACGACCCCCCCTTCTCAAAGGGTAAGAAGGCAAAGCTTGGGAGGGTGGACCTCCTAGAACTGCACAGCACCTCAGATTGGCAAAATCAAGGCCCAAAGGTCAAGATGGTACCGGTCTATAGAGTGTAGCATTCATCGGAACAGTTACTGCATTCTGATTTTAGCCAAAAAGCCAAGGTTTATGGAAGGATCAATGTCACACAATTTGTAACAAATAATTAACTGTAAAGTAGTTGGCCTGCAGTGTTAGTTGTTACTGACTGAGCTAACTAACTAAACTTATGGAAGTCTTTCAAATTAACTCACTTAAACAATTCACTGAACCCACTCGGTTGATAGTGGCACTCTTCAGGCTCAGGAGGAAGAGACAACAGCCTAGCTAAAATATACTCCCTGTGGTCGTATATTTTGGCGAGTCTATTATATAAAGGAGAGGTGAATGACCTACATTATTATTTTCAATAGAGAGGAATGGGATGGGTGGAGGTGAAAGGGTGGAGGAGAGAGATGCGGAAAAACGGGGAAGAGAAAAGAGAAATATAGAGATGGATTTAGAGAGGTAGAGTGATAGAAGTTTTAATATTAAGATGTTACACACACTAACTTTTTTTCTTTTTTTATGGCCCCCGGGCAACGCCGGGTAGTCCTGCTAGTTGTTAATATTTCATTATTTGAATTAAAGTCAAATCATGAACCTTCATGAATAAATTGTCAACTGTAAATAAATAACATTAACAGCAAGCTGTAGATACCTAGTGGTGTGCAGTTGTGTATTGACTTGCAATTTGTTTTGTTTGGTGAACTATGCTGTTTTCTTATACAAAATTTTTTGTTCCAAGCAAAGAGAATTAAGTTTTTAATGGACGAATACAGAGTTATCTATTTCTATCTTAAACAATACGAAAATAAAAAAATTTGACTGGATAAATTATTTTCTGGAAGAAATTAACTCTTACATTTTATTCTTTTTAACATGGATCAACGTTCAATAGAAGAAAATGGCTAGTCAGAATCAAAAAGTTGATTTGTCAGAATCAAAAATTGATTTGTCAGAATCAAAGCTATCAATGACAAAAATCAAAAAAACTGACTGGTTTTACTTTATTATATAGATTTAATTTTATTTTATTTTTTTTTTTTTTTAACATAGTTCACCACCGTAGACGCAAGGGGCTACTGAGCAAAAAGAAGAGGGGAGAAGGTAGGGGCAGTCAACCTAGATTGGGATCTGTGCAGCGAGATGTCTGTTTACATTAGTTTTAAACTTCTGCATGTCTGTACTGTCGGGGAAACAGGGGGCAGGAAGGGAGTTCCAGAGGCCAGCAACACGAGGAAAGAAGCTATTTGAGTAGAAGGCTCTCCGACATCTGGGGACCTCCACAGTGAATGAATGAGATTTAGTTGATTGTCGAGTTAGTCTAGTGAATTTACGTCGAGGGGGCACCAGAGTAGCCAGTTCATCGGAGCATAATCCATTTAACAAATATTAAAGAAATCGTGACATAAACTATTAAAATATATATTCATTTTTGTGTTTCTATTTACTGATGTCACCATGTACAGTGGGCAAAAAAATTTAGGAGGGGGGTAACTAAGCTCGGATATAGAAGATTTTTCGGTGTAAATTTTGATAATTACAACTTTCTTTCTTCAAATAATACTCCCACCATTTGTTCAATTCCTGAAACTATCATGCCAATGATCCTATTTTTAAACAATAAGTCATTGCCATGTGGTAGGTCATAGTTTTGCAGGAAGTAAATCAAAAGTTTTAAAACAGAGTTTCCTGTGTAAACATTCCAAAATACTTATATTCTTATGCATTTCTTCTTAGTTTGTTTTTCTGAATATTTGATAAGTTTATTTCCTTACCCAGATTCATTAAAAAAAAATGGTAGTGACAGAGAGAATTGTTTTTATAATCTTCACAGACGTTGATCAAAATTCACCTTCAAACTTGAGCATTAGAGAATGTGTAAAGCTACTCTGTGAAAAGCATCACCCGACTGAAGAAGCATTCAATTAAGAGTAGTATAATAAAAATTATTAAAGAAAGTTACAATCAAGTCAAAAATTGAAACTACACTGACAAGAGAATTGCAATTAATTGGTTGGTTGGTTGGTTTTTAACGGCATATCAATCCTGTATGGTCATTTAATGCCATGAAAGGTTATTTATCATAGATTCTTATGTGTAGATTATTTGCAGTAGAATTGGGTCGTATTGTTTTTGTTTTTTTAATATTAAAAAATTATTTTATTAAACATCTCCCTATACTGCCCAGATTCCTTTGAACTCATCAAATCTAAGGCCGTCTTTAAGACTCACATTATACATACATTGTATCATTCTCATCATTTCTCTCCATGCAACACATATCCTCAACTCACACTGGCCAAGTTCCACTTTCATACATAACATTGTGCACACATGCTTGATAGACTTTCCTTGGTCAACAGCGGTAACGCTCTGCTGGTTAGTAATGGCAGAAGTTCCCTGAACTTACTCTATCAATTCTGTTGTGGCCTTGCAGGCCGGTAATAATCAAGACAACACAATATGATTAAAAAAAGGGTTTAACAAAAGTATGTTACAGAAGAAAGTGTCATGATTCTGAGGCCATAACTGCCACGGCGTTTAGTTGTAACTGTATTTATTGTGTCTGGGTAAGTTCATTTATTCCTGAAGTAGGTAGATCAGCTTACACCATAACCCTTGCTATCACACCAGCACTAGTTCCTCCCTGTCCTTGTGAAGTTTTGTTACCTTGATGATACCAAAAACTTCTGGAAAACCTCAATCGCCTCGGTATCCAAATATAATTTCTCCACATCAGAGTTCTCCTCCATCTCCGTTGTCTTACACTTCTTGTACAGAAACTGGTTATCATCTCTCAACTTACCTGTAATTCCACTACAGAGTAGAGAAAGACTAGCAACATCTTTTGTGAAAAACGGGCTGTACAAAACAGCAGAGATCATCCCTCACTCAATTGTGAAGTTGATTTCACACCTTATAAAGGCAAAAAAAGTGCGTTGAGTGCCACCTCCCCAGATGTGGCAACAGTACTTCATTTATCTTCTTTCTTTTAAGTATGTTTTAGAGAAGAACTTATACTTACGGATGCGGTTTCAATTCTATATAGTTGTAAGGAATGTAACCTTCCAATCCATATTGTTCTGCTTTATACCACATCTTTTCTTCATCCATACTCAAAATCTGAAAAGAAGAAAATTTAAATCATCATCATCATCATCCTCATTACAATTTGAGAAAATGCATTTACATTGTGGTTTACACCTTTTTAGTAATAGACTAGTTGTATCTACCCGGCATTATACAGAAACAAGACAGTTTGAATAAGGGTTGCAGAGTCAAAGTCAGAGGTTTTGGAAGGAGTCAGACTCGTAAGAATGCTACGAGTCAAAGTCAATTTTTTTAATCTCTGAAGAATCAAGTCTGAATATTGAAAGACTTGAAAATAACAAGTTGGAACTTTTTGAATCCGAGACGTCCGAGTTGGACTTTATACCTTCAGACTTCGCAATCCTGGTTTGAATGCCTACTAGACACCATCTTTGAGTGTCTTCAGTCTCTCTGTACAGGGGTTTGTCAGGAAACCCTGGCATGAAGATGCTTCTTACTGAAAAGTAAACCCTGACCTAATATTTAAAATAACATATTATTCAAGGCCCAACTAAAGTCTCCTCCTCAACATGGCTCCATACAAGGAATGGTACGTCGCCTTCTTCTCGTGATGCTATCAAAAGTAACAGCACTAAACTGGATACTCAATCAGACCAGCCCAATTCTGGTTCTGGCAAAACCAAGCAAAGACTACAAGAAAAAAGAAACTAGAACATTTATAAATGGTTTATTTGGGGAAAATAAAATAGAATATTCTTCATTCTTTTTCACTGCTTTACTTAAGCATTAAGTAGGGAAGATCCATCCTTAAATGAGCATTCGAACACACATGTAACTCAAAGAAATCAAGTGTTCGCCCACAGCTGTACGGTAGATAACTATTATATTCTTCAATTTAAAATGAGTTATCCCCACTGCGGATTTTTATTTTTAAGTGATTATTTAAAAATGTTTCCTATTAGCAGTCGTCTGGGCCGGACTAAGTAATTTTTAAAATAAATTGTAGTTAAGTATGTTATTATATTGCCAATAACATGGTACAACAATAATAAATGAAAATTGGTTAGTCAGAAGCAAAGTTTGATTTGTCAGCTTAAATGCTATTTAGAGTTTGAAAATTCGACAAGATAACTTTGTTAGATAGGAACGGCCAATGTCAGTGAAAATAATTTATTTTTCTAACAAAATAATGAACACCCCCCGATTGAAAAAGAAACAAAAAAAAAATCCAAAATCAGAAAATTATCTGATCTTAATGAAATTTTCAGTATTTATTAATAAATTAATGTTTATATAAAGTATTCATTTATTATTATTATTAGGAATTTGGAAGCATTTAAACTGTTGAATAAAGTGATTTCTGGTTTTGAAATTCTTAGTAAATCCTCATGTATAGGTATCACAAACCAGCTTCTTAACTAAGAAAGCAAAAACAGATAAATATGGTGAAATTGCTTCAATTTCAATTTGCGATATCTTGTTTTATGCAATATCTTGTTTTATGCAATATCTTGTTTATTTTGATAAATTTTTTGAATGTAAATAATATTTAACCTTTTCTCTTCATAAATGTACAATTCTTTCTCTTGTGGCATTAATAGATTTTTTTCCAGGCTACTTCAAGTCACTACGTGAAAAAAATGTTGGTGTTTTTCAAATTTTGTGCATGCGTTATTGTGTGTCTATGCATATAAAGATATTCCCATCTCAGAAAAAAAAAGTGAGCTTAAAATAAGGTTATAAGTTCTTCATATAAAAACATGTCTTTAATCGAAAACGTTAGTGAATAAAATACTAAAGAAATTCAATTTAAAAATTCCTGAAAATTACACCTTTTTGTCTGAAATATCCAATGTTTAATAATCTGTTGGTGTCATATAACTACGCTAATAAGTATTTACTTGCTTCCCTACGAGCGCAGAATTAGACAAAGTCGGTTTTTAATGTGGAGAAAATCCGGCTTCCCCAAAAAAGGCATACCGGATTGGGATCATCATCCTCATATTCGGCTTAATGTCTATTTTACATGCTGGCATGTATTGGACGGCTTTTAGAAATTGACTTGCAAACCAAATTATCTCTGGCCAAGTCGATTCTTATCACGTCTTCCAATGTTTTCCTTGGCCTGACCCTGTGAATTGAACCTGCTACCTTAACTGTTCTACATCTAACCAAGAACTCCCATCCATTCTTTCAATGTGGCCATACCATCGGGACCAATATAAAAATTGCCTCAGGCTAGAAAGATTCAGTTTCACTGACCGAGAACAGATGAAGTTTTTTTAGAATAAAAGTGACAAACTCTCATTCCAACATTTAATAACAACTTTATTGGATCGTCTTTCTCGTTAGTACGTGAACAAAAAGGAAAGGGGTTAGTATGTCCATAAGTATGGACGAAGGCAAAAGCTAGGAATTTCCCGTGGTTATAATTCCCCAGGAAAAGAGAATTGTTCATGATATTGAATGTTTGTACACCGGCTAGAGTCAGGACGCGTCCATATGTGTATGCAAGTATGTGTGTCTGTACATCGGTGTGAAAGTCAGTTCACATGTAAGCAATTATGTGTGTGTGTGTGTTTTATCAAGTTCACGTGTTGAGGCAGTAGCCATTTTGGCGTCTTGTCGAAGTCGAACCCAGGGCCAAGGGCCCGGGAAAATGTCTGTTGCGTCCCCAGAAAGTGGGGACGTGTGTTTGGCAATGCCAAAGAAGGAAAGAGAGAGAAGTGTCGTCTTGTGCCACAGAAGAAAAAGAGGAGGGCAGATGGTGGTCAAGTGTTTATATAATTAGCTAGCCATCCGAGATTCGCCTAAAAGAAGGCCACTGATTGGTCAAGCCAAGGAGGAAGTAGTTTGCTAGGCAGCTAAGAAGTCATTGATATTTAAACACAAAGTGTAGTATGAGAACAAGTTGCACACCAGATGAAAATGAATGTCCCCATATTCGAGATTTACAACTCGACACAATATCAGCAAACTCGAGTCACAAACCGAAACGATCGTCAACAAACTAAACAGGTTCTATCGGGTATTATTATTATTAACTTAAACATTTAGTTAAGTTATTCTTTTAATTAGACAGAGTAGATTTTTATATGATAAAAAAAAAATAAACTCATTTCTTTTAGTCGTGATCAGTCGTGTGCGACGTGCAAATAAAACATTAATTTTACTCTATAAAGTATGTTGTTGCAGTTGTTAATTTATTTAACTAACTGCACCTACTCTGTATAGCTAAGGATTTATTTTTACTCATAAGCAGTAGTAGTAGTAGTAGTACTGTACATCCTCAGTCAAAAATGTTGAGGAGAAAAAAATTGTTTCACCAGTGTTCGCACTAAAATAAAATTACGTCAGCTTTTTTTTTTTTTTTTTTTTTTTTTTAAATCGCTAACTTTTGTGTGATGGGACAGATTTATATTTATATACAAATAAATACACATTCTTTATTATAGAGTTAAGATTAATTTCAACTCCAGTTTATGTAACGACCTTTATGCACCCCCCCCCCCTCTAAAAAAAAACAAACTGTTTACTAACAGAAATAAAAAACAATTGCCATCGAAATTATCAAAAGTATTAGCTTGTTTGTTAGTGTTTAACAACCTTCATAGCATTTATAAGGTCATCCCAGGTCAAACAGTTTGTTTTTTTTCAGAATCAGTCAGTTTTTACAATGTTTCTTTTTTGTGAAGGTGTTTTTAGAGTGTGGAATTTGACTATTCATAATGTGCGAATGATTTTGTTTGATTTTTAGGTTTTTGCTTGTTTAAGATATTATTTGGGCCATTCTTTTGAAGAGAGTTTTACAAATTGTTTGCTTGGTAACAAGAACATTTCTATGCAGGTTAATTGGTATTTGTTTCTTGTTAGATTTATTTTGTTAATACTGGATTTTTTTTTCTTTTTAATTAAATGTTTGTACAAATTAGTTTCTTTAAGAAACCCTATTATTTCAGGAAAAGCTATATTTTCAAATAATGTTTTTACATTTATTACTTTGTAATATTTGCTGTGAATATGTGCACATTTTTTGCATTTCATTAATATGTTATTGTTAGTCCTTGAATGCAATTGTTACACTGAGGTTCATCATCTCCTCCAAGCAGATGTATGTGGCTCAGCCTTGTGTGGCCAATACATATACATGTTAATACGGTGTCTTCCCTTCGATCGGTTTTCATGTTGATGCTTTCTGTTCCGACTATGATGTTCATACGATTTGTATTGAGTTACCATGTTCCCTATTGCTTGCCATTTTAATTTTATGTATTCTTTGATTTTCCTTTTAAAATCTGTATGTGGTATTTTGATACGATTTAAATCCTTGTTAACGGCTTTTTGGCTAATTTATTTGCCTCCTCATTCCCTTTAACATCAATGTAGCTTGGTATTATTAAAAGTATTATAATGCCCTAATGTTTTTCTTTTAAATTATTTTTTTTTTACAAACGAATCACCACTTATCAAGGCCCAACGGCCACACAAGGATAAGGGTTATTGAGTTGGGTAGGTAGACGGTGATACACCAAGGTGATTGTTTAAGAAGACGGCTCAGCAAGAATTTGTTTTCATTGGACTTGAAAACGGCAATGTTATAGTCAGCCGGGAAGCAGCCCTGTGGTACTGTGTTCCACAGACGGACAGTTCTATGAAAGAAACTTTGCTCATGGAAGTTCTGTTGCTTAGTTCTAGGTAGACAGAGGGAGGAAGGGAATTTATTGACAGTGGTTGAAGCTAGACGAGTTTGTGTAGTGAATGTTTTACGGGGGGGGGGGGGGGGGGGGATATAGATTGAAGCTTAGTCAAGCACCTGCCATGAAAGTAACAGTAGAGTAGAGAAAGACTAGCAACGTCTCTTCTGTGAGAAAGAGGTTATAGGGTGGAGAAGAGGACATCGTCACTAGATTTTGCAGTTAAAACGTATTCTTCTGCATAAGATGTACGTATCCAGAGATGCTGATAATTATGTGCGTGTAAACATGCACTAGGCGATTGCATGTTTAGTGTTGCATGTTTGCGGTGCATGCGAATGACAGACTTGTTGCAGGTGAGGTGGTGCTCGGCTAGGGGGGGGGGGGGGCGATAGAAGAAATTGATAATGTCTGATTTTGAGTTCAGCCAACCAGAAATTGTTTTCTCTTTAAAAAATGTTGGCGTCTCCTTAAATGGGGTTTTCCATGCTGAGAGCAAGATACTTGAGAAAAATAATGTTCTTAGATTGTCAACAGATCAGCCTTTTAAGTGGATACTGTCTGGCCGAATGGGGGTGACTGAGCAAAAGACTGGAATCTAAGACTTTTGGTCAAAAGTACATATATTCTAGCCTATGGGTAAGGGAGAACAGTGGGTCTTGGCTGTTTGGTCATCACAGAGGCAGTTTGTTTTTCTGGGGACTGGCGGTCAGTTGAATCTGTGTGCCTCTCAGAGAGATGGCCTTTTAGGCTCTAAACAATTGGACTTGTGTTTCGATTTGATCGGGCAAAAGTCTTTCAGCTGCAAATCTGTTGTTCAAAAAGGAGCATCATTGTAACCTCCAAAAGAATAAAACATTGTTTAAACGAGAGTTGCGATTTCATTCGAGAGGGAGAATTTTCTGTTGCAGCCCTGACTGAGACCACATTGCGACTGGCGTCAGAATCGAGTAGTAACTTTGAACCGGCACAATCACTACCTGTGCAGTGAACACACACAGACATGTTCATACATGTAGCAAGATTAAAGATGGTGTGTAAAAATAATGTTAAAAACGGTATTTTTCCACATAAGGCTAGAGTAAGCATAAGGTATAGTAGTGGAAAATTCCATTAAACGTTAACAGACTAAAGTTATGACTACATGGCAGGATACAATGTCATGGGAGGAAGTACATAGCAGAGAAGTAAGATTGATTCTGCTTTTTGGATGTACAACGTCAAAGTGACCAGATTTTTTTTTTTCGAGGTCTGAGAAATTTAGCTCATCTCAATGTACATAGCTATAAAAAGTGAACTAAACCCCAGAAACAAATATTTGTTTTGTTTATTCCAACAATTATTATTAGAGAATGAAAGAAGAAAAAGAAACTGAGAGAGCAATTTGCGATGCGGCGACAAAACAGGATTTTGGGGAATACCCCATTATGAGACATATCCTGCTTCAGGGAAGCATAACACATCTAAAAAGACAGTAAAATTTTATACATGCACCCCAGTGACACACGTTAATATTAAAAAAAAACAAAAAACGATACATTACAATGCACACAAAAATTCACCAGGGATGAGAGTTTTCTGGCAATTCGCGATACTAGCTGTTTTTATTTTTAATAAGAAATTTCCACAGTGAACTTACGTCTTTCTTTTTTCTTTCTTTCTTCTCCCACTATTTCAAGTTAACTGTAAAAACAGTCAACAGTTTTCTTTTTAACTGAAGAATTTCATTTTGTGATAAGGGTCGGTGAAATACATTTGAATATTTTCTTAAAAGCTAATTACATGGGATGGGGTAGAAGGTGCGTGTTAGATGGTTTTAACTTGTTTCAAAGAAAGCTTTCTGGTCCCTTTAGCTTTCCCCAGTTCATTTGTAGCCTTGGTGTAAATTTGCATTGTATCGTCTTCAGTTAAGGTTTTTTTATCTGATTTTCTAACAAAAACCTGTCATGATTATATACGGTTTTAACAATAAAAAACGACAAAGTAACAGTCCTAGACCTGTTTCTTTTCGCTTTCTTGTGATTTATTTTTTAACTGAATTCAAAAGCCTAACGCTTATTTGTAATTTCTTGGAGTGCGGTGAGTTGATATTTATTAATTTATAATAGAATTATAATTTCTTGGTGTGAATTAATATAAATAAATCTATATATTAATATAACAAATATGACTTTCGTATCGGGGTCTGAATCGTGTGAACGGCAGGGATTGTCTCCTCTCATATTGATGATTGCAGGGTGACATTAAACACGTGCACATGGGTTAATTTGAAAATAATATTTATTTATGAATAATTATATATTAATATCTATATATTAATAAACTTGTACCTTTCTTCCTTTTCTGTCACGTTAATACATAGGTATTGAAATAAGTTACGGCAGCTACAGACGATATTATAGTTACAAAGATTTCCATGTAAATCTATATTTTAGATGATCTTGTTTTTACATTATCAATTATCAGCAACAAATTACGGCTACGATATTTGTATACCGTTGTCTCGAACTACTTACTTTAAACACACTATTCAATTTATACAATTTCGTCAATAAAGCTTCAAGAAAAGCAAGGACACAAAAAAGTAGATAATAATACATGACAAAGTTAAATTCAGTAAATATTACAAGGAAAGAAGAATCAGTTTGAATCTGCATTTGAATAACAGAAATTACTGAAAATTAACGATTGCATTTTTGTTTATATTTGTTGAAAAATTTCATGAATGTAAAAGTTTTATTTTTTTTAGTTTATTATTTAATTTATTCATTTATATTTTAATCATATGCGAAGTAAGCATTATATTTATTTAATCAAAGCGTGTGTGCAGGTTGAATGAAGAACATGTGATTTAACATTCGGTTACCAGCCCGACTTCAAGAAATGTGAAAGAAGTCGGACACTGTTGGAGGTAACAGACCAGACTTGTGGGTGGACAAGACAGAGTGACATGGTGGTGGAATGAGGAAGTTGAGAAGTGTATAAAAAAAAAAAAAAAAGGTTTACATGTATCTGGTGGCAAAGAGGACAGCAAGAAAAGCAATCTACAAAGCCAAGGTGAAGGCTGAGCAAGCTAGGTTTCTAGATATACTATCAAGGGATGGGCAGAAGAATGATTGATTGTTGGGTTTTATAGCATATCAACATTTGATGGGTCATTTTATGCCGAATCTGTGTTATACTGTTTATACTGTGAGAACAAAAAAATTGATTTTTTTTTGTTTTTAAAATTTGTAGAAGAATCTGGTTCTATTATTTCTTATTTGCATATTTGTTTCATAGATTTTTTTTCTTTTCTGAATATTTCATTTTATAATTGTGTGATTTTGTGTGTCTATCTATTTTATGGGCAAACGTTATATTTTATTATTAATTTTGATTTCTGTGAGGAATTCACATATTCCATTGGTATTTATCCTTTGAAAGATCTCTCTTGGGTTTCTTCTGTTGAAATATTTTTTGCCTTATTTTAGCTGAAGTTTTGCATCTTAACAAGATGTGTTTTATTGTGAGTTGGTGTCTACATTTGCATTTTATTGGATCCTCTTTTCTCAGTAAGAAGGTGTGTGTTAAATAGGTGTGTCCGATATGTAGTCTGGTCAGAATGACTTGTTTGATTTGGGTATTTCCAAGATATTTTTTGCTAATTTCATTCATAATTTGGGGTTCATTCGGAATAATTCATTATTCATATGATTTTCCCATAGTTTCTGCCCAGAAGAATGAAATATTGAAGATAAAAAAAATGCACCAGTCCTGTCTGAATATTTCTATTCTACAAAAGAATTAAGTACGGTGAAGTTAGATAGTCAACAGGACAAGCCGTGATGGTACTGTCAAAAACCACTCATCGAATTGGCCCAGGAGGAAATACACCTGTCAAAGATTAAAATTGTTTTGGGAATGATGTTAATTATTTTGGGGAGAGTCCTGCAAGTTCGACACCACAATTTGGACTGTTGAGGGCGACCCAATCCCAAAAGTTAGCTCAATGAACAAATCTCTGAAGATGCCATGAAGCCTGGCAAAAGTGCTAAATATAGAATCTAGGTTGGTCAATTTTAAAGTGCAGACTATCGCCTAGCGGTCAAATTCTTTGTTAAAACGAAATCTCCTTCCCTTGTTTATCTACCTTCCCCCCCCCCCCACCTTTCAAATGTAAATTCTTGAATTCTGATCATGTGATCTTTTCCAAGGAGGCAATCGTTATGCATCATCCCATAAATGGGAGACAATTTCGGAGATCATAACATAAATGGAGACCCGTTTGGAATCGTCATGGTTGATGGAACAAGAACAATCTACCCCGTGAATTAAATAAAGAGTTCAGTTCGAAATTCTGTATTGAACTGAAGTTCAACAAGATGCACCTGAAGGTCTGAGGCTACATTGGCCAAAACATTGTGAAAATAACAAAAATGAAGATAATAATCAGAAAATTTTTTTTTTTAATTCAAAAACAAAAACAAACTTTACCTTAAAACTGAAAGACAATACACTTCGTCAAAGGTTGATCAGCATCAGAATACAAGTAAATTATCATGAGATATGATCGAGTACTGCTGTCACATCTCGGGGGGGACTCAGCACTCTTGTCTTGACAAAGTACCAAATCGACTTTGCAAGTTAGTGAGTGACCATTTCAGCTGTTCTCTAAATCCTCTTTCTAAAAGAAGAGACCGCATTGCTAGTTTTTTTCTACTTTATCATGATTTCTATGGAAGGTGCTCGACTAAACTTCAATCTCCGGTTGCTCCTTGTAAGACATTCACAGCAAGAACTCGTCTTATTGACACAATTGCAAAGAACTTGCCTTTCTGCCTCCATGTGCCTTACATCAAATGGAATTTCCATGAACAGAGTTTCTTTCCTAAAACTTCTCATCTGTGGAGCATGTTACCAAGGAACTTCTTCCTTGCAGACTAGAACATGGCAGTCTTCAAGTACTTGTCATAAAACGTCCTCATAAGTCATCAAATTTTATTCATTCCATTCATCATTTTCAATCCTCTCATAATATTCATCATTTAACTGATAATCCATCAATCTCATTAGTTAGTATTAAAAAACGGGGGAGGGGGGGGTACTCTGGCAAAATACCCAAGTATTATTTTTGTAAAAAAATTGATTTTTTTTTGTATGTGATGGGAGAAATGTCTTATTTGAATGTGTTCTGTAATGAGTTACAGAATTTTTGCAACAATGTTTTTTGCAATAAATGCATCTTGAAGCGTGTTGGTGTTTTTCGATGATAGATTACGATGCCTAAATAATCATATAAAACTATCATACTAAATCTGAGTTTGTCAACGTTTGTTTTCCTATATATTTTAATCACAAAATACATGCTAAAATATAATTTAGTTCTGGGATTGAGTTATGTTTGAAAAAAACATAACATTTTAATTCTACTAATTATCCCAAAATTAACTGAACAAGTCACCCATCTCTCGTGTAGCAATCTATGTATTGCTCTAACTCCCTAATAGCTTTAATGTCTCCGTGAGCATTGAAAGAATCTCTCTCTTCTCAGCTATAGAATTTGGTAGTTAGTACTCAACAGTATGACCAGTTGAGTAACAGAATAAGTAAAACTGAAAACAACACTAAAAGCCGGTTTATATGAAAGCTGGAATGTTTCATTATGTTCAGATGGGCAAGTCCATTAGCTGAGTTCTGATTGGTTGCCAGTTCATGAGTGAATAATCTACATAAATATTGCTTCATTCAAGCAATATTTTGGAGCCATTTATGCCGGTAAGTGTTAATTTGATTCTATATCAGGTAATTTACATAATGTGTTCGTAAACACGTATGCAAATTAGATAGCAAAATAATAGGTGTCTTTACTTCTATATCTAAATGAATAAATGCAAAAGTTTTTTCCATCTATCCGAACTATATTAACATCAAAACATGTTAGGATTATTTAATTCTAATTATATAATAATATATGTAAATACCCTATATACTGTATAGGCATCTCCTGCTCACTCAAACAAATCTCGATTTTGCTTATTTGCAAGTTTTTAATAAATTAATATTCTGTAATCTACCTTTCTACTTTGTATTGTCAAATTTTCTTCTACATACGCAATCGTTTTATCAATATTACTATTATTATAATTATAAATAAAATAAGATAAAGAGATTTTATTAAAAACAGGATAGCGTTTAAAAACTTATTTTGGATTTCATTTTCAAGGGAGATAATTTACTTCCGGCTTTAGTAAAGTGTCAAATATCGCTGATATGTCGAACAGATACTACACTTTGATCTTAGCCAAAAGGCCAAGGAAGAATAAAAAATAGGGGGGGGGGGGGTATCGGTTCTGTTCTCATAAGATCGTCCATGCAAGAATGACTTCCTCCTTTTTGGATGGAGGGAAGTCGGGTTCGTTCATCATGATATTATCATCTGTCAGGAGGGGGGGGGGGGGGGTCAGTGTAGTATATGTTCGTTCACCATAATACTAGCTAAGGAACAACGATAACTCAAGTTTAGAATAAACATGTCTTTTTTTTAATAGAAAATTATAAAAGTTATTCTTCCTTAGCCAGCATATTCATCTTTGTTTATAAAGATGGCGACTATATTTTTATAGACAATTTTCATTTAAGCGTTTCACGTAGACAATGAAACTTGCCATGGTTTTTAATGTTATCTAAATAAATAAATGCAAAACTGTTTTCCACCTATTCTTACTATATTGACATTAAAACGGTCTATGCTTATTTAATTCTCTGTAATTTATTTTCATTCGTTATGATACATTCTTCCCAGGCATTACCTCCTCTTCGGGGGGGGGGGCGTACAGTATACATTCGTTCAACACGATACCATTTCCTCAGGATTACCAATTTTGTGTGGAGGGGGGGGGGGGGGGTAGTGTACTATCTATTCTGTTGTCATATCATCCTCCAAGGCATTTACCTCTCCTTGGGGGGGGGGGGGGCAGTGTATGTAGTTCGTTCATCATGAGCCTCTCATTTGCATATTTATTTATTATTAAGTTTCTAATGAATTAATATTTTCTAATATGTTAATAATTAAATACATGCGTTTATTATTTTTTAAATAAAAATGTTGCTGTTGTGGTTGTGGTTGATGTTGATGTTCCTATTTACTTCCTCCAACGAGAGCAGAGTTAGGCACAATGTCAGTATTAAACGTGGGGAGAATCCAGCTGCCCCAAAATGGGCACTCTAAATTGGAACAAAAATTTCAATTGCCTCGGTCTAGAAGAATTTCTTCTTCACTGACAGAGAACATAAAAACTAAGTGCAGATTCAGTATAGATACTACATTTTGCTCCTAGCCAAAAGGCCAAAGAGTTAACATGATGATGATGATAATGATTTGTCATAGCAAATAAATAAACCTCCTCTAATCTTTCTAAATTACAAAAAAAAGTATTTTTCTTTAATATTCTTTACATATTTTTCTTTCTTTTATAATAAAGGTGAAAAGTACAAAGTACCCATTTCGAATTACTCAGTAATAAAAAAGTGGAGTATTTGACTAATCGACGTTTCACCCATACGTTTATTCATTTCATTATATAACGTTTTAATGGGGAATTCATTTTAATTTTTATGCTGAAACAAAATAAAATTTATCAACGTTGAATATCTCAAAGACAATATAAATTGACCTTTTTGTTGTTGTCTCCTAAAAAACAAAATTTGACGATGTTCATGCACTGTATATTTCCCCCATATTGGAATATATCAAATAACACTACGACAATCATCATTTTTTAAAATTTTCCCTAAATTACCAAAATGTCAAATGAAAATTACTTCTTTGGTTTCTGTAAAGAAGACTACAACGTCAGTAATTGCCGGGGGGGGGGGGGGGGGTAGTTTTTGCTAGTTATCCATAAGTCAAAAATCTCATTTTTTTTTTTTCAGTTTTACAAGAAGAATTTCTTAACATATATGTCACAGTTGAATTTTCAAATGAAATAAAGGTGGAAAAAATAGTGGTCGTGACCCAACAGGTCATGGGTAGTCTAGTTTATTTTAACATTGATGGAATACATCTTATGTGCTTGATCATCATCATCATCATCATCATATTCAGTTTAACGTCAGTTTTACATGATGGCATGAAGAAACAGAAATGCATTGGTTTTAGTACGTTACGCTATTGCATTTTTGATATAAATAATCATGTAAATAGATTTCCAACAAAAAAAAAAAACAAAGCAGGTGCTGAGACTCGTGATTGAAACCGGGACCTTTAGATATTCAGCCTGACACCCTACTAACCAAGCTATTTCGGCTAGATATATCTCTTGCAATGCTAAGCATTTATATTTGTACTGGCTGCTGCTGCTATCTGTCATTTAAAATGGCATCCATTTTTAAAATCACTTGAGGCGGATCATTTTTTTTTTTGAAGTTAAATTGAAATTAAAAAAATTTTAAGAACATGGACCAACGTTAAGAAAAACAAAAACAAATTAAAAACTGGCAAATAAGAATCAAACATTGATTTTGTAGGAATAAAGTTATTAACCACAAAGATTTGAGAAACAGACTCGCTTTACTTTATATACTTGAAGAAAATACATTTTGTTTTATTTAGAAACAGGTTGTATTAATCGACCTTAAATAACATGTATAGATGAAACCACACCTTTTCCATGAGATTTTTGACAGCTGATATTTGAAAACATTTCAACGTGTAAAATGTTGGTCATTGAGTTTTTATCTATCACATAGGGTGTTTGAAAAATCAATGGCATAACTTGGGGATCACGTTGTATATATAGATTTGAAAACACTTGGTTTCTTAGTGATAGACCATTGAAACAAATACTGATCAACAGTCATTATTGTAAACATCTAACATGCATTGTTGTTTCCACATATAGGATAGATAAACACTATTCGTGTAACAGGATCACAGGTAAAATAAACCTGGGGCTGGTGTTGCCACATACACCAACAAGACCCTGAAAAAATAAATATAAAAGCTGTGGGTTCAGAAGATCTAAGCATCATGATCGGCAGAGACTTCTTTGATAGTCGACATCCTGCAAATGTTGGGCCTTCTTATTTCAGGTAACAAAATACAATAGACCAAATACAGGTAAATAAATATGATCAGCACTAACCAAAGACCACGCAGAGGAAGAAATGGACCACAAAGGAAATTAGATTAATAATGGAGTGCTATTACAAAAGCAGCTTCCACACAAAGAGACTCGTTTATATATAGAACATAATCTCAAAGTTATGCCATCAGTTTTCCAAACTCTTTAGAAAACATTCACAGCAAAAATTCGTCTAGCTACACCCACTGGCAAGAATTTTCGGTGCTTCTTGCTTAAAAGGCCGAAAAAAAGATTTCTGTGTCTTTTAAAGTTTAAGAGGTAAATAAGGGGCAATAACTCTTATCACCTGTTGTTATTACATATAACGTAATTTACTGCGACATTCAATTAATTAGTAATAAATGAACAACAAATTATACGTAAATGGGAAATTTATGATTTTGAAAATTTTTTAGTAATAAATGAACAACAAAGTATACATAAATGGAAAAATTAAGATTTTATTGAAAATTTACGCATTTATGTTGCTTATACTTGGGTTGTTGACTGGGCTTTATACTGAATGATATTCTGCAATCTGTTTGCAAATTTGGGCGAAAGCATTTACTGGTTTGAATTTCTGCCGCCACATAAATTCTGCGAGGTAGGAATCCACCATTTGCGTGTGGGTGCCACATTCAATTTTGTTTCTTTTTTTTGCTTCACACCACATGCGTTCAGTTGAAGATAATATCAGTCTTGTTAAAAATTAACGATAAATTTTGGCTCAAAATAACAATTCAGGATAAAGTCTGGCTCAAAAATAAAATTAAGAGTTATTGCCCCTTATTTACCTCTTAAACTTTAAAAGACACAGAAATCTTTTTTTCGGCCTTTTAAGCAAGAAGCACCGAATTTTCTTTCCTTCCTTCCTTCATTCCTTCATTCCTGTGTGCCTAAAAACTAAACAAAACTTCCATGAACAGAGTTTCTTCCCCAACATTTCCCATCTGTGGAACTGCTTTCTAGCCGACTACAAAAACATGATTGTTTTCAAATTCAATGTCAACCGTCCTCTTAAACAATAAAATTCTGCCCCCCCCCCCCCCCCCCAATCCTCTCATAGTAGTTGTCATCATCCAACTGATAATCTCATTAACTCTTATCCTCGAATGGTTTTGGGCCTTGGTAAGTGGTGACTCATTAGTATAAAACAATTTAAAAAAAAAAAAAAAAAATTCTGTATAGATACAGCCCCCCCCCCCCCCAAAAAAAAAAATAAATCAAACTTTCATCCATTGATTGAATATTTCTTACATATGCTTACAATATATCAGTTATATTCAACGGTTTTGTATTTAAACTGGCTGTACCTACATTGCACCATAGTGTTTCTTTTTAGTTTTTTTGTTGGTTTTTTTTTTTTACTTGCAATTTGTTATTTTTTTTCTTTTCTTTAACTATGACGTTTTTCTTTCTCCAAAATATTTTTGTTCCAATCAAAGGGCAGTAACTCTGTATTGAGGAATATATAGTTACGCCCCTTTTTTTTAAAGATGGCATCTGTATGAAAATATTTCTGACCTGTATTTTGGGGGAGGAATAAATAGAATTACATTTTATTGTTTTTAACATCATGTTGCAACGATCATCAACCAAAAGAACCGACAAACTAGAATCAAATACTGATTCTGTAGGAAGAAAGCTATCGATGACAAAAAAAAAAAAAAAAAAAAAAAATCGAGAGACTGACTTTGTTTTTCTTGCTAACTGACCCTGCTTCCTCAAATGTCCTACATCTACTAAATTGAGTACTCATCCATTGTTTCGATGTGATAAAACCAACAGTCTCCTGTTCTACATACATCTCCCTATACTAACAATGTTATTTGAGTAGAAAACAACTAATTGTTGATAAAATTTGCTGAAAGATTTATCCGAGTCACCAAATCAGACTACCCCCTCCCAATAATTTATTACCCCCCTTTCCTGTTCCCAATATTATTTTTACAAAATATGAAAGTATTTGAGTTATGTCAGATTTAAAAACGAGTTTGTAAATTGCTACCATTTTAACTGCCTTACGATGTCTGTATAGAAGACAAAGTTTGAAGTAAGGATCTGGACCATCATCCCGAACTTAGGATTAGCGTTGCCTGTTGAGGCGAATTTTCAAATAAATTCGAGAGTCATCATAAAAATCATGATTATCTTTCAGAATTTATTGGAGATGAGGATTGATAATTTGGATCACTATTTCAATTACTACTATTCTCATCTTGGGTGGTAGTTTCAAAATGTTGGGGCGGGACATTTTTTTCTACTGAAAATATACATTTAAACATTTTATAAATAAGAATAATTACATAATATTTCTGTGAAATTAACTTTTAACGGTCCTGTAGACGATAAATCGACTTTTAACTGTCCGTTACATCCACATTGCGTACACTGTTTCCATCTTTTTATGGGCTTAAAGTTCTCAGATCCGTAAGTCGGTGATCATTACTGCCTGATGAGCCTGAAGGGGGTGATCAATTCAAGTTATATTTATTTGCGATAATGTTCTTATTCTAAAATATTTTTAATAAAATTATTTTGACCCAATTTTAAAACTGTTTACAACTGTTCTTGAAAAAAGGTACCACAGATTTTAGTAATGGTACAGTTTGTGATTCATGCTAAAACCAAATTTTCATCGGCATCTTCCCGCAGTTTACGTAAACAGCCGGAAGATGCCGACCCGCTTAGGCAATCACATTGTAGCAGATGACAATTTGCAATTGTGTAAATCGTAAAATTCATTAAGACAGTTGCTTAAAGCGATAATGAATTTCAGCGTTTTAGGACATATGATTCAGTCTCCCTAAGGACTAAAAAATATTTTTTTAAACTTTGTTTTTCACTCTAACCCCTAACCTTAAAAACAATGTAAAAAACTGTTTTTCTTTTTCACCCAGTAGGTCTGGTTCAAAAGCTGTACCAGTATTAAAAAAAAACGATTTATCGAAACAAAATAATTATTAAACAAACCGTAACTTTGTGAAAAACCCAACTTTTTTGTATAAAAAAAATATCTATATATATATATATATATATATATCTCTATCTATATATATATGCATTTTTTCATTATATTTACTTGGTCAAAAATTAAATATTTTTCATAAAATTTTACATATGGTGACTGTTTTTTTTTCTTGCTTTAAATGTTGTTTCATTATTTGTTCCTGTTTAATAGCGTCGCCTCGTTTTGATTTTGAGACCAGGACATTTTCGAAAAGTCGTTTTAAGCATGGGTCACAAACTGTACCAATACAGTTTTTTACACCCACCCACACCCTCGAAATACACAAAGCGTATCTCCTTTTTAAGGAAACAGACAGTCAAAACATGGTGGATGGTCACTACGGTGTCTCAATCAAAACAAGAGTTTTTCATCACCTATACAAAATTGATAATCAAGAAGCAGACGGGTCAATAGGGAACATAGATTGTAAACCGCTATTCCGAGAATGTAAGGACATGTGATCTGCTTTTGATCGAAAAATTCTATGCCAAAAGGTTTTAAACCTTCGAAAAACAAAATCAGTCGTGAAATGTGATCGGTGTTGTCAGTGAAGCTAAAGTTTTTTTATTATGCAAAAGAAAAGATGAATAGAAGAGAATAACCAAAGTGACTATTCATTAGAAATCGTGTAAATCACATGGAAGTCTGCAGGGTGTTCGAAAAATGCTAATTCTTCTATTTAACTGATCTCTTAATCGGAATACTATGTTTCACTATGGCATTGCTAGCCACATGAAAATAGAGAACTGAAGAGAAAAAATTAAAACTTAAATAGCTCAATGTACCCTCCATGACCATGGAATTAAATTTGTGTTATTACTTACATCAAGATTTTGAAAAATGTTAAAGAAAATTAAATTTAAAAAAAAATGAATAGTTAAAAGTATGAATAATGTAAGTGACTGTTAAAGAATGATCATCATATCGACTCTGAATACTGCTGTTTTCTTAGAATCTGCTATTCGTTTATACTGTTAATCTGGAACACGAAAGTATTTGGAATAGCCAATTAAAATTATCTCCCCCCTCCCCCCCCCCCCAAAGAAAAGACAAAGGTAGCATTCCGTGTTTAGATTGAAAATATCGAGTAGCTAACAGACAATAGCAAGAGCGCAAAAATGCTAGTAAGAAATAGTTATCCTATGAAAACTTCCCGTGTAAGTAGGTGGCAGTAGTAGTAGATCTGAGTGAAAGAGTGAAAATACCTCCGATGTTAGCTGTTGAACCCGAAAAAATGTAAAAAATATTGAAGTAAACAAAAGGAACCCATAGTTTTTGAAAACATGTATCAAGAACTTGCCGAAGCAGAGTCGCATGTGCAGGTTTTGGTCAGAAATCTATAATGGTCACTGAAATGGGGGGAGGTCACTTTACTTTATTATAAAGTTAAATATTGAAAATGTCATTAAGATCAGATAATTCTGATTTTTTTCATCAGTATTTATGTTTTGATTTAAAAACGAATTAATTTCATAATCCTGTCAATTTTTTTTTTTTTTTTTCAGATCTTTAAAATTATTTTTTTATGACAAAAAATTTTTAAAAGTAGCTACTTTGTGCTACATTTATTAATTAAAATGAATGAACCAATAAATCTACATATTTTTAATTTAATTATTCAAACGTACGTAATTTCGGTATTATTGTAGCCCTGCACTTCTCTAAAAATAATGAATTTTTTTTTTTTTTTTTTTAAAAGGCGATTACATGTAAACAGCCTGAAAAGATTGTCAGAAAGAAAAAAGGATTAATCTAGACTTTAGAATGGGGGATCACTTTCCTATATAAATGTAACAAATTGATCACCCATTTCCGGATCAGTTAGCATTTTTAAGCATATGTAACCATTTTTTTTTTTAAAGATCAATTTTGGTTAGATGAGTGTTTATTTTTTTTTTGGGGGGGGGGTGTAACTGATTGTTTCCTTTTTCTGCTGAAAATACATTAAAACATAAATAACAATTACTTTTTTATTTTTTCTTACAGATTCATATTATGAATGGCCATACCTCTACACCCCACGACACTCCACCAGAATTACTGTCCATTCAGCACCAATCACATGAGACATGATTGCCCCACCCTTTCATAAGGTCAATCTTAGTTCAATAGGCAACAATGTATTTATCTCTCTTTAAAAAGAAATATGTCCTTAAAACGCTATCTGGTCCAGAAGTGGGTACTCATCATACGTTGAATTTATATATAAAAGTGATTCCCTACTTTAAAGTCTAAAATATTTGGCTTTTTGTCTTTTAAGCTCCCAACTTTTTCAGGCTGTTTACTTGTAATCGCCCCCCCCCCCCCCAGTAGAATCTCACTTTCTTTTTCCTTTTTTTTAGGGAAGAGAGGCTAAGCTCTAATCAATGACACCCCCCCCCTCCCCGTAAAACATTCACAACAAAAACTCGTCTAGCTACAACCACTGTAAATAATTTTCTTTTCTTTCTTCATGAGCAAATTTTATTTCCAAGAACTATCCATCTGTGGAACACAATACCACGGGGATTCTTCTCAGCTGACTACAACATGGTCGTTTTCAAATCCAATGTTAACAAATTCGGGTAGCACTTTTCCCGGCCGGCGCCGGCACCAAATGGCTCAAATGACTCAATCGCAGTCATTTAAAAATATAGAATAGTCTATAATAATGAAGATAAACATATAATTGTCTTCCCCCCCCCCCCGAATACATTTTTCTTTCGGTTTATTTTTATTTTTCTACTTTTCCACCCGCCACCACCACCAAGTGACTCAATCGTAGTCATTAAAAATAAAGAATAGTCTTCATTATTAAAGATAAGCATATAATTGTCATTTTATTGCCCCCCCCCCCCGAATACAATTTTTTTAGTATCTTTTATGTTATACTTAATCTTTTGCACTTTAAGGACCGCGCTGATATAATTTATAATGGGTGTTTTGTTTTTTGTTTTTTTTAATTTATAATGGGTGTTTTGTTTTGTTTTTAATTTATAATGGGTGTTTTGGGGTGTTTTGTTTTTTTTCAATTTATAATGGGTTTCTAAATAATAGCGTTATTATATCAGCGCTGTCATTAAAGTGCAAAATATTAAGTATAACATAAAAGATACTAAAAAAAATTGTATTCGGGATGGGGGGGGGGGCAATAAAATGACAATTAATATGCTTAATCTTAATAATGAAGACTATTCTTTATTTTTAAATGACTGCGATTGAGTCACTTGAGCCATTTGGCGCTGGCGGCCGGGAAAAGTGCTGCCGACAAATTCTTGTTGAGCCGTATCTTAAATAATCGAAATGTCTAGTTTCAACCATTGTTACCATTCCTTGCGTTGTTATATCAGCATCAACCTGACATACTCATGAATCCTTATCCTCGAGTGACTTTTCGGCCTTGATAAGCGGTGACCCATTAGTAGATAAATTTTTAAAATACGACTTTAGAATTGTTTAAAAAGCCTAAAAATAACAGGGGAGAAGGGTTAATTCCGATTTTAGTCACACAAATTATTTTGATTGAAATGGGTTTCGCCGTTATTTCTAAAATTTACTTCTTTTTTTTTTTGTAAAAAAAGATTTAACAGTAAGCAAGTTTTTCGTTTTATGTGAAACGGTGAAATGAAAACTCGGCCGGTAAATAGTCACATCTTTATGACCAAGTCGAGAACGAGGCCAAGAACATTGGTAAAAGATAAATATTTTGGTATTACTGCTAAATCACCCCCTCCCTCTCCCCCCCCCCAACAAAAAATAAATAAATAATAAGATTTAAATTTTTTGTTTTAGTCGACTACATGTGAACACACTGAAAAACTTGGCAGAAAGTGAAAAAATATTTTTAGAACTTAGAGTGGAATATCAGTTTCGCATATAAATGTAGTGTAAAATAATACCGTTTTCGAGTCATTCTAATGTTTTAGGGCAGTTAACCCCAAAACTTTTTGTTGTTATGGAAGATAGATTCTGTACCATTTGGGGGGGGGGGGCACTTGATAAAAAGGACGATTGTTAACAACTTTCAACAGAGAAAAAAAGGGGTGAAAAAAAGAACAAATAGTTAAAAAAATAACTTTTACCAAAGGCAAGAAAAGTTACTTTTCTACTTAATTGCCTATTTTTGGGGCATTTTAAAATATTTTCAAGCACTTATTTACATTTTTTCTTGTTGCCTTCAGAGTCTTGTAAACCAAAATTAGTCAACCTAAATGAAATACTTTAAACAAAAAAAACCAAAAAAATAGGTAGGTAAGTAACTTTTCTTGCTTTTGGTTACAGTTATTTGTTGACTATTTGGTTTTATCACCCACTTTTTTTCTGTTGGAAATTGTTAATCGAAAAAAAAAAAAAAAAAAAAAAAAAAAAAAAATGTTGGTTAATTTCCCTTAAAAACTTAGAATGATCCGGAACCAGGGGATCTTTTTACATTAAATTTATATGTGAAACTGATCTCCATTCTAAACTCTAAAATAATCTTTTCTTTCTTTCCGTTTGAGTTTTTCGGGGTGTTCACACGTAATCACCTAAAAAAGTAGAATCTTATTCTGGGGGAGGCGGGGGGGGGGGAGTAGCAGAGGGTTCTCATCTACAAATTTGCCAACATTTTTGTTTAAATGGGAGAAGGGGTAAATACATGGCCATAGTAGGGATGGCCATGGGTAAATACAATAGTAGAAAAAAGTGATTTTACCATGCAGGGGGGGGGGGGGTCAACAACACAAATAGTAAAATGTTTTTCTTGATCCTTCTCCGTAAACTAAAAAATTATGGACCAGAGTTATCTGTCCTTGGCCTCGTTCTAGATAGCGACTATATTTTTTTCCGGCTGAGTTTTCATTTTGGCTTTTCACGTGTACGATGAAACTGGTTTACTGATTTAATTTTTTTGTTTGTTTTGTGTTGTTTTTGTTTTTACTAAAAAACATGGTTTTAAGTAAAAAGTCGTTGGGGGTAACCCTAAATACCTCTAAATAATTTGTGTGATTGAAAACGGAACAATTTAATCATCGAGTAAGTTCTAAAAAAGAATGCTTGCACCCCCCCCCCCTTCAACGATAACAGACTAAACAATCGTCGGTGCGGTAATAATGCAAGAAGAAGCCATTCTGTACAGTAACTCTAGTAGTTATTTGCTACTATTCAACGGCAGCGAATGACAAGAATTGTTTGCATAGCTCAACGCAATAATGGGGGGGGGGAGGTGAACAAAATAGTGTAACAGGGCTTCGGCCGCCATTTTTCATGCCAGCCACGGTTCGCCTTGGCACCATTCTGGTTAACGAGAAATTGTCTTGGCAGACCCCATGAAATCGGCTTTTAACGGTCCCGTTAAAAGTCAATTTACGGTAATATTGTAGATTAACACTCTCAGCTGAATTCCCCCATCCCTCAAAAACGAGATTCTACTTTTTTTTAGGCGATTATGTGTGTGAACACCTTCAAAAACTTGGCAGAAAGACAAACCAATTATTTTAAAATTTAGAGTGGGGATCAGTTTCGCATATAAACTTAACATAAAACGATCGCATTTCCAAGCCATTCTAGCGTTTTAGGGCAAGTAATCAATTACTTTCATGTGTTTTTTTTACTGGGGGGGGGGGGTAATTTCTTTTAAGAAGATTACGTGTGGTTTCTCAGCACGTTAGTGATGTTAATGTCAAAATCTTTCTTCGAAACCGTCAGATTATTACCCTTCCTTAATTACAAATTATTCTGATTATCCAAGAGAAGTAAAAAAAAAAAAATTAAAATAAAAAAAAAATTAAAATAAAAAAAGGATTTCAAGGATGGACTTAGAGTTAGTGGCCTTGTCCGGCACAGAAACAAGCAAAGCATAAAAAAAAAACACGTGCCCTTTTTTAAGCACGAGTGGAAACAAGTCGAACTCGGGAATCTATAGGGAATTTCAAATTTGAACTCTTTATTTAATCCAATGTTCTCGTTCTGTCAGCCAAAAAGTATTACAATAATATTTTTAGGAACCGTTAAAAATAAATTTCATCGAAACGCAGTATGGTTCGGTAACATTCGATCGGAAGGGAGGAGGGTAATCGCCCAAGTATGACCCCCACCTTCGGGAGTGATGATGAGGTTATCGTCGATTGCCTGCTCCTCCCCACCTGGAAATACCGACGGATCCGTTCTGGCTATTTTTTGTATTCGACCAGATCCCCATCCCCCCCCCCCCCACACACACACACAAAAAAAAAATCCGGCCTTGTGTCACATCTTGCTGTGCGAGAAACATTTAAATAAGGGGGAGGACTAAAAAAAAAAAATCCTTATGCAGTGAAAAGTTAACACGGAAACTTTGTCACCCCCTCCTTTTTAAACTTGTAATGAAATTGTTTTGAGAGAGAAAAAACAAACGAAGAAATGGATCTGCTAGGAGAAAAATGCCAAGAATCTGAAAAAAAAAAATAGAAATGGGAGGGGGGGTATTTGAACACAAAAAAGGAAAAATAGATGTGAGAGCAAAGAAATGTAATGAAGAACTTGAGAAAGAAAAAACAAAATTAGAAAGTTAAAGAGAGAGAGAGAGCAAAAAAATGAGCAAAATGGGAGAAGAGAAAAAGAACGCAAAGAGAGAGAGAGAGAGAAAAAGAACGCAAAGAGAGAGAGAGAGAGAAAAAGAACGCAAAGAGAGAGAGAGAGAAAAAGAACGCAAAGAGAGAGAGAGAGAAAAAGAACGCAAAGAGAGAGAGAGAGAGAAAGAACGCAAAGAGAGAGAGAGAGAGAAAGAACGCAAAGAGAGAGAGAGAAGGAAACGCAAAGAGAGAGAGAGAGAAAAGGAACGCAAAGAGAGAGAGAGAGAGAAAAGGAACGCAAAGAGAGAGAGAGAGAAAAGGAACGCAAAGAGAGAGAGAGAGAGAGAGAAAAGAACGCAAAGAGAGAGAGAGAGAAAAAGAACGCAAAGAGAGAGAGAGAGAAAAGGAACGCAAAGAGAGAGAGAGAGAGAAAAGAACGCAAAGAGAGAGAGAGAGAGAGAAAAGGAACGCAAAGAGAGAGAGAGAGAGAAAAGGAACGCAAAGAGAGAGAGAGAGAAAAGGAACGCAAAGAGAGAGAGAGAGAAAAAGAACGCAAAGAGAGAGAGAGAGAAAAAGAACGCAAAGAGAGAGAGAGAGAAAAAGAACGCAAAGAGAGAGAGAGAGAAAAGGAACGCAAAGAGAGAGAGAGAGAAAAAGAACGCAAAGAGAGAGAGAGAGAAAAGGAACGCAAATAGAGAGAGAGAGAAAAAGAACGCAAAGAGAGAAAGAAAGGGGGAGCCAAGAGAGAGAGTGAGAAAGGGGGAGCCAAGAGAGAGAGTGAGAAAGGGGGAGCCAAGAGAGAGAGTGAGAAAGGGGGAGCCAAGAGAGAGAGTGAGAAAGGGGGAGCCAAGAGAGAGAGTGAGAAAGGGGGAGCCAAGAGAGAGAGTGAGAAAGGGGGAGCCAAGAGAGAGAGTGAGAAAGGGGGAGCCAAGAGAGAGAGTGAGAAAGGGGGAGCCAAGAGAGAGAGTGAGAAAGGGGGAGCCAAGAGAGAGAGTGAGAAAGGGGGAGCCAAGAGAGAGAGTGAGAAAGGGGGAGCCAAGAGAGAGAGTGAGAAAGGGGGAGCCAAGAGAGAGAGTGAGAAAGGGGGAGCCAAGAGAGAGAGAGTGAGAAAGGGGGAGCCAAGAGAGAGAGAGTGAGAAAGGGGGAGCCAAGAGAGAGAGAGTGAGAAAGGGGGAGCCAAGAGAGAGAGTGAGAAAAGGGGTAGCCAAGAGAGAGAGAGAGAAAGGGGGAGCCAAGAGAGAGAGAAAGGGGGAGCCAAGAGAGAGAGAGAATGAGAAAGGGGGAGCCAAGAGAGAAAGAAAGAGAAAGGGGGAGCCAAGAGAGAGAGAAAGAGAAAGGGGGAGCCAAGAGAGAGAGAAAGAGAAAGGGGGAGCCAAGAGAAAGAGAAAGGGGGAGCCAAGAGAGAGAGAATAAGAAAGGGGGAGCCAAGAGAGAAAGAAAGAGAAAGGGGGAGCCAAGAGAGAGAGAAAGAGAAAGGGCGAGCCAAGAGAGAGAGAAAGAGAAAGGGCGAGCCAAGAGAGAGAGAAAGAGAAAGGGCGAGCCAAGAGAGAGAGAAAAAGAAAGGGGGGGGGAGCCAAGAGAAAGAGAAAGGGGGAGCCAAGAGAGAGAGAAAGAGAAAGGGGGAGCCAAGAGAAAGAGAAAGGGGGAGCCAAGAGAGAGAGAAAGAGAAAGGGGGAGCCAAGAGAAAGAGAAAGGGGGAGCCAAGAGAAAGAGAAAGGGGGAGCCAAGAGAAAGAGAAAGGGGGAGCCAAGAGAAAGAGAAAGGGGGAGCCAAGAGAAAGAGAAAGGGGGAGCCAAGAGAAAGAGAAAGGGGGAGCCAAGAGAAAGAGAAAGGGGGAGCCAAGAGAAAGAGAAAGGGAGCCAAGAGAAAGAGAAAGGGGGAGCCAAGAGAAAGAGAAAGGGGGAGCCAAGAGAAAGGGGGAGCCAAGAGAAAGGGGGAGCCAAGAGAAAGGGGGAGCAAAGAGAAAGGGGAGCCAAGAGAAAGAGAGAGGGGGAGCCAAGAGAAAGAGAGAGGGGGAGCCAAGAGAAAGAGAGAGGGGGAGCCAAGAGAAAGAGAGAGGGGGAGCCAAGAGAAAGAGAGAGGGGGAGCCAAGAGAAAGAGAGAGGGGGGAGCCAAGAGAAAAAGAGAGGGGGGAGCCAAGAGAAAAAGAGAGGGGGGAGCCAAGAGAGAGAGAGAGGGGGAGCCAAGAGAGAGAGAGAGGGGGATCCAAGAGAGAGAGAGAGGGGGATCCAAGAGAGAGAGAGAGGGGGATCCAAGAGAGAGAGAGAGGGGGATCCAAGAGAGAGAGAGAGGGGGAGCCAAGAGAGAGAGAGGGGGAGCCGAGAGAGAGAGAGGGGGAGCGAGAGAGAGAGAGAGAGGGGGAGCCGAGAGAGAGAGAGAGAGGGGGAGCCGAGAGAGAGAGAGAGAGAGGGGGAGCCGAGAGAGAGAGAGAGAGAGAGAGAGGGGGAGCCAAATGGGAGAGTGAGAGAGGGAGCCAAATGGGAGAGTGAGAGAGGGAGCCAAATGGGAGAGTGAGAGAGGGAGCCAAATGGGAGAGTGAGAGAGGGAGCCAAATGAGAGAGTGAGCCAAATGGGAGAGTGAGAGAGGGAGCCAAATGGGAGAGTGAGAGAGGGAGCCAAATGGGAGAGAGAGAGGGAGCCAAATGGGAGAGTGAGAGAGGGAGCCAAATGGGAGAGTGAGAGAGGGAGCCACAAGGGAGAGTGAGAGAGGGAGCCACAAGGGGGAGTGAGAGAGGGAGCCACAAGGGAGAGGGAGCCACAAGGGAGAGGGAGCCAAAAGGGAGAGTGAGAGAGGGAGCCAAAAAGGAGAGTGAGAGAGGGAGCCAAAAAGGAGAGTAAGAGGAAGAGCGCGTGCAAAGAGAGAAAGAGAGAGAGAGCGCGTGCAAAGAGAGAAAGAGAGAGTGTGTGCAAAGAGAGAAAGAGAGAGTGCGTGCAAAGAGAGGAAGAGAGAGAGAGTGCGTGCAAAGAGAGGAAGAGAGAGAGAGAGTGCGTGCAAAGAGAGGAAGAGAGAGTGCGTGCAAAGAGAGGAAAAGAGAGAGAGTGCGTGCAAAGAGAGGAAGAGAGAGAGAGTGCGTGCAAAGAGAGGAAGAGAGAGTGCGTGCAAAGAGAGGAAAAGAGAGAGAGTGCGTGCAAAGAGAGGAAGAGAGAGAGAGTGCGTGCAAAGAGAGGAAGAGAGAGTGCGTGCAAAGAGAGGAAAAGAGAGAGAGTGCGTGCAAAGAGAGGAAGAGAGAGAGAGTGCGTGCAAAGAGAGGAAGAGAGAGTGCGTGCAAAGAGAGGAAGAGAGAGAGTGCGTGCAAAGAGAGGAAGAGAGAGAGAGTGCGTGCAAAGAGAGGAAGAGAGAGTGCGTGCAAAGAGAGGAAGAGAGAGAGAGTGCGTGCAAAGAGAGGAAGAGGGAGCGTGAAAAGAGAGAGAGCAAAGTGAGAGCAAAGGTAGAGTGAGAGAGAGAACAAAAAAAGAGCAAACAAAAAGAGACGAAAAAACGGAAAGGATGTTCATAGGAGGAGGAGTGTCGGTGGCAGTCAGTACATGAGGAGAGGCCCTCTCGACACGAAGGGAGGAAGATAAAGTAGTGGTAGCTCGGGTCAAGGTCGAATAAATAACCAGGTCAAATAGTAAAAAAAAAAAAAAAAAAGCACAAAATAAACAACCTGAAAAGTGAAAGTATAAGAAACGGAAACTTTGAGACGGAAACAAGGAAACAAAATGTTATCGTTAAGAGAATTTGATTTTCGCATATTCAGATTTTAGCAATGTTTAAAAAACATTTATTTCCTATTATTATTTGGACTACTATTCTCATTTTGGTTGTAATTTTCTTTAACAACGTTTCAACCGATGTAACCTCCAACATTCTTCAGGGGCACCTTTTCACTATTTCCTTGCCTTCCCATGAGAGTCAAGTTTAAGTTTGTTTTTTTTGTTTGTTTTTTTTTTAATGATGGGACAAAAATTAAAACCGCTACAGTCAAGATGGATCTCTCCTTCTCTGACAAAGAACAGAACCGATACTACACTTTGATTTCAGTCCGAAGTCAACTTTTCGAACCCAGAATTCCAGACTGAACCCTTTGTTTAATCCAAGGTGGTAGATTGTTCTCGTTCCGTCACTCATGACCGGGTAGAAGTGTCAATTGTTTAAAGCAATTTACCTTACCGTAAATAGCGACGAAGTAAAATAACCCGCGTTAACGACAACAAACAGAACGAAAAAAGGGTGAGAAAAAAAACAAAAAAACAAATAGGACACAAATAAATGTTATCAAAGGCAAAAATAAGTTACTCTTCAACCTACCTGGATAAGTTTGTGTTTTATCTTAAAGCGTTTTTTAGTTCGATTTAAAACTAGTATCGAGATGTCACGTGGTCAAATATGGCGATTTTGGGTGCTATTTTACTTATAGGCCGATCAAGTTAATTGTGTTCATGTAAAAGCATTATTTTGTACTTACTCAGTCACATTTTATCTCTCACGCCCTGAAAAAGAATTTTAAAATATCAAGCAGAACTTTAATTAGAACGATTTTTCCATTTCGATGTTCAACCTGTATTTGTGCCCGAACCGACATTTTGGGCTGTGAGCGGTCGGTAGAATAGACAAGGGCATTAACTCCGTTTTTATTGTTAGGATTATAAAAAGAAAGAAACACATAAGCAATAATAATAAAATATATATTTATTAAATTAAAAAATAGAAAATTAAATAATTATTTTTACTTTGTTCACCGGGATACTTTCCACGATATAATTTTCTTGGGTTTTTTTCTTTTTTCATATTTACATGGTAACTTTTCGCGACACTTATCTGCCCTTAGTTAGCTAACCGGCCACTCCGAAAATCGCAGACTCGCCATTTCACATAACCCTTATGGAAATGGAAAAATCGTTCTAATTAAAGTTCTGCTTGATATTTTAAAATTCTTTTTCGGGGCGTGAGAGATAAAATATGACTGAGTAAGTACAAAATAATGCTTTTACATGAACACAATTAACTTGATCGGCCTATAAGTAAAATAGCACCCGATTTTGTTTTCAATTTTAGCATGGTGTTTTAAATCAAACTAAAAAAAACGCTTTAAAACAAGTTAAAACACAAATAAACTTATCCAGGTAGGTAGAAGAATAACTTAGTTTGCCTTTGGTAACATTTATTTGTTTCTTACTCGTTTGATTTTTTCGCCCCTTTTTCCTTCTGTTAGCTGTCGTTTAAATGCCCGATTATTTTACTCATAGTCCCTATTTACGGTAAAGTAAAATTGTTTTAAACTTCTTTTAAATATTTTTTACGCAAATAGGTCAGAAATGAGAAGAAAAAAAATTATTTACCTCCTCTTCAGGAGGTTAGGCACAAGGCCATTTTTATCTTACTCCCACAAGGTAAGATGTGACCCAAGGTCGGGTCAGGAAAGTGGGGCTTGAAAAGCCAGCGCCCGAGAAGGTGAGCACTCTGGCCATTAAAAATGGCCTGGGCAGCCCCGTCGGCATTCCCCAGTAGGGGCGCCTCAGGCAGTAAGCAATAAACTTACTTCTCCCCAAAGAGGGGAGGCAAAGCCTGGGAGGGTGGACCTCCTAGAACTGCACAGGACAGACCCATAGACAGGCGTAAATCAGAAATGAGAATGTAAAGCAAAATAAATCGTTCTGGAATAAGTTCCCAACAGTATTTCCTTTGAAATAATTAATGTCGGTAATAGTAATGATTACCAAATAATGTTTTGATTACCTACGGGTTATTGCAACTTGCTAACCACGAAGACATAATCACGTCGCCATAGGTTCTCGTTAGATCTCCGAAGTTAAGCGACGTTGAGCTCGGTCAGTACCGGATGGGTGACCATTTGGGAATACCAAGCGCTGTATGTGGAAGGACGGTGATATAGATCTCTGCAAAACGTAAAAATTGGAGAGCAGGCCGACAACCCCAAAATCGATGTCATCTTGGTCTCATGTCTATATTCTCAATCCGAGAAACAAGAGGTTGTAGTGCACGACGTAAAGAACCCTGTCCCTTACCAAAAACTGTTACACCTTAAAATATATATATTTTTTAATCTAACTGAGTTATCGCTCTTTATTTATATTGGCCATCTTATTTCGAGTTGACTTACTTTTTCCATAGTTTACCAAACTTGCTATAACTATTTTTAATGTTTAAGTTTTTGTTTGTTTTACTATCGTTGTTTGACTGATCATGAAAGGCCATTTTCAAAATGGCTGCGTCTTGTTTAAAAGGTTACTGATGCATTATGGTCGCAAAAAAAATTTTTTTTCATAGGAAGTGAAGTAAAATGGAATTTAAAATAAATTACAATTTTATTCCAGGACTAAAACCAACAATCCATTTTATCTAAAATATGTGTGAAATAGGTGAATTTCGAGATAAAGTTTAAAAAAATAAAATCTACCATAATGTATGTATAATGTAAAAGGCAGTCAGACGGTGATAGTAATGTTTATTTGTTTTTACTAAATCATATTTTTTTAAAAAGAGCATTAAATATAATAATTTCATACAATAAGGTGCTTTGAAATAGTGCCGAGCAGGCATGTACATTGTACAGGGGTCCTCATGGATTTCAAGGAAATGTTGAGTGCACCATAGGTGAGATGGGGGATTAAGGACGTAAATTCACCGAAATTTATTTCAATATCACTTTGCTTCCACCCCCTTCCACCCAATCAGTGCTGAGTGCGCCCTTGGAGGACACCCCACCTCCCCAAATTGAATATCATCTAATATATAAAGTAAAGTCAGTTTCTTTATTATTTCTTTGTCATCGATAGCTTTCTTCCTACAAAATCAATATTTTATTTCTGGTTGGTCAGTTTTTCGGGCAGAGCGCTGCAGCATAATTGTTAAAAACAATAAAATGTAATCTGAGTTAATCCCTCCCAGAAAATACTTTGTCCAGATCAGAATTATTTTGAAATGCTCGCTATTTTAAAATAAATGATTTAACTGTATTCGTCCATAGAGAGTTACTTCCCTTTGATTAGAAAAAAAAATATTTTGGAAAATTAAAATTGCATAGTTAAAAAAAAAAAAGCAGCAAAACAAATTGCAAGTAAATGCACTACCAGGCAACGCTGTATTATGGTGACTTATTTATTAACTTGATCATTTATATTTCTAAACTGTTATTCTATTTTGCTTATGTGTTCACAACTATAGATTCTATACTATAGGCCATTTCATGATTGGAGACCTATTGACAAATGTTTGATTTTCAGAGATTTAAGTCAACTATATTTTAAAATCCATCGACTAACATTCTGATCCATACCTGAAGATAAAAAGGTGTTGAAAGATAAAATGAAAATACGTATGTGAATCCTATTTTTTTACTATACATTTTAATTACCTCTTTGTTTTGTTTAATACTTATCAGTTTCCACAAAGATATTTTGTTTATCTTTCAACACATCTTATGTTTAGGTATGAGACAGAATGTATTTTCAAATATAGTTGACTTAATGTCTGATAAATCAAAAATTATCAATTAATCTCCAGTCATAATTCTCAGCTGTGCCATAAAGTGACCTGCAGTACGGAACGCAACACATGCCAAATTGCATAAACCAGCTTTTTAGATAATAAATCGAATGAACAATACTGGCAGCTAAAAGTACTGAAAACAAAGTAGGTCAGCTGTAGTCAAGGGCGACTCAAAGCTTCTACAACAAGATTTAGTAAAAGAAAAAAAAAGCCAAAATGGCTAGGCAGAATCAAATATCTAGGTGTCAAGTGTGATGCTATTTGGTTCTAAATTCTAAAATCTGATTATATGTTAGATAAAAAGCTTAATTCTGATTAAGGATCTTGAAAGTTGTTTCGCTCATGACTTAAATTCTGTTAAAAATAGGAATTCCCCCTAAGCAAGTAATTATTCAGACAGGGAAGCTTTGGAACTTCCAAATCCTTCCTGGTAAATTACACGTTGTTCCAAACACTATTCTAATACAGTAGCAAGATTCGATGTTGGGTGGTTAAAAATGGAAAATTCCATGTACAGTTAGTTTAAGCAGGAAGATTCAATTTTCCATTAAAAGTCGAACTAGAATTAGGGCTACGTATCAGGTTATGACACACAGTAGATAAGCTGATTAGATCTTTCTCTTTTCTGAACGACGAGAGAAAGTGATCAGGTTTTGGGACAGCTCTTCCCATTCCCCTATGATGGATTGGTTTGGGTAGTAGCCTATACTACAAGATAAAAACACAAGGTTAAAATAAGCAAAAGAGCAGAGAAGTGTAGAAATTACCCCTTACTCATCGAAACAGATTAAAGGGAAGTTACCAGTGTAATTATAGTTTTTTTGTTTTTTTTTCAAATATAAAATTCAAAATGGCCGAGTACATAATTATTCAGTCCTGTTTGTTTCTTTACGTTTTAGAAATTAAATTCAAAAACTTTTCATATATATGATTACTTATTCACATCTATTTCATTTTCTGATCTTTGATCACCGAGAATTCATAGGGCAACAGCCATGCACGTGCTTTGGTAAATAATATACTGCCGACAGATACAAAGACAAAACATTTCTGCGAAATAAAACAGACATTTCTTATGTTACACTTTCAGATTTAAAACATTAAATACAACACATTCATCCATTTTATCTTTCTCAAAACCATCCTTATTACTTATTAACCTCTTCTTCTTCACGTTCCCGTTCTTTTTTTAATTACCCGTCCAAAACAAGGAAGTTTTTTTTATTTACTTAATTATTCCTTTTATATTTGATTAAGTGAATATGAGAATATATTTTTTATAAAATTACCGATATTTTAGAAGTTATGTGTTTGGCATTTATCTAGTTATTATTATCAAGAGCATTCTGTTTAGGCATTTTTATACACACACGTGTCCAGAATTGAAGGAAAAAATAAAATAAAAATCCAAGTTTATTCGAAAAACTGTTTAATTTACATTTCTCACCGCATTAGTAAAATTTTACTTTCAAATTAAAGCATTTACATTCATTAAAAAAAAAAAAGAAGTTATCTTTTTCCCAGTATCCGTTTCAATTTGGAATTTTGAATACAATACAGAAACAAAGGAGAAAAAGTATTGTTTTATATTTTGAAAAAACTAAAATACAATTACTAAAAAACATAATGACATTTATTTAGAAATAAACATCAGAAAAAAAAACGTAATTAGAATTATCACACTGCACAAAGAACTAAAAGTTCTCAAAACTCATAAAAAACGGAAAATTATCGACCAACAACGCATTTTGGACTAGTAAATTTAGTTTCAGTGATAGAACATAAATACTCGGCACTCGGGATTGTAAAAAAAAAATGTTCAAAATGTCTATCCTGTGAGTACTCAGGATAATCAGAACGATGGCTTGTTCGCTTTCAGTCTGAAGTATGGTTCTGGTCAGCTCTAGGAAGTCCACCTTCCCAGGCTTAACCTTCTCGCTCTTTAAGAGGTTAGTTTATTGCTAATCGCCTGGGGCACCTCTACCCAGAGAATGCTGACGGGACTACCCAGGCAAATTTTGTTCGGCCAGAGTAGTTTTCCTCTAGGGTGCTGGTTTCAAAACCCCACTTTCCAACCTTGTGTCGCATCTTCCCACCGTGGGAGGTAGATAAATAACCATCAGAGAAGAGGATAAGAGATGTTCTATATTTTAGAAAACTGTGACAATGTGAGAAGGGGTGGCCACCAGGAAAACTGAACAAAAGAAGAAAAGAAAGGACAATATATGGTGTTTTGCCACCTGTGGGTAATAATTTTTTTATCACTATTTTTTTTCTTCAATTTATAGAATGCAGACCAGTTAATCCTAATATTTCAAGGTATAACCTCTTTATCAAATGTGCCTGCGAAACGTGTGCACAGTCGGATGTGTAAGTTGTGTTAAAATTATAGGCAAAAAAAGTTTCAGTTAAACTATTTTAATTGAGAATGCAAGACAAAAGTAGAAAATAATATATGAAAAAACAATAAAATAAAAGCATCAAGTTACCACATAATAATTCTAAAGCATTGTTGCAATGGTGTTCACTCTGGTCGGTTGTGCCAGTTTCTTCACTGGCCTGCACCACGTCCCGAACCATGGTAGCCCATGCACAGTGGACCTGAATAAGTTTGCATGAGATGGTTAACAAATTGCAATTCCACCGTTGGAGACAGACTACCCGTGGACTTGAGAGCTCAGCCTTCCCTGATCGTTGTCAACCACGTCCTCAGCTGCCCACCGATATGCTTACATCCTCTGAATCATCTTAGATGTTGCTGCAACAGAATGGACGCAGAGACTTCAGGTTGAGATGTTGGTAGAGAAGAGCAGTTGTGAAACATCGGCCGATAAACAATGCAGGAGGCAGTCATCGTGAAAGACTTCAAACTTGCGCCAATCAATCACCCTCATTGGTCATGTCTCATAACCATAGAGGAGGATCAACCAGACGATAGACTGGTAGACTTGCCCCTTGGTTGATATCAAAATCTCCTGCCGACCTCACAGAGACCGTTGGAGGCGTGCAAAGATTAATCTAGTGGACCTAACTCAATAATCGACCTGTGGCATATCCTACCCAGACAGAATGACGGTGGACCAAAAATATACAAGCAACATCATGTCCCCATAAAACAACGCCAGTCAAGACTGTAGTCTCCAAACCTACGGAGAAAATAAGGAGAAGAGAAACTTAGGCTTTGATGTGTTGATGCGCATGCTGCAGAGTCGACTAATTGCGGCTTTTTATTTAGACTTTGTTGTGTTAGAAGCATGTAACAAGACCGAGGACAGTTGTATACCGTGTGTATCCGATCTGTTCTTCTGTACGCATCAGAGACATGGATTATAGATTCCAATCCCATAGTCAATGTGAAAGAAACTGACAAGAACAAATTTGTAAATTGAATAGTAGGAAGTCAATATCGTGGAGGAAGTCCTCCAAAGTAGAAGATTAAATTAGTTTGGTCTTGTGCGAAGGAGATTTTCAGAATAGGCAAACAAATTAGTATTAGCAGAGATACCACCTATCTTAGAGAAAGTCAGTAGACCTCAAAGAAATTGGAAACAGTTGGTGGCTGAACATGGGACAGTTGGGATTGCATAATCAAGATGTGAGTGATAGAAAATTGTGGAGACAACAAATGAAGAAGTTAACTGTCAATGGAAAAAAGGGAGGTGACGATGATCAAGTGGATAATGACACAGACCGACGACCTGGTGTGTCAAGTTCGAATCCAGTCGGTTCCATAATACCACTTTCACTTGTTGACAACCATTACGTGGTCTCTCCTGCAAGAATGCCGACAACAGAATCAAACCAGTCAACAAAGTTGGACCATTCTGATCTATACGAATTTACTTTAAGGAAAAAAAGACTTAAAAACGAGAAGCAGAAAAAGAAAGAAAAAAAGGCTCATTTTGTGTAAATTGATGAAATTTAATAGCATTAAAAAATTAAAGAATTCATGGAATGTTCATCAATAGCTATTGTCATTTCAGGTAGAATAGAATTAACTAAACTTTGAATTATTACTTGGATATTTTGTCTGGATTTTCAAGTGGCCGCCATCTTTTTTTTTAAGGGGGGGGGGTCTGTATTCGTCCATACAGAGTTATTTCCCTTTGATTGAAAAAAAAAAAAAACTAGCAGTTTCAAAATAGAAAAATACATTTAGTCTTTACCTTTTTTGCTTGATTTCATTTAACAATGTAGACATCCTTTAGTCATAACTAGCAGAGCTATCCGTCATTGCCTGGAAGCATGGACAACAAAATAGAAGAGGTAAAAAGTATGTATAACAGCTTTCTTTTAAAACTTTTTTTACTCTCTTTCTCTCTCTCCATCTTCCTGCTCTCTCTATCAGAAGTATCATTTAACACCAAAAGGTTGATGAAAAAAAAAAAAAAAATTCTAAAAAAAAAAAAAAAATCTCCAAATGTCGATCCCCCCACCCCGACTAATTTTGTTCCTGTTGACCTCCAAAAGAATGAATATTACAATAAAAAAAATGTGTTCATATTCAGTTTGAGCCAATGCTAAACAAGAATATATCAGCTTTGTGGATGTGTCTTGTGTAGTTTCTGACTTTTAGATGGGCACATGCAAACACACAACTGCACTTTATATAATAGACTAGTGGGACCAGTGATCCAATGTTGTTTGGGAAAATTGGGGAAAGCAACAAACTCCTGATCTCATCCCTTTTGTTGGATAAAATTCATTTGATAAATTTGTATTTTTGTTTTCTTCTCTAAAGAAATCATATTTCACAAATGACATACTCCGAAATATAAATGCTATTCTTCAGGATATCACGCCATTTCTCAACGCCATGACAAGCCAGATGAAGACGATGATGTTATTGAAATGACTTCGAAACAAAGAACAGCATTTGATGTTCCCGAATTAATCCATAACCTCAACATTCTGGTTGATATGGCAGAAGTTGGAATCCTTCAAAATGAGCGAAAGTAATTATACGGACTACTATTCTCATCTTGGTTGTTATTTTCACGTTTCGGCCGATGTAGCCTCAGATTTTCTTGGCGGTGCATCTTTTTCTCTTGCAGTAAACATGATCGAGAAGTCTGTATTCCATTCCATGTAAGTGTGGAAAAATCTACAAAGGTGAGACATGCTGCCCACTAAAAGTAACGCTAGAGGAACATCAGAAAGCCGTAATATGTTGAAGTACTGAAAAGAGAGATATGGCTGACCACATACGTAGGGAAAAGGAACCACACCTGCATGTGTAGGATAAAGTATAAATTATAGACATAAGAATGGTGTAGAGTAAGACATCTCAAAGAATCAGCACTTATGTTGGGCGGCAATAACCTCCTGGTTTAGTTTGGTTGTTTTACGGCATATCAACCTTTTTCGGGGTATTTAATGCTGAATCCAGTCATTTTGGTAAAAGTTTATATCTTCAAATATTTATTCATGGTGTTTAGTTTGGTTGTTTTGTTAATGGCATATCAACCCTCCTCGTGTTATTTAATGCCGAATCCGGTCATTTTGGTGTAAGTTTTTATGCTTCAAGTTTTTTAAATCTTCAAACATTTATTCATTGTGTTTGTTTGAGTGAAAAGAGGGAAGGGAGCAAGAAGGGGAGGGGGAAGGGAGCGAGAAGGGGAGGGGGAAGGGAGCAAGAAGGGGAGGGGGAAGGGAAAGGGGGAGGGAGAGAAATTGTTTTTTGTTTGGGTTTTGCAGAACATGATTGAGTTTTGCAAAGAGCAAAAAAGAACAATAAAACATCACTGTTAGGTGCATTTTGGGTCAGGAAGTCGAGATCAATAACTTCCTGATTAGATCTAGTATAGAATTAAATACAATATGAAACCATTATTTATAAATAGATTAAAGCACTGTTAATATATATATATATATATATATATCTGATAAAAAATCGAACTAATATTCTTGCTTCGATACAAAGTTTATAATAGAACAAAATCATCGCTCTTCTCAAATCTGGCAAAGATCAAGTGCATGCAAAGAATTTCCGCCCAATCTTCCTGCTATGTCACTTGTTTAAGCTGTTTGAGCGCCTAATCCTCAACAGATTGGCCTCAGTTGTTGAACCAGCCATCATCCGCCAACAAGCAGGATTCCGTCCTGGAAAATTCACAACTAGCCAACTCCTGAATCTCACTCAGCACATTGAAGATGGGTTTTAGAAAGGACTGGTAACGGGAGCCGTCTTTGTTGATCTGTCTGCTGCATATGACACTGTAAACCACCGCCTTCTCCTGACAAAGATCTTGGAGCTGACAAAAGACTTGGCACTCACAGACCTAATCGGAGCCGACAAAAAAATGGCTTACCTCAAGGTAGTGTGCTGGCTCCATTACTGTACAACATCTACACTAATGATCAACCAATGAGTCAGAACACTGAGCGGTTCATCTATGCTGACGACCTTTGCATAACATCCCAAGAGAGTACTTTTGAATCAGTAGAAACAAACCTCAACTCAGCCTGAGATGAGCTACTCCTTTACTACGAGATAACCACCTGCATGCAAACCCTGCAAAAACTCAAGTGTGCTTGTTTCATTTCCTGAACAAAGAGGCCAACCGACCCCTAAACATCACGTGGTCTAGAATACAACTTGAGAATCGCACTAACCCTGTCTACCTTGCCATAACTCTGGACCATTCAGGAAACACGTAAAGAAGAGAAAAATGAAAGTCAACTCGTGGAACAGCATCCTACAGAAACTGATCAACTCCAAGTGGGGAGCCACAGCACACACACCAAGATGTACTGCCTTAGCCTCGTGCTATTCCTCTGCGGAGTATGCTTGTCCTGTTTGGGAGAGATCAACGCATACCAAAAACCTAGACTCGGCATTGAACAACACCTGTCGCTTGATCACTGGCTGCTTGAAGCCCACCAACCTGCATCTTCTCACTGCCATTGCCCCTTCAGATGCGAGACGAGAAGTTGCCTGCCGAGTAGAGATCACAAAGGCTATCAGTGATGAACGCCATCTCCTTTATGGATGTGAACCAACGGTCCGTTGACTGAAGTCAAGGAGAAGCTTCCTCAGCCATGTCAAACCCCTAACAACATCTCAGGAAGAGACCAGACTACAGCTGTGGACCAGATGGCTAGAAGATGCCCCCCCCCCCTTTCATAACGACATAGGAATCCCTGCTGCTGAGGAACTCCTTCCCGGTTCAGAGGCACCCTGGCTCCAGTGGAAAATACAAAACCACCTGAGAACGAGAATGGGGCGATCAAAAGTTGCTATGAATATATGGGGCTACAAAACTGACCCAACCATCTGTGAATGTGGAGAGGGGGACCATACGATGCAATATTGCCTGGCCTGGCCTCTACTGTCCAACCGGTGTAGCTTGAAAGATCCTGCAGAGTACAACATGATTGCAAAGGACTGCATAAAAATGTGGGAAACTGTCATATGACCACATGACACTTCAAAGACAAGCAAAGAAGAAGTTTCTTGAGTGATATAAAAACAGTGATTTATTTATTCATTCGTATTTATTGTTATACTAAAGCTGAGTTAATCAACGTTTGTTCCCCTAAGGTTTTTTTCCTCTATATTTTAATCACACAAAATACATACAAAAATATTCTTTGGTTTTGGGATTGGGTGATGTTTGAAAAAAAAATAAAAAAACTGTTTTAAGTTTTCTATTTCGCCATAAACTGCAATGTCACCCAGTGACCCATCTCTTACTAAGTTTTTGTCTATCACTCTCTACCTCTCTCCTTGTATGTTATGTGCCCCCCCCCCTTTCTATTTTATACTAGTAAATAATGAAAAAGTTCATACAAACATAGGCCCGGAAATGCTTTTTTCATAAGTTATGGGCCATTAAAACAAATATTGATCAACTTTCTTTATTGTAAACATGTTGGGTGAGCCACTGAGTTTGTGGTAGATTGTTTGAATTAGTAAAATGAGAGTTTGCAAAGCCAGTTAAATATTAAAAAAATAAAATAAAATCCCAAATTAGTTGCTGTCACGCCACTATAGTTAGATTAAATAGTAGTACTACTTATGGTGATAGTCCCTTTTGTTTATAATGGACTACTCCAATCTTTTTATATCTTTTCTCTATTACCTTCAACTGTTACTAAAGAGAGAAAGATAGAGAGAGAAAGATATAGAGAGAAAGATATAGAGAGAAAGATATAGAGAGAGAAAGATAGAGAGAGAGAAAGATAGAGAGAGAGAAAGATAGAGAGAGAGAAAGATAGAGAGAGAGAAAGATAGAGAGAGAGAAAGAGAGAGAGAGAGAAAGAAAGAGATATAGAGAGAGAGAGAGAAAGAAAGAGATATATATAGAGAGAGAGAAAGAAAGAGATATAGAGAGAGAGAGAGAGAAAGAAAGAGATATAGAGAAAGATAGAGAATCAGAGATATAGAGAAAGATAGAGAATCAGAGATATAGAGAAAGAAAGATAGAGAATCAGAGATATAGAGAAAGAAAGAGAATCAGAGAGAGAGAGAAAGATAGAGAATCAGAGAGAGAGAGAAAGATAGAGAATCAGAGAGAGAGAGAAAGATAGAGAATCAGAGAGAGAGAGAAAGAAAGATAGAGAATCAGAGAGAGAGAAAGAGTGAGAGAGAGAAAGAGTGAGAGAGAGAAAGAGTGAGAGAGAGTGAGAGAGAAAGAGAGAGAAAGAGAGAGAGAGAGAAAGAGAGAGAGAGAGAGAGAGAGAAAGAGAGAGAGAGAAAGAGAGAGAGAGAAAGAGAGAGAGAGAAAGAGAGAGAGAGAAAGAGAGAGAGAGAAAGAGAGAGAGAGAAAGAGAGAGAGAAAGAGAGAGAGAAAGAGAGAGAGAAAGAGAGAGAGAGAGAAAGAGACCCATCTCTTCGTAAGTTTCTATCACGCTCTCTCACTACATTGTTTGACCTCCCCTCCATTCTTATTTAGGCACCCTAACCCTAACCCCCTGATTCTTTCATTTAAATTGTGATTCTCTCAAGCCAATGCCATTGTATAAGTGGCGCCCTTGACAAAAAGACGAATCAAAATGTAACCTACTTTACTTTCCCAACTATTATGATTCATAAAAACATTTTATTTACAAGTTCCAACAAAGACACTAAACATATTTCTGCTTAGGGTTTTGTTAAAATTGAGGTCATCAAAATAAATAAATTATTCACTGGTGCTATGCTCCGCCACCCACTGCGGAGTTCAACTTCTGTTGGGAATATCCTAAGGGGGGGATTCCAATCGTCTTGGTTGAGACGGGGATACACCACCAGTATACTCGCACTAAGTACACTTTTGAATTGCTAATTTCAGATTTAGCATGCAAAAACTTATATTTAGTAACATGAAACAGTGATCAAGCCTTTCGTTTCCCTTTTTATTTTGTTTCTTTAAGTGCTTCAGTTAGTAGATGTAGAACAGTTGAGGTAGCTGGGTCAGTTGGCGGGGGGAAGGCCAAGGAAAGCATTGGAGGAAGTGGTATGGATAATTTTGAGAGAAAGAAGGATAAATAAAGACCTGGCTAGAGATAGTTTAGAAGTCAATTTCTGAAAGCCATCCAACACACACCAACCTGTTAAATCAAACGTGATGATGATGTCACTTTGAAAATCCCCATTTACTTTCCTCCCCACGAGGACGGTTAGACACATGGTCGGTTTTTAATGTGAAGAAATTCTAACCCTAACCCAAAAACGAGCAATTTGGATTTGGACAAAAACTTTAACTGCCTCTATCTAGAAGCATTTCTCCTTCTCAGAGGACAAAAAAGATGAAGTGTTGTATCAGAAAAGATACTAGTAGAACTACCCGGCATTGAATGAGGTTCGAACTCTTAATCCTTGCCTTTAAGTACAGCGTGCTAACCGTTTCAACCACTGAATCAACTCTGTATCTTGCTTAAAACTAGAAGAGCTGCATCCTGTCTATCCGTTCCCCCTGTCAGCCAAATGCAATGAAAAAGGAGAAAGAAAGCGGAAAGGACAAACAAAGACTTTTGTTCCCTTTTTTTAACCGGTAAAACTGAAGACGTGGACTGCAATGGTGAGGGCAAACATGGAGCTGGTTGCTAACCCCGTTCCCCCCACGTTTCCGGTATTCATTGCTGGAACCGGAAATGGCTGAGGTATGCCGAGGACTCAGTTGCCAATCGACGTGGGTAAAACACCTTGACGCGGGGAAACTAATTTGGAGCTGGCTCAACCCACAGCAAGTGAATGCTGTTAGAAAAACGAGTAAGTACCGGTAAATATCTAAATATTTATGTTATAAAATTAGTACCCGGTAATTTGGGTAGTAGTATCAGGACTTCTGACTGAGGGTAACAGCTCCTTCGTTTTACTTTATCTATGACTAGCAGGGCTACCCAGCATTGCCCGGGGCAAAAGTGTAACATATTTCTATCAACCCTCCCCCTTCTCTCTCTCTCTTTCATTTTTACTCTCCCTCTCCTCACCTGCTCTTTCGTCTCTGTCCAGCCCATTCCTCTCTCTGGACATACACACACTTTTAGATATTCCTCAAAGAATGAGTCAGCGGAAGGGAAATAACTCCTTGAAAACAAAATCAGAGTTACTTTCCTTCTGGAAAACATTTGAACTTAAAGGTAAAAATATAAGTAGCAATACACGTGAAAAACAAATTAAATTGCTTAAAATATCTCAATGATGGCATACATAGAAAGAGCTTGATGATCTAAGAAAATATCTTTAAATTTTTAAAATCTGACTAAAAATAAGGAAGTTATGACTATTTTTGTGTCTCGCCTGATTGGATATTTTCCTCTCTTTAAAGCCATATGCGTTTCATCACAGTTTTTACATAACTTTTTTAGTAAAAATGTTATATCTTTGTTAAAACAGAAAATTAAGCAATGAAATTTGCCATATAAGTGTATTTTTGTGCAAGGAATCAGAATATGCCACTGAAAATCTCCAGAAATTAATGGTTTCCAAATAATCTGCAATAATAAATATGCTGCAATACCTTAAAATACCATGTATACATTTAAAAAAAAATAGAAGTTACAAAAGTTGAATTGTAATGCATCTTATGTACAAGAAACTGAAATCTTACACTAGGACTGTTTAAAAATGAGTATATTTTAAGATTTCTTTAGGTACTATTTATTGTAGATCAACACCTGCAAATCTCCCCCATCTCCCCCAAATATGAGATCCTGAACACCCTGAAAAACTTGGAAGAAAGAAAAAAAAACAATTTTATAATTTAATGTAAAATAATCCCCCATTTTCGGCCATTCTAGCGTTTTAGGGCATTAACCAATTTTGTTTTTCTATGGGAGATAAAATCCTGTGTGTTTTTGTTTTTTAGACAATTGTGTGGTTTTAAGAGGACCTTTGTGGAAGAAGGGATTGCCACTCAGACTTTGGGTTAGTAGTAGGGCTAACAGCAATTATGTGTGAACATCCTGAAAACTTGGCAGAAAGAAAAAAAAATATATATTATTTTAGAATTTAGAGTGAGGGATTAGTTTCAGATATAAATTTAATAATTTGTTTTTCTATGGGAGATAAATCCTGTGCGTCTTTTTTTGAGAGAAGGGTCTGCTTTTTTTTGCTTTTTCTTTTTTTTAAACGATTATGTGTGGTTTTAAGACAGTTTTTGTTGTATGGGGGGTTTGCCACTCGGACTTAAGGTTAGTGGTAGGGTTAAGAAAGAGTTTTATTTGCTTTGAAGAAAGATTTGCCCTCGTTTAAGTGAAGGCACTTTTAGGGGTGGGCTTGTCACTGGAACCTAGGGTTAGTGGTAGAGTAATTATTTTTCTATACTAACTTTTCAACTTGAAAAATATCAAGAGTTTGTCGGGTTAACTGCTCTAAAAGGCCAGAATGGACGGGAAATAGGTAGGTGATCATTTTACGTTAAATTTATATGCGAAACTGATTCCCCCCACACACACACACTCTAAATTATTTTTTCTTGTTTTCTTTTTTCTGAAGATTTTTAGGGTGTTCACATGTAATTGCCAAAAAAAAAAGTAGAATCTTATTTATTTTTTAAAATTTTCGGCTAGAATGCCATTTCTGACCAGGATTAAAGGTCAAAAGTTGAGTATATTTGAAAACCAGTATTTCTCGAAGAATTCACTATTTTATAAAAGGACCACAGACCGCATAACTTTAATTTTAAGCAAAAATATTTTTTTTTCTTAAAATAAAAAAAATAAAAAAAATAAAAAATAAAAAATAAAAAAATCGCTATTTCCGTAAACAGCTGCTGGCTGATAGGATTATCGGCGATATAGTATCAGATTCAGTGAAACAGTGAAATTGTTTATTTTCACTTAAATGGAGACAATATTTTTTGCGAATAGGGTAATTAACAATTGCTCCTAAAAAAGAAAAAAAAAAAAGAAAGAAAACAGCATACAATTATAATTTTAATGCATAAAAAAGAGTAAAAAGATTGATTTACTAGTTGGGACACGAAAAATATTTTTTTTTTAAATGTTCGATACTCGTTATGTTGAAGTCTTATTTTAAAAGTAAGAAAAAAAAGAATAGGCCTGTTTATTTCGTACCCCGAAAAATATTGAGTTTAATGTCTCTCCTGGTAGGTTTCCAAATTTCATAACGAAATTCCTTAGAGAGTGGTAACGAACTTTTAAAAGAACAGGGTTTTTAAAAAAAAGTTACAAAAATGGCCGTTAAATAGTGTTAGCATTTTTATGACTTTATTTGCTGAAAACTCTCAAAATATATAATGCATATTATTTATTAATGCATGTGAAAGGATATTCATTTACAAACAAAATGGTGGTAATCTGAAGACTAAAAGTGCTTTGGTTTTAAAATATGACTATTTTAGTAGAACCCCCCTTGAAATCTGATTATCCAAACTGTTTTATAGTCAGTGGGTATTGCTAATATAAGTTATCTCCCTAATAATGTGGAGTTGTTGTCTGTTCAGGTATGGCTGAAAATACATTTTATAGTGAGGTATCCACGTATGCTTCGTGTGTAAACAAATGTGTGATTTCGTCCTTTGACAAAATAAAAACTATATATGTGTGTGTGTGTGTGTGTGTCATCCACAGAAAGACTTTCGCTTCAGTGAGGTTAGACTAGCACCCATCAAAAACCATGGATCGAACCTACAACCATCTAACTGATAGTAGGCAGCTCTAACCACTAGACCACGAAAGGGATTCCGTTGGTAAATGATACCTCAATGTTTTTTACATAAACATTGATCGCCACTAGACAGTGCTCAATTTGTTTATTTACAAAGAGCTTTGCATTATACTAAATAGTAGCAGGCCATATCATTAACAAGAATGCTCAAACCAAGAAGGGGTCTTATATAATGGTTACTCTAGAAAGCTTTGTCACATGTTTGATTACAAAAAAAATCTGCCACCAATCATGGTCAAAGGGGGCTGATGTTTAAGTCGGTCGAATTTTAAATGTTGTACCTAAATAAATTTGACAAATCGATATTTGATTCTGACTAGCGATTTCTTCCTTGCAGCATGTTTTTTTACATTTTAAAAGATTTAAGATTAACATTGAATTCGATCCATAGTTATTAGACATCATTTAAGCAAGATTCCCTGAATGTTAATTTCTTCTTAAGACCCCTTATGCTTAAGCCTTAAATTTTAGACATTGTCTAGAATACAAATCATGTCATGGATTTTGATCAAAATTGGAATACGAATTCTAGGCATCAAGGTTTAGTATCATACTATCTTGATTTTAATCCTTGTAAGGGGACATAAGTGATACAAAACTACTCCATTCGGAAAATTAATTTTACCAGTCTTGGGACAGGTTATGTTCTAGTTATATATAAATATATATATATATATATATAAATATATATATATAAGAAAGAGAAAAGTTTTAAAAGAAAGCCGTTACACACACTTTTTTTTAACTATTCTATTTTAAGAAATGCTGGGTAGCCATGCAATTATTTAATAAAGGACTAATTAGCTTATTTTCTTACTTACCTATGAATAAAATATTCTTAATTTACTGATCTTTTATTTCTTCAAGGATAAACAGGGTTGTATGTCTTTAAAACTAAATGTTCAGTGACTTCAGTTATTTATCATAAAAAAAAATTAAAAAATGAAGCGCATACTCTCATCAGAGAGCTCTCCACGTGATTGAGAACAGAACTTTTGCTCAGGGATCAGTCGTTTCGTTATCAACACATGTGGATTAGTAGGTTAAAGGCATCTTCAAGACTGTATTTTTAGGGAGGTTTCGCCGTCCTACCATATATAGCACCTGGTATTCCTAAATGGTCACCCATCTGGTACTGGCCAGACTCAGCGTTGCTTAACTTTGATGACCTAACAAGGGATTATGTTGCATATATAATAATATATTCTGTTTAACGACTGAATGAAGTAAATTCAAGGAACTTCTGCCATTACTAACCATCAGAGTGTTACGGCTGTCAACCAAGGGAAGAGTCTATCAGACACGTGTGTGTAGTGTGATAATGTATGGAAGTGAAATCTGAACAATGAGAGTTGAGGATACGTGTTGCATCCGAAAGAAATGATACGATTATGATACGATTGATGTGGAATGTAAGTCTTAAAAACAGGCTTAGATCCGATGGGCTCAGAAGATTAAATCTGGACACTTATTGAAAGATGTGTGCAGAATGGGAAACTTTGTTGGTTTGATCACGTTGAAAGAATAGATGAGAGTTCTTGGGTTAGTAGATGTAGAACAGTTAAGGCAGCAGGTTCAGTTAGAAGGGGAAGGATAAGGAGTGGAAATGATTAGGATGGACTTGAGAAAGAGCGATAAATAAAGACCTAGCCAGAGATAGGTTGATTTAGAAGTCAATTTCTAAAAGTCGTTGAACACATGTCAGCATGTAAAACCGACCTTAAATGGAATATGATGCTGATGAAGAATACTTCTGATTTTGTGGAGAATTGTATTCATATCCACTTGAACTACTGACCAACATGGAGGTCAGTAGGTTAGAATGTCAAAAGGAAAGTTTAAAACATGCCAACTATCATCAACAAATGGTACAGCTAAGAAATCCAGAGACCAACAGGTTCATTTATAACACGTTGTAATGGCTGAAGAAGCCCAAGACATTTGACTCAAAGAAACTAAATCATTGTCTGGTGCCAGAAAGTTTCATGTCACTAAAGAATAATCTCAGAACCCTCTGGAAGGTTTGACCTAGAGTCTCAGAGCACAACAGTCACTAAGAGGTCAAACTCTTCCTTAAAAAACAAAGTTATCTACTCTCTCCAGTCTTGTCTCTTCACTTTTCACCCTCTCCCTCTTACAGATATACATTCTTGAATCTCTAGTTGCATGAACCCTCCCTCTCTCAAAGAAGGAAGATAGAATTATTCGAAAAATACGTTTGGGCATGGCACTCAAAGAAACAACGTGAAAATTTCTCAACTCCTGGCATTTTGTAAAGTGCATACCAGTAAACATCTCTTTAATTCACTTAATTTTTTTCCATTTAAGGGACACTTTTCAGGTTTTCGATTCTTTCACTTGACCAAATCTAAATGTCTCACACCTTTTTAGTTTTGTTTATATATATATACACACACACACACACACAATAGTTATGGAATTAATAATCCAACAATGAAAAAAAGGAAAACCGAAAATGCTAAATAGCAAATGTCCACCACAATAATTCCTTAAACGTGAGGAATATATATATATATATATATATATATATAAACATTGTCTTATAGACACCCCACATATTTTCAAATTTTTTATTTCTATTTTTTTTTTCAAGTCACGAAAATGTATGTGATCGAGGAAAGCAGAAACAATTGTATGCTAATAAAAACTGTTTTTTGATAAATTTATGGTAATTTGTTCCCTGCATTTACTAAGGTTTATATGAAATTAAATTGAATAAAGAGCTGAAGTTCTATACTATTGAGCGTAACGTGGAAAGAATATTTTCATTTTTTTTTTATTTATTTATTTTTTTTAATTCTAAAAAACTCAAATTGTATTTTCATCGATAATCACAAATAATAATCTAGAATCGTTTTTAAATGTTTTACAAAAAAAAAAAAAAAAAAAAAAAATTATGAGGTCAGTTTAAAAGTTAAAAATAGTAATTTTTTGTTTTGAAATTTTTAGCTATGCTGAGGAGCGATTTTTGGATAAAAAATGCAAAGATTCTGAGGTGGAAGACTGGAGGAAAGTTGGATAACCCAAGAAAACTTGGATGCAAGCCATCAACAAGGATCTTCGACAATGGAATTTAAACGAGATAAATCCTGAAGACAGTCAAGCTTGGAGACTAGGATTGCAGGCAGCAAGAAAACGTCAGAACGCCGACCAAGGGAAATGAAGACGATGAAGTGGATATGATGATGGTAATTTGGACTATTTTCATGAAAACCTGCTTTACTAAAATCACATTTCACCATTGATTTCTATTAAGTCCTCTTGATGCAATATATAACGGTATTTTTTTTACTATCTTACCCGGCGCAGTTTACCTCCTAAAAAAGTTCAAATTCTACTTATTTTTGTGCAAATACATTTAAACAGCCTAAAAAAATATCCGCAAAGAAGGAATTTTTTTTTTTAAATTAAATATTTAAGATTTTAGAGTGGGGATCACTTTCCTTTATAAATTTAGCGTAAAATGAGCACCCATTTCCTGACCACTTAGCGTAAAACGAGACATGTAACTGACTTGAGTTTTTAATGGAGGGGGGGGGGGGGACTTTTTTTTTTTTTTTAAATAAAAGCACATAAAAATTTAGCCAATTTAATTTTTGGGGGAGGGGGGGGGGGTAGGGTAGTGGTTAGAGTTAGTGTTTATTAATAAGTAACCCCCAAATAATAAATTGACTAAATTTCTACGTATATTTATCAAGTAAAAAAAAAAAAAAATCCCCCTACCCCACAAAAAACCCAAATCTCTACGTTTTAAATAAGTAACCCCCCCCCCAAAAAAAACGAAATTGGCTAAATTTTGATGTGTTTTTATTTTTAAAAATCCCCCCCCCCTTAAAAACTCAAGTCGGTTACATGTCTCGTTTTACGCTAAGTGGCCAGGAAATGGGTGCTCATTTTACGTTAAATTTATAAAGGAAAGTGATCCCCCACCCTAAAATCTTAAATATTTAATTTTTTTTTTGAATTCCTTCTTTGCGGATATACTTTTTAGGCTGTTTAAATGTATTTGCACAAAAAAAGTAGAATTTGAACTTTTTTAGGGGGTAAACTGCGCCGGATCAAGAGAACAATAGGGACCCCAGATCATTAACACAAGACGCGGGACATATTTTGGAATCACCGGTTGACCTCGCAATACACGTGGTCTCTATTTACAAAACACTTGTAAATAAATCTTTTATTTATTTGAATAAATGCAGTATATTTCGGAATTTTTTTTTCTTTTAACATGTTAATATTTATTTTAAGGCAGAGAGTCCATAAATAAAACAAATAAAATATTAACATGTTTTCTTTTAAAACATGTTTTTGTGTCACTATTTACTTGCCTCCCCACGAGGGCAGAAATGGGGGGGGGGTATGAAATATTTATCACCGTACTTAAGTAATCTTTCGTTTTGTAGGGAAAAATCAAGCTTCCCAAAAAGGGGCACTCTGGATCTTACCTCAGTTTAGAAGGATTTTTCCATACTACACATTGCTCCTAGCCTGAGGAGGCAAAACGGATGATTACGCAAGTTATTTTAATAAATAAACGAAATATATACGCTTTTTAAAAAATCGGCTGACTTGTAATCTTTCGTTTTGCCTCCCCACGAGGGCGGAGTTAGACTTCAAGAATCAGTTTCTAAACGGAAGCAATTTAAAGTTTATGAAGTTTCTGTCCTTTTTTTTCTGTAAGCAACAATTATAAACAAATAAATAAAACTTCGCTAGTTACTCGCCTCCCTACGAAAAGAAAAAAAAGTATCCACTTTTTCTTAAAATACACAACACGAAATATAGAATTGCGTTTAAAATTTGTTTTTTATTTAGTAAATAAAAGTAAAAAAAAAAAATGATAAATTGTTTTGTTTATTGCAAAACGACAGATTACAAGTCAGCCGATTTTTAAAAAAGCGTATACATGTTAAAAGAAAAAAAACCCGAGTGTAAATAGTGACACAAAAACATGTTTTAAAAGAAAACATGTTAATATTTTATTTGTTTTATTTATGAACTCTCTGCCTTAAAATAAATATTAACATGTTAAAAGAAAAAAAAAATTCCGAAATATACTGCATTTATTAACATAAATAAAAGATCTATTTACAAGTGTTTTGTAAATAGAGACCACGTGTATTGCGAGGTCAACCAATGATTCCAAAATATGTCCCGCGTCTTGTGTTAATGATCTGGGGTCCCTATTGTTGTCTTGGTCCACTGTGCCGGGTAAGATAGTAAAAATTTACCTATATAACAATGTAAGCATTTGTCAACATAAGCAGATTATCACTATAAAAATAAACTATGTTCCGGAATTTTTTTAGATTAGGATTCATAATTTTTATTATTGGCTGATGTAACCTCAGACTTTCTCCAGATGCATCGTTTAAAACTCGGAAACCTATACTGAATTTTGAATCGGTCACTTTATTTAATCCATGGGAGTAGATTGTTCACATTCTGTCAGCTATGACTAGTGTTAATTAAGTAATTCTTAGTTATCGCCTGTAGTAAGGATTGAACATCCAACCCCCAGAAGACTCATTTAGAGCTGATTGTTAATCAACGTGTTTATCTGTTGGGCCATGTATCCATATGGACAATTATAATAACACTTCTACCCGATCATGGTTGATGGAACGAGAACAATCTAGCTTCTGAATTAAGTGAAATCTTCAGTTCTAAAGTTCCGAGTTCGACAAATATTCTCCACGTTCAAAAAGATGCACTTGAAGAAAGTCTAAGTCTGCATCAGCCGAAACGTTGAAAAAAATAACCAGAGTGAGAAGAGTAGTTTGTATGATTCGAATAAAACAAGTTCAATTTTATTCATATGATTAAAACGGGGGGGGGGGGGGGAGGTAATACATATGTTGTTGATATACAAATCAGTTATTTGTTCAGAACTTTCAAAATCCACCCTTAATGAGTGAAGGATTTTCATATTATTTACCTCCTTGTTGCCGGGAGGTTAGACACAAGGTCAGGTGTGATTTTGAAAAGCCAGAGTACTAAGATAAGCGCAATCTGGCCTACAAAAAAAGCTATATCATTCACCGGCAAGAGTGCCTAAGGCAATTGCCAATAGACCAACCCTTCTCAGAGAGAGGGTCAAACCTGGGAAGGAGGAGGACCTCCTAGGACTGAACAGACACTTCAGTCAGACAGCAACAAAGCCACTGTCGGATTAATAGGATCATGAAGGATTTTCATAATGTGACATCAATGTTCAGGAAAGTTTGAGAAAATCGAATTAGGCCGATACTTTAGCAAACGTACAGGTGTTTTGAAATCGATGACATAACTTTGGGATTATGTTCTACATGTGTATATAGGTCTGGAAACGCTGAGTTTCACAGTTAGAGGCCATTAAAACAACATTCTTTATTGTAATCATCTAACACATACAATGTGTGTGATAGTGCATTGTTATTTCTACATATAGGATAAACACTATCCTTGACAGGATCAGAGGTAAAATAAGTTTGGGCCTGGTGTTGCCACATACACCAACAAAACCATTAAAAAAATGACATCAAACAAATATAAAAACTGTGGGGATCAGAAGAAATATCTTAGCATCATGATGGGCAGGTGCTCCTTTGATAGCCAACATGGGGGACCCGGTCGGCATCCTGCGATTGTTCGTCCTTCTTATTTCAGGTAACAGAATACAACAGAGCAAATACAGATAAATAAATGTGATCGTTACAAACCAAAGACCATGCAAAGGAAGAAATGGACCAGAAAGAAAATTAGTAAATGGAGTGCTATTACAAGAGCAACCGCCACATAAAGAGGTTCCTTCAGACATAAAAAAAATAATGATCATAAGTTATGCCAATATAAAAGACTAGCGGGACCCGACACTTAGCGTTGGCCAGGAAAATTGAGGAAACCAAGCAACTCCTGCTCCCATCCCTTAATTCCATATAAATATTTTTATTCAACTTGTTTACTTTAGTTTAAGTAGCAAATTTCAAATTTCTACATACCCTGAGTGAATGCAGGAAATACCAAATTGTCAGTGTTAGCATTACGCTTCTGCTGGGTACGAATAGTATAGTCTTATTATTATTACTACTACTACTAACAAATATATGCGAGGGAGCATATATTTGTTAGCCTGGAAGATGGTATCATGACTAACGAAAATATACTACTCTGCCCCACTCTCTAAGGAGGAGGTAATGCCTGGGAGGATGGTCTCATGACATCAGAACAGATACTACACTACCCCCCCCCCCAAATTGAGCATTTAAAGATAGTACAATAGTGCATTAATAGAAGTAATAGTATAGTTTCGGCTTCAGACAAATAGATACCAAATCTCCATTAGCAATAGATTATTGGGAGTAATATCATCGGCAATAAAACAAAAATCGATAGCATCAACATCAAAAGTTAATGAAAGTTGTTTTTTTATTTTGGAGGGGGGGGGGCAAATTACTAATATTTTTAAATCGATCGAATACTGAAAGTTGTTTTACTTGTTGAACAAGTATTATTATTATTATTATTATTAGTAGTAGTAGTAGTAGTACTTTTGATAGTTGTAGAATCATAGGCAATCAAACGGAAGGTGTTGAAAACATCAGTTAAAGAAAAAAGACTTAAGGTCCTAATCTCCGTGAATTGTAGGAAAAAAAAAAAAAAAATAAAATTTAACAATCAGCTTAATATTGTAATTTGAAATGTTTAAGTTCATTCATCATCCGGTTTTTGTTTCAGACTCCACGGTGGGCAACACCTGCAACGTCTTACGCCTGCTTTCCATGCGGTCTTATCGATACGGTTGATATCAGTCTGTTGCAAGCAGTCAAGTCATTTCGTACACACTCAAGCAAGATTTTTCTTGATCTTCCACGCACCCTCATGCCTGGGGTATCCATGCGCGTTATTGAGTTGATGCAGGAGGTGGCATGCTATACATGGCCAAACCACCAGAGACACAGAACACATAAGGTATACAAAATCCCACCAATACCAAAAAGCTTTTGGTAGAGCATTGTTGATGGGATTCTCTCCTCTAGTTTGCTGCCGCATGTCCACCTGATCAAGGCACGGTCATTACGCTGAAGCGTAGGACAAAATCAGAGTTAAAATAATTATGCCAAGGTGAGATTCGAATTCATAACCTCTGCATCTAAGCATGTGTTATGGGGTAAGCTGATCTACCAATTTCAGAAATAAATGGACTTACCCAGACGCAATAAATACAGTAACATCTAAGTGTTCGGGGCAGCGAAGTGTAGCAGTTATGGACCTAAGCGCATGACACATACTCCTGTAACATACTTCTGTCCATACACGTTTGCTAATTATACAACTGTGTTTGTCTTCATTATTATCAACCTGCAAGGTCACAACACTGGCGACGGAGGATTTCGAGACTTACATTGCCACAACACTGGCGACGGAGGATTTCGAGACTTACATTGCCACAACACTGGCGACGGAGGATTTCGAGACTTACATTGCCACAACACTGGCGACGGAGGATTTCGAGACTTACATTGCCACAACACTGGCGACGGAGGATTTCGAGACTTACATTGCCACAACACTGGCGACGGAGGATTTCGAGACTTACATTGCCACAACACTGGCGACGGAGGATTTCGAGACTTACATTGCCACAACACTGGCGACAAAGGATTTCGAGACTTACATTGCCACAACACTGGCGACGGAGGATTTCGAGACTTACATTGCCACAACACTGGCGACGGAGGATTTCGAGACTTACATTGTCACAACACTGACGACGGAGGATTTCGAGACTTACATTGTCACAACACTGACGACGGAGGATTTCGAGACTTACATTGCCACAACACTGGCGACGGAGGATTTCGAGACTTACATTGCCACAACACTGGCGACGGAGGATTTCGAGACTTACATTGCCACAACACTGGCGACGGAGGATTTCGAGACTTACATTGCCACAACACTGGCGACGGAGGATTTCGAGACTTACATTGCCACAACACTGGCGACGGAGGATTTCGAGACTTACATTGCCACAACACTGGCGACAAAGGATTTCGAGACTTACATTGCCACAACACTGGCGACGGAGGATTTCGAGACTTACATTGCCACAACACTGGCGACGGAGGATTTCGAGACTTACATTGTCACAACACTGACGACGGAGGATTTCGAGACTTACATTGCCACAACACTGGCGACGGAGGATTTCGAGACTTACATTGCCACAACACTGGCGACAAAGGATTTCGAGACTTACATTGCCACAACACTGGCGACGGAGGATTTCGAGACTTACATTGCCACAACACTGGCGACGGAGGATTTCGAGACTTACATTGTCACAACACTGACGACGGAGGATTTCGAGACTTACATTGTCACAACACTGACGACGGAGGATTTCGAGACTTACATTGCCACAACACTGGCGACGGAGGATTTCGAGACTTACATTGCCACAACACTGGCGACAAAGGATTTCGAGACTATCATTGCCACAACACTGGCGACAAAGGATTTTGAAATATACATTGCCACAACACTGGCGACGGAGGATTTCGAGATTTACATTGCCACAACACTGGCGACGGAGAATTTCGAGACTTACATTGCCACAACACTGGCGACGGAGGATTTCAAGACTTACATTGCCACAACACTGGCGACAAAGGATTTTGAAATATACATTGCCACAACACTGGCGACGGAGGATTTCGAAACTTACATTGCCACAACACTGGTGACGGAGGATTTCAAGACTTACATTGCCACAACACTGGTGACGGAGGATTTCGAGACTTACATTGCCACAACACTGGCGACGGAGGATTTCAAGACTTACATTGCCACAACACTGGCGGCAAGGATTCTAGAATTTCATCTCACAACACTAACGTTGAGGATTTATTCAAGCATTACGCAAACACTGAAAGCAAGGATTCAAAACTACATTCCACAAACCTGGAGACAAAGTATTTTAATTTATTCAGTCCTACATTTTTTCTTCTTTCAAACGATTTGAATCGATTCAAGACATGAAAATAAACCAAACGTAAGTTGCATGCAAATGTTTGCAACGGAAACTAAGGTTTTTGTCTAAAATTTGAATTGTTGGATTTTTCTTAAAAAAACAAGTTTTTCGAGTTATTTGTTGAACGAGAAAGCAAGTAGTTAAAGTATTGAATTTTAATTCGCAAAGTGTTTTTCTAAAAAAAAAATTAAAAGAAACTGCAACGCCACGTAAAAAAAAATTAAAACATTTTCTAAAGATGGATTTATTTAAAAATGAAAATTTTCAAAAGTTAATTTTAAACCACGACGGAAAAAGCAAGATGATTAGAAAAGAAAAAGGTCTGGCAATTTTTTTTTTTCTCATTAACCAGAAACAAGTAAATAAGTTTTGTACAAACTTATTTTTTTCTTTTCTTTTCTTTTCACTAAGTTGTTTCAAACTTGCCTCGTAAGGAAAAGTTACAGACATTGTAAATTATAAACATATATATATATATATTATACACAGGAAGTCAGTTAGTCCGAGTAACCATGGACGACTTTCAAAAGGTAATCTTAGAGCTCTTTAAGCATCAGCAAAATGAACAACTATGGTTACAGGCTGAGCAAGCATCTTACCAAAGTAAAATTGAAACAACGATTAGAGTTACAGAAGAAACAGCTCGCACAAAATAAGATTTGTGATGTAAATTCAAACCCAAAAACAACAGCGTAAATTATTTGAATTGTCAAATGAGCAGCAAAATGGTACAGACGAAAGCGCGTTCTCTCAGACCATAATTTGGAATATCATTGATATTTTCAACTACGATCCGGACAATGAGGTTACTTTTGCCTCGTATTTTAGACGTTATGAAGACATAATTCAGACTGTGAAAACTGGACTGATTCCAAAAAGGTTCGGTTAGTGTTAAGGAAATTGGGCACAATGGAACATACAAAATTTGGAAATCACATTTTACCTCAAAAGACCAGAGAGCTAAAATTTAGTGAAGCAATACAATTCTTGACCAAATTATTTAGTTCAAAAACAATTCTCTTCCACAAGAGGTGGAAGTGTTTGAACCTTACAAGAAATGATAATGAGGACTACACGATTTTTGCAAGCATAGTAAATAAACACTGTGACGACTTCAGGTTATTGGAATTAAGTGCTAATAACTTTAAATGTCTCATTTTTGCACAAGGATTGGTGTCGAACACAGACTCTGAAATTAGAAGGAGAGTCCTTAGCAAACTTGAAAATGAGCCAGATCTAACACTCCAACAAATAGCCGAGGACTGTCAACGGTTTATTAGCATGTGTCAGAATTCGAAGGATATCGAACAGTCTGGAGTGTCCCCACATCAGAAAAATCCGCAACAAGAAAAGAATGACCTCACCAGTTCAATATGATAGTCAAAAGAGAAGTAGTCTTCCCCCTAAATCGTGCTTCAATTGCGGACAGATGCATTGGTACAGAGATTGTCCCTATAAAACTAAGAAATGTTTTAAATGCAATCGCATCGGGTATAATGCATTGCAGAACAGAAAATAAAACAAAATGTTTTATCAGAATCGCCAAGTGCAGCGAAATTGAAAGTGTTAGAAAATTTGCTCAAGTTAAAATATTAAATAGAAACATAAAAATGCAATTAGACTCTGGGTCTGATTTATCAATTATTAATCTTCACACATGTAGAAAAAAAAAAAAAAAAAAAAAAAAAAAAAAAAAAAAAAAAAAAATCGGCAAACCAACTTTATTGAGGGCTGACAAAATTGCAAAAAGCATAACTGGAGAGCAAAACAAATTCAAAGACGAACTGATAGCGACAGTCACACTTCAAGGAAAAACACGAAAACTAAAACTATTAGTGATGAATTACTCGAGAAATTTACTGGGCACAGATTTTATGGATAGATTGCAACCCTGGGATTTGCTGATAAATTCTTTTTGCCAGAATGTAAAGATTAAAGATTCTGCAAATAAATCGAAAAAAAGAATCGAAAGAGAATTTTACACAAGATTTTTCTGGTGGGCTTAGCAATCACTTTATTGCATCCACTAAGTTTGAGTTGAAATCGGGTATACAGACAATTTTCAAAAAGAAGCGAAATGTTCCATTCACGTCAGAAGAAAAAATCAACTTAGAATTGGATAGGCTCGAGAAAAAGGGAATTCTATCAATAGTTTAATATAATGAATTGGCTTCACTGACAGTATGCGTAAAGAAAAGGAAGCAATTTGTTGATACTTCTGAAAGAGCGTTAAAAAAAGCGAAGGGTACTCCCACAAAAAAAAAAAACCTATACATGATTGTCTACAAATGTATAGAATGACCCCTAAGGATAACATTTTATCTTGCAGGTTACTAGCAAGAAATATCAAGACAAGTTTCGACAAACTGTTACTGAATCATCAGAAACTGGAGCAAAAAATAAATGTAAAAAAAAAAAAAGACATTTGCAAATCGGAGAAAAGGTTTTTTTTTCCTGAAGATTTAAGAAGAATAAGCCATTTTGGAAAATCAGGATTATAGATAGAAGAATTGGGAATATGCTCTATGTGGTGAAAGGATCAAATTTACCCATAATAGACATTTAAACCAAATCAAGAACAGATATTCCGATACTGTAGAAGACAAGACTATAATGTTATGGGGTAAGCTGATCTACCAATTTCAGGAATAAATGGACTTACAGCATACATTACATACTTTTATCATCCAAAAGATAAATAAACTTGGCCTTTTGGCTAAGATCAAAGTGTAGTATCTGTTCCGATGGATACTGCACCCCATAGACTGGTATTGTCTTGGCCTTCGGGGCTTGATCTACGCCTGTCTATGGGTCTGTCCTGTGCAGTTCTAGGAGGCCACCCTCCCAGGCTTCGCCTCCCCTCTTTGGGGAGAAGTAAGTTTATTGCTTACTGCCTGAGGCGCCCCTACCGGGGAATACCGACGGAGCTGCCCAGGCAATTTTTAATGGCCAGAGTGCTCACCTCTCGGGCGCTGGCTTTTCAAACCCCACTTTCCCGACCCGACCTTGGGTCACATCTTACTTGTGGGAGTAAGATAAAAACTGGCCTTGTGCCTAACTCCTGGAGAGGAGTAAATAAATACAGTAACATCTAAGTCAGCAAAGTGTGGCAGTTATGGTCCCAAGCGCATGACACATACTCCTGTAACATACTTCTGTTAATTATACCAGTGTTTGTCTTCATTATTATCGGCCTGCAAGGCCACAAAAGTATGGCATGCTAAGCTATTGAGCTACCAAAAAAAATCTCTCTCAGTCGAATGTTGGTTAAAACCACAACAATCGGCATTCCGTTTTCCTTCTCTCTTTCGAAAGTAACTGACAATTTTGCACATCATATCCAAGTGTCTTTATCATCGAACGGTGATAAAATAAAGACTCCTTGAACGTTCATGACAGAAACTCGGTGGACAACTCAGGCATAGATCGAAGTTTATTTGTACCATTATTTCTACAGAAAGGATTGTGAATTATTTTAACGATTCCATGGGTTACATTTTACTTAGGGTGAAGGAGGTGCTATCGCAAGAATTAGGAGTTCAGGGAATCTTCCATTACTAACCAGCAGAGCGTTACCACTGTCAAAAAAGAGAAGTCTAACAGGCTTGTGTGATGACATATGGAAGTGAAACCTTGCCAGTGAGGGTTGAGGACATGTGTTGCACGTAGATAAATGATACGATGGATGTGTAATGTGAGTTTTAAAGACAGGCTTAGTTCTGATGACCTCGGAGGAAGATTAAATCTGGACAGTACAGGGAGATGTGTACAGAAGAGTAGACTTTGATGGTATGGCCATGTTGAAAGAATGGATGAGTTCTTTGGTCAATAGGTGTAGAACAGTTAAGGTAGCAGGTCAAGTTCACAAAGGAAGGCCAAGGGATAAAGACCTGGCCAGAGATAGATTAGTTTAGAAGTTTATTTCTTAAAGCTGTCCAACACATACCAGCATGTAAAACAGATGTTAAACCAAAGATGTGATGATGATGATGATGATGATGATGATGATGGCGACCGTGTAGCGTATGTTCTGCATGCTGGTTTACAGATTACTAAATTTTAGAAAAGTAAATATTTGAGTTAGAAAGAACATGTATATGGCATTCTATACTACAGGCCACTTTATGGCGCAGCTGCGAGGCACAACTGGAGGCCTATCGACAAATGTTTCATTTTTTAATGAAATTAAGTCAACTATATTTGAAAATATACAGAATAACATTCTGACCCATACGTGAGGATAAGATGTGTTGAAAGATAAATAAATTAAATATTTTTGTTGTGGAAACTGATAAGTATAAAACAAAACAAGTATAAAAATGAAGATGTCTGGTAAAAGATATGATCCGATCCACACACGTATTTTCATTTGTTTATCTTTCATATATTTTGCATTATTTCGATTACTCGGACGACTATTCTCATCAGGATTGCAATGACCCGTGACGTAACAGATATAGTGCCAAATAATAATCAGTTCGAAGTGACAAGTCTTCTGGAGGTTGAAAGTTCAATCCTCAGTGCAGGCGATACTAAGAATACAATTCCGAATTACTTAAGACTTCTACCCGGTTATTGATGATGGAATGAGAACAATCTACCCGTGGATTAAATAACGGTTTCCATTCGAAATTCCGTACAGATTCTCAAGTTTGACAAGAAACACCTGAAGAAGGTCGGAGGTTACATCGACTGAAACGTTGTGAGAATAACATCCAAGATGAGAACAGTAGTTCAAATAATCTAAATAATACAAATTATCAATACTCATCTAAAAAATTCCGAAACATTTTTTCTTATCCTCAAGTAAGAGTCATAATGTTATTCTATGTATTTTCAGATGTATCTTTGATATATTTCCTTCAAAATTCTATGAAAATCAAACATTTGTCAATAGGTCTCTCGTCGTGCTTCTCAGCTATGTATAAATTTGTCATGTTCATGTTGACTTATGCACATAAATGTAAGTCTACAGGCATCATATGATCATTTATAAGTTATTTTTTGTGATTTTGCCGCAAAATTTGTTTTAAATGAGATGATTACTTTGCACTCATCTGTTATAAATTTAGGCTTGAAATGACCAAATTCGAAAGTTAATTACTTAATATCATTCATTATAGATGTAGATATTTATATAGAAATTTTTTATAACAAACTTGATTAAAAAAAAAGAAAAAAAAAAAAGAAGGTAATTAGCAACTCTGAAGAAGCATGAAAAAAATAAGTCAAAGAGAAACTGAAGGTCTAGAAGAAGAAAGAAAAAGATCAACAAACAAACGGTTAGTTAAGGTATTCATCTTTTATTTGATTTGATTTTAACCAAAAATCTTTATCGATGGCTGGCTTACGATTAAAGCAATTACGATGGAAGGATAACGCACATGGTACGAAGATACCACGATTTGTATGTTTGGATGTAAACTCCCCCATCGGACAATATGATTTGAAGAATACACGTAAAAAAAAAAAATATTGTATGGAAATAATATATAGTGAAACAAAATATAAAAAAAATAAATGAATGCTGAATGCAATTCAGTTTTTACCCGCCTGGTTTAGGGTTAACTTTTATGAGCACATATGATGGCCTCTTCAAGAAAAATAAATGGTTTATGCATTTCGAACATTATGTATATCATTGAGGTAGGCTGAAACAATTGTATGCGAATAAAAACTGTTTTTTAGTGAATTTGTGAGAATTTGTTCCATGCATTTGATGTGGTTTTCATTAAATTAAAATATTTTTAACTTCATTATATCAATTGGGCTGAGATAATTTGAAATAATTTTTGGAACCGTATAATAATGAAAAGACGCTATATTTTCAATAATCAATTTTAAGATCTATTTTCAAAGTCAATTTGAAGGTGAGGAAGAGTTTGTCCCTAACGACTGTCCTGTATCAAGTTATTCCTGGGAGTAGGAATCACGAACCAGCAAAAGTTTAGAGTGCAAAAACAGATAAATATAGTGAAATTCTCTTCAATTTCAACTTTTCTTTTTATAAAATTACAATTCTTGTGGCATGAATAGAGTTTTTTTCAGGTTTTAATTAGGTCACCGTTTTCTGTGACAGACAATTTATTTTTTAGAAGAAAAAAACAAAAACAAATGGTAATTTTCAAATTTAGTATGCACGATAGGGTATGTATGTCTATAGAGATAGTTCCATCTTAAAGAAATAGAGCCACTCGTCAATATGGTGGGCTAAATATAGGATTTTAAGTTGTCATTCACAACAAAAGAAATCCAAATTGAAAATTTTAGTGAATGAAATACTAAAGAAATTTTTACTTTATCAAATTGTGCCTCCATCTGTTTTTACATGGTCAAAATCAGAGTTTTTTTTTTTTTATTGATTTACTATTTAAACAAAATCCAGTTCGCTCTCTAATGTGTTATGAATTATATTAAGAAGATTCAATGTGTTAGCTGTTGAAATGAATCTTATATGAACATAGCTGTCCTTCCATGTCAATTTTTCCATGTTTTTTTCAAGGGGTAATGAGATTTTCCCAATGTTTAGGTTGGTTTGATTAATTTTCATTTACCACAAGATGATATCACATTTGTAAGGATTATTCACTTCTACTAACCCAAGAACTCTCATCCATTCTTACCAACGAAGTCACCTGTGCTGCACACATATCTCTATACTGTTTAAATTTAAGACTCACATTACATATTCATTGTATCATTCCTCTCCATGCAACACATATCCTCAACCCTCACTGGGCAGGTTTCACTTCGATCTATTATCATACTGTGCACACATACCTGATAGATCTTTCCTTGGTCGACAGTGGTAACACTCTGCTGGTTAGTAATAGCAGAAGTTCCCTAAACTTACTCCATCCGCTCCTAACTCTTGCTATCACATCAGCACCAGCACCAGCTCCTTCCCGTGTTCCAATGGTAACACCAAAGCGACAAAACATCTTGACAACCTCAGTAGTCGAGATCCAAATATATTTTCTCCACATCCATTTCCATTATTTTACACTTCTGCCACACAAATTCCACTGCACTTATTCCAATGCTTATTATATAAGTACCAATAACAATTGTGTTGCTCCTCAAACATGCAGGTACCCTTACATAGTCTTACAGGGGTATCCATTGTCTAGAGACTGAAGGGATGCTTATCTCTTGATATGGTTTGAATCAAGACAATTGTACGTAATACCTTTAAAATCAAAATGTCTCTATACAATAATTATTACACATCAAATGCCAATAGTTGTTGCTGTAGATGTTCACCCTGGTCAGGTTGAGTTAGCGTCTTCCCTGGTCTGCACTACGTCCCAAACTATTGAGGTTTTGAGCAAGGTCACGTGAGATGGTTAACTAATGATTCCATCGTAAAAGACTGACCACTTGTCGACCTAAGATTCTCTTTGATAGTTATCACCTACGTCCTCACCTAAAATATTATTAGCAAACTATTAACGTTTAAAGAAGCCATAGATTAACACATGGCGTGAAACGCATAAGATTCTGGGAGATGCAATGTGGTTGGCTTGGCTAGGCTTTATCGCCTATAAGTAGCCTGTATACAATAATCTGTCACTCCATTAGCGCATCTGCTAAGTGAACTATGTACGTTGAATATCATAACAAGAAACATTTTCATTGTTTTTTTCTGTTGCATTCGATATTACTTGTACTTGCAACAGTGTTCACCTTTGCCGCCGGGTTGAGCCGGTTTAGGGTTAGATCTCTGACCTGCACTACACCCAGTGGTTCATGGTGGCCCATGCACAGCGATCCTGAGTGAGGTTGAAACAGATGGTGAGTCAATTATGATTCCACAGTCAAAGATCAAGCATTTGTGAAACCGAGAGCTCAACCAAGTCTGACCTGATGATTGCCACCCACGTCCTCAACTGCCCACTGATACGCTAGCGCAAATCAGGCAGAGAGGATTACATCATGAATTCTCCCTCTGGGCAATGGGTTGCATGCCTGAATAACGGAAGATATCACTACAACAAAATGAATCGCAGACACTTCAGGTTGAGGTGTCGGCTGGGAACAGCAGTTGGAAAACGGTCACCCCACCAACAACACAGAATGCAACAGAGGCCGTCAAAGACTTCCAACTTCTGCTGGCCGTATCTCACAGCCATAGAGAAGGATCGACCATAAAATAGATTGATTGACACGTTTGATATTGAAATCTCCTTAGTCCCCACCCACCAATAAGGCTGATCTAGCGATCCCAACTTGACGATCGACCTCTGCTGCGCCCTGCTGGAATAACAGTGGACCCGAAGTACACAAACGATTCAACATCATCTAAAACATGGTCATTCAGAGACAGTCGTCCCCAGAGAGAGCAAAGAGGAGATAACCTTATTCTTTGACGTGTTGATGCTTATGCCCATATGAAACACAATCGCTAATTAAAATAAAAAGCACAAAATGACTAAATTTTAAGTTTTAGTTATTTGTTCAACACGAGTGTACAGCCTCTGTCAAAAATGACTAAACAGAATTGATGCTTTGCAAGTATCCCCACTAATAATCATATTCATATAAAATTACGTCTCAATCAGTAAAGTTAAAAAAAAAAATTTTTAAACTCAAGCTAGAAAGTTTCGAAAAAGATTTTTTTTTAAATGTATCAATCGGTATAGAAAGAAGGAAAAAAGAAAACGTTTCATTATGGAAATAGAGTGAAGAACTTCTTTTCAAATTCATTATAGACGTGGGGGGTGGAGGGCTCAGACATACTATTTGCTTTTTCCCTTTTTCTAAACACTTGAAATGGTTTCGTCTGGCAGTTTTTTTTCTTTTTTACGTGTAATTTTCTGTGTGTGATGGGATGGATATTTATTTACATATATATATACACGCACAAATACACATTGGTCTTTATTATAGAGTGGATGATAGAATGTATGCAATTAGTGCTCGTTACCATATCTTTGTTTCTTTATCATCAGAAATGACCTGTGAATCGAACATGTGGCTCCAATCATCGTAGAAACATTTCATCAAGTCTATTGTACGTGATAACACATCAAAATAAATACAAAAGGAGATTGATAATATATTACTACTGTATCAACCCAGTGTTGCCCGCGATTCATCCATGTAATTTTAGTATCAAATTCTTTCAATTGCACATTTTTTAAGTTATGCAGGAAAATAAATATTTTTGTTTGTCTTCGTTTTAGGGTTAATAATAATTATCTCAATAAAATTTAGATTAAAAAGTTAAGTAAAATAATAATGTGTAAGTTACATACAGGCGAGAAACACACATACAGCAACTCAATATCCGAACAGAGTCTACTAAGTTAGTGAGCTAACGTTATACCAAATTAATTTTTTTAATTTAACGTTAAAATTCGATTTTGGCCAGTTTGAGCTCCCAAATATCAAATGTATACAGATGTGCGAGATAAAATTATACTCCTGATGAACGGATTTACCATGAAACTGCAGTGATGTGTTGAGACAGGCCCCCCACCCCTCTAAATACTTATTGCTGTATAAACATATATCCATAGGTGGTAATGGGTGGTGGTGCTACACATCTAAAAACAATATTGGATTTGGAGCTCCCAAGGTTTATCTGGAGTTATGGGGCAGCGAATAATGACATTGATTAACGGTATTCTGGAAGTTGAAGGTTCATTCCTTACCACAGGTGATAAAAATCAATAACATAATTAATTAGCACTTAAGCTCGGTCATGGCAGACTGGACAAGAACAATCTGCCTCCAGGGGTTCGGATTAAAGTTCCATGTGGGTTACCAAGTTACAAAAAATGCACCTGAAAAAGGTCGGAGGTTAGATCGGTCGAAACTTTGTAAAAAAAATTAAAAACCAAGATGAGAATGGTAGTCTGAATAATTCAAAATCTTAATATTTTGGAAAAGCCAAAAAAAACGGCTTACTTTAAATAAAGAAAAGGAACACACACAGATAATGCTGGATAGAAAAAGCTAGTTTTTAATAATGCCACTTCTTTACCATGAAAATAATCAAGATGTCCACATACAGAAACTTACAAACATGGTAAAACCTCATCTTTGACAAAGAAGTTTTTTCTTCCTTATGTGTCTAAATTTTGACAAAGTTTCTTTCCAAGACTTTCCCATCTGTTGAATACAGTATTTATTTACCTCCTCTCCAGGATGTTAGGCACAAGGCCAGTTTTATCTTACTCCCACAAGTAAGATGTGACCCAGGGTCGGGAAAGTGGGGTTTGAAAAGCCAGCGCCCGAGAAGGTGAGCACTCTGGCCATTAAAAATTGCCTGGGCAGCCCCGTCGGCATTCCCCGGTAGAGGCACCTCAGGCAGAAAGCAATAAACTTACTCCTCCCCTAAGAGGGGAGGTAAAGCCTGGGAGGGTGGACCTCCTAGAACTGCACAGGACAGACCCATAGACTGACGTAAATCAAGCCCCGAAGACCAAGACAATACCAGTCTATGGGATGCAGTATCCATCGGAACAGATACTACACTTTGATCTTAGCTAAAAGGTCGAATATCGTATCACAAGAGAGTTACAAACAGTCATCTTCAAATACTTGTCATAAAGTATCGTCATAAGTAAGCAAATTCCATCCATCATTTTCAACCCTCTAGGTCACACAGTGCAAGATAAAAGGATATTTCTCCTTTGATAAATTTCATACACAAACAACAATTTGGTAAAAGAAATCAAAAATAGAATTTGTTAAAACGAAATCAGAATCGGACGGCAGAAAAAAAAAATGATCAAATGAATAGGGGGGGACAAAATTATTTCGGAATTTTTTAGGAGGAGGCTTGATAATTGCTTCAGCTGCATCTTCCCGAACTTGGAAACCTATACAGAATTTCGAACTGAATCTTTATTTAATCCAGAGATTGTTCTTGTTCCTTCACCCAGGACCGGGTAGAAATGCTAATTCATGGTTTGCTTAGTTATTAAAAAATTTTTTTAAATTTTTTAAATAAAAATATAGGTGGATGCCTGCATCCTATGTTAACAGCCCACCCACACTATTTTTTTTTTTTTAGGTGATTACATGTAAACAGCCTGAAAAAGTTGACAGTGGAAAAAAATGAATAAAACAAAAAATAAAATATATATATATATATTAGACTTTACAGTGGAGGATCACTTTTGCATTAAAATTTAACATAAAATGATCCAACTTCCGAACCAGATAGCGTTTTTAAGGACTATTATTTAAATCCTGGTTGTTACTTAATTTCTTGAAGATAATTTTTTTTTCTGATAAAAACAAAAAACATACATATTATAAATAAAATAATTACTTTGTTTTACATACCTATATTATCTTGGCCTTTTGGCTAAGATCAAAGTGTAGTATCTGTTCCGATGGATACTGCACCCCATAGACTGGTATTGTCTTGGCCTTCGGGGCTTGATTTACACCGGTCTATGGGTCTGTCCTGTGTAGTTCTAGGAGGTCCAGGCTTCGCCTCCCCTCTTTGAGGAGGAGTAAGTTTATTGCTTACTGCCTGAGGCGCCCCTACCGGGGAATGCCAACGGGGCTGCCCAGGCAATTTTTAAACTCCACTTTCCCGACCCGACCTTGGGTCACATCTTACTTGTGGGAGTAAGATAAAAACTGGCCATGTGCCTAACTCCTGGAGAGGAGTAAATCAATACATACCTATATTATGAACGAATAATGGCTATGCCTCTGATCCCTATCCCGAACGCTCCAGAAGAATTACTGCCCATCCAGCACAAAATCGTATTGGTTAACCATGGCTGGATCAACCCTTTCCCCAATCTTTCCGTGCTAGACTCAACGGACCATGACGTTTTTTTTTCGTTTTTTTGTTCCATAATCTTAGACCAATGCCTTTTTATCTCTCTTTAACAAAGCAAACAAATATTTGGTTATATGCCCTTAAAAATCCAACTGGTACGGAAGTGGGTGATCATTACGACTGGTGGTCCGGAAATGAGTGATCATTTTACGTAAAATTTATATGCGAAAATGATCCTCCTTTGCTATAAAATATTGTTTGTTTGTTTTTTACCGCCAACTTTTTAAGTCTGTTTACATGCAATCGGCTAAAAAAAAAAAAAAAAAAAAAAAGTAAAAAAATCTTGGGGGGGGGGGGGGGGGGGAAGGAGAACTAGCCAAACGGTGTAGTGCTACAGTTTTATCAAAAATTATTTCTTCTGTGATTTGATGCGAAACCCTAACAGGTGTTGTGGGAATCGAGGGATCATGAGGAAGGGTAGATGATTATTGAATCGCTGACCTAATTATGTCAGCCTCAGTCTCTCACCCTCTCTCTCTCGACGGCCGTGAAACTGACCTACTTAATATAGTAGCACTTGTTGTCGTGGAAATGTACACGCATTACAAGTTGAAATGGATTTCCACAGATCATTTAAGAGCATACGATTACAACATTTTACATAACCAACTTTCACATGATAAACTTTCATTCATAGAATGAGTTGCTGGACAAAATAATAAAGGGTTTCAAAACAGGAGAGAAAATATCATTTTTTTTTCAATGCAGCTAATACTTATTTAAATTTCCGATTATTTTACTATTATTTTCTACCGAAAGCTTCATTTTTTTTTTCAGGGTATCATCTATCTCTTTGTAAAGATGGTCACAGAGTCCATGGGAAATAGTAAGGCGTATTTCGTCCTTGAAATGAGGAGGAGAGTAATTTAAGTGACCTAGAAAAAATCTATAAATTTATGTCCTTTTAATAAAGTAAATACTTCATATTAACATTCACTTATGGTAATCATTACTATTAACGACATTAATTATTTTAAAGGATATACCGTTGGGAAATTAGTCAAAAACAATTTTTTTTGCTTTACCTACTCATTTGTGACCTATTTGCATTAAATATTTACTAGAAGTTATAATCGTAAATATCGGATCTGAGGAAAGTGGCCATCTTTGTTTACGTTACTGACTAAACAAAGGTGGTTACTTAGTTAAAATCCAATATATACGGAACTTAAAATGCGTCTAAGTTCGGTACTTATCCAGATTAGGACCCAAGCTAACCCTAACCGACACCAAGTCGATTTTAGCTTGGGTTCTAATCTGGATAAGTACCATCAGTAATTTTTTTTCTTACACAAATAAGAAAAGCAACATAAACTGTTTCTAACTAATTTCCTAACGGTATTTTCTTTTTAAATAATTTATGTCGGTAATAGTAATGCTTACCTCATTAATTAATAGATACTGAAAATTTCATTAATATTAGATAATTTTGAGTTTTGGTGATTTTTATTTTTTGGATTTTTTTTTAATCAGAGATATAAATTTTTTGGTTAAAAAAAAAACAAACAAACAAAAAAATACTTTCACTTTCGTCTCTATAAATGATAATAAAAATCTTGGGTGATCGACGATAGGGACCTCGAAAGCTAACCAAGAACACTTTTATAAAAGCGTTCAAATTAGCATCTATTTTTAAATCAAATTAATAGATTTCAGAACAAAAATAGAAAAGCAGAATTAACGATAGAAAAGAACGGAGAACAAAAAATAAACAAATAAAATAAATAAAAACTTTCCTATTTTTGTTTTAGCCCCCCCCCCCCCCATATTTTACGAACTTCACTTTTTTGCAAAATTTCAATGATTTCATTGTTATCTATTATTATAGTAAATTTGAGTTGATCAACATTTGTTTCCCCCTCAGATTTTATTCCTATATATTTTAATATACATCAAGTGGCATCATGCCTTGTCTGGAGCGATTTCCATTAATAAAAAAAAATAACACAAAACAAATGCTAAATAAAATATGCTTTAGTTCTGGGGTTGAGTTATGTTGTAAAATATTGTTTTTCAGCGTCGGCATTTAATTTTCATACGTGTGTATGTACACACCAAAAACACGTACGTAAATTAAATGGCAAAATAATAATACTGTTATATAACAATAAAAAATACTTTTATATAATAGATAATAATTATTCTTATACTTCAATAATATAATAAACCAGCCCATTTGGTATAATGGTGAAAGTGTTCTCTAATGAGTCGGAAAACTAGGGTTCACTCCTCGGTCGAGTCATACCAAAGATGGTACTTGATGCCTCCTTGCTAAAAAAATAACTCGAGTGGAGTAATCATAGGAAAAGATATGTCGCCGTCCATTACACCTCGCTAATGAAAAGGGAGCCTTTGGGTCGCCTTCGACTATTTTCTTTTTTATCATAAGAAAGTCTTAACAGATATGTCACAGTTCATGAATTTTCAAATAAAATCAAAGTAGAATAAATAGTTGTAGTGTTTGTGACCCGTTGGGTCATGGTTATGTCCCGTATCTATTATAAATAATTTTTTTTATCATAATTAGAATGAGTCGATCAGATCAAGGAATGTTGTTTGTCACATGAATTTGGTCATCTTTTTAAAAGATTTAACGGTTACGTATTTTTGTGAATTGGAATTTTTTAGACGAGGACTGACAACTATTCGGACTGCTATTGCTTATTTTAACAACGTTTCGGCCGTGTAATTTCCAACTTTCTTCAAGTTCATCTGTTCGAACTTCAGACTCTTTGTTGAACCTATACAGAATTTCGAAATGAAAACTTATTTTTTTTAATCCACGGGGGTCACTTAGAACTGATTGTTATCTGTTACGCCACGGGTTCATATGGAGATTTCTAGTATGAATTTTTGAGAGCTTTACACCTCATTTTGTTTTAGGTGTATAGTGTGTATATATATATATATATATATATATATATATACATATATATATATATATTGTGATGAAAAGAGACCTCTTCTATCCCCTTCTATGCTTCGGAAGTGAATTACTTCCCTTGATCACACTTTCTTTTTTAGTCAGCCATTGTTTCTCGTAGAGACTAGATCCTTGCGTAGATCTTTGTTGAATAAATCTTCTTCAAGCAAACTCAGTCTTCTTAAACTCATTCTATTCTATCCTTTTGACTAACTCATTACAATTTATTCGACAAAGATCTAAGATGGAAAAATACCTCAAGCTTGAACGATTGGACTTAGACCCATCAAAACAGGACGCTGCCGATACTGGAAGAGGTCTTTCAACATTTTTCTTGGCGCTGTCAACGGCTCTCAACTAACGGACGAGTTAAAACTGAATTTGTTAATCAACCTCGTGTCTCTGTCAATTTTTAAACACATATCGGACATCGGTGATTATCATTCAGCTATGGATGTCCTGGAAGAAGTTTTCGTCCAGCCCCAAAACTGCATTTTCTGCCGGCATTTATTGGCAACAGGCCAACGAAGGCGTGGACCAATATTTACAGTCTCTAAAAACACTCTCTAGGGACTGTGATTTCCAGACTGTGACAGCTATACAGGCGAGGGATGAGTACATCAGGAATGCATTCATAAATGGGATTTCGTCATCCCACATCAGACAAAGACTCTTAGAAAACAAACGTCTCGACTTACACACGGCGTACAACCATGCATTAACACTCGAGACAGCGCAAAAAAAAATTAACTTTGTACGCTCAGTCGGACTCCTTGGCTGCCTCGGTCTCCACTGCTGAAAAAGAAGAATCGAAGGACGACCAGTCTACATATGAGGAGCAACTCACGATAGCGGCACTCTCCAGACAGAAATGTTTTTTCTGTGGAAACCCGAGACATGACAGAGCAAGGTTCCCTGCTAAAAACTATTTGTAAAAATTGCAAAAGAAAAGGGCATTTTGCTCGTGTCTGCAGGTCACCTACAGCGGCTGCTATCAATTACGGTGAGTCCCTTCTTGCTTCATCGGTTCCTTTTAACTCCTCGGAGAGTCTATCTCATTCATCCTTATGGGGGAAAATCAAAGGTGAGTCTATACAGATACTCGTCAATACAGGGAGCTCCGAAAATTTTATTCATCCGGATAAGGTTAGGGGGCTCGGTTTGGCGGTCACGCCAAGCTCTGAGAGGATTTTGATGGCTAGCCGTTCTCATTCGTCCTCTACTCTTGGGTACTGTGTCGTGTCTCTCACTCTGAGAGATAGGGGAGTACAGGAATGTGAAACTATCTATTATGGCCAACCTATGCTGTGACATCATTCTTGGGCATAAATTTCTATGCCAACACTCCTCAGTCAGAATACCTTTTGGAGGACCCCTCCCCCTCTCACTGTTTATAGACTGACCGCCATTGAAAATATCCCTTATCCATCTCTGTTTACCAATCTAACCTCGGACTGCCGCCCGATAGCTGTTAAATCCAGGAGACATACTCTATCTGATGCTAAATTTATCCAATCGGAAATCTTCAGTATGCTAAAGGAAGGTATCATAGAGCCCTCCCAATCCCCATGGCGAGCCCAAACGCTTGTGGTATCTCCTGAAAATCACAAAAAGAGACTTGTGGATTACTCCCAAACAATAAATCGGTTTACTCTCCTTGACGCTTATCCTCTTCCTCGAATGGAGGACATGGTAAATGAGATTGCCACTTACAAAATATTCAGCTCTCTTGATCTAACCAGCGCTTACCATCAGGTTGCTATCAAGCCGGAAGAATGAAATACACAGCCTTCGCAGCTTCTGGATCTCTGTATCAGTTTCGTCGAATCCCGTTTGGAGTAACCAATGGAGTAGCAAGTTTTCAACGAGTCATCGATGACATCATCAAGCGAGAAGACCTTCGAGGAACCTATGCTTACATCGACAACGTTACCATTTGTGGAGAAGATCAGGCTATGCATGATACTAATTTGAAAGAGTTCATGAATGCAGTAGCGAAGTACGGACTGACGCTGAACAAAGACAAGTGTCACTACTCACTTACTTCTGTAGACTTGCTTGGGTATACAATAAGCAAGGGCTCGGTAAAACCTGACTGATAGGCTCAAGGGATTGATGAACTTGCCAGTACCTCAAGATCTTCCTTCTCTTCGCCGAGCAATGGGAATGTTCTCTCACTATTCTAGGTGGATCTCGAACTTCTCTGAAAAACTACACCCCCTTACCAGAGTTACCAATTTTCCCCTTACTAGGGAACAAGCAGACGCCTTCAGGTACCTGAAGAAGGAAATTGCAAAATCATCCCTGATAGCCATAGACTCTTCTCTCCCTCTCGAGGTCGAAACCGATGCTTCGGAACATGCGATTGCTGCCTCTTTAACCCAAAACTCTCGGCCTGTGGCTTTCTTTTCAAGAACTTTAATGTCTGCCGAGCAGAAGCACTCCTCTGTTGAAAAGGAGGCCTACGCTATTGTCGAGGCGATCCGAAAATGGCTACACTTACTGCTCGGGAAGCATTTTAAGCTAATCACATATAAAAAATCTGTCTCTTTCATGTTCAACCCTAAAAGCAAAAGCAAAATAAAAAATGAGAAGATAACAAGATGGGAGTCGGAACTTGCCTGTTTTAGCTACGATATTGTATATCGCCCCGGGAAACAAAACACCACTGCAAACGCCTTGTCTCGCATTTGCTCTACTACCACCTCTGCCGACAAGTTACACACCTTGCACTCAGACTTATGTCACCCGGGTGTGACCCGAATGCTAAATTTTGTCAGGAGCAGGAATCTGCCATACTCTGTGGTAGATGTAAGAGTGATAATAAAGGCCTGTAAAGTTTGTTCGGAAATAAAACCGAGATTCCTTAATGCGGCACCTTAGACTCTCATAAAAGCGAGTCAACCATTTGAAAGACTAAGTGTAGACTTCAAGGGACTATTACCTTCGAATACTTGCAACCGCTACATACTAACAGTGGTTGATGAATACTCTCGCTTCCCCTTGTGCCGATGTCTCAGCCGCAACTGTCCGGAAACATCTAACTAATCTATTTTCTGTTTTCGGAAATCCTTCTTTTGTACACTCTGATCGTGGTACGGTTTTCATGTCAGACGAACTAAAGGAATTCCTGCTTTCCAGAGGCATTGCTACGAGTCGAACAACCGCCTTTAATCCTCAAGGTAACGGACAAGTTGAGAGGTACAACGGTATCATCTGGCAAACAGTAAGTCTGGCTCTCTGGTCGAGAAATCTCCCTATTATCAATTGGGGAAAAAGTGCTAGATGTAGCCCTCTACAGCATCCGCTCATTGCTCTCCACCTCCACTAATTACACCCCCCATGAACGTCTCAACTTCCAAAGAAAATCAACTACTGGAGATCCCATACCTACATGGTTAACGAAAGAGACATCTGTCCTCTTAAAGCGGCATGTATGTGGAAGCAAATACGAGCCCGTTCACGTACTTGAAGTCAATCCCAGCTATGCTCACGTACGTTTCAATAATGGACGAGAGACGACGGTGTCCCTACGCCACATATCTTCATGGGGTGATTGAACAGGCAGTCTGGATACGGAAATTGATCCTATGCCAGAAAACCAAGAGATACAGACTGCACCTCTCCAGTCTAATATTTCTCCCATTCATCCTCTGCCGAGAGCTCACGAAAACTCCATCGCCGAGAATTCAGTTCCTACTCCTCTTCACTCTCCACACTCTGAGGGTGACCGAGGATATCTTCAAAAGATGCCGATGTGCTGAATCTTCGACGCTCTACCAGAATCCGTCGAAGTCCTCAGTATTTAACTGAAAACTATCAGCTTTGAACTTTTGTTTGATTTTCTCTTTTTCAGTTTAATCAGAGACGCCCACTTGAGAGTCTTTAGAACACTTCTTCCCAAGTCGAACACACAGCCTTGATCCTTCCCTGGGTGGCAGAGAATGTGATGAAAAGAGAACTCTTCTATCCCCTTCTATGGTTCGGAAGTGAATTACTTCCCTTATATACATAAAAATATATATAAATAAATATATATATATATATTAGAGTTCGGCGGTTTTGAAATTTTGGTTTCGTTTTTTTCCCCTTAAAACCTCGGTATACGGTTCGGTTTTTCGGTTTTTTTGAAAAAAAAATGTTTACTATGGAAGCTATTCATTCTCTTGTGTGATGATTAGTTATTATTCAACGTTTAGTTGAATTATGCCACTGCTTCGATAATTTTGTGACTGAATCATTCTCCATGATATGAATCATAACGATTCCTGCGTTATTTTGCCGGTTCATGTATATTTAACTAAATTGTTAAACATACAGTGACGCCCGGCACAATAATTATTTACTAATGTAAAGGGATCGTTATTATGCCGGTTCATTTTTTTTTTTTAAACCTAATTGTTATGGCCTTGCGAAAGAAAAGGTAATGAAATAAATAAGGGCAAATATTTAAAAACAATTTGTTTTCATCATCAGTTGTGTCGGTTAAAGGAATAAAATAAAATCGACCTGCCCTATTGTGTCGGTTAAAGAAATATCTGCTCTTAATACAAAAAAACATTAAAAGTAAAATAATTAAATGAACGGAAATATTAGAGACAATTAGATTATTTAGTCGGATTTCATTTGCTGTAAAGCGTATCTGATGTAATTTCTTTACGAATTGCTGTTTGCAGACGAAAATATTGGGACCCCATTCGTACACAAGCATCTGAAATCCGGCTAAAGAATCTAATTGTCTCTAATATTTTCGTTCCTTCAATTAATTTTTATTTTCAACTGCTACACATTTTAATCCAAGGTTGAATTGTTTTACAAACAAACATTGTGAAGCGGCAGCACTTTTTATACCCGCCACGGGAGCCGGAGATACCACGGGCACCAGTAGGCGTGGCTCAAATGAACCAAACAATCGCAATCATTTTAAAATAGATATTTTACCTTTATTATTAAAAAAAAATACTATTTTTCTTTTCGGTTTATTTTTATTTAGTTACTTTTCATAATATGATTAATGTTGATGAATTTTCCCAACATTACTAAGTCTGCTCTCGATTTAAGTAATTGAAATTAAGGAAAGTCATATATAAAGAAAAAAATAAGCAACAAATAAATGTTACCAAAAGCAACATAAATTATTCTTCTACCTACCTGTATAAGTTTATTTGTTTATTTTATTATTTATTTTGATAAAGGATTTTTTTAAATAAAAATAAATAATAAAATAAACAAATAAACTTATACAGGTAGGTAGAAGA